>CM033621.1:11480243-12681076 GCA_019453435.1 Rhinogobius similis | reverse complement strand
ATTCATGGCAGCCAATCATTAAAAGGGAGGGGAGAGGTAGAGAGAAAGTGATGGATGGTCAGTTTGATGGATGGGGTGGTGAGGGGCTTCTTTACCTGTCCGGGTTTGCCGTTTTCACACAGGAAGGCCTCATAGTCGGTGGCGAATTCGGGCGCGTTGTCGTTGATGTCCATGACTCGGATGGCCACAATGGCTCTGGAGATCTGACTGTGGTTTTCTAATTAAAAGACAGAGAGAACATGTTGTTAAAATAAGCAGCAATTAATTAAATATGGCCGTTGAAAATGTTGAAACTAAGATATTGCTCTCATTTAAATTGCTTGTGCTCCTGGATCATTTATTGAATTTTTGTGTAAAATTGGACCTGCTGTTAATGCTATACAAATCATCTGCAATACCCTTTCTCAGTGTTTCTCAAACTGTGGTACGTGACCTCATTCAGGTTAGTCCTGACTTAGTTCTACTTTAGCAATTGTGTAATCCTTTTTAGCCCTAATTTAGCGCTGAAATATCCCTAGTTGAGACCAAAAACAGTTCTGTTTTAGCCCTGATTTAAATCCAGTGGTAAATAGAAAGCCTATTTTTTTCTTAGTTGTTACTTGGTGCAGAAAGTTTGAGAACCACCGCCCTATCTCATTTTCAAACCAGGTGTCAAGGCAACATTTTGCATAGTATATCTTTATGTTAATATATTGTTTTATTGTCTATTTAAGCATATTTGAATCGTAATTAATGTTGATTTTAGTCTCTATTCTAACTGTGCATTACATTACTGGAATTGAGGGACAAATAAAGGTTCATTTCACTTCTCATTATTTCTGCAAATAGATGTACACTTTTTAGATTAGTTCAAGCTGAGGTTAAAGAAAATACTGAAAGCCAAGGAAGATATAATTGTTCATTGTCGAGGAGTTTCAATGCATTTTAGTACTCATTGGTATCGGTATCAGATCGAAATTGCAAAATGTGTGTATAATTATTACTGTGGTATCGCCCATCACTACTCATATCTTATCGTATTTGTCTATTTTTAATTGTTCTTGTTAATTCTCTCATAATTTATTGTGATTTTTACCCTAAACTGCCTTCATTTATCTCAGCCATCTTTTGATTTGGACCCATTTCACGTCTTCTCAACACTGTATTTAAGTAACATGACATTTGAACAACAAATAGCCACATCCGATCGCAGGTAAATTCTTCGACCCCGTTTTAATTTTCTCTATTCCCATATTAATTTCAAAAGACGACAAAAGGGACACACGATAAGCCACATCAATCTTCAACTCCAGCCTCTATCAGGGATGCAAAACAGGGTTCCGTGCAGGCGACAGACAGAGGGAGACAACCCCATCCAAAGTGCTTTTGAAATCCCCTGTACACTGTCATCTTTTAAACATGAGTATTAAAGCATGCATATTAATGTAGCATTGGTAACTGAAGTTTTAAAAGACAATAAAGGGCTATCTAATTAGAAGTGGCTTTACTGGAATTATTCATCACTGGTAATTGACAGTCCCTTCCGAGAGACGCACTAAGCACTTATATTTATGAATCAGTGGCTTAAATGGCAACTTTTAAAGCAATTAACTGGTAATACGTCCCTCTGTGGGTATGTTACTGTGGTCACTTAGTCTGCGTTCTTATTTTGAATTTAAATGATCTTTTTTTTCTTTGAGTTATTTACTGTAGATGGTACATATTACATATTAAGTGAAAGAGTCCCCAGAGTCTCTGATCTGGACCAGATCAAATATCCATCCATCCATCCACTTAATTTATAAATAACATTTTATAAACAAGACAGTTCCCAAAGTGCTGCACAGATGATTTAAGTATCAAGAACACACTGGCCATGTACTAAAAATTATACCATAATTAATGATAAAATACATAAAACTATAAATAACAGTAAATTACATAAACAATTAAATTACAACAAATTAAAACTATATAAAAGTCAATAAAAAAGACTCAGATGATCACACAAATCACATTTGTTAAAGGCTAAAGAATAAAAGTGGGTTTCTAGATGAGAAAAACACACTGAGGGGGCCGTTCGGATGTTCGGCCTCGTTTAAAACCCCTCTGGTTTTAAGTGGTCTTAGGCACCAAGAGCCGGAACTGGCCCTCGGACTTCAGAGCATGTGTGGAAGTGAACATTTCTATAAAGTTCGAGATATATCGTGGGGCCGGTCTATTCAAAGCTTCAAAAACAAACCATGAAATCCTAAAACCAATTCTAAACTATAGTTTGAAGAGTTTGCAAATAGGTGCATCCCTAATATCCGTTGTTGATCTACCATTCAGCCATTACGCTGTCTCCTCTGTTTTCATGCAAACACTGACAGGACGCACTACCTCCTCTTGGTCACTAGTGGTACTGCAGCCTCTGGACCAAGAAGTGTGAACATCAAAATTGGGACTATACTGTACAGTGACTAAACCTGACCAGGACTAGACCAGGACCAAACCAGGACTACAACAGGACAAAGCAAAGTCTATATCTGACCAAAAATGGGCTCAAATCAGGACCAGATCGAGACAATTATAAACGCACCCATGGGAGAAACGATGCTGTGCTTTTATCACTCAATATCTAACCTCATTGTGGCTTTTACTCTCCCAAAACATAGTAACTCTTGAATTCCTAACATTGAACTGACTTGAATTACCTGCCACTTTGAATTTGTGCCTATCCGCTCCCTGCTCTTATACGCACTAGTTTTTGAACACACGCGGCTGATAAGGACGTGCCCCGTAGGGACAAAGGGCCCGCTGCTGGTGCCGGAGACAGGTTGAAGGAGGAGTAAGCAGCGAGGAGAGGAGAAATTGACAGAGCGAAAGACATTGATGGATGGATTAGGACGCGAGGAGAAAGGGTGAAAAAGAGACTGACTATAGCTGTGTTACAAGAGTGCCTTTCGCCTCGCAGTAACCGCAGCGGCAGACAGGCAATAGAATCTGATTAGTCAGATGTCAACCGGTGCTGGGAAAAAAAACAGGCCTCCATTTGGGTGGCAAATGGCATCCAGGCTCCAAAACTGGGAACACATCTTTTCCTTTTCACGCCGCAAAAATCCCCAATCCGTGAAGAAAACTGCCATATTTACTTTGGCAAATTCCTATTAGGTGTTGCCACTATCTCCAACCACAGTTACTTTGCCAGTAGGCATGAAAACACGCTTAAAATATACAAGGCCTGGGACGTGCACATGGCTTATCAAATGAGACACATTCAATTCTACCCCCAAACAGGGTACAGCAACGGCGGCGGCAGATACGTCTGGGTTAGCGCGGGCAAACTACGCCGACAATGTTTTTTTTTCCCCCTGACAATTAATGTGTTTGCTTTGATTAAGAATATAAAAAAGACCGACAGAAAGATGAGGCATGTACTGAGGTGGGGAGGAAAAGTTACAAGCTGTGTAAAATTTCTATTTCAATAGCTTGAAGGGGTACATTAAGCTTTATCACAACATACAGCCCCCTTGAAACAATCTGTATGCAAATAGTGCCTTTACGTTCGGTCCTGGGCTGTTTTGTAGCTCTGCCGGCAAGATTTTTCAACCTAGTCAGTGGGTTTTGCGCTTCGCAGATGTTCTTTAATCTGTAATGGATGCTGGCACAGGAGCAATCCACTCCGCCGATGTCTTTAAAACTGTTTATTTGATATGTCTTAATGTTCTTGCTCTTTCACAAATTGACTCGCGGGCTGCTTAATTCAATCAAAACTCAAGCAAATTAACGGGCTTAATGCCTCAGTGGCTCCGAATGCTAATTGTTTGTGCCGTTTAGTCGGAAAGCGCACAAAAGCGGGCCAATAAAGGAGTGTGTGGAGCAGGTCCGTCGTTGCGGTGGCTCGGATGTGAAGCGTGCCTTATTGCGGTGCTTAAAACTTATGTGGCGACAAAGGAGTGGCGATATCCTTGTGTTAAAGCTGGAGACTCGGTGCGTGCGGTTGTAAGGGTGCGGCTGAAGGTCAGCAGGGGGCGGTGGAGGGTACTTACTGACTTCGGTGGCGGTGACTGTGATGTTGTGCCACATGTCGGTTTCGCGGTCCAGAGGTTTGGCCAGTGTGATCTTCCCGTCGTCCACGTTTATGTTGAACTGTCGCTCCAGGTCAGTGTGTCGGTCGATGAAGTACCTGAAACCAAAAAGGAGGAAGAGGATGTTAAAATCGAAATGCACCGACCAGAAGATGAAAGATTGTACGTATACTGGTTTTGACAGCATTTAAAGTACCTGATTCTGAAACAGTGAAGGAGGACGTGGATATTTAAATCTGTCAAACAGCTTCCAAGCTCTCACAAACTGTTCGGCCCATGCATGCATTCTGAGTCCACTGTAGGATAGCTTTTTCAGACGGGGAAGTGAAGCAGGGTGGACCGCTCTTCCACGGCCCATCAGCTCTCATCACAGAATGTCATATAGAGAAGTGCACAGCTCTTTCGTACAAGTTTACATCGATAAATGTTTTAGAAATAGATGCGGACGGCCCATACCGGTCTAACACGCTTTGTGGGGGGGGACAAAAATGAAATTAATAACAAAAACCTTGGTAATGCAGTATTAATGGTGTGTTCGCACTTGCACAAACACCGCATCAAAACTGAGACTAAACCCTGAACGACACCAAGGTTAAACCAGGAATACAACAGATGTCTATCAAGTCTGCATCAGGAATAAACCAGGCTCAAACCATGCAAGTGTGAACTCACCCAAGATTCTATAATGACTGTTCTGGACAGATCTACAAGCCAGGTCTGATGCTGTTTTAAAAACTAAAAAAAAAAATCAATCACAGCTTGGTTGGATTGGGCATAAAGGTGAAGCATATCCAACCAAAACTATTCAAAATGGCATAAACGCAGTAATCTTTAGTTTGAAAACAATTCACTTTATTCCAGAAGTACTCAGGCGCCAACATGAATTGTGCATCTCCTTCCGCTTACCGACTACAAAACCATTTCCTAGCCGCGCAGAGAAACGGTGCAGTGTTGAGCATTTTACATTGAACATTTTACAGACAACTTTATATTTTAGGGGCGAGACTTGTCCTTCGTTCTCCACTTGGTAAACTGCACTGGAAAGGGTCGATCCATAGCAAAAAGAGGACTGGAATAAAGGTGAATTCGAAGCCCTTAAAGCTTTTTTAAAATAAAACATGCTAAGGAAGTGCGTCTGAGAATAAACTGACCAAGTTTACATCAACAATTACTGTATCTAATTGGTTTGCATACATTCAAACGCAGCAGTACCAGTTCGACTTTCTCTGCAAAAAATACACGGATAGCGACAGGGCTGAGTGATCGTTTTTGGATAGCGCTAAAAGGCGTTAAAACTTCACTTTCTAAGCATTGTTAATGATTCTGTGGAGGGGCATCAAACCTCCCCACTGTTTGTAAATGTCAACAGCACACACTTCCACTTGTCTTCCCAACAAGCCGTTAGCTATTTTGTTTACCCGCGTGCTATTTATCAAGAGACGGCTTTAGATTAATGCACGTTTAAGACTGCCGGAGGAATAATTAAGGCCCTCACCTGAGCGGCAGGGGGCATTAAAGTGTAATAAGTAGTGAAAAAGGCTGTCCTGACCACGGCGACACCTCCCCAGCGCTAAAACAACATTAGCATGGGGATGTCAGAGTAAGGGATGGGCCGCTGTTAACCCCGTTTGGATCTGTCAACACGCAATGGCTCCCACAGGGTTTGCATTAATGAGTTAGGACAACAGGCTACGACAACAGAGGCGGCGGGGCTAATAGATGAGACAAACATGGACCACTGGCCGGCATGTTGGATGTAACCTTGTGTTCGCTGCCATGTTTACCCGAAGACTATAATAAGAGCAGGTTTAGCCCATTCCGCAAAGCGATGCATGTGCGGGCTTGGTTAAAGATGATAGTAAAAGCATATAGGCGGGATCTGTCAGTGCAAACAGCTGAGACAGAAGGCCAACCTGAGAGACTTTAAAGTATTTTGCAAACTTTACCCCACGTAACATACGATTGACGTAACATGGGACTGCTTTGCTAAATCGCAATGAATAAAACCATGCATGGTCTTGCCCCGTGAAAAGAGTTCATAATGTTAAATAGGGCAGGTTTTATCATGATATAAGAGAAAAAAATTGCGATAACAGTATAATTGACAATATAAATGACTCTAGATAAAATACTTAACAATGGCACCAACATTTGACTTGTTTAAAGGTGCTTTACCCATTTTTTTCATGCAAGAAAGTAAAATCAATTCTGCCTCAGCACAGATATGTTGTAAAATGATACCGCTGTGTGCTGTCTGTGTGCGATTATCGAGCGTAGAACTTTTAAGGAAATCTAATATGTATTGAATTGTTATCATTTTGCTCCCACTCCTCGCCTCAACATTGATTTTTAATGCGTCTCTAGCCGTTAGCGTTCGCAATTAGCTCCAATATCAGATTTGTTTCGCAACTATGAAGAAAACCTGCTGCAGTTTATGCGGAATTATATCGCGACATTTCAGATTTCATATTGCCCCGAAAGCAAATGACGATATATCATGATCGGTATGACATGGCCCAGCTCCACGGTTAAACTTAAATAAAAATACTTCAGCGTCTAGCAGAGGAGACGGTGAAATCCTATTTAGAAAGACTTAATTTAGAGTCTACTTTTTCAGTCTGTGCTGCACTCTCTTGGAATTTGGTCCCAGCAGAACCGAGGAACATCATTTAATAACTTTAGTAGATGCAGTGTTTAAGTGAATGGACAGCTCATTTCACTAAAACATGGTTAAAGGTGCACTACGTAGGTTTTCTAGGGTCCGTCACCTATTTTTTCATAATGTAGTTTTTGCTCTGCTTGGAAGGTTTGTTTGATATCAGCTAATTTATCTTTCATTTATCCAGTTACATGTGTTTTTATTGCCCAAAAAGTACAATATTTGCTTTGCTGTGGTTGGAGGTGTCTTGGTACGATAGATTCATGCCCTCCAATAGCAAATTACATAGTACAGCTACAACATAATTATATTTAAGATTTTATAAATATAAAAAAAGAAAATATTGCCAAGTTTGCCAAGATTTTTGTAGTGCTTTTTTTTTTATATACAAATGTTGCTTCCTGATTGGACACGGACAGCAGATATGACATATAGAGGTCATTCCATAACTGTTACTTAGCAACCATATTGTAAACAAGGGCCAAAAAACAGCTAAATTGCACAATAGCTTTGATTAGACCAATATGAATAATTGTCAGAAAAATATGCTCCTTGTGCGTAAATTGTCAAGCCTGCATTTTGGGTGGAATGCTGCTTATTGATGAAATTTACTTTTAGAACATAGCGTTTCTCCCTGTATTTTTATTTCTTATCCTTTTTTTTCTCCACAAATTGCGCTTTGACTGATGTAAAACTATATATAGGTGTTATCCCACTGAAATACGCCTTTGAACAATCAGACATGTGAGCGTATCGTGAACCAACAAATGAGTTTTCTTTGTCTTGTTGGGGAGATTGTGATTGTTGTGTCAATTGTCGTGTTTCTCTTTAATCCATGCTGTGTGTACAATGAGGGCTTTTAGCGTGTTCTATTTTTTACATATTCGAACCACATGTTGCATTTCACTGAACTCCGGTGTCATTATGTCGTGTGTGAGTGTTTTGTGCCTGTTACATGTTTTCTGCCATCAATCTGCCCATGGACAGGACGATAACTCACAAAAGCACATTTACACATTGGACCGAAACATGTTAATTAATGTGCAGTGTCACGTATTAAATGAAATAAACATAAACACAATGTGCTTCCACCACGGTCTACAAACTAAAGAAAGCAATCTTTTTTATTGATTGTGCAAAAATAACTTTTGGGAGCAGTGATTATGCATTTTGTAACTGCAAAACATGGAAGGAAAGTAGTTAAATTGTGTCCATATGACTAAAATGCCAATCAATATTGATGAATGTGTCTAATTATAGTCAATCTATGATAAGAATGTACTTTCAAACCTTCCCTCGCGCGAACAATATGACGACCTTATTAGAAAAATGTCATGTTTTAGATTTCAAAAGGCTGCATTAAGTGAAATTTCTAGCACAAATCTTGAATAAAAAAACTTGGTGGCAGAACTTAAAACCGTAGAAAGGACACCCGCAGATTTGAAATTGGAATAGACATAAAAGAGAATTTTTCTGATGCCACTCGAAGCTGTGAAATCATCCTTTCATGTTGCAACGTGCTCCGTGCCAAGTCTCGGGACAAGTCCACACGAAGCGGACTCCAAAAAAGTCGCTGTCAGTGCGGGTCATCTCTGCTTTCCCTGCGATGGCGGCTAAATGTAACTGTCACAAACATCCTACAAGCCCGCAAAACACAGGACACAATCATTTCCATGGGATATTGTTGCTTCGTGCGCCGTTTAGCTCAAAACTCTTTCCATTCTTTGCTTCCTGACTGAAAAACCGTCGCCCTTCGTTCCACTATTTCCAATGCAAAAAACCACTAGGTCTAAAGATATTCCTAATCCCCCCTGTCCAATTTTTTTGCAAATTCTTTCCCAGACACATCTTCTGTCTCCAGACGCCACGATTGCCTAAGTTCCCCCCTTTTCTTTTCTTTTTTCTTTTCAACTCTAGGTCTCAAAACGTCGGAGTCCTATCAGCACAGACCTGTTGGCAAGAGCCGAGTGTTATTTAAATGAAGCAAAGGAAGCTGGGATAAAGGGAGAGAAAAGATCGGGAAGGAACCAAAAAAACAACAAAAAGCAAAACAAAAAATGAATGAAGAATTTTGCGAAACATTGTTGGAGTGGATAAATAGTTTTGTATATATATTTTAATTGGGTAACGCTTTAGATTAAGGTTCCTTATAAGTCGTTAATAAGCCCTAGTTATTTGTTTATGCACTTATAATACCTTATAAATGTTAATAAGTCAATAACCAAAAACATGTATTGTTAATAAACCACATGTACAGAACATCTATAAGATGCTTAAATTCATGTTTTTCCATAATCATGTGATAAATGCTCGTAAAAAAAGCTTCTAAGTGCTTATACAAACTTAACAAATGATTATTAATGCATTATAAATAGTTTACAACCTTACCTTAATCTAAAGCATTACTTTTTTTGTATATCTTAACAATAGTTTAAAGGGCCTATGACAGATTGAAATATTCATAAGATTCTGCAAAATAATTAACCATTTTTATCCCAGTTTGGCAATTATTAGGTTTCATTTTTTTTTTAAACTTCCTGGTTACTTTCTGTAACTGTTACTCGTCTAATGTCACAGAAATTATCATTTGACAAATAAAAATATATGGGAACGCCTGTATTTTGTTGAATTCATGTTTAAAGGATCAGAAAAAATGTGTTTCTTGTTGTAAATTGTCCCTAGTGTGTCTCCCTGGTGTGATGTCATCATGTTTTGGAACTACTCTCTACTTAGTCTAAATTTTAACAGATTTTTCAACTTTTCTTCACAAACCTACACTTGATTGGTGTAAAACTATTATAGAAACCTGTAATAAGCACTTTAAATAGATACATATTGCAAACTTAATGATATGTAGCCAACGTAGAAAGGGGTTCAGAGGTTGTCATCCGGACGCCGTTTAAAGATCGAGACGTTTCGACTTTTATCCAAAAGTCATTGTCAATCAAAGAGCTGGTATGGGAACCTGGGCCTTATATGCTACTCTAAGTAGTGGGAGTCCAGCCCCCAGGGAGGAGTCACTGCACTCCTGTCTTTGTTATAAGATTGTTTGTTTGTCACCTGGGATTTAATTAATTGGTCTATCTTGTTGCAAACCTGGCAACACGCTTAAACAGAAACTGGTCCACCCGAAAGACAAGAGGCCGACAGAGAAACAGAGCAATGTAGTTTATTCGATAGAGTGCAGTGAGGACAGTTGTAAAGAACGTTACATAGGAGAAACAAAACAGCCATTGCACAAAAGGCTGTACCAACACAGAAGATGTTCCTCCACCGGACCGCAGAGTGCAGTCCATCTGCATCTAAAAGCTACAAATCACTCGTTTGAGGACAGTGAGGTGAAGATTTTGAGCAGAGAGAAGAACTGGTTTGAAAGAGGAGTAAAGGAGGCCATTTTTGTAAAAAGAGAAAATCCTTCCCTGAACAGGAATGGGGGCTTAAGATTTAATTTAGCCAAAATTTATGACAGCATCCTGACACCTTGGTCCAGATCAATAGACCAGTCAAATGCTAATGAGGCAATCAGTAGTGAGGAGGGAGCAACAGCCAGCTATCAAGATAACAATAGACCTTTAGACACAGGTGAAACTAGGTGAGGCCAACCATTAATCAACAAGATAGACCAATTAATTAAATCCCAGGTGACAAACAAACAATCTTATAACAAAGACAGGAGTGCAGTGACTCCTCCCTGGGGGCTGGACTCCCACTACTTAGAGTAGCATATAAGGCCCAGGTTCCCATACCAGCTCTTTGATTGACAATGACTTTTGGATAAAAGTCGAAACGTCTCGATCTTTAAACGGCGTCCGGATGACAACCTCTGAACCCCTTTCTACGATGGACCACACCTGGACGAATGAGGGTTTACATCGACATATGTAGCCAACATTTAGAAATAGTGGCTTGTTCTGCATGCGCTGGTAACATGTTCTGTCTTTCTTAATGTCCCATTGCGTAACTTTTAGCCAAGCTAATAGACTCAAATAAAAGTGTTTTTTTAACTACAGATCTTAACCCCATTGACAATCTTTGGGATGTGCTGGAGAAAGCTTTGCGCTGTGGTCACACTCTCACATCATCAATTCAAGACTCTGGTGAAAAATTCATGCAACACTGGAATGAAAGAGATCTTTTGACACTGCAGAAGCTCATCGAAACAACGGCACAGTGAAAGTGAATTTGTGCTGTAATCAAAGCTAAAGTGGCCTTCATTTTCTGTGGCGACTTTTTTTGGTCAGGCTGAGTTCATGGTTGAAGTCGTGCTGATTAATTAATTAATGAATAAACGTCTACTATTAAATCTAAAAGTGCAAATGATATGATGATGTGCTGCAGTTTCCCACTTTACCCTTGAAAAAGAGGTTTCGATCTCAATGGGTTTGTACCTGGTTAAATAAAGATTAATACATACATAAATGATGACATAAATGATGAATTAATGCACTGGCTCGTGTACCATTATTATAACGTGTTACCACATTTGAATACATTATTGGAATGCATATTATTATGTTTCATTTTTTGACCCAGACCAGGCTGGGGTGGAGTTGGGCCTCTCACAATAACACATTTTGAAACACAATATATTGCTACAGAAAAATAGTGCAATAAACAATAATTCTGAAACTACTTTATGCCATTGACTCACATCGCCTTACAGCATAGTGATCCCAGTAAACCATTTTTCACTCACAGAATCATTAAAAGGAATGTGCCGCGTCAAATAAATAGCAGAATGAACCAATACTTTGGCAAAGAAGTTACTTATTCAGCCTCAAATCCCATTGTAGCAGAAAAAATCTCCCTACAATTGCAAAGAAAATGTACACACAGTTGATTTTAAGTTCTAAAATATATTGTTCCAACTATCATTTATTGAATGACACGCTCAGATGGAGTGAAAATAATGACAGCCTCCATAATGTAAAGTAAAATTCTTACTGTAGAGAATGCATTTGAACACAAAATTGGTCAGTTTTGCAATACTCGCCAAAGAATTGACTAGTATCAGTTCAAAACAAAAATCACCATCATTATTACTTGGCTTGGACGATCTTCACCTGCTCTATCTCCATGGAGAAAGTTCTGAACTTTCTATTTCCACGGAATTATGTAGCTAATGTTCTTTTAGTTAAATATTTACTTGGGCTGCAACAATTAATCGACCAACCATGACTATAATCAGGGGCGTAGCACCAAATTCTGGGCCCCAGGTACAAACAATCTTGGTGGGCCCCTAATACATAACTTTGTATATTATTTATTTTTCCCAGCAAATTTGGTTATTATTATATTATTATTCGCTGTTGCTTGAATAAAAATCCAATGGTTTCTTAACTCTTAACAATGACTTGCTAATTTATAGACATTTTGTGTTGCTAAAGGCCTATATTATGATGCAGTACTGTTTGTTTTTGTAATAATAACCAGACCAATTTAACAAACATCTCAAAACATATTATTACTATTAGGCAATACACTAACTGCAAATTAAAACTAGTTTTATTTGTTAACAACTTGGCTAAAATGTGGTGATGGGAGCCCTCAGATCTCATGCATAATTGTATTTAATCTCTTAAGGACTTTAATCAACCACAATGCATTTTATTACAACAAAAGTAGATTAAAGTATGGAAAAATGCAACTGAGAATAAAACCATCACATGCTTTTGAGAGCCATTTCCTGCTCTGGGCCCTGGGGAAACCAGTACCCTTTAACCCCCCAGTCCGACGCCTCTCTGTATAATAATTGATTATCGACTATACAGACATGTCAAAAGACCTTTCATAACAAAGACGGCAACATTATTAAATCAAAGGTCAAAAAATGGCTTATTTTCACCAACAGTATACTTTATTTGTACATATTGTTGATCTTGAAGCCTTCAGTCAACATGTTTCAACATTTATTTGCTTGATAATGTATTAAAATTGATTAAATATACAAAAGAAATAACCATTTGCCTAGTCCACTAATCAAAAAACAAATCACTGCCTAATCGACTACTGAAATAGTCGTTAGTGACAACCCTAAATGACAAAATAACCCACATGGACTCAAGCATTCTGAATAAATGTGCTAAGAAGAAGTATCATGCCAACAAAAAACTAATGCCGCAATAGTCATGTCATGTTGCAAACCTTAAGACAAAACCACGGTGGCACTTTCTCTGAAGAAGGGCGTTGCTTGTACGCGAACGCCGCCAAATGAAATAAATAAACGCCTTGGCCCAGATTCCCATTGTTGTGGAGACGTACCGAGCCGTGACATTTCATTTTTGAGATGAAATGGTGTAAAATCCTCCAGACGCTCGGGTTTGGGAGGGGGGGAGAGCTCCACCAGGACTTCCCCCTCCCCAAAACTACCCACACCCTTCCTCCTACTCCTCCTCTTCCTCCTTCTCTTGGCCTATACACACACGGAGCACTTTCAAGACAAGGCAGACAGCAGCAAACCACCTGGGAATGGCCTCTCTGCTGCAGACGGAGAGGATCCCAGTCAAGCTCCTGACAGGCTCACGTGGAAGAGAGCGAGGAGACAGAGCCTGAAATGTTCTGCCACCTGTCACTCAAGCTGACAACCTGATGTGAAAAGAATTAAAAGCAAATACAGAAAAAAAAAAGTATACCCAAAGTAGTGCGTGTGCGGGTTGCCTGATAAGTGACGCGCGCGAGTGTTCGAGCGGTGTCAAAGTTTTCTTGCCGATGGGAAGGCGACGGATTAGAACGTCGGTGGTGGGGAGTTGTTTTTACACCGTGGTTTGATTTGCAGTGGAATGCATGAACACGCAAAAAGTAAGGAGTCTATTTTTATTGTTAATCCTTATAATTAAAACATAACTTCAGGTGCACTGTAATTTTTCCGGTGTGGGGCCAGTTTGCCACTTGCTTGTCTCCATGAAAAGGTTGTCGCTTTGCCTGGAACATTCTTATCTGGAAGGTCCAGAGTGATATCTCTTTGTGTTATTTATAATTTATACCAGTGAAGTCAAGTGAGGTCCGGGGGTCCCTGAGCCATGTGTTGGGCGTCCACTAAAACAGTGGTTCCCAAAGTGGGGGTCGGGACCCCTTGGGGGGTCGCGAGGGGTTTGCTGGGGGTCGCGAGATGATGTCAAGATCTCATTTAAATGAATGTGACATTGTATTTGATCTATTTCTTAATTAATAACAGTATCTTTTAGTCAAATAGGGTCAAATAAGACAGCAAACTATTCCAATAACCAATATTAAACCTGATTTAGCATGTTTTGACACTTAAAATTATTGCTACTGTCATTTTATTTTTGGTTTGGGGGTCCTAAGTCAGTTGTATGGCTATTTTGGGGGTCCCGGCCAGAAAAGTTTGGGGACCTCTGCACTAAAACACTGATCATTACCTGAATACTACAATTTCTTATGATATGCAATCTAAAACGTAATGTTCTGATGAAAACTTCTAAAATAAGGGCCATAAGAGGTTCATCTTTGGTTATAACCATGATTTGAACTTCTAAATTTGATTGTGATGCCATTGTGGAGAAGGATTCTGGGTCCTTGGGATATGTTTTCAAATTGATAAGGGGTTCATGAGCTCTAAAAGATGGAGAACTTTTGATTTATACAGATGGATATCGGTCTGGACACCAGTTATGTCTCCGTAAGTACAGATGGGCGTGATTGACGGGTGCATTAGCCAATCAGGGACACGCATAGTCCATCTGTATCAATACAAATATGGTTGTGTACGAGGAAAAACAGAAAGGAAACAAATATTATAGGGACTGGAAACATCAGATTGATGTGGAATCATTGAATGCAGCCAAAAACTGTTGATCTGAGGTGAGAGAAGTTTGATGATTCACATGAAATAAACAAATCTGATTGCACGGTTATGCTTGAGTTTGGCTTGAATGTTGGGGAAGTGTGTTTTCTGGATCCCAAGCAAATGATGTTCCAGTATGGCAACTCATCTGTTGTGCATTTATTCAATTACATGTGTTTTCACTGTTCAAAATATAATCACAACATTCCATCCGCCAATATTACTTGATAAAGATGGTGTGCAGCTAAAATGAATTTTGTTAAAATGCAGACTTTTGTTGTTATAAAATTAGTTCTTAGGTCTAGTCACTGAGAGAAATCCTCATGGTCAACATTTGTGAATTCACTTTTGAGATATTTCACGGCAAAGTCCAATTATCAATAGGGAAAAGTGGCTCCTGCCCTCCATCTGAAGTTACGACATCATCACATTCAAGAACGTTAACGGAACCTATTGAAAAAAAGGCACCGAGCCACAGATCTGAGCTGTAACTTGGCCTGGTAACTGCTTGTCTCGCAAATCAATATTCTCACAGCAACAGCTCTATGGAGACGAGCAAGTGGCAGAATCCTCCAACAGAAAAGTTATGTAGTGCATCGTTAAATAAATATCAGTCTTCAATCCTCATGTGCTGTACCTTAACCTTTTGCGTAGATCACTTTTGGAGTTTTGGAAATACCCACTATCTTGGCCGTGACAAGGGAGCAGTATTTCAAAAAAATCAATTTTGAGGTCTTCATGAAGAGATGTACTGTAACTAGTATTCGCTGCACATGATACTGCAGATTTTTTTTTCTTTTTTCTTCTTTTTTCTTTTCTAAAACATCACCATACTATGTTTTCTAGGTAATCAGTGATGCTAAAGTTGAGGTAATCCATTCAAGACACAAAGAACGAGTAAACCAAGAACCCTTTTTTACTATGCATGCATGTCCTGCAAAAGAACAACATGTATGTATGATCGTCGATGTAAACCCTCATTCGTCCAGGTGTGGTCCATCGTAGAAAGGGTTTCAGAGGTTGTCATCCGGACGCCGTTTGAAGATCAAGACGTTTCGACTTTTATCCAAAAGTCATTGTCAATTGTCATTGCCAAAAGTCATTGTCAATTGTCCATTGACAATGACTTTTGGATAAAAATGTCGTCCGGACGCCGTTTGAAGATCAAGACGTTTCGACTTTTATCCAAAAGTCATTGTCAATTGTCATTGCCAAAAGTCATTGTCAATTGTCCATTGACAATGACTTTTGGATAAAATTCGAAACGTCTCGATCTTCAAACGGCGTCCGGATGACATGTATGTATGATATAACTTTTTAAATCTTACCAAAATGATTGCCTAGGGGTTTACTTCCTGGACAGCACGGAGTTTTACATGTTCTCCCATCAACCCCTAAATGTGCACATTAGCTAATGGACTGGGTCTCCGATTTCCGCACTGCAGTTAGTAATAGGTTTGACCGAAAATACAGACACTACAGACAAATACACATTTTCCAACAAGAAAAATATATACTTTTCTTTTTTTCTTAGCCTTTTAAGCAACATAAAAGGAACTTGGAACCAAAACAAGACACACGGAGAGCATACAAACAGTTTTACAGTCCAGCATAGTCATTCCAGTCTATTCAATTTGTCAATTTTCAAATTTAGTGCGAATGTAATTTTCGCAATGTTTTTAATGTCAATTACAATGAGTTTTGAGATCCACGTACGTAGTTCTGAAGTCAAGCGGGACGCCATGTGCTCTAATTATCTAATACCAAATCCTTGAACAATAAAAAATGCCCAAAATATATATGTATACTTCTGATTTTTACAGACCTGGACTAATCTGACCCCTGTTATTCCATAAAACATTCCGACATTACTTTGTTTGTGCCAAATATTTTCCCACAATGCTCAGACAGTCAGAGGTAATCAGGGCCGATATTAAAGACAATTAGCTAATCAAACGCATCGGTTTGACAGCAGCATAAACGCTTCGTATGGAATCAACAATCAGCGGCATTTCCATAGTTTTTCCGCTCATTTCCGCCGTGCATCTTGTCTCGTCTTCTTCCTCCGTTTCTCAGATCAGCTGTCAATCAATCACTGTGGCCCTGACAATCTCTGATAGACGATCTGTAGGTGGTAATCAAGATTGTACATAGCGCTCCGAGCTATTATTGCTCAAACCGTCTCTTGACTCGACTTGCTATGGGCTCAAAAAGCACATTCTCCAGGCCAGTCATTATGATAGAGCAATGCAAGGTTAGATTTGATTAAATACCTACTTTATGCATGACATGAACGGTCTGCCATTTTAATGTAAGAGAATCAAATTAAAACAGAAAAGACATAGGTGTATTTCAATTATTTAACTGAAGGACAATCGTATAGCAATATGGACATTTAGTGAGATTTTTTTCACAACGGGGCAATTCAAGTGCTGTAACTCACAGTTCAAGAACGTCAGGAGAATAGAAATATGCAATCAAAAATGAAGAATAGAGTAAAATATATAGTTTCAACACTAACCACGCAGCTACATGCTAATTCCAAAACATTTTATCTAGCGCAAACACGTAGGAAAGATCCACGTGAGTCAAAATACGGAACTTTGGGAATGAGAACGGATTGGCTGTGCTAGTATGTCCAACCATGCTTCGCTTTCCCCTTTGGGATGAAAGAATGTAAGGGACAAGCAAAGTGCCAAAGGGTTTGTGAAAGTTTAATACCTACTTCGTTTTTCAAGTAGTACATTCTGGGTAGGTGTTTACTGACATAATCCCGCTTCAATGTTTTTTTTCATGATCCCACGGTTCAATATCCCTAAAACGGTTTTCGCATCCATTTTCTTGAGCGAGTTTTATTTGATCACTGCTTTTCAGTAAAAAATGTGTTGAGCAGAACCCAGCCTTATTCATCATTCTCTTCCTTTTGGTAGAAGTGCAGATGGGGTCTCTCTGCTTTTGGACAGTGACCCTTTTAAGTTGGCGAGTGAAAATGACTTGCACATTTTTAGGACAAATATTATGCACTGTTTGTATCGTTATTGGCCTTTAAACATGCTCCTGAGTATCTTAACTTTGACATCTCGTGTTTTAGAACTAAGAATAAAATGTTTTACAAAGAATATAACTTTATCACTGCCTTATTATACCATATTAACTTCGCTGTGGCTCCATCTACTGGCTGCATTGGCAATTTCACACATGTATATATACAATGGTTTGGTATACTGTTGGTATGCTAGGCTATCACGCAGGTACAGTTATCATATTTAGAGGCAGAAATGCTCATTTATGACGGTGGGAGGGGAAAGAATTATCTTTCCAGCATTCCTTAAACATGCGTGAATGCAGCTAAATGCAACTCCAGGTATGTTTTTGATAACGGAACATTGTTAGAACATGGTTAAAAGCTCAAAAAAGTCACTTTAAGTAGTTTTAGCGTGGAGTTTGAAAGAGATATTCAGAATCAGAATCAGAATCAGAAAGCGGTTTATTGCCATTGTCAGTGAAATTCACAAACGTAGGAACTTGCTTTGGCGTAGGTGCAACTTAAAGCAATGGATAAAATATAAAAAATATATAAAAAGGCATGCATATTATTTGATCGCTTAATGTAACAAACATTTTATAAGTGTGTAACTATTACAAACTGGTAGAAATGCCAGTTTATGGTCCACTGGTAACATTATAGTAACAGTATGGTTAAAAAAAAAGAAATCTGACTGAAACTAGATTAAAAATAGAATAACTAGCAAAATCCCACTAGAATGTAACATGTATTCTGTCAAATGTATGAATGTGGTGTATGTAGCTAATCCCAGGCTCTAATGAATAGTTCTGAATAGTGCTTTAGCGTATCTAAGAACCAGGGTTTGGTCCTAATCAACCTGGATTTTATTTACCATCCTGAGATTTTGTAGCACCAGCTTCTATCTATTTCAGAAAAACCTGCCCCTGGGACCCTGCTACCTCGCACAAAAGATGGCTGTGACCCCTGTGCACACTGATCCTTTCACACCGGGCGGTGTAAACTTGCAACCTCAGCCCAGAGTATGTGCTCAAATGGAAAATGTTGGATATGCAATGTCTTTAAAGTCCATGCGTAACATAGGATTCTGAAAGTTTGTTTGTAGCATTTAATTTTAAACAGAAATTTGTTCAGTTTGGTTGAATCCAAAAACACACTTCAGCACAGTGTAGCTATTGTTACGGCTCCTGTGGGTTCTTATTGTGAAGTTGAGCGGGTGAAATTGCATAAATTATTGATCAGACTCATGTGTAATCCAAAAAGTTACATTTTAGTTCAGGACAAAGCACTTTTGGAAAAAAAATCATTTCACCCGACTTGTATTCCTTTGTATTTCATTTCATTTTTTTGGCCTCTGTAACAATAAACTGCTGAAATAAATGTGATTACCATTTTATTATTATGTAGGATGTAATATTATATCATGTAATCCAATGAAACACAACACTGAGGGGCTAAAGGTCTCATGGGTCAGACGAATGTGTCCAAAAACAGGAAGAATAAGGCAGTGCCAGAGAATACAGAGATACTGACTGCTACATTTTAAAGCTATTCAGTGTTTATCTAGTTTTATTCTAAACTATATTTGAAAGGAATACATGGGTTACACGAGGACAACCCCGACTACCTGTGTATGACTCTGTAAGCCTGCCCAAAACCTGAAGAACTGCTAACCACTGCAGGCTACTTATTTTAGTGACACGGCCATATAGCAATTTTGAGCAATTTTAGATCTTATTAATATCAGTGATGCATGACGGCCATTGCGACATGCCTTCAGCTCTTTGGTCTTTTGGATGGATTATCCCAAGGCACAAAATATTGTCTGAAAACGATGGAAAAGAAAAACAACTCGATTTTGCTTGTACGTATTTGCTGGCAGGAATTGTTATCATCATTAGAGCAAAATATTTTATGTACCCCCAGAAATGGAACATTTAACTGTTCTTTTCCCTTCAAAATATGTTCTGGTTAAGCTTTTCCATTCCTTTCTATTGACTGAACATGCAAGCAAAACACGTCGACCTACGAAAGAACATTTAACCCCTGAAAAAAAGAGCATTTAACCCCTGCAAAACTACTATTTTCAAAACTTTGTCATAGTAGTTTTGCAGTTTACGAGGCTTAATTACAGCTTTCTCCCAAGGACTTAGTTCCGTGCAACCAAAACTCTTCCCAGCATCCCACACTGCGTAGCCACTGCTCTACAGAATTGCTTATTGTTTACAAAGTGCTTAGTTTCGATTCGATGCATTTAGCACTGCGCAGTGTTCTTGCAGATGGAAGTTAGTGGGCTAAACATTTTCTGTGCACCCAAGGGAGAGTGGCGACTTTGCTGATTTGTCAGAGTGGCCTAAAGAGTAAGCGATGCCAGAATGTGTGTTTACGTAGTTACCGTCTTTTCTTTTTGACTAGAACTGCTGAGTGTCATCTGCGCGGTAGGTGAGTGTCTGGTTGAATGGATGGAGTGCGTGGAGCGGAGGTGAAATCTACAGCCGCAAATATACTGGATGTTATGTTCTGTTGTTTTCCAGAGAGAATAAAGGGTGTATGACATTTCTGTTTGTTATTAGGTCACTTGGTCCACAGGGAGGATCGCAATATGAAACAAATGCAGTTTTTTTTTTTTCCTTCTGCTGACCATGTTTCAGAGGAGCGTGTGTGTCTAAGTAAGGTGTGCACCGCTTGAGGTTGGAATGGTGTGATTGTGAAATTTGTCAGGTTTGGTTTACAAAAAGATGTGTAAAACAGGTTTAAGAATGGACAATCCCAGATCCAGGATAGAGGAAATCATAAATGATAATAGGACACACAACTGGACACAAATTAAACTGGGTTTAAGCAAAAAACAGTCAATTCCAATTATCAATTTGAGCTGAAATACAAGGGAAGGCACGGTGAGAATGAAAATATACTGGAGGTTGGAACAAGCTGATCAATTAATTACAACAAATTAGTTATAGAGATAATCTCCAACTGATTTAGTAATCAAATAATCGTTATCTGGACTATGTTTAGATTTTAAAACATGCAAGTGCTGAAAGAAGAGGTTTTATGGCTGAGACAAAAGAAGAAGTACATTGAAATGACACAGGAAACATGAACGTTTAGTGTTAGTCTGCACATAAACTCTTCGTTTTGGCTTCATCTGTCAGATTTGAATAAAAATAGCCTCTATTCGTGGGCCTTTTGTGATATTAACAACTAATTGATCAATCAAAAGAATGAGCTAGATGTATTAAATAGCAAAATAATAATCAGTTAGTTGCAGCTCTAAGGATTCCATACTCAAGGAGAAGTAGACAGTTAAAAATTGTGTAACGGTACAAAATTTTTCTGTTGGGTGGTCTGCCACCTGCTCGTCTCCATGGAGATGTTATTACTTTGCCTTCAGTCTTCTGCCAAATGGGGTTAAACTTAGCTGTCTGCACAGAAACAAACAGGAGGCGCCACTTATAGTGGAACACTCAATGTATTTTTGAGAGAAGACATTTGCAGTTTATAGAGTTACAAAAATTACATAATGCATCATCAACATCAACAGAAAAAAAAAAAAAGATAATATGGTAGAGCTATATGATTTGGGGAAAATATCAAATTTTCATTTTGCTGACCAGTATTGCAATTACAATTTGTTGTTTTAATATTTGGATTTTGTTCAAAGTTCACCTTTTAAACACAATCAGGAAAACTGACAAAAGACTGAGATATGAACTGACCAACTAATAAAGGAATCACATGTTTTGGAACGTTTTTGCCTTTTGTCATGTATTTGTCGCTTTAAGTTGTGTTTTTGTCACTTTTAGTTGCATTTTTGTAACTTATAGTGATGTTTTTCTCACTTTAAGTCACATTTTTGTCGCTTTTTGACACAATTTTGTTGCTTGTAGAAACATTTTTGTGCTTGTTTGCACTTTTAGTGACATTTTGCAGCGTTTTTCGCTTGTTTCAAAACCTGTTTCAACAAATCTAAACTACAGCGTTGGCAGTTTTTATGCAGAATAAAACAGGATGTGTTGTTAATTTTGATTAATTGCACAGCCCTAAACGCAGTTCTATTCCTTTTCATTTTTAAACCATTCTTCAAAGTTTGCTCTTCACGCAGCTCGTCTAAACACTGGCTACAAGCGGCAAAACGTGACTCTGTTTCCCGACATACATTGGAAACCTCAATTGCTGTAATGACAGTGCTGTATACAGTGCTCTCCCACCTCCATTATCTATTATTGAACTAAAACGCACCTCGCCATCTCAGTTCATGCGAGGGCACCTTATAGTGACTGCCAGATGTCACATTGCTTTTTATTTGTGGTCAGTCAGGTAGAAAACCACAGAGTACATGGCGCAGAGCGGGAGAGAGCGAGGCAGAGAGTGTGTGGGGGAGACATTTCACGGAGTGCACCTGAAAATACTTGTTGGTTGGATGCATTAAGTACAGCTGAGGGCTTGTTTGTGTCCTCAACGCAAAAGAACATGGCAGCCCACCACTCTGCGCGGTCGGGTCGCGTCGGTCTGCTCGAGTGGTGATGGTAGGGCCGGTTGATGGCGTGTGGGGGAGGAGGAGGAGGAGGCGGCGGCGGATGAGGGGGGGTAGTCGAGTTGGGTGTGGGGGCGAGTGGCACAGATAGAAAGAGATGCGGGGCGAGATAGAGGCACAGACAGAGAGATTGTAATCACGGCGGTCAACTGGAGAGTCCGTCCGCACTAATGCCGAGCCACTTTTGTCGCAATCCGCCACAAGAAAGCCGGCTTCAAATAACAGGCATTTTCGCGTTCATTGTTTGATTCTTTGTCTCTTAGCAGATTTGGACATGAAGGACAAAAGGGATTTCATGTCGAGGATTCTTGGATGGAGGACAGAAAATACTGCCTTGTCACCGAAAATGAGATGCAGCACAAGAGTTCTCATTTCCATAGCAACATTTGATCAAAGGATAGGTGTGTTTACTTTGGATGAAGGAATTTTCTGTTCTCTAAGTGAAGTGACTTGTTTTGTGAATCATGTGGGTCTCAAAATATGTTCAGGTGCAGCAACATGAACAGGAAATATAACTGTCAATGCATATGTTATGTTACGCATATGTTTTGAGGGAAATAATAACATAACGTCTTGCGCTACAACTGCTTCTGATCAAGATCCTTGCTCAAGGACCCCAAAGGGTAACACACTGCCTTCACACACAATTTGCCCAATTGTGTGTGAAGCAGCATCAAATAATAAATCAAAGGTGAACTATGTGATTTTTCTATGGGGGATGTGTCACCTGGTCGTCTCTTTGGAGCTGTGCACAACTCCATACATGGATCTAAAAGCTAGTTTTGAGTAACTGTATTCTGGTGCAGTTATTTCGTTTTCATTTGTTGGTATTTAGCATACTGTTAATTTCCAAAAATCAAACGAATACATTGCGGTATTTAATCACAAAATGTAGCTTTCAAACTGCACGGTCTTAGTGAAACAAATTTAAAACACAGCTCTTTCAGTTCATGTGTAATTTTCTTTCTCTAATTAGTGACAAATGAATACATTTCAAACGTTGCAACAAACACAAAGCTGCTTTAATCCAACGCCATGTTTTACATAATAATATAATTCAGTTCAATATAAGTATTCAAAGTCATGCAATTGAAAACGTTTTTTGTTTTTTTTTTACAAATTCTTTGCGAGACAGGACCAGCTGCAGCGTGAAAGTGACCCAGACTCTCTGAACATGGTCGAGGCCCAGAATCAAACCCATGACGCCAAACTGGCCGTAACCACGACGACTCTAACCACTGGACCACTGGCAAGGTTACCACATGAGGTACATTTTAATGCAGAATAAAAATCTAAAAACATTTCCCCCATGCAGCGCTGACAGTCTGACAACACTAAGATCGCATGGAACAACTGACACTTTATACTTGTTGCATGTACTGTACTGAACAGGGTTACCACCATTTACATCATAGTTATTACACAGTCAAATCATGTTTTACAGCTTGTATCTCGCGCGCGCATTGCCAAGTCCATAAATTGCCTATTGTCTATGGGGAGATTTATTATTAAAACCATCTGATCTCGTAAGAGGCATTATTCAGTAATGGCCCTCTGTCAGTCTTTTTATCTGCCGGGATTAAAATCTCGCAGGCTGTAATCATTTTATCAGCCCGGAGCTCGCCGCGTAACAGGCCAGCGCAGACCTTGGGCTTGAAGTAAAATCAAATGCTCTTTGGTGTGGGTAATGCATCATATTAAGCCCTCCACGACAATGGATTCTTTCATCTGTCTCCTCGCAAAAGTAAAGACGTGGCATCTGTGATAGATCATGGTCATCTCCGGCAATACAGCAGAAAGGGCCCGCACGCTTAAAGTTCAAAGCAAATGGCATGTTTGAGATAAGGCAATTTGTTGTGACAAAATATGTGCTGGCAAGTCAACGTGCAATCTGCGAGTCTTTTCATGTTGATCTTTAGACTTGGCAGAGCAATAATGTAACATATTATTACTGAATTTGTTCAAAGTATAAAGACTGAAAGTTTGTGAATAAGCTTTATAAAATGGCTAACGACTCTAAAAAGCTTTGGTGGTGATTTTTTTTTCTTCTTTTTTTTTGACAGTTAGTGAAAACCCACAGGCAAAAATCCATTCCGAAAATAACAACCTCTCGACAAAATTGGTCATTAAAAGTATAATGAACACCATGAGTAAAAAAAGGACCTCTGGGGAAGCGGGAATAATTTAGAAAAAGCTTGAAATAGTCCAATGACCTGTGGTGTAGTAAGTGTTAATATGTCAGTCCTTGGCTAGGCTGGACAGTGCAGGGCAGCTCAGCGGCGGCCTGTCTGTTCCATGCTCTCATTCATTATGCATGGGGTTTTAATTTGCTACTCACTCCAAAAGACACAGACCGGGACTGAAGAAAGCTCGTCGACCATAAACAGACGAACGCTGACAGAAATGTTGGGTTTAATTATCTAACCTCAACTGGATTCTCGATGCACGTAAATCCGCAAAGACACGCGCATTCTACGTTAATTCAAGGATGGGTCAAATGCGGAGCTAATTATGCGACGGGAACAATAAAGTGTACATTAACTAAAAAAAAAACGGAAAAAGTGTCAGAGAGTCTGCTAAATCGGCCTCTCCAATCAGTTAGTGATGGGATTATTTTTTGCTTTTTATCAGTTTGAAAGAGCTAATCACTAATCACACAATAAACACTGGAATTAGTGTATTTTGTCCTATATTTTTAACATATTGGTTCTAATTGGTAAAAATGTAATAATAACTAATTGTTAATATATAACGATGTGGACTGAATTAATAAAAAAGGTAGTCATACAGGCCTAAATAAGAAACTGTGCCTGTGCCAATAATATGTAAGTAAACAAACATTTTTAATCTTCCATAGAACAAAAACCTTCAGTATTGTGCAAAATATTACTTGACATTTCAAAAAATGTGTCTGTTAAACTAAGCAGATAATAATATGCAAAACTCATAAATCTTCCATGGAACAAAAACTTTCAGTAACCAAGTTTGACGGCTCCATTCTGCTTTTTTCTCCGGCCAGCAGAGGCATGCACTCGCCCTTAGCTCACCACACGTGTAGCGTAGCTGCTAGTGTTTACAGCAGCCCAGAATGAGCACATGTGCATCGCGCAAAGCTTGAACTGACTCCCCCCTCGCTGTTTTCAAGTGTCATATCCAATGATAAAACAGGGTAAACAAAGAAAATGAACAATTCACTACCGTGACTTGATTCCTATCGTCCACAGTGAGGACTCGATTAAAGAATTGGAACGTTTGTGAGCGACACATCACTACAATCAGAACACAATCACATGCAATGATAGAGATTAGCAAACAGTCCCTTCCAGTACGAATGTGGTAAGAATAGCCACGCACTGTCTGGTACTAATTAAAGCAATCCATCCCATTCATTTTAATGGTGCAGATACATAAAAACATAGTAGACAGAAATAGTAGACAGACATGTTCATCACATTTTAAAACAGGTAAAAATAGTCAATGTCTCATCCAGGATTTGGGGGTGCTTGATGAACTAAAACTAAAATGTCATCATCAAACCTGTTATATATTTTGATTAAGTAGCTTTCACGCTAATTCCTGTGCCAATCTCTATATCAATAAACTATATTAGTAATAAACCCTTCAACGCACATGCTTTTTTTTCCGAGGTTATGATGTTACTCACATGTGGTCGAGTTGTTGTCAGTCACCAAAACAGCTCTGGCTTTTCCTAGTCTGAAATCTTTGTTGGCTAAGGCTAAATTCCACATTAAAAGAGCCAACATATCGAACTGTACCAGCCTTTAGAATGCAGACGTGCTGTTTACAAACACTGACAGAGCCTATATGTTAGCAACATTGGTTTAGAATCCATTTGTTGACCATGCATTCCCACTCCATAGCAACCATATACCAATTCTGAAGCAAAAATCATTACATAATCAATTTACCCACAGAGGAACTTATTGGAGGCCAAATGAAGACGGACACAATTTCTCAAGGGGGATAATTAAGTCTAAAAGATTGAGCCAGTACATTTTCCCCTTAACGATCCAAATACTGAAAGGCGTCTTGCGACTCAGTGTCCTTGGTAAACTGGCTGCCCCTAACAGCTCTGCTCAAACTTGGAAGCGTCATTGTAAGGAACAAGGACACAGTGAGGCAAAATATGTCATTATACATAAAACACACTTTCCTTTCACCTGGGGATGGACACTGTGCAACCTCACCGCTCCGTTCCTCCTGGCAGTCTCATCACTAAACATGAGGAGGCGCCCAAAAATAAAATATATATACAAATCCAAATGAACCGGCCGGGCTGCTGCCGAGCCAATCTAGCAAAACCACCTCCGCAATTACACAAAACTTGTTGAGTGTTGTCCCGGGAATGCGGTCACCAAGTCACTGGAGACTTAATGAAATGCCAAGATGGAGGCAGAGAAATTGCCTGAATAACCTATCCTCAAGGTGCCCTTCTTGTATGTTCCAGAAGAAAAGTCACAGCAACAATATATCGCGGGGAAGTCACACGAGTTAGGAAGTATTTTTTTTTATTGGCTATTAATATTGACGCATGAATGTTATCATTGTCGCAGTGTCACGATCTTCATTAAAGCTATAAAAGTATTTGCTGAACAGACCAATTCTTTTCGAACTCATAATTGACAACAAATCAAGACAATATATATATTTTTCAGTAAACTAAATTGTGGTGCTAACATTTTCAGAATCATTCAAAATACTTTTATGATCCCCAAGAAAAATGAGTCAGTTGCTGCAGCTTCAATACATTTCTAAGGTACAAAAGAATCAGTACCAGTCATCCTTATAAAAGCTCTAATAAAAGTGCAACCAATTCCTTTTCTCCATTTCATTTTATCGATATCATTGTTTTTTTCTTTTCTTTTTTTTTACTTTTGCAAAACTTGTATTGACAATCAATAATTTTGATTCTAAGGATTATCCCTATAAAAGCATCTGCAACTACAGAAACTTCAAACTTGATGACGGCACAAAGGAATACAAAATCCAATGCCTCGGTTATTTTTCCTTCTTTATAAGACAACAGAATGTAATTTGAGCCGCAAAATAATAGTTTATTTAATGTTACGATGTGGTCTTATACAAATGTTGATATTAATCAAGACCATTCACAAATTATTCAGGAGAGATCCAACTTTGTCCTGTTCATACGAGTATCTAGTTTTAATTTGATTGACACTTTACCATATATTCATCAACAGACAACTCCACCTAATACGCACAATTATTCGTTTTTGTAGATCCCTTTACCCCATAGAACGACAAAAAACCTGCATATTTCTAACACATTCATTTCACCCAACACATCTAAATAGTCACATGAGAAAAAGTGCGACATTACCTGACAGAACTTCCAGAGGAGTCGGGGTCCCTGGCGGTGACGGAGCCGATTACGGTGTTGATGGGTGCGTTTTCGTTGACCTCCAGCATGTACATGGGTTTGGAGAAAACCGGGGGCTCGTCCGCGTCCACCACCACAATCTTCACCGTGGCAGTGTCTTTGTACGGCATGTCTCCGGACGGGGAAGGGCGCACGTTGGTGGCTTCTACTTTGAGTGTGTAGGCATGTCTGGTCTCATAATCCAACGGCTGGAAGAAAAAGAGGAGATGTTCAGTAAAAGGCTACATATATGATTTTGTATAGGTTGGGTTTGTGTGACATCAAAACGTTTCCAGAGAGCCCATGGTTAAAAATGTGGCTATGGGGCGAATCAGAGTGTTTCAGGGCACATTTTTTTTTAACTTGATTTCTTGATTTTTTCATGTAGTTGCAAAAGAAAATAACTTTCTCCAGTACAAATGTGTTGTGAAAGTAGTTATTAGGGTCAAAATAAGACCACTGTGTGCTGTCTGTGTCTAATTATAAATTGTTATATTGTTTGCAAACCAGGAAGTGCGCTGTTAGCCATTCGACTTTGCCACAGACCATCACTTTGCATTGGTGGCCATGCTAGCAAAAGTTTATTTTAAAGACAATCTTTTCTCAGAAGGTTTAGGAACAGATAATATAGATAAGGTAGGGCTTTGGGGCAGGGAAGCTATAAGTGCTTGTCGTGGTAAATAGTTTGGATGAATGCTCTTGGAAAGTGCTTGAAATGTGAAAAACTGAAAACTGAACTATTTTTCACATTTTTAAAATAGTAAATCACATACAACACCTTTAATATCTGTAATTTTTGGACCAATTTACATGAAGGAAAACTGGCTTAGTTTGATTGGATGTCTTCTCCATCAGCACAAATGAACGATTGTGAAATTAATAACAGGAGTTTCAGCCCCAAGAATAATCTTTTGTGGGCTCAATTTGTTACAAAGAAACAATTAGGATGAACCATTCTGGATTTTAAGTTTAAAATCTCTCATGGACTTGTAATGGCCCCCTCTGTTTCATCTGAAATCTTGACAAAATCATAAACACAACTGTTTGAGACTGCATATTTTTAATCAACAAAGAATGATTTTGTATTCATTCATAAGCCATAAAAAACGATACAAGCACAACATAATCTGCCACGTCTGCCAGCAACTTTTAGAAATGTTGCAAAGTCAAATGTTATTTGATCAACAAAAGCTGATGAATCTAATTTGTTGCTGAGCTGTGTGCCATTTTTCAATATCTTACATCTCGAGAGTGCCCAGATCTGACTTTGAATGCTCTCTCTGACAGCTGATTATTAAAGCTTTCAACCCGGCATCACACACAGATTACATCTCAAATTAGAGACCTTCTTTTCCAAGACTGTCAACAAAAGCTGCGACTTTCCAAAGAAAAATCACAACATGTAATAGTACAAAGTGTCATTCTGCCATGTCTGTGTAATCATTGTTTACACCACTCTCAGCTCGTAATTCATTTACCCAAGGCTGTGAGTTAATATTTAAAGATAAAGACAAGTTACAATATTACATGTGGGCCTCCCCAGACTGTCACAATTTCTCGTCGAATCACCTCTGCTCGTTTCATCCTGCCAGAATAATGGGATCAAGTCACTTTCACACTCCATAACCAGGATTTATAGGGAAATCAAAAGTAGGGCCTTGGTGCTTGGGGCGATTTGAGGTGGCTCGGGGAGAGTGCAGAGCGCAGAGGAGCGACAGATGAAGGGAAAGGTTAGCGAGGCGAGTGCGGAGGGCAGGGAGGAGGTGGGCGGAGGGGCGTCGGGGGTCCCATTGTGGGGTGCATGAACAGCCAGAGGGCCATATAGGAGCAGGAGCGGCCAGGGCAATGTAGACGGTCTGAATCCCGAGGAACCTCTCTTCAAAGCTCGGTGCAAGAAATTAGAACACTTCCCCGCTCCCCAGCCGCCTCCACCGCCTCGACTTCTCACTGTCTCACTTTGGGCCGTCTGTGCTGAGAAAGCGCGCAGGCTGGCCGCAAACAGAGCCAGTGGATTAGAGTTGCAAGCAGTAGGGAATGGACAGAAAAGTTAGCAACTTATATTTGAAGGAAGAAAAGGTCAGAATGATGGTAAAAATATAAAGCCAGCGAACTATATACAATATTACTTTGATGCTACTTTAAATTTCAAGCAAAAATAGCTTCAAGAGATCCTGAGTTTTAGCAACAGTGGACGTTATACTTCCTTGATAGTACTGTTTTCTAGGGCTGTAGTCAACTATTTCTTTAGTTATTGGTCAACTAAATGACTGACTGACATGATCTGCTAATCGATTGGTTGATTAAAAAGGGACTGTGGTGTAAAACTGGCAAAAGTTTTCTAAACTCTCCATGATCTGAGCATGTACGGTATGTGACCCAAACTGCTACCACAACTACGCTATTTATACCAGAAAGTATCACTCCCAAATCTTCAGCTAGTTTACTCCCATACCTTCTCCATTCTTTTGCCGTTCCATATAAATAATTAAAGTCTAAATAAACCAATCAGTCGACTAATCAAACCTTTGGTCGACCGACACACAATCTAATCCAATTCATCGACTAAACGAAAGGTCGAGAGCCCAATCGTTTTCAAGTAAAAGTTGGTTCTGCAGAATGGGCCCAATCAGCCACTATGGGCCCCAAAAATCTAAGCATTCAGTTTAGTATCTTTTGAAGGAAACGCACCAGACAAATAAATAATGCATTCAACTTACCAAAACAAAGAATAAATAACAATAGCAATGGAAAGAATATCTCTCTTTTCCTGCAAGACGTCCAATAAATTATGGATCATGAGGCAATCTTACAATTTTGACAAACTAAGGACCCCTCAAAGAATCTTGCATATGGCCCTGAAAAGAACTGAGCTGGCGGTTAGAAATTCTCAGTTAGGTGCAAAGCCGGCAGGTTAAGATGCACACAGATAGACTCCATGCTCTCTTACTTATAAAGGAACAATGAATGAATAATACAGGGGAAAAGGTTGTGCCAAGGGTTAAGTAAGTGCGTTTCTGGCTGGGGGTTGGCGCATGAGTTCTTGCAAAACTGAATGAAAACTGACATTGCATCCTAAGGCAAGCAATATTGCCAACTCAAGCTTTGACTCACTGGGACAACCTTGTAGGCAACCATCCAAATATCGCAAAGCCGCAACTACTTTTGAAACTTTTTTGGACAAATTTCTCTTACAAAAATAATTACATCTCCAAAATTAAACTTTATGTTAACTGTAATGCCATTACTCAAAAAGGCTGTCTTTACACGACCATCTTTTCCATTTCTATTCGAGAAACCAAACCTAATAGTTGCTACAAACACATTTACTCTCTCCTAAAAGCATTACTGCCTTGATTACATTCAAAAGCTTTAATGGGCTATGAACCACCGCTCATTTTGTAACCAATATTCATAATAATAACGACAAAAGCATGGATCATTCTACCGTGAATGCACTGACTAATTGGTGTGTATCATTTCGTCGTGGCAGTAATCCTACTCGACAACGCATGCAATGGACTCCCATTTGTTTGCGGTGTGTCCTAACATGACGGAGCAAGGTGAGAGGAGGCCACTGACTGTTGATAGCAAATTTAATTACACCACTTCCGCTTGAGTGCTCATGAAAAACAACACTCCAAACAGCCTTTCCTTCTTGAACTCTGATTACTTACAATGTCAATTAAAAATACATACTACAGTAAATACGTACTGCATCTTTTGGCGTGCTGCACGTGTTAAATAGTGAATGTTTTTTTTCCGTTTTTGTATAGGATTTCATTGTGAACCGCGGAAATGATTAATTCAATGGGGGCACGCATGAGCTTTGAGTAATCTAGGGACAGCCACTTTGATTCGTATTAGTATGCATGATGTAGTGTTGTGCATGAAGCGACTGTTGATTAATACAAGATTCATGAGGAAAAAGCAGAGCCACGCTGGAGTGTCCCAGGCTGTTTTCACCCTCATAGATCAGCTACTGGGTTTGAACTGCTATTTGCTATTAATATGTTCAGCATTTGATGTACAGTAAGGAGGATTATGGCATTAACCCCTATCATTCCGCTTGAATTAAAACTATGCTTTTTTTCATTGGATTTTAAACCGTTTGAGGACATAATTGAATGTAAAGCAAAAAGTTCATAGGTTTTAGGATAAGTAGGACTTGCTGGCTTACATTCTTCATGCTACTTATTTATCCCACATTGAGACAAATAAAGAAACAGTTTGCTAATAGGTTGATATCTTGGTTGACTAAAGACATGCTCTGCGCTTCGATTAGTCAACTAAAAGCTCTGGAAAAAAAGCTGGAAAGAGGTCTAAAACCTATCGAGTATCTCTATGATCAGACCTTTGATGTATCTTTACCCAAAGCGCACAGATAAAAACGCCAGGCTACAGAAATTCATGCAATTACAAATACTTATACAGACCAGTACTGTCTGTGTATTTATCAGTAAAAGGCAGATTAAACTTCTCTCCTTTCTGCTGTTGTGAATCTCCAAAACATAATTAGTCAAGTAATACAATGTTGGTCGACCAAGACATCATCGACTGATTAATTGACTTAACTTCTACAGCTCTAGATATAGCCATGGGCTTCAGAGTGATGAGAATGTGGGACCATTGCCATAGCGATTAACAATTTAACATAAAATAGTATATCAATTGAAAGGGTTATCAAAAAAGTTATCAAAATGTTACATTTAAAAGGAAGCTGAAACCCATGAATACCCAGACAGTTCTATGATTGGAATGACTGATGTTATATTCCATTACGGATTTAGAAAAAACAAACAAAAAAAACAAATGGGGCACTAAATCGAAGTTTACATATCTTTAAATATTGTTAAACGAGCTAATATGCTCCTAAGGTTAAGGTTATTGTCCCAGCAGGGTAATTTGTCCCTTGCATTTGACCCATCCTTCAATACCGATGGGGCACCGGTAATCTTGAGCTGGTCTTAGTCTGGACAACCTTAGCTGGGAGTTTTTGGGAGCCTTTTGTGGATGTTTTGGGTTGAGGCTATGCTTGGATGTTGAAATATGTTCCAAATGCTGAAATACATTTAAAACGTCTCATTCTGCAGCAAACTAGGTCAGGTATTCTTACATAACATGAGGTGGTTTTCCTATAAAAGTTGGTATACTCTTTAAATATTTACATTAAGTTGCTATATTCCATCGTAAAATGGGTCACTATCTTCCATACTCTTTCGATCGTCAGAAGCCTTGATAAATCGTAAGGAGTTTGTCAAAAAGTACCTGCAGAAACGTAATTAACCTCAAAAAGCAATTAGGCAATACATTCACGAACAGCACGGCTACCTTCAAATAACCGTACATCCTTCTGCCTTCTGTCTTTCTCCCAAAGCTGGTCATGTCCTAGCCACAATCCCATTGGGTCATTGTCCGTGCCTCTCCCTCGCTCCGGCATCACATCAGTATGTACACAGAGGCCATTGAGAGACTTCAAAGTTCAGCGCTGGCTTCAGGGGTGAAAGCTCAGCACCGCGCTAACATCCCTCGACAGGCCTGAGGGCTGCCAGATAAAACGCTTAGAGCCCAAACACCACACAATCTCTGGCCTGCTCTGCCTCTCCAGCCACACTTAGATCAATAAGTTTTAACCTTGCTGCAAAAAGTCTTTCATAATTTCAATTCCATGTCAGGTGGCGGTTCACAGACTTGTACGACGGCGGACGAGGACAGGGCGTGTCTGGGGAGAAGAGCTAAAGAGTCTTGTGTTATTCTGTGGTGGCAGTGTAATACAGTGGAAAGCCGCACCGATTTTTGGGTCTATTTGAGAAAGTGGCGTCGGGAGAGATGTAAAACACAAAGCTAGGGGCTCTACACAAAATTGTTTTTGAGTCAGAGCAGATTGAAAACATTCACTTTCATCTCATAATACACTGTTTTAGTCGATACCTCATTTTACCTTTTGCTGTTCTGTTAACATACACGATTTGCAGATATTAATTTTACAAGACTCAACGCTGGTTTATGTCTAGCTTATAAAACTGGCGTACAATGATACCAGGGAAATATGTAGAATCCAATCCTATTATGACGAAGGTTTTATAGTACCAAAGAGAATGAATATATTATGTTTTGTCAGTAAAACTTTCTAAAACTGTGTCGAATATGGGGAATGTATCATCTATTTGGTGCTGACTTCTTGAATTTACATGAATATTAATCCATTAAGGGGAACAATGTAATTTTTCTGGCAATGTGCTTTTCTCCATGGCCATATTTTCACTTTGTCCCGCATTAAACGTATCTATCTTGCATTTAATCAGCAGCAGGTGTTTTATAGCTAAAAATACCTTAAACATTTGCATTCTTACTCTGAATGGGTTTGCACAGGCAGAAGAGTTACATACACTTTTCAAGTTAACGCAGCCTAACTTGCATTTTCATATATTTGATCTTATCACGCAAACATTTTTGGCAGTTAACGCTCGTTTTGGACAAATGATAACCAAAGTAACAGTAATATTGTATGCATTTTTAGTTAGGGTAGGAAATTATCAAAATCCACCCATGTCTAACCACACAGTATTAATCCCCGGTGAAATCATGCATAAATTGTCTTGACTGACTCAGAGCAAAGCATGATGATAGTCATTTTTTCACAAATAGAGACAATTTGGAACAGTGGTGAAAATTCAGCGACAATAGAGTTCTGCACCACATTCTTTCAGTATGAAACGTTGACTTAACTTCTTTGCAGAACAACCAGGTAATGCGGTGCGGCAAAATCCAGCCAGACAGTCGACAAACAGGGCTCCATTTGAAGAGGTTACTCGAAAGACTAACATTCTCTTTGTCAACACTGTGATTGTCCGACTTGGCTCTTAGTTTGTTTTGGCATCATGGCAAATTGCGTCACCTCGGATCGCCCCGGATCGCCTCGGCTCTCCCGCACCCCGCCTTCTTTGCACTTCATTGTTCACATTTTGACAAAGTCGCACCACACGTCCTTGGGGTAATGTCATTTTACATCACGACACGCCGCCGTTCGGGCCTCTGAGTGATGTATAGCTTTTTCAGCCCGACACTGAGCTGAACCATGACTCAAGAGTGGAGAACAGCCATCCATCAATCCACCGTATGATCCAATATATGCAAACATCTATGGACTTAAACAGAATACATGCATACATAAACACTTGCATCCTTGGATGTGTTTGTTACAGTTTTATCAGTTTTTTTTTTTTCAAATATCATTCATATCTTCTGGGGATGTCCTTGAGAAACAGAGCTTTCTGGACAGGCTTTTGAGGTCGTTCCATTCTATCGTTCTAAGATGTTCAGATGGGAATTGAGCTTATTGCGAAGTGTTGGGAATAGATGGGGTCAAGTAAGGCGTCCAACTGTTTATGCCGCAGTAAGGATTCCAGATTCAACTCGAGCTACTGTATGTTTTATATATAAATTAGCATACTGTGTGGTTGTGATTCAAGATGAGTCATTGTACTGTGGAGATACAAGCAGTGCTGCTATAGGAATGAACAAAAACTAATAAAAATGTGGAAGAAAGAATAGTTGAATATTTGATGAAATGTGTGCAGTTCATATATTTTGGATTTTGGTGACAAAGGATTTCAAAAAGGATTCATCTGCACTAAACTGAACACGTTTCTCTTCTTCTCCGAGATGCTTTGTTGTGCCAGTTGCTGGATTTCTTTCCCAAACTGTGGAGCAACTTGTGCAAAGTGCAAACATTTAGTTTTCCAGGTAGGTTCCATAACAAAATGCGTCAGGAAGTAGGCTATATTGGTGTAGCCCTTGAAGATTTTGAATAAGAACGTAATATATATTTAAAAAAAGAGATGATCGTAATAATAATGATGATGGGATGAACATTGTTTGTGGAATCTATGTGACTAATTGATTTAGACTGACGACTGAAAGACGAAATTCACTCACACAGGGTCATTTAAGGACAAACAAAGATAATTGGTAAACTGGTTTGCATAAATATTATAGATTTGTCTTTAAATTCAATTAGTCCTGAATGCAAGGCAACCTCATTTGAACCCTGGAGTCCAAGTCATTATTTCTTTCAGTTAGTCATTGATCCCAATTTGTATCGCGCATGCTGTGGCGTACATTTAGCAGACTAAGCCACTACAATACCACAGCGTACTTAAAAATAGTTCTGTAATGAATTTAGAGTCTTTTGAATATACTTACATATCATAATACATTGCTCCATTATCCACTAATGTGTTTGGCTGAAGATGAGAAATTCACTTTGTGACAGAAGTGTTGCTAGTGCGTTTCCTCAGGCCGGCGCACCTGGGAATAACTCGGCGAACCCATTCAGAACGCTTTCTTCCTCTTTGCTTAAAAATTACTGCCAACGTACCCTTGAGCAAACCAATTAACCAACAACTGCTCCTGTGAAGTGGCTTTGGGGAAACACGAACAAAGCAAGATGGAAATGTGAAAGAAAGAAAAAGAACTAGAGGCGACTGGAGGCCCGGTCCATCTGCTCAAACGGTGATGGAAATGGAGCTGTCTGCCGATCGGAATATGAGAGCCGAGGCCATTTGCAACCTGTTTTATCATTCACAAGAGCGCCATGTACAAACCTGGAGAATCTATTATCTCGTATTATAACAAGTATTTACTGTTAGCAATCAGAATGTGAACACTCAAAAGGCTGTGCAATTCAAATAAGCACCCAAGTGTTGCACGTTTCAGTTCATTTGTATTCTTCCTTTTCCAAATGTCAAAAGGATAGTTTGCGTTGAATAAGAATCATTGTAGATATGGGATTACACTAATATTGTCACACGCGGGTAGACGAGGTTTCAAATGTAGTCATCCGGACACTGTTTTTTTCTTCTTTTTTTAATCCAGACGTTTTGACTTCCATCCAGAAGTCATTTTCTATCTGATGATACTGGCCTGAGAATCTATTTTTTCTGCTGTATTAACTTTAATCCTGTCCTAAAGGGAGGAATTTTAACCTGAAACAGACTTCCCTTTGTTTATCTGCCTCGTTATGAGTCATGCCTGATTAGCATTTGATTTGCATGCTTGCCCACCTGGCCACGGTGTGAGGATACTGTTGTAAATAGAAGGCAGATTATACCTCTACACACCATTTCTGTTCAAAGAAGGGTTCTCTTTTCTCACTAAAAGATTTGTTGATACAGTCTTTTGTGCAGGAGCTTCTCAGGCCAGCAACATCAGATTGAAAATAACTTCTGAATGAGTCGATTGAAAAAAGACTACTTGTGAAACCTTTTCTATTTCGGACCGCTCAATATTCACATAATAGATGTTTATTTCTGCATTCTATTTGAAAACAAATATTAAATCAGGCATTTAAAGGTCCCATATTCTGCTATTTTTCCCTTTACACAGTCTATTCTAAGGGCTTTGTTGATAAATTTTTGCGTTGTGCAATATCCATAACATAACAGTTTCCAAAAAACACCCATTTCTTGGACTGGCCCCCCTCCTTGCAAAAGCAAACGGCTCACTCTGAGATTTACCCCCCCCGAACAGAGAGCAGGCTGCCTCCCCCGCCCAACTCGCGCGCCTCCCCCGCCCAACTCGTGCCGAAGCCTAGAGCGGAGATAGTGCGCATGCGCCGTGTGCTCCGGTAAACAGCGATACACAAACACGGGAATAAACATTCTATCCTCCTGACGGTGCGTCGTGCTGAGTCCTACGTCCTGGATCTGACCTGGAGTTTGACGATCATGCAGTACCTCGACGACGCACGTTGCCGTTTGGTGAATAACAAGCTAACTCTTCGATCTGTCGTATCCATCGTGTAATGTGTAGCATTAGCATTAGCTGTTTTTATTCTGCGGCTGCGCGCTTCCCGGAGGCATGGCTTAAACACCGCGTCATCCATGGGAAGCCGCGTAATCCATGGGATGAGCCCCCGTCTGCCTGCTCAGCCGAGGGGGACAAAAAAGACAGTTCTCTAGCGAAAGCATGCGGGAATCAATCAAAAAACCACTTTGGGCACACATACGAGGCCCAAATAGCACTGTAGGAAGGTTAAAACCTCTGAAAAGTCGATTTTGCATGTTATGGGACCTTTAAATGTAATTTTTTTTTTCAGGGTTTTAAAATGTCTTATCTACGTTAGTGCAATTAGTGCAATTTTGTCTCTCCTTTAATTATCTTTTGGTATAAAACCTACCTGGGCAACTGAGGATATTCACAGAGATTCATTCTTAAATCTTCATGTTAATGTGCTTTATCATGGTGTACGGTTTTGTCTAGGTTTTCAAATTGTTGTGAGAACAAAACTGATAATAACGATGTTTGGCCACAGGAAGCAAATAATAAAGCTAGCAAAACCTTTAGAAACGTTAAGAAAACAATCAATACTTGACAGTCCTCAATTAAATATCAATCAAAGCCCATGAAAAGTATCAAACATTATAGTAGACAAGGTTTCAGTACAGTGTTTTAGAAATCAAGTTACATGAAGCTGACAGATTCATTTGTTGACATTTGTTTATCGTACCTTTCTGAGCCGTAGAATCCCCTCTTGGGTCTGCGCATCTGTGACAATCTCAAATATGCCCAGTCCGTCTCCGTCTATGATGTTGTAAGTAGACTTTGCGTTCTCTCCGATGTCTCTGTCATTGGCCCTCACTTTGCCTCCCGTCTTCCCCAGCGGGAGGTCCTCCGGAATCACAAACTCATACAAACCTGCAAAACAAATTACTCTTACTTTCTCCTCTGTCATTATAAGACGACAAATGCACTTCTAAATAGCGTGTTTGATGACTGTGAAATAACATTTATCTCTGTAAATGAGAACAAATCGAGTTTCATTTATTGGGTAATTTGTTTGTATTCTTCAATCAATTTTCAGAGAATAGTCTTTTGTTTCGGGAGAACTTGGGCGAGTAGCATTGTAAGCACCACTACTGTTACCACTGCAAGCAGGGGCGTAGCACCAAATTCAGGGCCCAAGGTACAAGCCTTCTCTGTGGCCCCAAATACATCATTTTGCATTTAATTTATCCCAGCAAAGTTGTTTTTCATTTTTATGGTTTCATTCACTATTGCTAGAGTATACAATGGTTTCAACACTTAACAATTACTTGCTAGAAGACATTCTTATGATCCAGTACATCACTGTTTGTTTTTGCAATACCTAACAGAGCAATTCACAAACTTTTAAAAACGTAGGATTACGTATGATATGAAAATACACTAAACCCAAATTATAATCACTAGTATTATTTGTAAACCACTTATGACTAATGATAATGAGCGGTGATGGGGTCCTCAGATGTATTTAGTCTCTGAAGGACTTCATTCAACCACATTGCATTTTACTACAACAAATATAGATTAAAGCTCGGAAAAATGCAGCTGAGAAAAAGAAAAAAATATATTTTTTTGAGGGCCCTTCTCTGCCCCGGGCCCTGGGTAAAAGAGTAACCTTACCCCCGCAGTCCAACCCCCCTGAGTGCCTGAGGTGCATTGTACATTTGCTCAAGCCAATGTCTTGAGTAAATTACTTGAGAATTGTACTTCTCAGAGTAATTTTCAGCCAACATAGTTTTTCTTTTACTGGCCTATATTTTTTTTTACTTGAATAAAGATTTTGGTTACTCTTCCCACTGTGAGTAAGTCTGTTGACAATGTTCAATGACAATGTTCCGTCAAATATGATTAAATGTTTCTAATTTTTGCAGTCTACACTTTTTTGCAGTCTAAAACTAAAATACCTGATTTTGTATATTATTTAATTTTAGGTGTCAAGACAGTTTTTCTCCTCTTACTTGAGCAATGTCTTGAACCGCAACTTATTTTTTGGCTATTTTTCCCACAGCTGCTAGAAAGTTCAAAGTGTTCCCTTTACGCTTTCTTTTTCTCTGATCATTATCTTACTTTTGGAGAACTTGGGCGGGTTGTCGTTGATGTCCGTTAGGGTGACGGTGACAGTGGTTGTCCCGGACAGGCCGCCCATGTGTCCTCCCATATCCTTCGCCTGGATCACCACTAGGTACTCCTCTCTCATCTCCCGGTCCATCTCGTGGAGGGCAATCTTTATGGTCGCTGGGGGGAGGAAACAGTTCATAACACATTAATGCAATTATAAACATGACTGATAGACTCTGCATAGGCGTTTAATGGCGCGCACTCAAACACGCGGCACGGGCTGTACGCTGTAACCTTCATGGACACCTTCCTCTCGCTGGTTTTATTTTAGATTGTGGTTGCAACAATGACTCCATATACAAAGCAAAGGTAAAGAATGCCCTGCAGATTTGTGTTCAGAATGTATTGTACGGTATACTTTGCCCACGTTTTTGAGTGTCAAGGTTTTTGGAGTTGTTCGGTGTGAAAAAAACAAACAGAAATGAAATGTCTTTGAGATATCATTTAAACCATTCTGTTTCTGATACTCTGCATTCATAGCGTATACATTATGGTGTAACTTTTGTCTTTGAGTTGTTTGGACGTTTTGTGTCCTTGGGCTTTGCAAACTTTACATGCAATGTCCGTGGTATATTGCGTTTATATGATTTTTAGCAGTCGTTTAAGGCCAATGGAGTAATGTGGGTGCCATTTTTTTAAAACACATGACCCGGTGCAGCTGTAACACCAATGCAAGCTTACCACCACTAACTTCAGATGGTGAAAATACCCATTTTGTATTTTTTTACATGCATGCTTTTCTTTTTTCAGTTTTGAAACACATAAAACAAAACAGAAAGACATAGAACACTGAAGAAGACAATGCAAAAAAAGTGGTTGGGGTGTACTTTGTCTTAAATATAACTTTATTGGAGTGTTGCAATTGCATGTGACTCAAAATATGAAGCTCAATGGAAAAAATATTGAGTGTAATCCCATATAGACTTTACTGGCAAACGGTTGGGTCAAGTGAAGGAAATAGAGAACCCCTTACTATCTGGAAAGAGCTAATCCAAACCTACAAACAAAACAACAGTGTCAAAATCTTAAATTGTTTGGTTTATAACAAACAGCACAGACTTTTTAAGATTTATGGTCTGGGTAACAAATTGTATTATGCATTTCAAATTCAGACACGTTGATTGTAACTTTCACTGATCGATTTTTCCTCCTGTATCGTCGTACAACTGTAGCAAGAACTCCGCACAAAGCAAAAGTAAATAATCTCCCACTGTTTTCAATTCAAAAAAGCCATATGCGTTCTGTTCTAGGACTGTAGGTATCCACAACCGAGCCAATGCTAAAAATCAGCTGTGTTTGTTTTCCGACGCGGCGTTCCGCTGGGCCCGAAAGTCATTTGTATTCTGATTGAGTGCGAATTATGCTGTCTGTCTTGTATAATCTTGAATATTGTATGCAGAATGGACCTTATTGACTCTGCCATGGCTCTGCATATCAAAAAGGCTCAGCGGCAGCATATAGGGATAATCCACTCAGGAAACAGAAGCCCGCAGGATCATCAAATGAATATAAAACCGCTCATAAAAGGCAGGCTTTGGCATGACACCCCGCCTTGGTCCTGAGCCGTGGTAGACAATGAGAATACGCGGGGCTGTGATGAAAAGCATCGGAGGGGTGAGCGAAGGAGGGAGGGGGGGGGGGACTGTCTCGCTCTCTGCTTTGCTTATTCCGAGAACATATTTCCCTCAGAGATGTAGCACAATTTCAGGGTCACTGTGGCGTTTCAATGTCACGGCCTGAACCGGCGATCCACGCTAATAGAGAATACACAAAACATGCAGAAGGAATGATCTCATAGCTTAACCCTCTTATTACCCAGACTGGCAGGTGGATTGTAAACAGTGCTGGAGGAGCTTTTAATACTGTCTTAACGCGCTTGTCGTGCCAAATATGTTAGCAGCCTTCATTGGTAGCTAAAGCAATAAAGTCTGCTTGCCTACACAAATTGGTGGAAGAAGTACTCAATTGTGTTACTGAAGTTAATGTACAGATACATGGGCAAAGAATTACTCAAGTCAAAGTCAAAGTAAAAGTATCGTAAGTGAACGTGTTGAAGCACCTGTTTGAAATGAGTAAAAGGTAAAAGTATTTCATGCAGATTATGAGACCAGTTTTACATATTAAATGGCATGATTCTGATAAAGGATTGTGCTTAATTTTGGTCAACAAAGGTCTATTCGAATTAACTTCTTAATTTTTGTTGAGAATTTGATGTGTATATTTTTGTTTTCTTGCTGTTGAGCTTGAAATCAAAGCCTTCAGGCAGAAAGTCACCATCAACGTGCCAAGAATAACCCCTCAAACAAAATTTTTTCAGTCAAAGTAAAAGGTACAGATAAATGGTCTCAACTGTAATGAAGTAAAAGTAAAAACTATTCACTGTAAAAACGACTTAAAATGGTACAGATACCTAAAAAGTTTACTTATGTACAATACTTTTACTTTTGGACTTCGTTACTTTCTTTGAATTGCTATTGCCAATCAAACATCCCTCACCTTTTTACGATCTAACTGCCCTTTATAACAGTTTACAAGCATGATCCATTTCTTGGTTTGAAATCCTTTAAAATGACACGCGAAAATTGCCAATTATTTGTGTCTAATCTTTCCAATCGTTTTAAAACAAAACTGGCACATGCTTGAAACAGACTGGAAATTGACAGAGTTCCTATTCTTAAATGCCTTTAAAACCAAGCTGAAAGTATTTGATAAATAAATATAAATAAACAGTGCTTCATCACGTTATTTTGTTGTTTTCTGTTTGTATGTTGTAACCGTCTGTTGAATTTTGAAGCCTCTTGGTCAGGACTCGATCTCAATGGGACTCTCCTAGATAAATAAGATTAAATGGAATAAAAAATAAACGCTAACTTCTTATTTGTTGTAGAATAAACTGAAGTAACCTGTGAGTTGAAAGAAGAGGCTGGAGTTCTAACGTAGGAGACGTTTATTTCCATCAGTACAGGACCCGAAGGCATGAACCCTGAGACGTTGCCATTGTGCATTCCGTCTGGCTACGTTTCCGTCAAGTACTTGGTGACTTAGGCCAAGATATCGAGAGCAGGGCAGGAACTGGGAGGATATGCTATTTTCTCGAACGCTATTCATACACAAATACATCCTGGTACTAGAAGCGAGATGGGTTAAGCGTCTTGGCAAATAACACAATGTCAGTATGAACTTTGGAGGTCGCGCCGCCAACCTTTGGGTCAGAGGGTGCCACGCATAACAGAAAAAAATCCGAGCTTGGCAAACTCGATAATGGCGTTCGTGCGCGTCACTCCACACACCTTTCATTACTCACACAAATGCATACAAATGAGCGGCGTAAACAAACTCCAGTCACCCTGCACCACACTGATCTGTGCTGATCATCGTTAATTATTCAAATGAATTCCTAATCACTGAAAAGAGAGAATAGACAAACACTAATTTCCATAGATATTCTTCACCTCAACCTTTTTTTTTCCCACCGACCATTAACCAAGTGATGAATTGGGGCGTACTGTTTATTTATTTATCCAGTGCTGTCTAATTTCCACTGTTGTAAGTGTCAACCACACTCTAATAGTTGTTTTCCCCTTACCTTTTATTTTTCATTAACATTCATTAAAACATCTGGCTCACTTGAATGGGCCATCTGCATGTTGACGAAGCTGCTATGCTAATCCTGAAATTGTTCCCTCTCTCTCTTTTTTTTTTTTTTCTGTATAGCCACGATGGTAGCCATGCGCACCTAGGACCATGGCGAGGGCGGCGCATCGTAGCTAGCATTCCGCCTAATTATGTACATAATTTTGTGGCTGCTGCCGCTTGTTTATTGTGTGCCGCTCTCAAAACTGTGCGCAAGTCGATTTCCATCTCATTTCTTATTAATGTCGTTTCACCATTATTTAATCATATTGCTTACAGACACATGTTAAAAGGCGAGCCGCGAAAGCAATTAAAGATCCAATCTGGAGCGCGTTTGCAGATAACTTTATGCATGGTGACACCGCGACGGAGTTAGCCCCACCGAAAAAGAACCAACGACTGGCTTTTATTACTCCTTTGGATTTATAATTATGTGACGGTACATAGCGGCAAATGACTAGTGGCCCATTTAGCATTTACGGCGGCCAATCAGCTGGCAGATGCGAGGAGACGCGCCGATGCAGAGGACATGAATAGTACCATCTCGGGGCTCGAATAATGAATTTCATGCTGCCTTTTGTTGCGCTGCGGGCCGTATCGCTGATCATCAGTTGACCTCGAGAAACCGGGACACAGGAACAGAGCAGGAGCTTTGTTTGTCTTGATGCAACCCACAGATAAACAACACCTTGTCCGCTTCCATATGAGTTCAACAGAGGTGAGGGAGATCACAAATACTGTGTTGCTATGGAAATTTTTAACTTAACCCTGGTCATAATAATGTGAGAAACAACTATGTAAAGCTCCAGAGTGTAAGACTTCAGGCAAAATGTGAGCTAGTAGAAAAGCATTCATATTTATTGTGGGTGTTTTTATTGCACTAAAATACCTTGATTGACATGCCGCTACACAGACCTGACTTGTAACTTGGCCAGGTCTCTGCTTGTCTCCATGGAGATTATTATTCCTTTGCCTAGAATGTTCCACATAACACTGATATCTCCGTCATGTTCCACAGTATGGCATTAAATGTATCAGTCCCCATGGAGAGGAGCGGGTGTTGCTGCCAGGCCAGATCTGTTAGGAGGTGACCCTGCATGTTCTTTTGTGTGTTTATTTTATGGGATTTTTTGGGATAGGCTTTATTGGACAGGGCAGTGTTGAAATGGGGATTTTATTTTTCATTTTCATTTCATTTTATTTACTTATTTGAGCAACATACAAGTTGTAATATATTTTGCTGCTGTGGTGTATTTTTGTTCGAAAAGGGAGTAGGAAGAAGTATAAACTTACAAACTTCTACCCCTTGGGATGAGAGAGGGAAGGACATTCAGCAAATTGTCAGAGCTGAGATGGAGCTTGGCATATGTGTTGGCTAATTAGCATTCATGTTGCAGTTGGATAAAAGAAAGTTGAATTTGTTGAAGTTGAAATTGAATGAATCAGGTTTAAATTTGGTTAGTTTTGTGCATACATTAGTTACAAAAAATGTACAGAAGGGATTTGGAACTTCTAATTTAGTTTTTGAGTGAACTATCCGACTGAAATTCGGTCTAAAAAATTAAAATACTGCCTAATTTTTAGACTTAAAACTTGAATAAATCAGCCTTAGAATTACACTAACACATCCTTCTGTACCTTCTGTCAATATCTTATTAAGTACAAGATTCTAAAGTTGCACCATCAACTTTGAGCTCAGTAGTTAGGCACTCTACCAACAGAACTGAGAAAAACATAATTTAAACGCTGAACATGTGCCAATTATGTATTTCTCCCATATGGTTGAATAATAAAATAGTCCTGGCAGTAATAGTGGGGGGTAATTGTACAATAATAAGTGCAAATTGGCACTGGTATTGAATTAACTTTTTTTATCTATAATTCCACTGTAGGGCTTCAACTAATGATTATTTTGCTAACTGATTCATCTAGCTTTGATTCTTTCAATTAATAGAGTAGTTGTTTGGAGGACAAAACGTTAGATTATTACAAAACGCAACACAGAAGATTATTATTTCGATCAAAAACACAAACTGAACATGTTTCCTCCGAATTTTCTTAAGCAATTCATGCTTTGCCATCTTGTTTCCGCCCAATTTTCCTGAAAGTATGTTTTTCTCCCACTTGTTGAGTCCTACCGCAACAATATTTTGAAGTCGCTGTACTTGAGTAGACTTTGTTATACTTCCCCCACAGCAGAGCCGATGCGTGAAACTTTTCCTTGTCTCCTCGGCACATCAGTTGTGTGGGTGCGCCGCGTTTTTAAAATTTTCTTTCTTTTCTTTTTTTTTTTACACTTTCTCGCAACGCAGCCGTATCATTTCGCGCTTTAATTAAGGCGGCGCGCTCGTCAGCGTAGTCACATTTCCCTCAGTGATATAGATTCTAGCCCCGGCGCACAGTTTATGTTTGTAAACAACAGCGTGTACATGTAGTAGGAGCAGGCCTGGGAGCCACGGTGATGAAGCGAATCACGCAGCGATAATCTCCATCCATTTTGGCAAACAGACGGACCCAGCCTCCCGCGGTCCTGTTACGGCGTTATGGAACTATATTGTCGCAGTTCACATTTTAATGAGCGCTTACTGATGTTTCTGCTAGACTTGTGGCAAAGAAAATTATCATGATATCTATATGCAAATGTGCGCCTTTCAATGATGGGACTTAAATAGGGTAACATATTGCTGTCTGTATACACACTTTACAAAGCTTTGAGGGGAAAGAGGAGATGAGTGGACTGTTTTTTTAACTGTTCAGTGCTGTTTGTTGCGATAGAGGCAAATCTTCCTTTAAAATGAACCAAATTGCAGTGGGAATGTGAAAAATTATACTTTATTAGTAAATTAAATCATACTGTTTTGCATTTTATTCTTTCTGTTGGGTTTGGCCGTATGCAAACCCAACAACTACATGGGACACATTTGCCAGTTACTTGCACGTTTGACAATTAAAGACCTTTTACCGCAGAAAAACAAGGAAACGCTACCAAAAAACGGTCAATTACTTATTTATTTATTTGGAAATCACATTAACTAAACCCAAGAACCAATTGATCTGTACTACTTGTTCCGAGGGAGGAATTCTATGACTTTGAATAGATGAATTTCATGTACCTATTTGTGAGTTTCAGATTTTTGTTATATCATTACATTTTGAGGTCTTTTTCCCCATTCAGAAAATGTAATATTTAGTTTTAAAATGCCCATCGCTATGGCAACGGCCCCAGTTTCTCATCATTCTGAAAACCATGGATGGGAAGCCTAAAGCGTCTATTGATATTTGTTATGTGGATGATACAGCAGCGTGCCTGTTATAAAAGGAGCACTTTTAATAAGTTATGCATGTTTCAGTATAATCAGAAATAGCTTAAAGGTGCACTCTGTAACTTTTCTGGTGGAGAGTCAGCCACCACGCATGGAAATGTTGCCTTGAATGTTCCACAGATGACATTAAACATATCTACGTGCAGAGCTTGGGATGCAAATTAAGTTGAAAATAAATGTAGGAAGACATTAACCTTTCAGTTCTTGTAGATGACCATATGAAAATGCGTTAAAATAAATTTATTGTAATCTCAGTTTGAATTTCTCATTGTCTTTTTTTCCTATTGTATTTTTTTATGTATTTTTAAAAAGTATTATTATTGAAGCATGAAGCAATTACCCTTATTACTGTACGTTTCTTTGTATAATGTAATAGCATTTTTTAAGCAGACACTACGAGAACTAACGATCATAAAGCTGGGTATCCAACTTTATTTGTGAGTGTAAATGAGTAAATTTTTTCCACCAAAGAGTATATTGTAAAGCAGTACTTTCTGCCAAAAATGAGACGGCTGAACACTGTCTGTATCTATTAATTAATTAAATTTTCTGTTTCTTATCTTCTGTATTCTATCTGTATCTTCAAGAGCTGAAAGCAGTGTTCTGATGGGCTGTGCTTGGGTAGTCCACCCTGATTTTACTTGAAAAGAGCTGTTTTGAAGTCATGCATGTGCCCGAAAGTTAGTGCATGTGAATATTAAGCATTTGCATTTAGCATATTTTAACAATTTGCAAAAGGGTTTGTGAAAGCTAGAGCAGAGGTACACGAATTCAAAACCTACTTCCGGTTTGGCAATGTGAAAATCAGGTACCACAGCCTTAAATGGGCGGGTAATCAGATCAATACAACAATAAAAGCTTATTTAAAATAAACAAAGACATAATTGAAAATGAACAAATAGTTTCTTAAGAATTAATCAGGCTTAGTAACTTAATTGAGAGGTTTGGGTTTGGAGTTAGGGCCGTGAACTCTAGATAGATACGCGACGTGCCAAGCCTTAACAAAATTTGGGGTCGTACAAAATAAATAAATCAAATAAATAAATACACAACACTTAGATCTGTTGCAATAATGATGAAATAACTACTTCTATATTAGAAAAGAAAAAAAAAATACATAATACTTTTTCTTCTTCAAAATTGACAATCAAGGACTGAGACAAGATCCCAACCGGGTTTGAACCAGGAATAACCCAGAATCAAACTAAGTCTAAAGCAGAATTAAACAAGGTCAAAACTAGGACCTAGAAAGTCCAAGTACTAACCCAGAATTATACCAGTAAACAAGAGAAAATATATGTTTTACTACAATGTTTGAAGGCTGGGTCGTGGGCCGGATTGACTTGTTTGAAGGGCCTGATTATGCCCCCGGGCCGCAACTTGAATAAGCCTGTAATAAGTCATAAAGTGTTCCAGATAAGTTTAATGCCATTGTGTGGAACATTCAAACATTCACAGACCTTCGAGAAAAGTTCAAAAATGCACCTTTTACATCTTGTTCTCCATATGATCAGCAGATCTAGTTTTGCTGTGCGGCTTCTCCATCGCCTATTGTAATGTAAATGACCACAGCCCGGGTCAAATGAGTGATCAGTGATAGCCCAGTACTTAACCTCTGATGACTTTGTTCTCATTTATCAGGCCTGAGCAGGTAATGAACTCGGACAGCCTTTAAACGATGAGTGGTCCCTGTCTGAACTTGCCCTGTCCGCTTTGCAAGAAAAGGACCGTTGGAGTAATCTTTAGATACAATCACTGCCCCGCTCTAAAAGTCATTACATCTCCCTCTGTTCTTTTACAGCCGGAGTGCTCATTTATTACATTTAGTCGTACATTATGTCCTCCATTGACGAGAATCAGACAATGGATTCGCACAATATATTAATAGCTTTCATTAAATTTAATAAAGCGCCGTTTCGATCTCGGTTGGATCTTGGACTGGCTTTGTGAGGTAAACAATGAGCAGTGAGCGGATTCGCCAAGGCCACTCATTGTCTGCGGAGGTCCATTTTGCTGACTTATTCCGTTTTTAGAAATGCAGTGGGAACACTCAACCTCGGCATTACTGTATTTGAATGCTTTTGGTGGCACAGTGTCAAGTACACTCAACAGCCGCGTAATTGAAGTTCGGAAAAAAACACTTCTCTGTCAGTTGGTGCCCGGAGATTGCGTGATGAAGGTGCAGCAGAGATACAGAGTGGTTAAGAGTCGTGTTTACCAGAGTTGGGGTCCACGGAGAAGTACGGCTGGCCTTCCAGAATACTGTAGACGAGTTTAGCGCTGTTGCCGTAGCCGGAGTCGTCGGCGTCCGTGGCGGTCACTTGGGTTACCGGAGTTCCTAAGACAGAAGATGAATATTAGAAACATTGCACGAGCGATTTTCATGGAACGAAGAACCAACTCTTTCAAACAGCAAACTTCCATTGTGTTGGTGAAATGTTACGGTTACTGTTTGCTATGTTGCTGGTAAATTTTGGAGGTTGCATGCAAAACTAAGGCATATACACTTAATAATTTGAGTTTGTACAATTTTTAATCCCCTCACATGTGTACATTTTCTTGTAGGGCCTATAAAGTAATTCCTTGATGTCCGTTCTTTGTGCTCAACGTCTGCGTCAAAAGATGTCTGATCAGGGAGTCTTGGCTCAAAATTGTGGGTCATAGATCTCAGAGTGAGACAGGGGCAAAGATTAAACTTAGAACCCTAGCACGACCAAAGATGAGCTGCGATTTAAATCAAGCCTGTCTGATATTTTGGAATCTATGGTCGCAGAGTGAGCCCTCCCGTCCCTGCGACTACGATCAATCTGTGTCAAAAACTTGAACACAAGAGCTCCTCAGAGTGCAGCAGAGGAGCTCCGCCGTGAGCACGATCTTATCTCCTTATTTCGCTTTCATGTATTAACTTTTACAAACCACCTCTAGCATGTGACACTACCCTCAGCTAACTGGTACAATTTAAGTGTTTTTCCCCACACTGAGCCCAAAGCCAGTAGCGTTGTAGGGTTATGTCTTACAACTTAAATCCCCTATCATCTTATGTTTCATCCATACATTTTATATAGAAAATATTTTATCTCTTGTTAGTGGTTTAGTCCCGGTTTAGACCTGAATTAGCCCTGGTTTAATCATGGTTTAGATCTGGTTTAGACCTGGTTCAGCCCTGGTTCAGACCTGGTTTAGGCCTGGTTTAGTCCTGGTTTTGACCTGGATTAGATCTGGATTAGTCCTGGTTTAGACCTGGTTTGGACCTGGATTAGACCCAGTTTAGTCCCAGTTTAGTCCCAGTTCAGTTCTGCAGATGTTGTTAAAGCCTTTCGTATTACAAGTTTTTCGTATTTCAAAAGCCCTGAGGACAAAACCATCCAAAAATCTGGCCCCTGGTAAAATGAAGTTGAATAGCCCTGTTATAGGACGAAGAAAATTGTGCAGAGGACACCAGAATTCACAGTGGAGTGCTCCTTCCACTGTTCCAAACAAGTTTACATTTAGTCAACCCTCTTTGATGAACACTGAGGTTGCCATTTGAACTTTTTCCAGTCAGTACTGCCATTGCTCTTTACATAAAGAAATGAAAACTATGGAAAGTATGAAAAAGGTCATATTGATAATGCAGTTTCTCAGCAGGTAAACTAATGTGACTCAGAGAGGGGTCTGTTTAATGTCCAGGAACCATTCAAATGACCCATAGGTTAAATATTTTGATGTAAATGTTGCATAGTCATCCTGGTGCGTTCATCTCTTATTACTTTGTATACATTTCCTATTACATAGTGCTATGCTTGATATTTTAACAGTAATACTATTCTATTCATGGTCAATGTAAATGACTACCCCGATAATCAGTATGTTGTCTCTGTATAGCTTTAACATAACACGGATTTATGCCTTATTATTAATCTGGGAAACATAACCATGGTGACAAATAGATGCTTTTAGTCTCTAGATGTCTGAAGATTTAAAGCATTTCTTTTCAGGAAATTATCCGAAAGCCTCGCTCTTGCTTTTAAAAACTTGAAATGAGACTTATGGCATTAACAAAATACCAGCTCTTCACACAAAGGTGACACTAATGCAACCTGAATATCAATAGACATTGAATAGTCGCGCAAATAGCCATTACTGTCCATTCCAACAATAAATGAGCACAAATGTGTTTCATAAATAACTCTATATGCTTTTTTTCCCCTGAAAATGTGGTCAAGGGTTGTCTTCTATGATGAGTAATGCCGAATGCTCAAGGCACATTAGCAAAAAATAAATAAATAAATAAATAAAATGAGAAATCTGATACCAAAACTCTCAAAATGTGTAGAATAGGACTTTCTTGTCCTACTCTAAGTGTGACCAAGGAACCATCATTATTCATTACATTGTATACAATTGGGATTTTCCATGGTTATAGGATGCTAGAATTCTCCATTATTTTATATGTATATTTTTATGTTATAGCTAAATCAGCGGGTGCTATACAGTTTACTGTTCAGTATACAGTTTTTGAACAAAATATTCAAACTGAAAAGAGAATTATTTGGAGACTGGGTCCATACACTTGCCATAGTAATCTCATAGTTTTTAATCCATTCAATTGACAACAGCCACATTTTGCCCTGATTGTAGTAAGATCATTTTGTGTTTTGAGTATTTAATTATCTTTATTCATAAAGAGAAATCTGAAATAGAGTACCTATGGACCCATTAAAAGTTTGTAAACAAAAACATTCTATATTCTGGAATAGAGTTAAAAATAAAGTGGAACATTGTTTTGATCGATTGATTGAGAAACTGGGATTAACCTCAGAATATCATATCATAGGATATTATGATATACTCTTTGTGTTTTTGATGAAGGAACCATCTCGATTTGTAGGTTTTACTGGACACACTTACAGAAATATTGAGCCCACAATCATTTTTCATTTGATCTAGAGATACATACATTCTATGGTAAAGTCTATTCTAGACTTTTTTGAAGCTCAAATACAGTTTTAAGGCTAGAACATTTTACTTTGTCCATCCTTTGTAACAGAAATAAAATCAACTGACAACCTGGGGATTCAAATGTCTTGCTTTTTTCCCCAAAGCAAAAATTTAAAACCATTAGAATTTAGATCTAATGTGAGCTAATTATTGAAAAATTTACAGTCAACTTCATTTTGCCTCAAGCTGCCTCCATTCCAGAATTTTGACGACATCACATTTTAAAGGGTCTATCGCAGGGCCGCCGCTTCCATAAAGCACGTAACGCACAGCGCGTAGGGCACCAAGTGCTCTGAGGGGGCACCACATCGGCTGTGCCGTGGCCGCCTGTGGCGAAAACGAGCGGAGCCCACGCGGCGCCGCGTTCGGCGCCGCGTTCCGGCGCTCGCCAAAGTGAAGCGCATGCACGTAATTTAATAAAACCGTGACGCCAAGGGCTCTCTCTCTTTCCTCCTCGGCTCCTCCCTCAGAGAACAGGGATGGCCAAGACCCCAGGCAAAGTTTGAGAGAATGGTGAAGACGAGAGAGAGTCAGCGGAGGAGCCTATTACCTGCCACTCTGCAGCTAACGTCTGACTCTGAGGCATTTAGGGGACATTTGGTGGGTGGGCTTTTATTGCACTTAATCCGTGAATAAATATGATGCCAATGATACATTCACAATGACAACAGTTCCTGTGCATTTCTTAAAGCTGAATAAACTATTTTTATTCATTTTTTGCAAAAAATAAATTAATAAATTGTAGTAGTAGTAATCATTTACAGTTACGAATATTTCGTTTCTTTGACCCCTTGAACTCACCACCAATTGGCACAGATGCTCTCATATGATGACTTGATAAACAACTTTGCAGCTTGAAAATGTAGACGTACACATTTGTAGGAGCAGTAATTTTTATTCAGTTGCCTGTTAATGTTTACATATACTTCACTTGTTGGATGATTCTATCTATATTCGTATTTGTACTTTTATTGGGTGGTATTTGTTTTACACTTGAATATTTAAGTTTTATTTAGTTATTTAAGATATTTATTAATATTTTTTTTTGTTGGCAACTTGTGTTTATAGTACTATATATTGTGTATTTAATTTAAGATAATAAAAGGAACATGGAAAGAAAAGAAAGTAATTGTGGGTTTGGTCATTTAATGCGGGGCGGGGGGGGGGCACCATCAAGACATTTTGCATAGGGCACCAAAAAAGCTAGCAGCGGCCCTGGTCTATCGTCCTTGTTCCGGAAGTTGCCGTGGGCGCCACCATCTTTTTTCCGTTGTATTAGTTTACACAGGGCAGGCAGGCGCAACAGAAAATAAGTTCTACATGGACTACGAAGCTGCTTTCAGGCCGCCCAGGAAATTGGTGCATTGCTGACTTGTTGTTTCACGTGTACGTTAAACATTTTAGACAAATCAATGTACTTCATATGAAATTTTAGCGGCTTTTATTGCCATTTGTGTGAACAGGGTGCTTTACTCCAGGAGTGCAGATCTATAGCAAAAAGAGGTAAAAGTGGGCGGGGTGTAATAAGGTGAATAGAGTTTGTTAAAGTATCAGATGATGGGCGGGCGCTTATGTACATTTTTTGTTTTTGAACGAAATATCCAAAATAGAAATGCACAAATGTTAAACCTTATCAATATTTGTTAGACTGGATCCACAAACTTGTCATTTTATGGTTTCACGTGGCTTCAACTGACAACAATCCCATAGTGGTTTGCTGTTGAATAATGGCACCACTTTCTGAGGCGTGGAAAAAAAAAAAGAATTAACTTTTGTTTATTTATGGTGACAGCGAAGATGTTGAACTTTGTGCTGGCTTTTGTTTTATGTGGATAGGTCCAGTTACAGAGACATTCTCTAGGTCAACAAATCTGCAATCTGAGACATAAATTCCACTATAGACCTGTCTCCAGCTTTTTGATTTAAACTATATTCCACAATGTTGTGATATAACATGAACCAGACCTATTATGACTGTAAATATCATCAGATTATAAAAATGCACCAGTGGCACCAGAGGCTTAGCAACAAATTCTGGGCCCCAGGTAAAAATCTTCTTGGTGGGCCCTTAATACACAAACACACAAATCAATTTATTTTTGTAGCGCCCAGAATCACACTAACAGTTGCCTCGATGGGCCACAGGTAGAAAGCAATTTAAGTAAACAATATTAAAGAGATATGATTTATTTATATCAGCCAAACTGGTTATTGTTATTATTTTTTCATGCACCTTTGCTAGATTATACGCCCAATGGTTTTTACATTGAACGTAACAACTTCTGTCTAATCTTGTGGCGCAACATCTTAAATTATGATGCAGAACTATTTATTTTTGCAAAAACTACCAGACAGCTCAAAATGCATTGTAAGTTCTGTTCAATGTTTGAGTATATATTGATTTTTTTTTGTTTTGTTTTATGCGCATAGGTCGAGTAATTACAGCGATAGTAACCATAAACCAGGACGAAATACCTGCATTTTGACGGTTAAAAACACTGAGTGCTGACTGAACTTTTCCCAGTTGTCACTCAATCAAAATCAACTTCGAAATGACACTATCTGCATCAATCCCACCCCAAAAAGCGCACACAAAACCTCTATAACAACCCCATCAAACTCGTCCATTTTTAATTCCCAGTGACCTCGCTTTCATCAGCGTGGGGGGGAGAGAGGTGCGGAGGAGCGAGAGGCGAGGGGGGAGAGAGAGGGGGAGAGAGCGGACATGCTGACAGAGAGCAACACGCTGGCACCGCGCTACAGATGGTATGGTAATTGTTTCCGTGAAAGATGTTTAGAGGTGTTCCGACAACAAAGGGAGATGTCCCTCGCCACAGACGCTACGGGTCCCGCCATAGGCCAAAAACAGTTCGCCCGCTGCACGTCACACATCAAACGCCTTGTAAAAAAAAGCGGCGAGTATCCGTTTTGGCCGGGGCGAAGATGCGTTAAACGGGTGCCATAAAAACGCAACGCCAGATGTGAGTGAGACAAAGTTTTATGCATCTGTATTCAGCGTATGGAAGACACAGACGCCGAAGCAATCCCCAAAAGGAGCGCTGACCAAAGTGCTGATATATCTAACAAAAGATTTATAGTCAAAGGAATAGATCCGGAATACAAAATATGAGGGTTCCCAGGGAGAGCAGGAGGTGTCGGAGAAAATATTGATGCGCTAATATACTCCCCCCTCGCAAGTTTTAGAAAATATGCGGCCACAGTTAATATTTTTATCAGCGGCTCATGACTCGGCGCGCTGCGGAATATTAAACGCATAACTATAAAGCGGAATACGTCTAATTTCCAACAAAGAAGGCGGTGGGATCTTCCGCAGGACAGATTTATTCGACACCAGGAACGGTTGTGTGAGTTTGAGCTGGGATTAAGGCGAACTGCTTGAGGAAAATGCGGTAGGGTGTCTTGCACAACGACACAGCGGTCATCCGTGGCGCCAGAGTCCGGTGAAACTAAACTATGTGGATGAAATTAAACTGTCGCAGATAAAGCGCTCGGTTTCGCTCACCACCTTTCTGTCATTTTATAATATATTCACAGCAAAGAGAATGATCTAATAATTTGAATTTTGTCTACATGCACGAAGGAAAAAGTCAGCAACGTTTAGCTTCAAGCGTCAGTTCATCAACAGATTTTGAGAATAACTGTTGTATTTGGAAGACAAAGTAAAATCAATATGTCAATCAATATGTGTCTTTTTCCTGACATTTTGTTTCGCAAGAATTAGCCTCCAAACATTGCAAGTAATGAAAATAAAGGGCTGTTTTGGTGACTCGACTCGTAACATCAGAGCCTGGATAGAGAACTATTTTGTGTATTGTTACTGCTAACCATTAGTGCCAAAATAGTAATAAACTTAACTCTAGCATTATTCCTGACAAAAGTGCACCAAAAAAAACACAGCGGGCCACAGCAATTTGACAAGAACATTTTTGCTTTCTTTCACCAAGCGCCACAAATTACACAGGAATAAATCAACTATAGAAACTAGAGATTGAGGCCAGTACTTATTAGTTAGTGAGTTATTACTCGCTGGTAAATGTAACGAACATATAAACAAGAACCATGTGTCTGCACTGTCTACACACAACAAAATAACACTATAATAATAACAACACGTATTTCTGCCTTAATAAAGCATGAACAAAGGCTTAATTCATAGTTAGCAAATAGTTTGTTAAGAATGATTCAGGATTAGTAACTATGCAACTAATAATCCAACCCTTATTCCTAACTCCAACCTTAATTAAGAAGTTACTAATCCTGAATTATGCTTAATAAACTATTTGTTCATGATAAATAAAGGCTTTGTTAATGCTTTGTTGTTAGTTATTATAAAGTCGTTTTTTTGTATTCTGCTTGATTATAATGAATGGCATAGAGTGTTTATACAAGTACCAGGCTGCATGCAACTGTTCTAAAAGTAAAATGTCACGCCTGGAAGGGTGTAGCAACGATGTTCTAACAGGTTTGTCATGATTGGATAGATTTTAAAACGTACTTCCTTCTTTTGCTTCCGAGCTTTAAACAGTACATGAGAGTATATACCTACTATACTTAAATGTTTACCACACGTTTGTTTAAAAAGTTTATAAAAAGTTTTGAGGTGCAAATGAAGTGCATATATAATTCTGAACTCAAGGTCACTCATTGCATTTTCAATTATAACACGCATGTAACAGAACAGAGAAATAATTGACATCACAGTTTTACATTTGATTAATCGCACACCTTCCTTCCTTGTATCTCTGTCATCATTGCGCCGCATTATTGCACACCACGACGCCCTTTTATCCTCGCTCGCAGGCTGCGATTCACACCCGTGTTTGTAACCATTTGTTCCTGTAATCTAACCCTCTCGTTAGGTTGTCATCCGCACACACAACACGTCGATGCGTGATAAATAGTCCCGCTCCGTCGCCGGCCGGCCGCTGCAAAAAAACACAGCGAAAGGCCACATGCAAGTTCCAAAGTGGAGTAGCGCTTTCGCAGTTTGCAACCCAATTATTTCACAGCGAGAGTCTCTCAAGTGGTCCGCCGGGACAGAGGTGTTCCAGTAATCTTGTGACGACCGGCGCGCTTGGGTTACCTTGTAAATTTCACGCCGCCCTCCTCTCTATTTGTGTGCAACGTGTGCGTCGTACTGTAGATCACACAATCAATATTTGCCTCTTTTACTCCTGTATTTCAGCCGGTGGTGGAGGCGTTATGAAAGCAACGGCAGAGGAGCCGTAACGTTAAACTGGATGACAGCGGCTAAGCACGTCCTAAACAACAGCTCATGTTACGCGCCGCCATTAAATATGAAATTAACTGCACCACTACGCTTCAATAGCCATTAGTAGGAAGTACATCGCCGGAGCGGATCATGTGTCGGGAAATAAAGGTGGAATGCAAAGTTTGATAAAGTGCTGGATCCTTAGTTTATAGTACGTAAAAAAAGATTGACAAACAAATATTTTCTTTTTTTTTTTTAATATATATATATTGGGATTTGGATTTGTACTTATAGAAAATCTAGAGAATCTTTGTTTGGGATAAATTGGGGGATGCAACCCAATGCAATGGACAATGCAGTAATGTCAAAAGTAAAAGTTGTTGGTACCACTTTATAATAACTTCCCCTTATTTTGCCTTAATAATATTAATAATGAAAATGTAAGCATGATTCAAGATCAGTAACTACTCAATTAAAGTTAGTGTTTGGGTTGGGGTTCGGAATTGCGTTAGTGAAGTTATCAGTTAAAATTAAAAACTGAATCATTCTTATTTGTCATAATGAAGTCATAATTTATTTAAGGCATGAATAAAGTAATATTTTGCTTCTTCGTTCATTTCCTTCTATCTTTATTCGTGCCAATACATTGTTCTTTTTTATGTTAATGCTTTAAAATATGGTTCCTAGTTAAACTATTTATAAGGCGTTAATAAGCACTAGTTGTTGTTTATAAGCACTTCGCTAGCATTTGTAGATGGCTTAATAAACCATTAACCAAAAAGATGTGTGTGTTAATAAACCATATACAAAACTGTTATAAAAGCCTTTGTGAGCTTTCAATAACCAAGTGAAAAATGCTTGTAAATGCCAAATAAACGCTTTAAAATTTAAAGAACAAAACAAAAAAGAAAAACTGAACTTTAAATTATAAATGTGTTTGAATTTCATGAACAATCTTTGAACACACCTTGCCAAAATGAAATGAAATAACACAATTGAATGTGTTTTGACAGTTTTTGTATTACTTGGAATATTCATTCATCTATTTTGGACACAAATTCTCCCACCGCATAAAAAGCCAACAGGTTTGGTTCACATCACAACATTCTGAAGTGCCAATCGTCTAAATTTGATATTGAGGGAAGATCGGAATTCTAAGAGCCCAGCTGCAGCCGTTGTATCAAGTGGAGGTTTGCAGCCAATAGTCAATATTATGTATAATTTATGAATTTACAAAAACTACATGGTTAAATAATTGAGTAAGGTTGGGGTAAGGGTAAAGGTTGTGGGTCGACAGTTGATGTTAAACCAAACCCGTAAGTGGAGCAGAGTGGATGTTCTTGAATTTAACAATTTGCACATGAAGTAAAAATTGGTTCAGTTACAATATCTTCTTTTAGAGTTTGTTGTCGAGTATGTTTTTTCCTCAACAGAATTAAAAAGTGGTGACACAATTCAAACACAGACATGATAGTTATCAGCTGAATGGATGAATATTACGCATCATTGGCCTTTGAACATGCTCGAGTTGCTTTACTTCGACATCTCATGTTTTAGAACTAAAAATACAATGTTTTCACTAAAAATGATATCACTTTATCACAGCGTTAGGAGATGCCATAGTAACTTAGCTGTGGCTCCATCTGCTGGCTGCAGAGGCAATGACACACATTTTAAACACATTGCTTGCTATGCTAGCCATGATCCTCCATGTTGAGGCAGAAGTAATGATCACGACAGAACGAGTCTAACAAAGTATAGACTTAAAAACAGCGCAGAAGCCACGTCATACGTCGGGGAAATTCTGAATGGAGTGTTTTTGACGGTCGGAGGGAGAGGATTTTCTAACAAGGATTGATCAAACTAGCGTGAATGAAGCTGAATGCAACTCCAGGTATGTTAGAACATGGTTGAAAGCACAAAAAAGTAAAGTTTTTATCGTATTTGTCCAAGATCAATATGACAAAATTAACCGATTGAAGTCTTTATTTTTAATAGAATTGTTTTGATACCTGAAACATATGTAGCTCCTCTTTTATCAACATCCAGTGAACAAGAGCAATGCTACTATCGTTCAACAAAATGAAAATTCAGCCTATTTCTGAATGATGAATTAACTTTTCAAATGACTTCATGTTTACATACATTTAAGGTGAGACACTCCAGGTGAATAGGAAAAAAAATCTTAAATTAAAAGATATCAATGTGAAACTTCTCCTAAAGTTTACTCACATAAATGTAAAAAAACAAATATATTTCAAGTTTTTCATCATGTCATGTTTTCATGTGGAAATAAGGTATTTTATGGGCAAAATGGCCGAAAATACACATGGAACATATAAAACTGAAAAATGGACAGAACCAGGATTACATTTCTTGACTTTCTTGTTTTTTTACATGTATTAGTTATAAAAAATGTACAGAGGGGATTTTGGATTTCTTATTTAGTTTTCGTCTTTAAAAATTTGACTTAAAACTTCAATAAATCAGTTTCAGAATTAGATATTTAAAAAAAAATCCTTCCTTCTGTTTCGTCAAAATCTTGTTGAGTCCAACATCGTACAGTTTGGTGTAGGAGCTACTTTAAGTGGTGATCCTTATGTCCTGAGGGGAGAAAAAAATGCATTTTAAGAAAACGGACTTTGAAGTAACAACGTTCCAGAGAACTCTATGGATGAAGTGGATTAAATGGAAGAGTAAAACATTTTTAAGAGCAAATTGGACAAGTTAGTTGGTTTCCACATGAAAGCCGATCTGCTGAGAGTGCAAACTGACCAAAAACAAAAAAAAAGTTTTTGCCTGTAGTGTCTCACCTTAAACATTTCTCATTGGTTATTTAGAAAAAAAACATATACATAAACATTATTTGCCCATAGTGTCATGTAGCATCCTGCCTCCATCTGAAATTGTAACACCACATTCTATAACACAACTTAACATATTTCTGCACGTACGTAACTATTATATGCACCGTGTAGCTTTCATCTTTGGTAAATGGTCACATTTTAACCTCACAAATGAGCTGACAGAATACAAAAACTGTAACTAATTTCCTGTTGTCGTCATGCGCAATAACGCACATCAGCACACTCAAGCAGAGAAAGCAAATTATATCCTGTGTGCCATAGGTGTTTGCCAATCATCGAATGAATCAAATGGAAGACAGACAGCCAAGGAAATTGCACCTCATACACGGCCCTTATCTGTTTTAAAGTTAAATTACAACTCACACAGAGAGCAGCGAGCAGCCGTACACGCGCTCCTAATTATGAAACGACTGCTGAACCTTGAAAAAAGTGTCTGCAAACAAGCTTTTTTTTCGTAGATTTGGTTGCTGCACGTACTAGTGGAGGGCAAATCTTCATAAAAACAGTGGAAGCATCGGAGCGTGAAATAGCTAGATTATTCTTTACTTCCCACTGGGGTAAAGTTCTCCTCAATGCCCCACGATAAAAAAAAAAAAAAAAAAAACGAGAAAAAATGGACGGATTAAGGAACGGCAGAGTTTGGTCCTGTTTCAAAATCAGTGCAGATTAGCTCATTTTTTTGTCCCAGCAATGCACTATAAATGTTCTTATGCAGTATAGAAGCAGCAGCTGTAGGCGAAAGAATGGAACACACAAGCGCTATTTTAAAACGGATGTAGTTCCAAGCTGTAAGCATAGTGGCAATTACAATGATAGCTGTGGTATAAACGTCCAGGAATATGGAAAAGATTGAAACGTTAAAGTCCACAAAGAGAAAAAAACATGAATGAAACGAAATGAATCTAGTGTCTCTGAGCTATGGCATGGGTGTGGCCAGATTGGCACACTTTATCACTCGCTGTAGTCATGTCCTGCTGTAAAACAATTTTGGAGCCATGTGATTGGATTAATGCAAGAACTGAACGTACAAAGCCCAAAACAGTTTGATGTATGTCTCCTTGGAAGTACTATGTTGGACGTAAGACCCAAATCAACACGAAGAATTGTAAGTATGGGATTGAAAAGGATCACGCTAAAGAACTTATTTACGATTGGACCTAAGACTTTATGGATCCGCAACTTCGGCTATGTTTTTGATGACGGGACATTGTTAGAACAGGGTTAAAAGCTCAAAAATGTCCTTTAATGCTGTACAGTTACTGCTATCAAAAAGTAAAAAGACAAAGGTACCAATTATTCCAAGTTATAAAGTTTTCCCAATTAATCTCAATCGGAATAAGGTGCCAATGAAAACAAGAACAAAGTTATCTATACTGGCAATAAATGGCATACTAAAAAAAATATATATATTCTTGGCTTTCAGATTGATGCGCTGAAATCCATGAAGCAAATGAGGAAACTCTACCACAAACTCCCTTGAAACTATAAATAAAAACAATAAAAAAACAAAAAGCAAAGAGAAGTATGCTTGTCTAGCAGTGATTTGCGCATTCTGTTTGTATTAAAATGTGGACAGAAAAACCAGTTTGATGGAAAATGATGTTGTGTTGTGTTTTTCATTTCCATTTGCCAAAACAAAGCTCTCTGTGGTGAAATTTATTCGCGGACCAGACGCAACATGCAAACGAACGTGAGGCTTGTTAGTGTTACCATACAGTAGTGTAAATGAGGAGGCTTTAGACCGGGACTGTGGTGAAACAAAAACACTTTAGATTGTTGTTGGGCGTATACTCTGTTTATCAAAGGTAAAGCACTATTTTTATCTTTGCGCTGTGTCTGCTTATCCCTAATCTTGACATCACAACATTCTAAAGGCCAGTAATATGTCATACAGATGGGGAGCAGCTATAAAAATCCAGAATTGTGCTGTAATATAGTGAGTTCATGGGGTCTAGTTTGTGTGTCCAAACAATGCGGCTCTTAGACAAGCGTCCTGCTAAATTGACCCAAATAACTCAAAGTAGTACTGGTTACTGTAACGCTGGAAAAAAATCGGCTATTTTGCAGGGCTGTAGTCGACGAAAGACCTGCCCTGTCGACCGATTAGTCGACTGAAAGAAGGCGTGACGAAAATACATCAAAACTATGAAGTGTCTCCATTTATCTGACCCAAACTGCACTCAAAAGACCGAAACTGCACAACAGTTCGTGCAAAAATAACAATCTATACGGAAAAGTACCAGTAAACGGTGTATTTATGTGTTAGAGATACAGATTTCCTCCAAAATCTTCAGCTGACTCACTCCAGATCTTCTTGTTTTTGCTGTTTTTGCTACGTACATTTGTTGAATGCAAATAAAATCTTGGTTGACTGAGACACCATCGACTGATTAATCGACTAAACGACTAAAGGATATACAAACTTATCTCCATAAAGTGTGGCGGCTCATCAAAATGACATCAAATGCTAAATTTTCACTTCATTGTCATACCGTCAATGGCCCTCTGCTCCGTGTATGTTTCAAAATACGGCCCTCGGACACTCATTAAATGGTTAGTTTCAGCCTTCATATTCTTGAATTTGGTTGTTTCATTGGAAAGTACACTTGCTATTTTTCTGCTTTAATGATTAACATTTTATTTATTGATCTGGGGTCTTATTTATAACAATCTTAATCTTGCCTACGTACAAAAATGTTGCGTACGAGACTTTCAACGTTAAGTGTGGGATCTATGAAAAGATATCTGGACAAGGAAATGAACGGTTCGGTCCAAAAGCTCAGAACTTTGTGCGTCTGAGCTTTCAGAGATGAAACAAAAGACGATCTGAGCTCAGAGAAATCACCAGTGAACAAGTTAGAGGAGGTCTGTACATACAATTTTAGTAGGAATTCCACTTTCATAAATGAGACACCAGGTAAATATGTAGAAAAATGTGAGTTATGTCCAAGTAATTTCCCTTGTGGATCAGTAAATAATCTCTATTTTTTTAATAGGTAATCCGTCCATAAGATTGTCATCAAAGCGTGCATGGTTTTTCTGATAATGATTTTGTTTGGTGGTAGAGTATCTGTGGTAAGCATTTATCCTAGTTTTACATCAGTGTGTTCAAGTTTTTGAGGAGGAAAAGTTGGGGGGAAAAGTTGAAGAAATTCATGGAAGTTGTGTTGAGTTCTAAAAGGAAATCCCTCCATCTGTATCAGTCAAAATGCAGGGCAACTTTTTACATTTATGCGACTTAAGTACAGCAGAAATTTCAAATTAAGATTTTGTCCCATCATGTGCAGTGTCTCACTTTAATTTCCTAATTCAAAATACGGTAATCTTAACATATTTTCAAACCAGTTAAAGTGCCTCTGACAGGTTGGACTTGTCATTTGACAAGTAAAGATAAATATATTTTAAAGCTTGTTAAATACTTTAAAAATATTATCCCGGTCCAGCAATTTTTCTTTTAGGTTTATAATTTTGCTTCCTGGTTGTAAATGACATCACACTGGGAAATGACCTTGCAACCACACTGTGCACAGGGCTCAAACTTTTTTATTTTGTTGAATTAATGTTTAAAGGATCAGAAATGATGTTTCTTTTTATAAATTACTCATAACCTTTGTCTCCCTAGTGTCATTAATTGTGTTTACTTCCTGTAACTTTCTGCAGATTTTTAAATTTAAATGGCTACTTGATTGGTGTAAAACTATAATTTATATTTACAAGTCAAAATTAGACAACGATAAAAAACTGTCATATACGCACTTTAAGACAGGTCTAGTGAAGCCTTTTTCTGCTTTGTTTTCCTCCATCTATCACCTGTCATAGTTCATATTATTTTGAATATTCTTAGGATTCTTTCCACATTTTTTCCAAGAACTGATATATTCCGTACTCTAATGCTGTAAACTTTCCCACAGGCCAAGCCACTGACTCCACCAAAGATGTCAACATCAACAAAAATTATACGGCTGAAAATCGTGCGCTGCGAGCCAATGGATCTCTTTGGTGAACGTTCTCCTTCGCTCCTGCAGAGGTCCAGCAGCGACACGCTAAAGTATGTGTAAAAATACAGCATGCGTTTAATTGCCGTTTTCCCACACTGGGCTTAAGAGCATTAATCACTTCCCCACGTCTGCACAATTTAATACCACACCAATCATTTCAACACAAATCATTTCTAGAGCCTCGCATTAGTGCATATTTTACACATTCCGATCAGCTTTTACAACTCTTCCTAGTACGGACGTTTGGATGAGGAATCAGGGTGCAATAATGAGTCAGGTTTATGTTTACCTGAAGAAAGTGTACTTATGTGTAGTAGAGGGGTGGGATTTGCTTCATTTGTTGGAAGTTGCAGGACTCGTGTTCGAGTAAATGTATTGAGCTCGGGATCATTTTCCGTTTGCCCAATGTTAAAGTGCCCATGACAGGTTGGACCACTCATTTAACAAAGATGCAGTTAAGATAAATATATTTAAAATTCTATCAAAATACTTGTAATTTGCAATTTTGTAGTTTGTTTTACTTCCTGTTTTAAATGATGACATCACACTAGGAAATGACCTAACTATTATTTTACAAATAAAAATACATGCAAACGCCTTTATTTTGTTGAATCAATGTTCAAAGGATAAAAAAAAGTTGTTTCTTTTGTGTAAATTATGCATAATCTTTGTCTCCCCGGTGTGATGTCATTAGTCTGTTTACTTCTTGTAACTTTCAACATATTTGTCAACTTTTTTCCACAAATAGTTGCTTGAACTAAAATGTATATGTACAACAGGTATTAATGCACCAAATAAAGTCAAAATTAGAAAATCATGAAAACCCATCATATGCACTTTAAATCAATGGAGGTTTTATGATGCAAATTGCTAAACTTAGCGTTAATTCAAACGTTTTCTAACATTATATATTGATACATGTATTTACCAGAAGTGACACAGCAGTTCAGGATCAGGTTCTTCCATGGATTATTTGTTCACTTTTGTAGATTGTTTTGGCTAATGTTTTTCTATGTGAGTTTAGCACACCAGCAACAAACATGGCGGATTTCCATGGTAACGACTGTTTCTTGACGTTCTATCCCAAGCTCTATTGGTTGCTCATCCCATTGTATATTAAAGGTGCACTGTGTTGCTTTTCTAGTTGAGGTCCGTCGCCTGATTTTCTTATTAAACAGTTTTTGCTTTGGCTGGAATGTTCCACTGTATGATATAATCCCATCGATCTCTCATTTATCCAGTTAAAGGATTTTTTAGTGCCAAAAAGTATTTTGATTACTTGGTTTTATTCCATCTACATCTGCTACATAGTGCACTTTCAAAGGATTTTAACCTTACAGTTAGATATGAATGTTTATTTATTTATTGTTATTTATAGTGCGGTTTATTTTATTTTTTGGAAATGCAAAAAAATGTACCGCCAAATCATAAACCAGGTCTTATATTCAAACTGTTACGCAATTTTTTTCACACTTCACAATGAAACTTAGACAAAAATAGCGCAAAAATAAAGGCATGTGTTGTTGCTTTTTTCATTATGGATGTTCTTATTGGATGCAAATGGTAAACGAGGGGAAAGTCTCGCTGCTAAAACACTGTATAAAGTAAATTGGTTTGTGTAAAATGTTTAATGAACTCGTGCAAAAGCAATTTCCTGGAGCCTGAAAACGTCTTTTTAGTCCGAGTAGAGCTCATTTTCTGTTGAGCTCGTCTGCCCCATGTAAACTACAACTGAAAAAAGATGTCAGCGCCCACGGCAACTTCCGGAATAAGGTGAACAGAGGTTATGCAGAGACATTCTTTTATTTGAAAAATGCTCAATATTTAATTTTGAGTGGCAGAATTATAGGCAGAACAACTGATAGAATGAGTTGTTTCTTATGCCTAATTTATGTCCATGGAGCTTTAGTTTTGCTGAAATAAACTTCATATGGCAAAATGTGAACTGAAAGCCATTTCTTGTTGTTGCTTCAAATGTGCAGAGCAGTTGGAGATAAAGGACACTTCAACTGCCACACGACATCACCACTTGAACTCAAACATCAACATTTTATTTAAAGAGAAAACGTTAATGAGTTCAACTGTGTGTGATCAGTGATAAATGTGAGCGTAGACTGCAGGTTTTCTGTTGTTTATCTGATATTTCTACATCTGTTTACCTGCTTTTCTTTTTTCAGATGTCACATATTTAGTTTGAGCTTTAATATTTGGCAGCTTTTTCACATTTTCGCTGAGCCTTTTCACAGGAGAAAATGTCATTACTCACCACTGACTCACCACCCACAGCTAAAACTCAGAACGCTGCGACGTCACCTGCAAAACCTCTATTTCCATGGAATCAAACGGGTCACACGCCACCTCCAGAAAGTTACACGGCGTTGCTTTAACTTTTACTTAACTAATTATAATGCCTTGTATTTAGAAAAAGCTTCTTTTAAGATATCGTAGAAAAGGTTTCAGGGGTTATCATCCGGACGCTAGAAGTCGAAACGTCTCGATCTTCAACAGCGTCCGGATGACAACCCCCGAAACCTTTTCTACGATGAAACACGCCTGGACGAATGAGCGACGTCTTTTAAGATACCCAACGCACCTCACATTCCCCACACTTGCCCAAAGAAACAACAGCATGAACTATCTAGAACTGGAACCGAACCGAAGACCTACATCGGGGCGTGGACGCTCAAACCACCGAGCCACTGCCTTCGCGATTACACCAATAGCCATTCAGGTAGGTCAATCTGTTCTATTATTAAAGCGCCGCTACTCTTCTTTGAGCGCGGTATTTGTCTTTCTCACCCACACAGGAATAAACACATGCGGATCTAGCTTTTCTTTTTATCCACCAACAGGAATAATAGGAGCCACACTTCCTATTTGCTCCGTACACTGGCTCGCTGATAGGAAATCAATGGGGATCTTTGTTGAAGCGGAGAGAGGGATAAATTGGGGGACGCGGCCCGATGCGATGCACAATGGCTGGAGAAGGACACTGCAGCTTAAGTCGCGGCTACATTATCCAGCTTCATCTGCATGGCCTGCTTATTTCCTTTAAAAGCATTGTGCGCGTAATCAAATAGTGGAAGGTCGGGGAGGCACACATTTATGCAACGTGGCGGGGGTGAAGGGGAGCGGAAATGAAGTTGAAAATTAAACGCAACGCTAGTCGGTGGTTCTGTATTGCGAACGCCGAGCCCTCGCAGTCGAGATTGGTTCGAAGCGGTCCCCGGTGGAAACAACAAAATCATACACGCCAAATGAAAATATTACTGAGCAAACAATGGACAAAATGGAATATCTGATCTAATCTGATGAAGGGATCAAAAGAAAGACAAATTCAATAGAGCCGCGTTGCTTTTGGAGGAATAATGTACTTTTTTGACGACGGTGCAGAAAAGTTAATATCTCAGAGGACTCAGGGGAAGAAAAAAAAGAAAAAGTAAAAACTAGGGAGGATTAAATGGTAGAGAAACAAAAGCTGTCATTCCGGTTTATGCATTTAGAGGCGAAATCAGTTGGCAAGTACGTTTTACTGCTATTAACGCCCAAAGTGAGGACTGCAATTGTAGCCATAATGTAACACTTTAGCGCTTTCTCCAAACTCCCAAAATCTCTTTAAAATTTCTTGCATTATTAATTCGCCCCCCCAGTCAAACTCGAGGTGGTAAGCTACTTCTGTGACTGAAACAGCTCTGAGGTAGACTGACAAAAGGGTGAACTACTGGTCCCTGCACAATTTTCCCAGTGTCTTGCTCAAGGACACAGAAAGATTGCCCTGACTTGAGTCAAACAGCTTTTCTTTGGGCTTGTGACTTAACGCTCCAACTAATGAGCCACTGATGCCCCAGATACACGAAAAGTTTGAGCACTTAAATAATAAATAATACACGCTCCAGATCAATAAACAATAAGACTACAGATCGAACATTGACCTTTTAAAAACATAATGTGCAAAATGTACTTTATTTTTGTATGTCATGACATTGTTTCTTCGTTAAAAACGTTCTTGGCGCATGTTTAATGAAGTCTGTTTAGGACGTCTTCTCCCCATGAGCCTCACAAAGCATTTGGTTTAAATTATTTCCCAGATTTTTGACATAGTAGAGCTCAGGAGTTCTGTCGGGCTGTCCACAAATCATCGGCTCGTCGTGATCATTTCTCTCGTCAAATCACATTCATTACAACTGCGTGTTTACGTTAGTGTCAGGGGGAAACGAGCTTTTGTTTATTTCCCCATGGTAATTCCCTACGTTGCCAGTAGATGGAGCGCTAAAACAAATCCCAATGACTGATCATGATGCTTCAAAGATATAAAGCAATGTATTGTTGTTTATTGATTGATGATTAGCCACACCTCGTCTGCCTGGACGAACTCCTTCTACTTTAGATGAACTGTTCCTCATCTCCTGCTGGAGGATCTCTCTACACTGGTGGACTGCTCCTCGTCCGCCTGGAGGAACTCTTTAAAGCCACCTCCCTCTTGAGTGGTTCTGGCTCCACAGTCCAAGTGGATGCGTCAGTCCTAGTTCATCTGCAGCCTGTCCGTCCGTGGGAGTAGGATCTCTCCTTCACTGTGGTTCTCCCCGAGGTTTCTACTTTTTCCCATGGGGTTTTTGTAGTTTTCCTCTGCTTGCGAAGGAGGGTCAAAGGACAGGGGCATTCTGGGACAGTTATCTGAACTGCTTTTACCTGTGGCCCATCGAGGCAACTGTTGTTGTGATTTTGGGCATTATAAAAATAAATTGATTTGATTTGATTTGATATACTTTAAGCACTATTTGCATTTCTAAAAGATGAGATGCCATAGTTATGATATTTAAGAGCATGGTTAAAGGCCAATAACAAGACAATAATGCAGTATATGTGCCCTTTAAAAGAGAATGTCCAAGATTGAATTAGAAACTTGATGGTTTGTCCATGAGTTTATTAAGGATTTACCCAAAACATGAAGAAATAGAACTTACCAGTGAAAATAGTGCATTCAAAAATAAATATTGTGATTTCATGTTACCAATGACACACCGCTCTGTGAACTGACAGCTGAAAGTGGCATTGCTTAAAAAAAAAAAAGAGAGAGAGAGAGAAAAGGAGATACCAGTGGAATGATTTATTTATTTTTTTGTTTTGTTTGTTTTTCTGTTTAAAATCAATAATTTAGCCACTACATCAAGACTTCTTCTGTATCTGTATTTATGTTATCAATATGAAATTATTAATCATATAGGCAACAAAAAAACAATGCATTTAATATTTTTGACTATTCATTATGGTTCTGCATTTATGGTAGCACGGTTTTGGAATAAATATGTATTTATTTTAATCACATTTAATTAATATTTTAATTGAATACGACAGAATTGACAAAACGACTGAAATAGGCCTATAAATTGACAAACTAATAAAGAATCAGATAGTTTTTTTTTGGAGGAAATTATGGCACTTCAACGTCCATTAAAATTGCGGTTTCGATTCAATTTTCGATTCTTTTTGCAGCCTTATCTGCACTCCAGCCACTCTCGACATTATGTTTCACGCATTGTCGGCGATAGCTTTCATACAAACAAACACAACTTCAAGTGAGCTGCGTTTTACATCTGAGCACATGTGCACAGTGTGTCCTCCACATCAAAAGAACGAAGACTCCACAATCGCTTAAGGACATCTCGGGGAGTTTCTGCACTTTTGGAAGGACTCGTACTTTTCCCGCGTCCCTCAGTCCAGCAGGCGTGGCAGCGGGCTAACATCTCGGCTGGGTTTGGCTCGGGTCGGCGCACAAGCGTGAAGGCTGGGAGACTGGCAGCATTCATATGTATGCGGGCGCCGAGCCGTGGAGGAGGCATATCGGGGAGTCGTGCGGAGAGCTGTGTGCGGCAGAGGTGTGCGGGGCTAACAGTGCCCCGCTGTGTGTCCTACCCGGCTAAAACAATAGACTTTATGTCTGACTGGCTTTACACGGCAGGGGGCCGATGGCAGGAGAACGAGGACAAGCGGAGAGCCCGGCACACAAGCAAAACGGGGTAGTCCGAATGAGCCGGTGGCAGCGTTATTGCTACCTTATGGTTTCGCCGAACAGATATCGGGAATGAGAAGGTTCCTGAAAGAATGCAAATGGGAATGCAGAAAGTCTTTGGAGAAAATACATGAAAAAGCAACATGCACATATACACGCACGAATAAATGTACTTTTTTACATTACATACTGTACTGTATAATAAAATCAAGGTGGCTTATGCTTCTTTTAGAGTAATACCAATTTAAATGCATGCGTTCAATCTATTTATGAGTAACTGCAATGGATTAAAGTATAACAAGAAAGGCATAAGTGCATCTTTCGATCGTTTGTTAGTAGTTTAAAATTACATTAGAGCTTGTCATATAAGTGACAACATTGTGCCAGAGTAGTCAGTGTAGTTTAAAACGAAATTAGTCGAGAGGTCAGAAGAAGTGTGAATAACTCCAGTCCAGTCCTGTGTTGGGAACTAACTAAATACATGTACACTGGAAAAAATATGGTTTTAAATAAGATAACAAGTTAATAAACGCTTGAAATAAGTAGTATTTAACTTGTTTTGAGTGTATTTGAAGTAAGATTACCAATGGAACAAGCATAAAATATCTTGTTTTAGTTAAATTATGAAAAAGACAAGCATTTTCTATCTTGAAATTAGAAAAAAGACGCTACTGCACCTGAAATAAGAACAAATGTACTTACAAATCTTATTTTAAGACTGTCTAAATTTGTTCAAATTAAGATAAATATTACGAATCCAATCACTTTTTAACTTATTTTCTTATCTAAGGTTGTACATTTTTCCAATGTACTGAAAATATGCATTCAGGCTATTTGTTTTGAGTAACTGTATTGTGGTACAGTCATACTTTCTTTTGGCGGTGTTCTTAATACTGTTACTTTGCTCAAATCAGCAGCATTTGAGGATGAAATATAAGCTTCAAACTGCACTGAATTAGTGTGAAAAATGGAAATCACACCGCTCATAGTGAGTGTGATTTTTCCTTCTCTAATTTGTGATTAAGGTTCTCTTGTCTTATAAATAAATTCATAACAAACAGTGAAACAAAAACAAAAAGCTGTTATGATATTTTGTCTTGTTTTCACACTAGAATATAATGCAATTCCATGTGAAAGCATTCAAAATATTCAGATTACAGTACTCTCGTTTGACTAAGTAACGGAATATGTTACAAAATACTATAATGCAGCTTTGGTATTCTGTAACTAAATATGTTTTCTTCCCAACACTGTCCATTATGCCGAGTGTAAGTAAGTATGTTCATGCTATAATAAAGGACATTTAATACTGCTCATCATCTGGTAATAACAGCAAGTCTACTCCATCTGGTTTATGTAACGCAAATTGATGAAGTGGTCATGGAAGCCAAATAAAGTAAAAAATAAATAAGTAAATACACCCTTACTCCTTGTTTTCTAACTGTTCCACTTTGGCACAGCGCAGATTGCAGACTTAGGCTAGACTTTAATCGACGGTACTCTGTAAGTAAGTGACTATTAACGGCAATCCACTTACACAGATCCAATAAACCCAAATGAAAACGTAATGAATGCATGCCATAACCACGCTCTGCGCAGTGAGACTCCTGCCCCTGCACCCTGCTTCTTTTCTAGGTCAGAGCTCCGGTGCGCCAATGCCTTTCACTCCAAAATGGCTGGTCCGCCGAGCTGAACTGTCCCCCGATAGTGGCTCTGCGGTGACAGCAAAGTGATTATGTATTGATCTTGATCACATAGACACCAGTGTAGCTCTATGTGCCGTCTGTGGGCTGAGAGGATAATAGCTCATGATCAGACTAGCAGACTGAGAGCCCATCTCTCCAGGCTGTTGCCACCAGCACTATTTTTGGACACTAACACCTATTTGATGGAAATAGGTGCGCGGGTATAGGGGATAATTTAGGAATCAAGAGGCGATTATGGATGCATGAGGAAAACGCTGTCAAACATTAGACGGCGCTTGATGACATAGAAATTGTTGTACTGATTTGGGGGGACAAGCACGTCGTGGGAGCCTTTTTATGTGTCCATACTCTCGGTGGAAAAGATGACACACTTGGAGCAAAGCCACGGCAGCGAGCAATAGCCAGTTTTCCGTTCTATAGCTGCAGATGGATACAAGGTCTTGGGAAGAGCTTGATTGCTACATCTGAAGTTGTTGCCATGACCAACAGCTTGCTAGGATAATCAGCAAGTTAGGTCAATTTCTATTTTTGGTTCTTTTAACAAAATGAAAATATTGCTCAAATCTGGACCAACAAAATGAATGTAGAGTACTTTGGCAAAACACTGGGCCTATCTTGCATAGGTTGTGATGAAATAACTTGACTCGAAAGTCAAAGGTTTCAAGGGTAATCATTTGGAGATTGTTTTTCAAATCAAGACATTTCAGCTTCCTTATTTGCATTTGATTGGCTTGATCTCTCACTTGACTAAGATGTGGGATATTGTTGTAAACAGAGGGTCGATTATACCTCAACCAATCATTTCTATTCAAAGAGCGATGGCTTCTTTCACCCCACATTCAAGCAAAGTCTTCTATGCTTAAAATCTACACGATGCAGACTTCAGATTAGCGGTCTGTGGCTTTAAAATGAAGGTGGACGGACAATTATAAACCAAAATTTCTTGCAGCAATTTGTAATAAAAGGGATGAACTGATTTAAATAAGAGTCAAGTATGCCAGGATCCAAGTGAGCCGGTCACAGCATCGTAAGTTTAAATATAGATCAGACAATTTACTCCTCTCATTCCCATTCCGGAACTGTCTAATAAAGCCTATGGGGCTAAAATAAAAAAGAGAGAGAGATAACTAACAATAAATAACATTTTCAATACCATCTATGAAAATATTTGACTTCCCGACTACCACAGATCCAAATAGATCTCAAACAAGACTATTCTAGGTGTAAACTAAGGCTAAATGAGGTGTGAAAATGACTACCCTATTGCTTTTGTCGTTCTGACTAAAGTATAACCCAAATGAGAACAAAAATATGGACGCAATTTGCACTAAATGAAGTAAAACTGCAAAGGAGTCCATGCACAACCACAGAGAACCACTGCTCCATCTGGAACCAGGATGTGTGTTGCCACTGATGACATTTGCTCAAAACCTAATCAAAATATACCAAATAAGACAAACCAAATCCATGGAAACCGGTGTAACAAATGGATCAAGCAATGTCTTCCTTTCATGTTTCAGCCCACTTCTCTTGGAAGATGACATGACACATTTGGAGTCAGGCCTGGTCGCTTTCCCTATGTAGCAATAGCCCTTCTACTATATCCACAGATGGTTGTTTATAGCGGCGCCGCAGATGGGCATTAGAGAAACCCTAAAACAAATAAGCGCACGTATAATCCACCGGCATATACAAACTCCATCATTGCCAGCACTTTATGTTTACCATCCACCCACCTCTCCATTCGTCACTATTTTGCATTGATGTATGGCTGGTGCTAAAAATGCGCATCCCGTTTACTACCACTCTAAGGTTTCCTATAAGCATCTCAGATTACAGGAGGAGAGCGCGCCGTGAATAATTGCAAGGTAGGGTAAAACATGGTCGGCGTTAGGCCATCATTCTTCATACACACGTCTAATGTATATCCATGGAAAAGTGTGCAATTCAGCAGAGCACCAGGAAGCAGCAGAGGAAAGGCTTAAATGAATGAGGAATGCCCAGCGGAGGGTGCGGAGATCAGGATGCATGTGTTTAGACTATGCTACAGCGTGTTTAGACTCAGCCCAAAGCGTAATGGACTGCTGCTCGGATTCTGTGCATCCATTAGTGATTAGTGCTATCCTGACGCTGGAACGGTAAAGGTGCGTTGGATTGCTTGTTGGGTAACACCGAACAGTTGGGTGAAATGCTTTTGAAGAGTTCAATTACAATTAAACATTATTTTTGATTGTTGTTGTTGCTAGGGGTCTTTATTACTTTAGATAGGGAAAAAAAAATACAAAAGATGAGTCAATTTGATCAATAAATGATGATATTTATTGAACAAAAATAGAAGCCTCTTGCGATATTTTAAATAAAACTTTGCATCCGTTTCTGCTATTTAGTTCTTCCTATGACCACTTTAATTATGTTATATCTTGATCAAATAATGAGGTTGCTTGTTGGAAACTATAAACGTTAGAGCAAAAGTCTTCAAGATATGTAAATCTGAGAGCTGGTCTCAAACCAATGATTCTGAAGATAAATGCTCTGTTAGAAAACATTCAACTTAAGAAAAAATGTTATGTTTCTTTAGTTAGTTTAGTTAGTGTCGGTTTTCTGAGTACAATGTTTATACTTATATCTTAGCCTTATACTAAAGGATGAACAGAGACTGATGGTGCGTTCAAAGCAACAGGTAAGTGAGACATTTCCTGCTACCAACTTGAAAAAATATAACTGGTAATTCCTTCTTGCAAACTGAATAGATGGTCAACTGTGTTACAACAATGATAATCACCGCATAAATGATGTAAACATATTGTACAGATTAAATCTGAAAGTAATCTGCATATAGCATGTTTGAGACATTTGTTTAATGTTTACTTTTGTTAGCCTGCAGTTTAGCAATAGCCATATTGTTTACATATGAGTTAATTCAGTTGGAACGCTCTGAAGTCAGAACTCATGATGTTCAACTAACTGACCTCCCATTTGCCTGGAACGCAGAATTAATTAATACTTAGTAACTATGCAATTAATGCATTAGCAGATAGGGTTAGGGCATTAATCAAGTTGTTAACAAGTCTGAGTTGCTCCTATTATACTAAGTTAAATGTAAATGAAGACGTTGTTTGTACTATTAAAGTGTATTCATTATAAAAAGTTACCATTTTCTGTTCTCTCAAAAGGATTTGAAGTATTCTGTTTTAAGATAAGCTTTCAACTTCCAAGGGATGCCTACAAAAGACTACAGCTCCCAATGTATCTTTAACATATTTGCATCTCGTACTGATAACATTATTCCCTTGGCCAAGTCAAATAAACGGTCTGTTTTATAGTTTCCAGACGATGCCCTGAATATCATGCTGTTACAAATGACTCTATCTGCCATCATGGACTGCGACGTGCAAGTTAGTTCGATAGCATGTAATCAAGCTTGTTCACGGCTAAAACAACAAAAACAAGCCTGTCTTTTCTGGTGTTAAAATGCACCACACATTCACCGCAATCCATCTGCCCAAGGAAGACATCAACGGCCGACGCACCACCGCTTCACCCAGACTAGAAACCAAACCATGCCACGCGTTTGGATATTAAACCTTGGGAATGACAACTATTTGTTTACCCACATAGTAAATGAAGGTTGGAAAATAAACCAAGGCCTAGATGAGCTTGTGCAAGGACAGGGAGAAACTTAAGATAGGATATGGTTGTCAGCATCCTAGAAATTGCTCCCCGGAGTCGCTGATGGATCGGGATGCTGCACTTTTGAGGGACCGTCACACTAACATTGTCTTCTCCGTAGCCCCATTACAAGCGCACTTTAGGATACACCGACACACCATTTGTCCCTGCATAAATGAGTGTCAACCTTACTTCAAGGAGCCCCTTTGACAAGCCGAGAAAACAAAATTAAGCCAACACAATAATTAAGGGGGTCTTTTGTTCGTCGCTGATGGCCCTGACATATGCTGCCATTTTAAAGGCTTGTGTCATTGATTCACTTTAATTAGTTTATAGGCAGAGTGGCTAACATGCAGATGGAGTACGGGATGCTGCAAGTTGGAGGACGGGGAAAATGGGCACTTCGCATGTTTAATTGCTCCCAAGGCGTCTGGCTGTGGTGAGGTGGTAGCAGGGTATAAGGGAAAGTATTGTCTAATGAACAACTTCATCACGGCTAAGTGAACAAAACGTTGCTTAATTTGAGAACTCTGCCACAGGGGCGAGAGTGTTTAATGTGAATTATGCTTGCATGAAGAAAATAGAAAAAAAAAATAAAGAAAGAAAGAAAACCTAAAGCCGGTGTAGGGAATGGATTTGTGGTTTCGCAGTATGTCGGTGGACGCTGACCTCCGCTTCTGCTTTTGCTGGGAATACACGGACTTGTTCTAACTATCTATGTGGAGACTGTAAACATGTAAACAAGTTAGGCAACCAGCTGCAAAGCCATTTTGAGTTTTCTCCACAAAGCATGTGCAAATAATGATTGAGCTTTCAACTGGGGAAATACACGTGGTCTCAACTTATCCTCTTTCATCCGTTGAAAAACAAAACAGTAATGTAGTTGCATTGGATGGCTTTTATACATGACTTCAACTTTTAACTTTTAAGAATACACTTTAATGAACATAAAATTGCCAGTTCTGTAGACAAAATTCATTTTTTAAAGTGTTACTGAAGAGCTCTGTTGGATGTAAGTTTGGAATAAAAAAAATAAAAAAAACAATAAATAACTTTTTTACTTAGATTTTACTTAATTCTGAAACCTGGTGGAGTTTGCATGTCTTTCCTATGTTTGAATGGGTGCTCTGGTCTTGCTCCCACACAGGTAAGTCCTTCAGCTGGGTACATGAGAATACCCCATATTTTTAGACCATACAAGTTTAGGGCTGCCCTGCGGTCCCCTCTACTGCTCCTGACTGTTTGCCCTCGTGGTATTGAAGGATGTGTCAAATGCAATAGAAAAATGTCCCTTTGGGGAAAAATAAATGCACCTTAACCTTAATACCTCGGTTTTCACAGCACCCAGAACTAAAAGTCTGAATGAGAATGAAGCATATTTAGAACTTAACAGTAACATCAAGTTATAAGATAGATCTAGACCTAAGCCATGTCTAATATGGACTAATCAAATCTACAATTGTTAGTGAGCTAGAACTGAGGGAGTAATCCAGTTTTAAACCAGAACATAGTAGTAGAGCACTAATTTATTAATTAGGCCCTTGATTGCGTAGAACAACATCGGTTTTCAAGGAGAGTGTGGTTGCTCGATAACGGAAGGAAATTAGTCGATGTCTACAACCCCCCGTGTTCACAGAATATTTATCATGTATGTTCATTAACACTGTCCCCAGCAATTAAACAAATAGAAATAACAGTAATAGTTTGCAGCGGGCAATACTGACAAAAATGAATATCTCAATCTTTTTTTTGCAACATGATATTCAGTCAGTATTTTAAGAATGTGCTAAAATGTGCCTCCACCACAAAAGAGCAGAAATATTACTATCCTTGGGAGATTACACAAGATGTTTTTATTAAATTTAGGAATTACCTTGATATTCTAAATTTGCACATCCAAACTTAAGTTACAATATGTCTAAATGTTCATTCATTCATTTTCTACCGCTTTTTCCCGTTCCCGGGGTCGCGGGTGAATGGAGCCTATCCCAGTGACTTTGGGCCTTCTGTGTGTATATATATATATGGCAAGCCAAGGCAAGTTTGATTTGTAAATGACAATTCGTACACAAGGCAATTCAAACATAACAGGAAAAGTTGCATTAAAATCACAAAACACATAAAGACATACAGAAAAAAACGCTTTAAAAGAGAAAAGTGCAGATAAATCTTTCATTTATATGTCCCACATTTAGTAATGGTAGACTAGTAATAGTAGACACAGCCTGTATTCCAATATTAAGACTTGACAACACAGGAATTGAATCTTCTCTATTTTCTCTTTCAGTGTTAGACAATTCAACAAAGCCCTTCAAGGCATCTACTATCATTACTTCAAACAACACGCACTTGGCTAATAGAGATCAAATGAGGGGTTAATACGCAATTAGCAATGCATAGGATGTCAAGAAAACATTACACCGCCATGTAAACTATATCCGCACGAGCAAACCGCAGTTTAGAGAATGTGGGTCTGCTCTGAACAATGAAAGTGGCAGGTATTTCTTGAATAAATAATAGAAACAAAAAGCGCCGGCGGTTCTGTCAGTAACTCGCAAAGTTGACCGAGTTCATCGATACTCAAAGGTAAAATATATATGAGCTTCGCACTTGTTGCTAACTGCCGTTCACAAATGGCTGCAGGTTCTTTTGAGCCGAGCCTACGTTATCGATTAGCAGCACTTTACCATGTACAGGTTTTTAAATACAGTTCTTTCTTCGTCTACAGGCCGACCTTGGACATTAGCAGAAGTTTTAGATGGGTGGCATCGCTGCTAATATAATAAATCAGGTATTTTTTTAATGCTCATGTTCAAAACCACCTCTTTTCTGTTTTTTGCCCGCCACAAGTGTCCTCACAAATCAGGTAAGTGGCACTGTTGTCAAGAGCAAAAAAGATAACAGCGTGGAGGGAAAAAACTCTGCAAAAATAGCCATAGCAAGCAAAACAGAATGGTGCTTTAGTGGAAGAATGATGTAAGTCGTTTGGGCTGCGGTGAAATGCAGATAGGAGGAGCAAAGTGCGACTCAAGACAAAAGACAGGACTATAAGCCATGGTAAAGTGTGTATATATCCAGACGAAAGCCAAACAAATCACACTAAATGGACAAAAGCGAATTCAGGGAAGCACTATAGAACTTTTTCGGGACAGTCTTGCACTTTCTCAAGGTCTTTGTAACTGCACTGCTGCAAACACAACCTTAGTCTGAGCCTGTCCCTGTGGATATGTTGTTGCATTGCCTGGTATTGTTCACTACGAATATACCTTTCATTTATGCAAATATGTTTTTTTTTAAGGCGAGAGGCTAAAGGTAAAACATATTTTTTTTGGTTTTTAGTTGGTTTGCCCTCTCAACATATAGACTTTCGTGTGGAAACAACAAACTTGTACAGTCTACTCCCTTTTTTATTGAACTATTGTTTCTGCACCTAAAATTGATATCGTGCCATATTAAAGGTAATATCTTAAAGCTAAGACACCTAACTTTTTTTTGTAACTTTGTGCAGTACTTTGAGCAATACTTTGTGACAAAAATGAGACCAATGTCCGCTCTCTGTATTGAATAGTGAAGTACTTTATGGCTCATCAACCAGAAGAGCTGAAAGCAGCGCTCTGATTGGCTGTGCTTGGGGCGGTCGCAGGAGTTTCACTTCGCCGGCTGAAAAAAATCGGTTCTGAAGCCGAGCCTGCACCTGAAAATGAATGCTAGTGGATATTAACAATGTGCCAAAGAGTTTGTGAAAGCTGTAGAGACAAGTTAGACACATTTAAATACATACTTAAATTAGATACCCCAGCTTTAAGTCGTCGTTTTTTCAGGTACTCACATTATTTTTAACTGCAGCATTTAACTGCATGTATGTTTTAAAGTCTTTGAACCGCGCTTGGCCACTTTATTTTGGAACAGTTCAACATTGCTGTGAGTGGGCTGAATTATTTGACTTTGTGAACCTTTGAAAGAAAAAGGAAAGGATTCAAGTCATGTTCTTTGCATTATTATGTTTGCCATGTGTTGTGCGCATACCGTGAACCTTATTATCTATGTACAAAGAACAAACAAATCCACACAGGCGCCGCCATACATTTCACACAACAGAGCAACAAGAGCGTTAAGATCACATCGAAAACTGCCTCAAACAACCGCACCGAACCCATCCAAACCCGCCCGCGCCGCCACTTGGAGCAGTCGACGCCTCTTAAAGTAACGCACTCCGTCATCTGCCATCCCGCTCGGATCCACAAGGGTTAAATCGGCTTTTTTTCCCTCCCCCGGCGGAATGAGGAAACCTGCACTGTCTACGTGCCTGGTGACTTAATGCCTCCGTCAGCGGCTGAGATGGCTGCTACGCTCCCGCCTGACAAGCAATCCATCACGGCAGAACACACAGACCGAAGGCTGCGCTGCCACAAGAAACGTCCGGCCACAGTACATGCCTGCGCGCTGAGGCCGCCACTATTTGTACCCGGGACTTGTTAAAACGCCACGAGTTGTAAGGAGCACAGTCGACTAAACGTGCGTGCTGGACGAGACGGATGGAGAAGGGGGAGCTGGGGTCGGACAGTGTGAGAGAGAGGGAAAATGTACGTCTGATAAGCAGGTTTGTAGGCTGCCGTTTTTGTTCATGTTTATTTATTAGTTATCTAAATGCATAAAACATAACAAAGAACACAATAAAAAAAGAAAAAACATGAATAACAACCAAACAAGACCAGAAAGAGTACTTGAAGTAAAAAGGTAAAATGAAAAAGGGCAACAAAAGATATTCAAAGAAAATTAAGGCATATTTAGTCCATTATAGGCTTCCCATTTGTCCTTTTTTAGATTAAGTCAGCATGCAATTTTTTTTTCTATTTTATGTATGTCAGTTATAGGTCCAGTCCTTGATTGTTGATAAAGTATGTGTCATCTATCTCTTTCTACCCATTAGAAAAAAGAAAAAATAATAAATAAACACAGAACTTGACCCAAAGAAAAAGCTAAACAAGAATAACAAGACATAAAAAGAACAGAAAAAGTCATGGCATAAATAGTCCAACATTCATTTGGTCCAAGGTCTATTTCATTTTTTTTTTCAATTTTTTTTTTTATCTCTCCCTATTTTATGAATGTCATTTTTAAGGTCAGCACATTTTTAAAAAAAATATTGCAATGAGATTTCTAAAATATGTTTAAAACGTAGAATTTCGTTCACAGTATGGATTATAATATATTAATCTGTGAACTGAACTGACAAAGCAATGCAAGAATCCCATGTAAGAACATGCTGTAAATGTCTAAACTACCAGTAAAACAACAACAATAAAAATTCTATAAAGAGAAAGGATATTTTATCTAATATCTTGGTGGTCTTGGTCTTGGTGTTTCGATAATAGCTCCAATTCAAACTTCACGATTTCAATTCAATTGCGATATATTGTGCAGCCCTACTATGGGATATTGCAGTATTGATATTTTTGTCATTAATTGTGCATCCCATCTTATCTAAAACTTATCTCATACAAAAGGGCAATGGTGGGCCAGATTAGTTTTTTTTTTTTTTTTTCTTGCAACCATATCCCTTGAAACAATAATAATCAATGTGTTTCATTTAATGGCACCTTTAAAGACTCTCAAGTCCACCTTCAAGCTAAAAGAAGAAGAAGAAAGAAGAAGAAAAGAAGTTTCACAGTTATCTATCCTCAGGTGCAGAGTTTCTGGCAAAAAAGGTCAAAAAGTGGTAAATAAACTATTTACTTATGTATTTATTTTTTTCAGCAATTCTGAAATTTTAGAAAATGTATTAATTATTTTGGTAGACATGTGAAATACACAATAAATAAATATCGCTTATGAATTCAATCATTGCAATAGCTGGGTCAATTTTGAGTGCTTGAAGTAAAATAAGTTGTCTCTACAAATAGTTGCTCATCTTTGCTCTTCCATTGGGCGGTACTGCCATACTGAAATTGGTTCCATGCACAAAAAATCCAACTTGACCAACTATTGACCAACTAAACTAAAAAAGAACCACCAATCCTCTATGAAGTCTCCGAGCAAACGGTGTTCCAAAAGTGGGTGGCCTAGAAAGAATGAAAATGCAAAAAAAAAAAAAAAAAGTAGGAGTGGAGCGAGGCGGGTGGATAAAAAGCAGGGAGACAGAAAATGTGAAATGAGGATTTACACCTGTGGTAATCCCGAGGTTTGTTTACACTCCCACAAGCAAAGAAGTGAAATTTGAAAGGGCTATCTCTGCGGCGTGCCCGGGTCCAGATTCGCCCAATTACACCGCGGCCTCTCGTGTGGCATGGAACCTACTGCTGCGGCGCTCAGTGTGACTGCGTTTAGACCACAGACTCACTAAAACATATACTGCACTGGGCCGGACAATAGTCTAGCCCTCGTGCACTGATGCAGAAAGAGCGAGGGAGCGGGGCGGAGGTGGAAAGATAAAGTGTAAAATGTACGTCGGTGGGGGTTCGATTTGAGGAAGCGAAGATAAAAGACTCACCTATGTGCGTGTGGGGCGTGCAATAGGGTGGTGACAAACAGGGTTGAAATTTGGATTCTGTATTTCACATCTGACTAATACTCCATTGTTTACTGTGAGGTATCTATTAGTTACTGTAAGTCTACTTAACTGTCTTTGTGTTATCTGTGTGAACTGTCACCGGAGTCGAAGGGTCATCTACCATCATTACTAAGATCTTTAATAAATTAATTCTTTGAAAAAACAGATCCTGATCCAAGGGTTTCACTTGTCATTGTGCTCACACCCTGGTCCAGAGCAGGGTCCGCTTGGAGCCTGTTACTGTGGTGATTTACACTGAACTAAACCAAACTTCTTTACAGTGACAGAAAACTTATTTAAAAAAACTTGTTTCAACTAAATATGAACTTAATAATAATAAATAATAATGCATCCTGCTTCTGGACATCCATTCACATCACTCTCAGTGGTGGTAAGCGACTATTGTAGCCCCAGTGGTCCTGGGGCAGAGTGACAGAAGTGAGGCTTCCAATCTGTGCCTTCGGCCCCTCCGCCCACCACCACTCATGTATGCACACAGCACTTTCATAATAGGCAAGTAAACAAGTCAGTAAAGTAAACTTTATAATACGCTTTTCACAGACCAAGGTCACAATGTGCTTCACAAGCTTATTGTGTTTTCACTGTAGCACAATAAGTACAAACTAACAACATACAGTAAATTGCAATAACTGCAATAAAAGTACGTAAGAGGCTCAAATGCGTGCTCAAAAAAGTGAGTCTTTAGTAGTTAGTCCCAAAGAGTTCAAGGAGCGCACAGAGAAAGGAAGCTCATTCTAACGGCAAGGCGCTACAGCTTTAAAAGCTCTGTCTCCTCTGGTTTGAAAACTTGTACGGAGCACCATTAACAAGTTCTGACTGGAATCCTCTGGAAACCTGCATCTTCTGGACATTCTGAGCTCACCATCTTTTACGTCTCCCTCTGTCCGCACATATCACATCGCTCTAATCCAGTCTTTGAAAGCAGCCGTGTCGTTGTACTGTATCTTCCCCCATGTATAGTCTGTGACCTTGGTACATCGCCATTGTAAACCCCAACAGCATAAAAACCAGCCTGCTTCAAATCCAATGAGATGGATGGACGAGACCGCAAAAGAAAAGAGAGCGAAAAGATCAAAACAGAATTACAAGTGCGGGGCCATAAATTCCAAGAGGGCAAAATAAAAGGCGTGTTAGCGTGGCACCCGACTCTCCCCGTTTGAGTTCTCATACAGCATCAGACAGTTGAGGCGTGGCAGCCGGTGTGTACCAGCCCGCCACGCGCTTCACTTAATAGGGACGGACATCAAGAGGAGGGCCCCTGCTCCGCGGTGGTGCCGGAGACGTGATCCTCGCGTCCTATCTGTTTTCTCCCCGTGACCTTGCAGCTGCTGTACAGACTTTTTTATGCCTCTGCTCTTTTATTCTCCCGCGGTGATTGGATGGGCCTCTCCAGTCTCAAACGCTGCCACCTTGATGAATGTCTTCCCCTCCCATCCTGGTTACATTGACCAATCCTCTCGGCCGCGGCGCACTCTACACCGCATGAATCTTCAATGCGCTCGATGATCTCACCCGCACAGACGCACATGCACCTCAACGCAATTCGTCTCCTAATCGTAACTACTGTTTCGTTTTTGTCGGTTGTACTTCGCGGCGAGTGGTTTGGTGGTGTTTTGAGCAGGCTAAACTGCGTGAAAGTTTGTAATTGAATCAGCATTGCTATTTGGATTGTTAGAAGTTATCAAAAAGAAAAGGATGCAATTATTTATGAGTCGCTTAAGGCAAGGGACTGCTGGTGAATAGGGAAAAAATCTAAATTTAAAGATATCAATTTGAAATTGCTTGAGTAGTTACTAACATAAATGTAAGAAAAAACATGTATTACGGTTTTCATTATCATACATAGTGGCTTTTGGATTTCTTATTTAGTTTTTGAATAAACTAGATCTGACTGTAAATTGTGTAAAAATTCAAATTTCACCTCATTTCTTGGAGCTAAAACTTTAATAAATCTAGCTTTAAATTAGATCAACAAATCCTTCTGTGGGATTCGTCAAAATCTTATTAAGTAGATTGTAAAGTTTGATGTGTGTAGGCGCTACTTTAAGAGTTTATATTTATGGTGGGAAAAATGCATTTTGAGAAAAGAATCTTTGGAGTTACAATCAATAACAATCAATCAATGGAGTTGATTCAATTAAGTCATAAAATATCTTTAGGTGCAAATTGGACTATGTTGTCATTTCCAGGTGAAAGCTTGGATCCAAAGAGAGCAAACTGAGCAAAAAACCTCTTGTGTCTCACCTTTAACAACAAATTATCATAATATTATTGTGTTTTATACATTTTTTAACTGTAGTTTAGATGAAGAGTGCAAGATTAGAAATGCAACTTAAGTCATTATTAAGTAAAGGCTGCAATTATTCAGTTACAATAATTTCATTTAAAACTCCGTAGTTTAGATCTGTACAAACATGTTCTGAAATACATGTGATTCCTTTATTAGTTTTGTCAGCTCACAGACCTAGTTCAGCCTTCTGTCAATTCTCCTTGACGCGTTTAAAATGTGAACTTTGAACAGAATCCTATTATTAAAACATAAACTGCAAATCTAATTTCCAATTTTCTAATCCAATTGCAACACTTGTTAGAAAAATAGTCTCAAATACTTTCCCCAAATGGTTCAGACATCTACAAACATGTTCTGAAATGGATGCTGTTCTTGCATTTGTTATTCTTGCAGTTCTTTTTTAACTCTACTCTCAAATGTTCCTGCTCCTGGACGTGTGTAAAGTTTGCTCTCTGGACTGAATCCCGACTCGAAAACATAAATCTAAATTGCCGCTGCAATACTTCTCAGAATAAAGACAAAACAAAACACACCCTACATTTTTAGCGTAACCTTGCAGCCCAACTCTCTTCACATTTATTCCATCTTTCGATATAGAAGGTAATTGGCACTTTTAATTTTGGGTAGTGCAAGCTGAGCGCCTGCAGGGTCTCAATAGCTATACTTGCAACCTCAGACAATTAATAATGCATACATGCAGGGTTGAGAGTACACAGGATCCTGCTCCTGCTGCTGCTCACTTCTGCAAAATCACCTGAAGCGCTACAAGTGTCCAAAACCTCGGCTCTCGCACTCACTGATTCACAAACACATGCAAAAGGGTTATTGCTTTTGGAGAAAATGGAAATGAGATATGGCACAACAGAAGCGATCCTGGTGAGACGCAGGACACAGTGGGATGACTATGGAGCCGCAGAGCATGGAGCAAAGCCCGACTACACAACAATAAATATCCACAACGCGCTCCTTTAATTATTTAGACTCGAGACATGGCACTGAGAACACATAAAAAAGCGTCTTAGCTTTTTAACCCACGTGGTCAGAGTGGAACGCTCTGATGTGGGGGTGGGCAACTATACCATGAGGTTAAAATGTGTTTACATCAAGCACACAAAGACTGATAAACGCACGCTGTAACCTGTAACAAGGTCGTGGGTTCAAATCTGAGGTGAGCACTCTTTTAAAAGTTCACCCACTCTGCATGTTTGTGTACTTCCTTTTAAAGTCTAGATAATTTAAACCACTTGAGAAAGAAAGTGCTTTATATTGATACTTGTATTTCTTTTGATGTTGTCCTTCCATTGCTGATCCAAGATGATGTGCAAGAGAATGTTATTTTTAAATTCTGTCAAACTATAGAAGAATATTCCAACATATGTAAAATGGGTAAGCAATTATGAGGGCAAATTAATATTTAAGTCATTAGAAAATCATTTTTGCAATGGCATTTTGCTACGCTGCAGTTTCAGTGATGATTAGAAAAACATAATTGCCACAATGCCAAAAATATAGCTTTACAGACACATCAGTAAAACAAAGTTTCACTTCTATAATAGCTTATATCGCTAGAATAATTAGTGACTTTATGCTGTACTAATTGTCTCATTTTTGTATGCACCACTGCATCTGTACATTTATGTAAGACATTTGTCGGGAAATGTCAGCTGTACATAATGTCATTAACATATATAATGAATGTATCAGCCGCCGCGGCACCAACTCCCCACAGTCCACTTTTGCATTCAAGTTACAAGTTACAACACGCTTTAGTCATTTGTTTTAGATCAAATCAAAACAAATTGGTTAGAAAGATAAAGTGAATGTTGGCTGTGATACATTGTGTGCATATCAACAAAACTGTAAAATGCTGTTAATTTGTGGAAGCCAATGAACACATGACATTTGGATGTACCAAACCAGATTTTGGACATATCTAGTTTATGCACAGATTCAATTTAACGTGATTGGATTAGGTTAATAACATGAGCATTGTTATCGAATAAAACAGATTGAAATGGGTGACAAACACACAGGGATCAACCTGCTTTGTCGTTTAAATGTCACAATATGGGCGCTTGAGCTGGACTGCTAAATGTCGCTACACGACAGGACGCTGCTCTGGGTTGTATAAGCAGGACGTGCAAATAGCCAGTGTTGTTTTCCTCGGAAGAACAGTGTCCTTTTCGCAGATATGAGTAAGCCTTTGAGTATGGAAGGTGTGAACTGCGGCCTTTTCTATGTGCTGCGTTTGCTCTGGTGCAAAGAGGCCCTCCTACTCCTGTAACAGCACAGGCCTGTATCTGCTGAGGGGACATCACACTGACTCACCCAACAACACTCACAAACTCAACTTTTGGAGCCAAATGGTAGTTAGACAAACTCACACCCAAGATGACTGCGACGCTAAGTTCCATGCAGCATAAATCGACAGTGAGGGTAACATATAAATCATTATTTCAGGCAGGTTTTGTTCCATGGCGGCATATATTATAGCAAGGGCAGGTTCATGTGTTAACAATAACACAATACAATGTGTAATGACATCCAAACTGGTTCTTCATGTTTGATTGTCAGAGTGCGAATTCTCTCTATTTTTGGAATAAAAACAGTCTTACAATGTAAACACAGACAGAGTGCTCAGTTAATTGTAAAGGCGAAATGCAGTGAATGATCCCAGTCCAATGTGCCATCTGCAGAAGCGAGAGAGGAGCGGCAATTAGGCTGTGAGAATGTGTGAGAGAGGGAGAAAAAGACTATTTCAGCCTGCATTAAGTACGATGTGACATGTCTGACTTAATGAATCTCCTGGTAAACTTTACACATCGCCCATGCAGGGAGGTCCCGCTGAAACACACAAATGACACTTAGCCTGATGCCGTCGCGCTCGCACCTGTTGTGCAAACACATGTCATGCCTCTCTACCACATATAATTACATTTGATACCATCCATTTTCATCCGTGTCAGCCAACGCGCCATCATCATTACCATCAGCTCCCCCGAGCATCAGAATGGTTTATGTACAAAAACAAGGCTACTTCTTTGCTCAATAACTGAAGCAACTTGGAGTGTTATTTTGCCAAAGAGAAAAAAGCTTTTTTGTCGACATATACAAAAGCAGACAGGGATTTCATCTCTTTAGCAGCAACATGTGCCAGCAAACACAAATGTCACACTGAAAAACTACGATTGTGATGTTAATAATGCACATTTGTGACTAAAACGGTAAAACAAATAAAATTAAGGGCATGGAAGGGCATTCAATATACCACCATTGGACCAGCAATATGTGCAGTCCAAAGATAATCTGTAGAAACATTGGACTTTAGTTTTTCTCAACAACTGTTTGTTTCTTATATTTTATCGTGCCAATTTATACTTCGTTCGTATAGTGCATGTATGTGAATTATGTGTTTGTGCTGTTTTATTGCATGTCTGTATATGATAAAAAATAAGTGAATACTAATAAAATACATAAATAACTCCACACTGAAAAGCTATGTGGGTCAGGGAATCGAACCTGGAACCTTAGTAGTGCTGACAACCGTGCCACCGTGAGCTGTGCGGTGACAAAAATGGACAGATGGAAAGTTGTGTGCACTAGACTCCGGTCCGGTTGCGGTTCGGGACCCGCGTTGGTCACTTGCAGATCGCCTGTTACACCATCATCTCCAGATTCACCATGCTATGCACGACCTTGAAACCACACCAGACCGTTCGGCAAAAATAGACTTCTTGCGGATTCTTTCCACGGACCTGCACAGCTCTCGGACTCGTGGCCGCAGTGCTTCGAGGTCAGTGCAACAGGGTGCATTGATTTTAAGCACTTTCGCACGGGTACTGGACAGCACTTTCCACTGCTTGGTCTTTAAGTATTTGGCAGTGACTTGTTAAAAAACCCATTGAATTGAACAGGAAGTAGTGACGCCAACACTGAGCCATGGATCTATTAAATTAAGTGGATAAGGCACGCTCCCGCTGTCCACAAACCAGATTGATTAGTGGCCGTGCGAGGTATTGCAACCCCTTGGGCCCAGCATTTTTGTATAATTGCACATTATAATTGCAGACAGTACTTAATAGAAGGAAATGTTCTTTTTAACCGTTTCTAAAGACACAGAAATTATTACGTTTTTATATTGAGTGACGTCACGGTAAACATGTGCGAGCTACGTGAACGAGCATGTCGCACAATACAAACAGAAGCACGTGGACATGGCTAGACTAGCGATACCTGTAAGTTGTATTTTATTTCATTTCAGACACTTTCATATAACGAAGAATGAAGAATATGAAGAATACAATTACAATCACACAAGCTAACGTTGACACATAACCTTGCAAGCTGTGTGATCGCTCCCGTCCCGCTCAAAGCATCATGGGGGATTGTCGTCGCACGGTGCCCCTAAAGCAAAGACGACAGCCTCCATATCAGGAAGTAAAGTAAAGATGGCAGCCTCCATATCAGGAAGTAAAGCAAAGATGGCAGCCTCCATATCAGGAAATAAAGCAAAGATGGCAGCCTCCATATCAGGAAGTAATGCTGAAGATTCATGCGCTAATGAGCACACGCCATAGGGATAAATCCGGCGCCATTTTGAAATTTTCTTCCAGGTTTAATTATAGTTCTAAACACTGTGCTAGCTTGTTTTTCACTGAGCTTTTTGCAGATTTGTAACAAAACAAACAAACAAAAAATTAATTCCTTCAACACCCGACTGATAATTATACATTTGCTAATTGTGGCATTTTAGTTTATTTCCATTTCACATTCTCTGCACTTATTTATCTTGGGGAACTTGGCGAATCACAGCCTGCTTACTCCTGCGCCTGCGGTAATGCGTGTGCCGCTCGACCCACAGGGACAGTGGAGTGCTTTCTCAGGTCCGCGCCCCAGGCTGATATACAATGCAACACGGAAACACTAGAGAGCACTTGAGTGGACGTGCAGTACAGTACGAGTGAACTCTAACCCACTCGGGGTCAGGCGGGGCGTCCTGTACCAGCGCACCCAGGTCATCAGTCCAACCACTGGAAATAACTGACATTGTTTCCATGCTGCTGACTGTTATGATTCAATGGACATCTTACTTATTTAGTGATGGGTTATTAATAATGAAGTGCAGATATTAAACCATTGGAATAAGTGTCATGATGTATAGTTTTTATAGCTGTGACGGTGCAATAATAATGGGTTTTTTGTTCTTGTTTTTGTGGTTTGATTACATTGACTGTCAACAAAGATGTTCCAATTTAAATGTATAAGAAATGAAAAGAAAAAGAAAAAAATACAATACAAGAAAAAGAAATAAAATAAAATACATAAATAAAAAATACTAAATAAATAAAATATAATGTAAAATATAAATACATTAAAAATTAAAAATAGAATAAGTTGGAAAAAAAATTAAATAAAACAAAACAACATAAAACAAAAACCCAGATAACAAAATATAGATAGATTTTTAACAAAAATATTAGTATTTCTAAACAGAAATGTAAATTATCTTTAATGAGGAATGAGAACCATTTTGTATTACATTTTAGAATCACTTATTACATTATATTATTTTAGTACATTTTGAAGTGTTACTGTTTTATGAAAAGTAGCGTGCGTGTAATAATACCTTATTTCTCGTATTATTATGGTTTGTACTGGAAGTTGTGTTGTGTGGTCCTATTTTTTTTATTTCTTTATTATTTATTAATTTATTTTACTTATTTGTCTATTCTATGGATATTTATGATTTTGCTTGGATTTGATTTGACTGGTTTTTAGTCAGTATTGAGCGATTGTTATACATTTTGTGTTCAGTTATGTTTGAGCAGAACTTTGGAAATGGTTCTGTTTATAAAATGTACTAGTTAACTATGTTAATCATACATTTCATTAATTAAGTCACATGTTTATTTGTAGAAGTACATTTTAGATCTTGGTATGTTGCTTTTTTGTTTTTTATTCTATTTTAGGTATTTCGCTTTGACGTATAACAATACTGAATCATAGAGGAGCGGATACATCCTTTTTTTCTATGTTAGACGCATGTGTGTGATGCAGAGGTAGCGCCAGACATTTTTTCCTTTTTTTTTTCTTTGTGTTATTAAGTTACTGAGGTCTTCCATGGTGGTGCTTACACAACATGGCATTTAGAGCCTTTTTATAGTGCAGATCCCTTCCATGTTTACCTCACTGCTCTGAACATTTTTTTAATTTAGTTTGCACAGTTTGTAGTGAAGTCTATTTTTATTTGAAAGGTGGGGCTGCCATTTGGACGAGAGGAAAAATTCTGGCATTGCCCCCGATGCGAAAGTGCGCAGACAATTCCGCACGTCAGTTCTTCTTTTCGCCGCTTTCTCCTAGCTTCATCGTCATATTTCTAAAAACACAAAAAATAAAAAACTCCCATCGTTGACCCTGCCGCATGAAATCCATTTAATAACATCCGTTTAAAGCTTTTTGCACAAGGTTGGCATTTGTGTGACAGCTATTACCAGGCCTCGCACATACAACACAAACATTTACGCACACATCGCCAACACGCACGCACAACCTCTCATTTCCTCTCCCTTTCATGAACTCGGGTTGTTATTTACCGCCTTCATTTTGGCCTCCCATATCCTCCTTTTTGGGCACTGACTTTGAGAAACGGCAGCGTGGCGGAGGAGAAGGTTGCGTTTTGTCCTCTCTCTCATTGAGCCTCTTTTGCTATTCAGCGGGGCAGCGGCGGCAGCCAGGGCCGAGCCGCATGGCCAATCTTATGCAGATCACATTGAAGGGCTTCATTACCTAGAAGCCAGCCACCTTTTTGTTCTCCCTCAAGGGAAAGAGGGAGAGCGAGCAGGGGCTTAGCGCGAAAGAGAGCGAGAGAGGGGGCAGCGAGTTGTCGGCAGAGCTGGAGAAAAGGCAGGGTGGCATACATCAGCAGTAATATCAATGCATAGTGTAAACAATGTGGGAAGGGACTTGCCCAGGGACACAACAGCGCTGTGAATGGCAGACAGTGAGATAGAATTAGCAACCGTAAAGATTGTGGGCAGATGTCTGTAGCTAATGAATGACTGCCACTTGTAAACATCACTAGGACTCTTATACTCTGCTATTACTGTGACGGAAATGTATTGATATTTAGGTTCTGATTTATAAAGTAATCTGTCTTTAGGTGAGACGCTACTGCTTTTTTTTGGTCAGTTTGCGCTCTCAGCATAAAGGCTTTCATGTGGAAACACCAAACTTGTCCAATCTGCTCCTAAAGATCTTTTAGTGTTTCATTTAAAAGTCAAAGACCGTTTTCTCAATGCATTTTTCTCCCACAGAAACATAAAGATCACCACGTAGCACCTACACACACCAAATGTTACAATCTTATACTTAGCAAGATTTTTACAGATTGTACAGAAGGATTTGTTGATGTTGTTGTTTTTTTAAGGATTTTATCGATGTTGAGTCTGATTTATGGGGGAATGAGGCAAACTTTGAATTTTTAGGTCAATTTTCAGTCAGATCAAGTTGATTCAAAAACTAAATCCAAAATCCAATCTGTAATTATTAATGTAATAAGTAATGTGTACAACATTAGCAGAAATTTAAACCTGGTTCTGTCCATTTTTCAGATTGAAATGTCCCAAATATGTGCACTTTTGGTACTTTTTAGTCAAGAAAACATTACACGATTAAATATGTGTAATACATTTTTGTCCTTACATTTATGTGACTAAAATACAGGAGTTTCAAGTTAATATCTTTCAATTTAAGATATTTTCCTTTTCACCTGCAGTGTCTCGCCTCAATGCATGTGATTCTGTCAGAGAAACCAGACCACACATTAGCATACAGCATGTCCTGTCTTTCATTATCTGCATCTGTTGTCAAGTGTAAACGTTAATTAACACATGGCAGTGCACAAAAGTCACTCTGGTTTTATATGACTGAGGCTTTGTACTTCAGGTATAAAATTAGATGTTGCCGTTCTGGCTGCAGAGGTGACCAGACAATCCGACAAAGAATGAAACTTTCTATTTCATAACTCACCAGGCCTCGGAAATGGATTATTATCATGATATATTTCTCATAATAATAACAAAAACTTTGACTTGTAGCAATAGCTCATACTACTGTTATATCATCAACACAATTTTCAACCACTACTACCAAGAATTTTTCCTAAATTGACCTGTTCTCGCGAAGAAATTCACATAATCTAAACAAAATGCAAAATGTACTTACTTGACATTGTTATAATTGTTTTCCCCTTTCACTAATTAAAAGTTGTATAGACATTTTTAACCAACGCACGCAATTGCTAAAAAAATCTTTTTCCACTGACGTCCAACACATACTCACTGCTTTGCTTTTTTTGTGATACACATAGGATTCGCCTGCCCTTTTGCCAATTTGTAAAAAAAAATTAAAATCTACTGCTTGCTAGTGTGATCAGGCACTTTGTTGACGATGTTTACAGTGACATACCGTGAAGGGCCAATCGGTATTGCAGTGTTCAACCCAAAGTCATTGGACTGGTTTCTTTCATTAACTTGTTTCAGATCAATATTACAATTCAGTAATGATCCATGGGTGTCATAGATTATAACTATAGCAGACAAAAAAGCATGTCTTCTTTAATCATGGGTAAGGTCATATGCTTCCACCAGAAAAAGACTGTACAGTGTTGTGTTACTGTAGCCTAGAGCAGTGACTAATGATATTGCATCAATAATTCAGAGGCTCATTGGATAAAAAAAACCAACATGTGATGAATTAGTCATTTATATTTGCGTGAGAAGTTTAGCAGATGTGAGACCTGGCTCTGTGTGTGCAGCTTTATGTTTATTTTTGCCACTCCATAACACATATTACACTGTGGGAATATGTGACTTGTCCTCCTTCTCTTATATATGCTGTGTAATGGCTAACACAAAAACAAAGAGATGCTGAATTAGCATTGGGCTCACTATTAGAAGCCGGGAGTAGAGCTGCGGGGCATTGTTAGGAAAAGTGGCCCAACAGAAGCCTGGCGGATACACTGGGTTATTGACAAGTGACAAGTTTGGGCACCACCAAAACAGAGGTGAATAACAACAACCAGGCCATTACCTCCAAACATGCACAGACACACAAACGTGAACTTGCACCGGCTGTTGCCAAACGAGGTGAGATGGAGCACAGTAGCTGGTTATTTACAGAGAAACAGTGGCGTGTCAGTGGCATGTCAGCTGAATCCTGTCCTCTCCCTATTTAGCATGGCCACGGGAAAGGGCAAGCTGGCATCACTACTAGAGCTGGCATTTGGATAGGCCTGAGAGAGAGGGGGGCCTGGCCAGGTTCAGTGCCCCCAACCCGTTCCCACTCTCACCACAGTACACCCACCCTCCCTTACCCCACATCCACCCTCCAGCCCTAGAGCCCACTCGTCAGATGTGCCCCGGACCAAGCACTGGCCCCGCTCAGGCCCAGCTGCCCACTATGTTAAAGGGCCAGGAGCCCCCTGCCACTCAGCCCATCTGCCAAGCTGCCGACCCAAGTCTAGGATCAGAGCGGAGAGCACACAAACACCAGACAGCCGCCTCTCTCCTCGGCCCGCGCTCAAAGCCGAACAGACGATAAAGGATGTGCTAAAAATGTGCTTTTTTTAGTTATGTGGGCTACTGTGACCCTGACGCGCCGCCTGGGTTTGCTCGAGTTAAACTGCTGTTAATACAGGCAGACGGAGACTTTCCAACGTCAAGTACACTCAGGCATTCCTGCAAGATCAGCGCGGTACAAACATATTTTTAGGTATGTCAAGTGAGGGGATTTTTATAGAACATCTGGCCCTAGCCAAGCATGAAATGTTCTCAAAATAGCTCCGCGTTGCCTGTATTGATCAGAAAGATGGCTACGTGTTGAAAAATATGTGAAGAGGCGTACGGAGAGAAATCCACACCAACCAAGAGATCGACTTTAATAAGGAGCTTGTTAAACGTTATCAAATACTTTCCTCCACATACTTGCGCACACTTTGCCAGTCAATTTTAACAACTTTATCCTTCAGGTGCCACGTTACGCTACAAAACCAGCGACAGAACGCGTGTGATTTTCTTTGTGTGGAGTCCTCCCTCATTTCCATACGTCGCCCCTTGATCAAGCCTTGCTCATTTTCCGTCCAAATACGAGATGACGCCTTTACTTACTCTCCTATCTGCGTTCCGTGATGGCGGCATAATCAGAAACATCATTAAGGAGCCATCGTGCGGACATCTCAGCCTGTTAGTCCCATTACCAACGCCCATAGCCCTCCTGAAAATGCAAATCAACTCCAGGTAATCTATTAACGTCACTTCAACTTTATGTTTTCACACCAATTTAGTCCATCTTGACACATTTGGCAAGGATGCGAGCTTCCAAACAGGTATTCACTTTGCGGGGCGGGAGAGGGGAGATACGGGCCCTTGATAGTGGAGACCGCCATCTGTCTACGAGTTTGCTTATTAATCGGCTTGATAATGAAGCTCTCTCGCACACCGACACTCCTGGGGCACCTCCACATGCCAAAAAAACTTCTGTCAAGTTTGTTTCACGCTGTAGCAATTATTGTCACCCCCACCCCCCGGAATGTGAAGGGAGGAGTGATAGCGACCTCATGCTAATTACACAAAGCTACACTCGGAAGCAGGTTTTGAGATATCTAAAGACATCGCAGACCCTTGTTAGCTGCAGACAGAATGGCACGGATGCATAATTCCAGCATATGGTCGGGAGCTGTACGGGGGAATTTGTCAGCTTGTACTGGCCTTAAAGTCGGGGACCCTATTAACTGGAAAAAAGCACTGACTAATCCAGGGAGATGTGTGCAAACCGGGGGCGCAGGTGCAAATGAACTTAATGGTGAGTGGGGAACATTGTTAAAATGGTTTTTCTCTGGTATATAACTTCAGAGTGCAAACAAGGGTGTTATTTAAAGAATAATTGAGTGTTTCGTCGATGGTGTTTTGTTGGGCACTTGTGTAAAATTTAATGCTCGCCTACAAAATTGACAGGCTATTACAAGACGGAGGAACAGATGGTGCGATTATTTATTAGTACTTCAATAAATCACGTAGTTGAAATTCATTTGATGCTCAAAAGGTGCATTATTTCTGGAGGAGGGTCTGCCACCTGCTTGTTTTCATTAGATGTTTTGTTTTTGGTTGTTTGCCTATGTTCAACAGTATGGCATTAAACTGCAAAGTTACTGGTCAGAGTTGAGCCCCGCTGACAGTAAGAATATAAGCTTTTCAAGTTATTTTTAGCGATGAAAACACACATTTGTGAATAAATGCTAGATGGAATAATTCAATACTGTACAGTGGAACATAATGCAATAAATAACATTACCATGGTAGTGGATCGCCCACCAGAAAGGTTAGTGTGCCTTAGAAGCAACTTATATAATGTAAAAGCAGCACTTTGTGACCAAGTCAGACTGCTGCATGCAGCTACAAATAAAGTATTTTATCTCTTGTAAACTCAAAAGTAAGAGCTGAATGCAGCGCTCTGATTGGCTGTGCTTAGGCCAGTTTCACTCTGCTGTCTAAAAAAAGCTTTTCTAAAGAAAAAAATGGAAGCATGTGAATATTAACGATGTGCCAAGGGGTTTGTGAACTAATTTTATTTAATTACATAGTCTTTGAAAATCAGGTATCCCAGCCACAGTATAGGCCAAGCCACTTTATTTATACAGCACAATTAAAAACAGCAGCATTGTGCCTCATGAGCAATCATAGAGCATCATGTCAAACAACAGCAACAAATAATACAGCATAAAGACATCCAAGAAACCACACAAGCTTGTGGTTTCTTTGACGTAACCCTGCATGGGCTTTAGATTTAACATGCAAACTCATTAAGTTATCCCATCATTTTAATGTGAAAGATGTATTGATTGTGACACTGGAGGGAAATCTAGAGAATTTATACACACTAGCTGGTTGGTTTACACGATTAGAATAATTTCCTCTAAATGTCATTCATGCATAAACGTTCGGAAATTAGATTTGAAAACACAGCCAAATATCCAATTCATTTTAACATTGTAGTATTTAATGTTATTCTTAGACGTTAACTTAGAACTTAAAACTTAAAACCCTTGGCCTTAAACTCCGCCCTCTTCTCAGATATTCCAGATTTTGCTCGTGGCCTTTTGAAAGATGGGTCTGAGAATTGGACTAGACACTTGGGAACAGACTGACCTTAACCCACGACCACTCAAATTTAATCTGCTCTCTGACTCGGGCTGGGATAATGAATTGTTTCTGGCCACAGCTGGCACTGGGCCATTAAAATGATCATCCTTTAATTGTGGAAGAGGCCACACGGGGAGGCAGGACTTCTTGTCTTCAAAAAGAGTTAACATGAATTTGTATCTAGAGCTTTTTTTGTTCAGTTTTTGTGACTAGAGCAAGAAAATAGAGATCAGATACCGATTTATGGTAGTGAGATAGGAGGCAGATAAAACTTAAATTATTCCAAATATTGCCTGTCCCAAGCCTGCATAAATGTGTAGAGTTTGTAATGTTTTTCAGCAATTAGCATTTTTAAATGAAAATTAAATATAGCTAGTAAATTTTATTATATTGTCAATTATTTTTGTTTTCATGCAAATTGGAAGATAATACTTAGACTGACATGCACATTTTCCTTCAAGGGTGCTCTGTGTAACTTTTCTAGTGGAAGGTCCCCCAACTTCCTGTCTGCAGAGAGCTTGCTTTGCCTAGAATGTTCCATTTACTGGCATTAAACTATCTCCATTGGGACAATAAGGCAAGCAGGCCAAGTAACAGGTCAGATCTGTGGAGAGACCGCATTTTAAAAGGATTTTTCAGCAATAAATAAAGATGGAACGGGTGGATAGATTTATTAGAATCGTAGATCTGTCAACACAAATCAAATTGTCCATGGACACAAGCAGGTAGTGGACACTTTGTTAGCAATGTTCGACAGCGTGGTACTTGATGACGTTGGTGGTGATGCAAAGTTAACAATTAAATGTCAGTGGACTTCTTTTTGTTATTGTTTTAGATCCATATTGCAATTTAAAACGGCCAAAACATCAAACAATGATCCACATGTGTCATAGATCATAGCTATAGATAAAAGCATGTCTTCTTTAAGGTGATCAACCTACAGATCGTCTCGTACAAGTATCCACAGTCCAACCGAGACTTCTCTTACAGAACTCCATTCTCGTTTGCACTTACTTCGCCCTTCTCCTCAGCCCTCCCCTCCTCCTCTTTGTCGCTGTAATTTGACAGACTATCTGGCGAACAATTAAGACGGCGGACACCTCCATTTTCATCCATTCAGTGAAATGAAAGTCAGAGAAAAGTCACGGCGGCCACACGTCTTATCCGACTGGGTCCTTTTAAAGCCAGAACAAAAGGTCTTTCTCCTTCATATCCCATTAACCTCTCTGCTCTTTGCACACAGGAAACATGGCGACCCCACTGGCCCATGTCACATATCTCATCCCGCTCTGGCAATATGCACTTCCTATGGGGGGGAAGGAGGGGCGTCCCTGTCTGGTAGGTAGATAAAAAGCTGTCTGTTGATCGTTGTCGTTGAATTCATTCATGGAGACGACAATGATACGCGAAAAGATGCCGTGACATGGATGGGATTGGGAGTGGAACTGACAAGCGAGATATCACTGCTCACTTTGGGTTAAGGGACGGACAAAACGATGATATAAAATCCAATTTCATATGAGCCACACAATTGATCGCGATTCTTGCTTTGCTGTTTAATGCGGCTCAGTTCACAAATAAGTGCACAACTCGCCATCTACTTTTCATAACCAAATTCGGCTCCAGTTGGTGAGCTTTTTTCATTCATTCATTCTGAGGCAAATTCAACCAATTGCAGTTGAGTGTGAACTCTCAAAGTAAGAAGAGGACAATATAAAGCTGCACAGAGAAATAGAATTAGAGTAAAATGTGAATAATGACTTACATTTTTATCACAAAGTACCTGCCCCTACTTTGGACTTATTGTATTTTGTAGTTTATTCCCACTGAGACGCATAATTTGAACATTGTCTAGACTCTTGAGTTTAAATCATTGGTCTGGGGTACACTGTAGTGCCTAGAGGTATTGCCAGGTGAGGACTTAACTTGGACAAATTGTGGCATAATTTCATTCAATTTCTTCCCTTTCTCTCTCTTTCTCTCTGTGTGGTGTTCTACCATTCTGTGTTTTATGTGTTTAAAATAAGAACAACAAAAGTACTATTTCATAGTAATTCATTCATATTTACTATATTGGAGTGTCTTGAACAAGCTTCTGCAGAAAAAGAGAAAACAGAATCCCAAATGTAAAGAACCAGACAGTGGCACAGATGCTAAACGCAACATTTTCTACAACCTTTTCGTTTTCTTTTTTTTTTTAACTAAAAAAGGTTGCATGGTAGCATAGCGATTACCGCTGTCGCTTCACAATTAGAAGGTCCTGGATTCGACTCCCAGGTGGGGGGTCTTTCTGTGTGGAGTTTGAATGTTCTCCCTTTGTCTGCATAGGTTTCCGTTGGGTGTTCCGGTTTGCCCTCCCACTAAAAACATGTACAATAGGTGTGTGAATGAGAGTGTGTTTGTGACAGTGAATGAATGAAAAGTAGCCCATGGCTAATTCCGCCGTTGCATATTCATTAACATGTACTGTCTTGATCAAATAAAAACAAAACTAAAAGGTCTAATTTAGTAAGGTTTTAGAGGGTGCAGTGCCATTGAATCTTTTCAACCAAAAAAGTGAGCCGCAACTCAAAAAAGGTTATACTATATAACTTTTCTGTTTATGTACCACCACCTTCTTGTCTTGATGGATATATTGTTGTTTTGCCTGGTGTGTCTCACAGTGCAGCATTAATTGTATCTAATATAATCAGAGACAAGCTGATCAATTGCTGGACAGATTTGTGGAGCTGGAGTGCATGGCTTTTTTGTTTTGTTTTTTAGCTAAAATGTCAAACCAATAACATATCCACAGAGACAAGCAGCAGAACCTCCACTGGAAAAGTTAGTGCACATTTATTGTTCTGTCCTTTTCCCACAACACAATTTAAAGCCTCTCAGTTTAAAGTAGAAAAAATGGCGACTATCAAGATCTAGGACATCATTTAGGTGAGGAACGCTGTAATGATTCATTTGTCCGGACTTCGGATACTACCCATAATGCCTCGGTACATGAAAACAAGATGATAAATAGTCAGTACAGAGAAAAAAAAAAGCACAGAAACTCTTTCAAACAAACAAGAACGCATCCGTGAATTTTTAATTAATCAGTGGTGACAAAAGGGAACAACAATCAACAAAGACATGCCGATTTTCATATCTTATGCATTATTCCCACCAGCGGATTCCAGAACGCTGTCAACTACGGCTTTGCTCTGTGCGCCGAGCTCTATAGTTGTCCCCGCGTTGCACCGACTAAACCTTTTGAGGCCGTTGTACATTTCAGCTGAGATTCAAAACAATGTGGAGCCTGGGTAGTGTAACAGGGTTCAGACAAAAGAGCTCGCCGTTGTGCCGTGTTTACATGAGTGTTTTTTGCATCCTGTTTTGTTCTCTTTTGCTCAACTGCCTCGACGCCAGCTAATAATAATCAGCACGGGCGATGATGAGGAAGAGGAAGGGTGGACTTAGAGTAACAATACAGCGTAGATGGCTTTGTAGTGATGTCTAATAAGAACATTGACCTGAGCATGCCTTTTTCCTGTTACTGAAGCAATGTTGAGGACTTCACAAGATTGGATATTTTAATCTGAATTGGTAATCTCTATAGGTACATTTTGACCGGTTTGCTTTGGCGCAGACTGGGGCGGTAGTGTCTAAACAAAGCAAGCACCTTTAACATCAACCGTTTCCTGTTTTACAACGCACGGCACTCGCGTCAAAGCCCAAAATAATACATTTCCGTCGCATAATGCGTCTAACAGTATCCAAACATAATGAATTACATAGAGATGTGAAAATGGGAGGAGGTGCAGAGAAGTGAAATAAATACAGAAAAAACTGGCAACAAACAGGAAGACGTGTCCTGTTTGCTCTAGCTTTAGCCACATCTCACAGCGACAAAAACTTGGAATTACTGAATCTGTTTATGTGAAACTATTTATCAAGTTTGGGTGACATCAGCTGATCCTTGCGAGCCAGGACCTTGCCACAGAAACGCAGATTGCCATTAACAGAAGGGACTGAAGCTGCTCCAAAGTGAATTGGGCTGGGGATCAGGGCCAGTCGAAATGTGGTTAAGGCAAAAGGAAACAACCATGATTTTCTATCACTTTGAAACCAGATAATATTAGACTGCATGCATATTATTAAGATAAATATGTTTCAGACAGATTTCAGCTATTACGCAGTTCAAATCAGTTGAATTTACCCATACAACTTGTTCCACTAGTACTTTCAACTAGTACATCAACTAGTACATTCAATAGCTACCAACTCTTGCTTTGCTTAACTTTCAGAACCAAATCACATAAAATACAGTATGTTCCAATGAGCACGTCAAGGTCTAATTGTCAGTATAAGATTTGAACTAAAATTGACTTGAATTCACATAAGTGCTTCACGACTCTCAAAGTTCTATTGAGTAAGCTGTACAGTTACAATTGCACAAAATGTCCATTGCTTACGTTTCATTCAACTCTTTGCCATTTGCTCTGACCTTACTTTTGCTGATCTGTACACATTACAGCTGTAACAGGCTATGAATTGCATTAACCAAGTCTGTTTATCCAATTAAAAGAAATTTGTGTTACTGCTACTTCATTAAAACTAAATGTCCATATGCATTTTAAGAATACGATTATACTCAGGCTGAGGCAATTATAGCATTCCCCCCACTTGCATATTACTGCACTTAATGAAAACAATACCACAAATTAAATGCACACTTCCTGCGCAGTTGCATAGTCCGCCGTCCTCGCTTTTTGCAATGTTTACATAGGGAAAATTACCCATACTTCACGGCTCTGATCCGAAGGCTGCACTCCACAGATGGGATTTACCGAACATATTCCGATACATACCTAGCACCATCTGCCCTCTCTTGTTATGTCAAGTTTATGACAGGAAACAAGCGGAATCTGGATGAGAAAACACAATAACAAGTGCGTACCGCCCAGCAACAGACCTCGGCGCACTTGCTCAACAGCGCCGGTGTCAAAAAGCCTTAAAGACACTCTCTGATCTCCCTTCTACAGCTGATAGAAACATTTTTCCACCCCGACTCTGCACTCTGGGGGTCATCCGAGAGTCTTGCCTGCGAAACGCATCTACCATCTCACATTCGGCTGCCAATCTAACACCAGCTAGGCGTTTGATACCTCTAATCATCGCGCAGCGCCGATTGAAATGCATAGACAGATCAAGAATGCGAATATATGAATACATTAGCATAAAAGCGCGTGGAAATGGTTTGCAATGGCGCATCGCTTTTGTGGGAAACTCCATAGCTGGCGGCAATTAGAATCAGTCAGTGTTGTCATATATTGTAACTGCATATTGATAACAGTCACCCTTATGCGCTTTTACTTAGCATTCCCAATTCCCCGCTGTGATTGCGCCAAGACGTCTAAATCCACACATCATAACTATTCATGTCCAGGCGTTGTGCCGCGAAGCTTTTGTTTGGCGGAGAGAAAAAAAAAGGATGACTAGAGAATTTGAGATGAAGATTCCACTCCTGTCTGCCCTCCCACATTTTTTATAAGCCATTTTATTCCGAGCTTTTCCATAAATTTTGCATCGTACTGACCAGCACTTAGATTATAAACCTGACCGCGCGCATAAAAATGTTAAAGAATACCATAAAAATTTCACATAGAACCAAATGGGCCATGATGTAAGATGTAGTAGCTCTTGACCTATCGGAAGATCAGCTATTTTTCACACACGCCACAAAAGAGGGAAGCGCAGCGCCGTATGCTAATGTGGTCATAGTTAGCCGCGTATGCAAACCGACGCTTTCAATGCACGCTTTAAATTGTCCCTAGCTGCAGAGAATTCAATTTGCCCGTTTCCTGATGAGGGGAAACTATTTTGCACACTCAATATGTTGTTTTGAGCCAGGTCGTGCATGTTGTTAGCGCTTCTCCTTTGTGTGGGCTGATTTTCGGATGGGAATGCAAATCAGGCTTTCGGCTAAGTGTGTATTGACACCGGAGCCGAGGTTGTTCAGTTGGGTGAAGTTCTCGCAATTTTTATTTGATTTATCATCCTTGTATTTGCCGAGCATGTAAATAGGCGCCCTCATTTCCGCTCCGTTCCTATTCGCTCATTATTTTTGATAATAGCCCATTAGAGATCTTCTGAAATCTCACGCTCTGATTAGACCGTGCGGTGTGGCGGGGGTTGGAGTACGGAGTGGTGATGGACGATACCACACTTTTAGGATTCAATACACGACTGATTAGTTTAAAGGGGAAATGTAATGGTTTGCTTTCACTTTATGAAGTTTGATTTTTGGGGGCAAACGCAGACGGAGAGCAGAGTTAGACAGAAAATCCATCCATTTACATCTCGGACTCGGAGGACCTCAATGATGGGCCTCATGCTGGTGCTGGAGTCAGGACTGAACGTGGGGAATCAGTGTTTCAGTTTTATGCAGCAAAAAACTGGAACAGTCTTCCTGAAGATGTGAGACAGGCCTCTGCTCTGGCAATGTTCAAATCCAGACTAAAAACACTTCTGTTTAGCTGTGCATACGATTTTATCTGCACTCTGCTCTTGTAAAGTATTTTTTTTATAATGATTTTGTATGCCTTAATCTGCACTGTGATTTTTTCTGTTATGTAAAGCACTTTGAATCTCCTTGCGTACAAATTGTGCTCTATAAATAACCTTCAAGATGAAACTACTTTGCCAGCATTTAGATCTACAAGCCAACAAATAATGCTCTGATGATGTTGAATAAAAATGCTTGGACTTGGAGATAAGAAGATGACACCAAGTTACAAGTATTTTGAAGCAATAAGAACATTGTTATAGGATTAATGCAAAATATACACAGATTTCAGGCAAAACAATACATATTAGTACTTATTTGTACTTGTAATATTTAGTTAGAAGTAACAGTACTTGTACTTGGGTGAATATTCTGGTTACTCTTGAGCAAATGATTTGATGTTGTCAAAATACATTTGAACATTTATATTTTTTAGACCCTTACTTACAGATATGATTTGTTTCATGCAATTGTTGTGCCTTTTCTTTGAAAATACCAGAATGTGTGAATTGTTTAATGTTTTATCTCTCCTATTACAATCATAAATATCTCCAAACTCACTCAATATTCATGTAGGGTTTCTTCAAATCATTTTTTTTCTTCTTCTTTTACTTGAGTAACATTACTTTAAAATGGTGTTACTCTTGTTTGAGAACCACTTTTGGCTACTCCACCCACCTCTACTAACTATTAGACAGTGAGTCAATTACAGTGGACAGAATTGACATTTACAAAACCTTGCATGAAACATGATTATAATCTGACACTAATGTGTGCCTTTTGGAATCTACAGTTACACTTGAAATACAACCAGAACGAGGACTAGTACAGGAAAAAAGGAGATTTGGACGAACTTGTAACAGTTTTACCACTAGAACAGCCCTGCTAACCAACCCTTCCCAAGTACTCGTTGCGCCAAAGTTTCTTGCAATCAACACACAATCCTTCCATCCTCAGTGTAACTCTACTCACCCACTGCGGACATCTCGGGCACAGAGGCGCGGTAAGGCCCTTCGATGAACTGCGGAGGGTTGTCGTTTATGTCCTGCACTTTGATGATGAAGCCCGACGGCGGTTCCAGTGGCTCGTCCGTGTCCGCGTTGACGACCTGGGCCGTGAGCGTGTACTCCGCCTTCTCCTCGCGGTCCAGCCTCTTCATGGCGTGGATGTCACCCGTCAGCTCGTTGATGGCGAAGATGGTGCCGGCGCCCTCTCCCGCCAGGACATACTTGATGTTCTTGTTGCCCACGTCCAAGTCTGTGTGAAGCTGCAAGGGAAGAGGAAGAGCGGAGGGTTAAAGTTGAGAAAAGTTACGACTTGACCAAGTATTCAAGGCTACGATAGAGGCAACCACAGTACAAAGAAAAGGTAAAATAGAAATTTGCTTGTGTGAATTGGCTGTGATGACAAAATCAGCTAATGTGCTTTTTATGTTACCTTGCATGCTAAATATTTAATGCGAGACACTGCAGGTGAATAGGAAAAAAAGATATCAAGTTGAAACTCCTCCTGTAATTTACTCACAAAAATGAAGGAAAATATAATATTACTTATAATATTAAGTATTTTGTTATGTAATGTTTTCATATAGAAATAAGGCATTTTATTGCACATATTTGAGACTTTTAAATCTGAAAAATGGACAGAACCAGGTTAACTAATATGTGTACAATATGAACTAAGGGTATTTTGAAATTTCTTTTGAGTGAACTAGATCTGACTGAAAATTGGCCTGAAAATTGAAATTTGGCCAATTTGATTTTAGTTTAAAAATGTAATTTATCAGACATAGAATTAAATATCAAAAATGAAATTCTTCTGTACGTTCTGTCAAAATCTTGTGAAGTACATCATTTTAAAGTTTGGTGTGTGTAGGAGCTACTTTATTTATCTTTACTTATCTTTATGTTCCTACTGGAGAAAAACACAATTTAAGGAAACCACCTTCGAAGTCACAATGTCCCAGAAAAAAACATCTTTAGGAGCAGATTGGACAAGTTTGTTGTTTACACATGAACGCTTGTAGTGTCCTGCCTTAAATTTTATGATACACATCTGCCCTGGGACTGACATAAGTGAGACTGCCAATTGGCACCATTGGTCCCTTCGACCTCTACCAATCACTCACACCACACGATGACCACAGTGACAGTTTGCACTATAGCCTTTGCTAACCTCACTGTGATCGCAGGTCCCATTCCCAGCACTTTCCCGTCCCAGTATTAACCAAGCCCAACCATGCTTAGCTTCCGAGCAGACATTGACCGGGGGGTATGCTCACAATGTAATACAGTTACATGGAGTCACAAGTCATGGGGCTTTGGCTTTCATTTTCCCAAGACTTTCATTTTCCCAAGCCTGGATAAACGGAGAATGGCATGTTGTATAGGACCATTGTCAAATCAATATGTGATAAAAGCACCGTTCGAAATAGGCTATTATCTGAAGCCCAAGTGCCACTAAGGAGAAAGCGTTGGGGTGAACAGTCCTCTTCTTTGCGTCATGCCTTCATAGTTCCATGTGTCATTGCTATATCGCTCTGTAATATATAGTGTTTCATTAGGTTTACACTTTGCTTTATTCTGTGTTCTCTCTGTAACATGGTCCACAAATGCACTTTGAGCGAGTGATTATATGTGAAAAAAACAACAAAAAAACACAAAAACATTGAAAGCAGAGCATTAACTAGACTAGACTGCCATGTACAAAGTTGCAGGACTAAATTTAGCCAAATAGTGGTGTCTATCAGAAGCACAAAGTGATGAAATACCCTGCCAGAACACTTCAGAAACAGCGGCACCTACTCATCCTTCAAAACTGTTCTTAAAAATTGGATGAAAACAAACCAGTCATGCACCCATAGACAAGTGTGTTTTTTTTTCTTTCTTGGGCTCTTTCAACTTCTGACTGTAAATAGTCTTGATTTTTATGTTCAGTGTCTTGTAGTGTCAAATGATGCGTCTGTTGTTGTTGTCTAATTTAATGTTTGATGTTTTTATCTGCCTTAAGACAACGGATGGAAATTAGCTGTTGTGTCATCTCAGAGACAGATTGATTACAGGGTTTGTATGGGTGCTTGAAATCCTTGAAAAGTCTTATGTTCTTTTAAAGGTTGGGAAGGTGCTTGAAAATGCTTGAAATGTAAACTTTCCAATATTTATCCATCACATTTTGACAGTAAAAAACACAAATACGTCTTCAAGTTGTTGTTTTGATGTATTCTAAAAATGTAAATATGACCGCTTCGTGCTGCTGTTCTAACATTACACGCAACCTTAAAAATAATTTCTGCATCTGTCTTCTGTGGCACGAGTTTTTCTCAATGATTTACTTGAGCATGGGCAGCAGTAAAATGCAAGTAATTACTTAGGATCTGCTCAAAATTTCCAACAACGCGCACTTCTCCATGTCCATTTCTTGTGATAGCATAGCCATTACATGATTTTGTTCATTTTAAAAAACGAACTGAAATATACGTTTTGTAAGTTAGTTTCCTTCTTGAATGCAAAAAAATGGTGACGTGTTGGGACAGAGTTAAATATAAAGGTGAAAAGGCGCTGGAAAAAGTGTATGAGTCTAACTTGAAGGTGCTTGAAAAGTTCTTGAATTTTATTTTTGTTAAAATTGTACGAACCCTGTGATTAATAAGCACTGTCCTAAATAAAAAAATAAATAAAAATAAACAAATAATACATAAAATAATAAATGAAAAATAACAAATATGATAACAAATACATAAAAAATAATAATTGTACAATAAAATATAATACAAAGAAACACATTTTACACACATGTATCTTCTCAGCATCAATGGACATGCCAGTCCGAGGCACACGCACGAGTACACTGTTGATATGCCGCAACAATCAGTAAAAGCATGTAGTCTGGGCGCTATAGTAAGTGTCTGCACTACTGCACACTGCCAGGGGGCGGGCAGGGGATGAAGATTGGCACCTGCTTTAGATCTGACTAAAATTCTCCGCGGAACAGGCTGTTCTGGTCTATTTGGAGTTTAAATCCTCTTGCTTGAGGTTGACATTTTTTGCTGCATACATTGCCCGCTACTCCTGAGCTGATGCCAAACTCGGTATCGGAGATTTAGCAAAAGCGATGGAACTGACCCGCTGCCCTGCCTGTATGTCCAAATTCGAACGTATCCACTAATGTATCAGCGTCGAACAGAAAGTGCATTTGACACGCTAGACTGTTAATCGGACTCACATCTAGTCCGCGCAGTTATATTTAAGATTTTGTATAAATGGTTCCCCCTAGATCAGTGTTTCCGAACCAGGGGTACGAGGACCACAGGATGAAATGTACTTGTGCATCTTTTTTGCAGTATCTTGAACTATAGCTGTAATTAAAACAAAAATATACTATAAATAATTGATAATATGCAACTAGTAAACACACAAATTTGCCCAAGTTAAGGGGTACAAACAAAACTGGGGGGGTACTCAAGACAAAAAAGGTTGGGAACCATTGCTAGATAGATTATTCTGGTGTACTTCCTGGTTGGACTTGGGCAGCAGAAGTGACTTGCACAGAGGTGATTAAAGTGGCTAAAAATTATAAATAAGAGCACTGTTACTACAAGAAATAAAAAGTTGTGGTCCAAGACATTACTCAAGTAAGAGTAAAAAGTATTTTGGGAAATTCCATTCTATTCCACCCTAGTAAAATGTCTAAAAAAACAATAAAAGAAAGTCCAAGGCAGAAGGTCTGTTGATCTCTGCTTTCTTTCACGCCAGTACTTTTCAACAAATGGTCTTCATTGGAGGAAAGTGTGAGACACCAGGTGCCACTGTTTAATTGCATAAGTCACAAGACAAATATCATGTGAACATAAGAAAAAATATTAAAAATGAAAAGGCGGATGAACGGCAAACAGTGATAAGACACCAAGCTGTTACAAACCACATTAAGCCTATAGTTGGCAGAGCATTTTGGCATACAGTGAAGACATTTTTACATTCATACACATTTCAAGTAATTGTAAGAGTAACTGGACAGGTTTATAATTTGTAGTGGATGTACTTGGAGGGACAACACATTACCTTGTGCTTCAAAAAATCTGGTACCAAAAAATACCTACAAAAAAACCTACAAAAATGCAAATTCAAATGAGTGCAATAGCAAAAACCAAATCTTGTTTTAGAAAAATGTGTCAATTTTTGATGTTTTTGTGAAAAAAAATAAATATGTAATCATATATTACTTTGCTCGAGGAGGGGTCCATATATTATGTAAATAAGAGTGTGCACTTTATACTTTATATTGTATTTTTATTACCATGTTTAGTAATTATTTATCCTATTTTTATTGCATGCGCCTATTTCATTCATTCCTGTTCTAAACTGTGTGTTGCAACATTGGAATTATTACTTTCATCGAGGAGGCGTGGATTAAAAAAAAAAAAATGTTTGCGTAAAAGCAATTTACTTTTGGGGTAAAAAATCCTTGCTAGTAAATTTTCACAGGATTTTGAGAGGAATTTATTGAAGACTTGTAGATAGATAGTATAGGAATTCCGGTATAATTAGCCTTAATAAAACAAGAATAAAGACTTACTTCATAATAAACACATTTAAATAAATAGTTTGGTATACATGATTCAGGGTTAGTAACTATTTAATTAAGGGCTTAGGGGTAGAGTATTAAGTAAATGTATATTCTTAACTATTTGTTCATGCTTTATTAAGGCAGGAATAAGTGTAGCTATTATAAAATGTTACCGGAATTCCTTTTTAGAACCTTCACTTGACAGATATCAAAACCATGAAAAGAAATTTACCACAGGTCCTACAAATAAAGTAATACTTCATAAAAGCATGAATTCCTGTCCCTAAAATTATTTATTCCTCATAAAAAAATAACAAATAATCCACACAAAATAACATGCAATTCCTCAGAACCCGATGTACGAGTCAAAAACAAGCCTCCTCCTCATTTGCCGCGGTGTCTTTTTATAACTTTCACTTTGTTCAACACTTTGGGGTCTTCTCGTGAACGTAAATGCTCGTAAGTGTGCACTATATCTGTAATGTGTCGGATGCAGGAGTCTAAATGAATCTCCGTGTAGCCCATCCTCTGCTAAATGAGGCCCACTGGGGACAATATCTTCATAAGTAGCACAGGAAATGGACCTTAGCCTACCTTGTTTCTTGTTATACATCACAAGCACTCCATACAGATGCACTTTGCCGTGGATATTGCTCCCCGTTGTATGAAATTTACCAAGCTGAGACGAGCAGAAACGCAAGAATGTGCTTCTGGTAATGGCGAGAAAACAGTAAAGCTTGAAAATGTATTGAAATTTAAAGCGAAACTCCAGACTTGGCGATTCGTGCTCAGAAATAACTCGGCACGAAGCAGTTGCTTTATCATTAGTTCATAATTTATGGGATTTTAATTGACTGAATGCACTTATTTCAAACGTGCAAACATAAGTCATGTCACAAATAACTAGCTCACGTTCAAAAGAGCGTGGGAAGAAGTATGTAATCCCGCCCCCTTTGCTCGTTATGACCTAAAAATGTCAGTTTCCTGTTACGTGTTAATAACTTGTTCGATAAATTAACAGAAAAACACATCTAACTACCACACTTCATTGTTCTCATACTTCATTCTTATCATATCAACATACTTCTTATCTTGTCATATCATTTCTTCATATTATTTCTCCTTAAATGTCATCATGCTGGAACTTTGTATCAAATCTAAGTTTAAATCAATCCATAATTTCACACCTGATACAGACGCTTTTCGTTGTTGTTGTTCGAATTCTGGGTGAATGGGATTTGTTGATATTGTGCTGCTAGTAAAAATATTAATAGATAATATTTTGAATGTTGTTTAGAAAGAAAAAATGCTTCAAAAAACGTTCAGGTCAAGGGTACGTCGCTGCAATTTAGTGAATAATTTTAGAGACATTTCACATTTGTCTAATCAAACCCAAATTTTAACACATCGCTGTTGGATTGATAGCACACAATGCAAAAAAAAAGAAGGAAAATATGCATAATCTAAATCTAAATATGCTAAATATGTTATGTTTATGTTTTCATTTGTTTCTGTTATGATTTTAAAAGGACAAATTATGCATTATTTGTATCGTTAATGGCCTTTAATCGTGCTCTTGAGTATCTTAACTTTGACAGCTGATGTTTTAGAACGCCAGAGTAATTTGCAGTGGCGCCATCTACTGGCTGCAGACGCAATTACACATATTTTAAGAACACAATGCTTGTTACGCTAACCGTGTTACTGAGCAGTCGAGCAGTTGTAATGATCAGATTAGACGGCAGAAATGACTAACGATGATTTGTGGACTTAAAAACAGAGACACGTCGAAAAAACCTCACTCATCCAAGAAATTAGTGTTTTTGACGGTCAGAGGCAGAGGATTTTCTAACCAGGATTAATCAAACTCGCGTGAATGAAGCTAAAATGCAACTACAGGTATTTTTCACGATAGAACAATGTTAGAACATGGTAAAGAGCTCTAACAAAAGTCAATTTTGCATAATATTTGTCATCTAAAGTCAAATTCATAACGATCATTTTATTTATTTGTCTGTATTGTTGATTTTGAAGCATTTTTTCTCATTTCCTGTCAAAATTGTGTTCTACAAATAAACTTCCCTTGCCTTGGTATTGGAATCAAGACACCTTCTGGAACAGTCCAACTCCCTCTGCATTCAACAGCTTTACATTCATCTCACACCACAGCCTTTCAGATGTTGCATAAAAACGTGACACCCGACCTGTTCCTTTCCACAGTGTTATTTTATAAAGCAGCCTTCACGCGTACACTGTCTCGGAGGTGTAGTTTGCAGACACTGACAAAGCACATTCACTTAAATTGTCACACCTTGCACTTTTGTTTTCCTAATTGTGCTATCATTTCACATGAATGATGTAGCTCATTAACACAAATGCCTGGCAACATCCCGCATGCTGAGAGACCCCTTAAATGAGCTCAAATTAATGATCTTCCGTCATTGGTTTTTGTCCCGCGCATATGATGTTTTGTGTATGACTCCGCGCCGGCAGCTACGCGACACGTGTCACCGTATACGTCTCAATTTCGCGGCGTAGGGGGGCAAACTGGCTGTTGTGTTTTGCATTTTGATGTGGTTGAAGTCATTAATCAGCCATGTATTACACAGCACATTAGCAGTTCAATCATGGAGCGCTTGAGAACAGTGTTTTCTGGAAGACAGGTGAGGTTTCACTAGGGCTGGGCAAAAAATTATTAGCGATTTTCTTGGGGCCAGATCATGATTTCGATTGTATCATGATTTACTTTGTTTTTTTCTATTGCTTATAATAGCTGCACGATTTAGAAAAAAATATCAATCATCGATTTTTCTGACCAATGTGATTGTGATTAGATTTGCAATTTGTGTTTTAATAATAGGATTCTGTTCAAAGTCACAATTTTGTTGCTTTTAGCCGCGTTTTTGTCACGTTCAGTCGTGTAAATGCGTCCGTCACTTTTAGTCGCGACTTTGTGGTTTTAATTCGCATTTTTGTCATGTTCAGTTGTGTTTGTCATATGGAAATGGTTCTGTCACTTTTAGTTGTGTCTTTGTGGTTTTTAGTTGCATTTTTGTCACGTTCAGTTGTGTATGTCGTATGTAAATGCACCTGTCACTTTTAGTCACGTCGTTGTGGTATTTAGTCGCATTTTTGTCGCTTTTAGTCACATTTTTGTCACTTTTAGTCGCGTTTTGGAGCATAGAGTTGCGTTTGTAGTTTGTTGGCACATTTTTGCCCCTTTTAGTGCATTTTTAATCGCTTTCTGTTGCGCTTTTGTCCCTTGTTTCAGAACATGTTTGCGCAAATCCAAACTGCAGTGTAAGTGTTTTTATTCAAATAAAAAAAAGACATTTGTTGTTTGTGGAAGAAATGATTGCACTTCAAAAATTGCAGCCTTTGCGATTTACTCATTGCATCCATTAAACGTGCGATTTTGTGTTGGTTTGATTTAACTGTGCAGCCTTGGTCTATAAGAGGTAAATAAAGTCATCTGCTCAGAGGCTTCAGAGGCTAAACAACAGGAGAAAAGTGTGTTTGAACAGACAGCTGCATTAAAGAGACAGTAAATCATGATACGACGATTTCACAAAAATAACGAGCTCACGATTCGATTTTTATCACCGTATCGCCCAGCCCTAGGTCACACGTTCACGCCACAGTTCAAAATTGGGCAAAAAATAAATGTGTTTTATGGCCAAGGTCAGAAATGTGCTGTTAGATATGAAGCCTTGGTAGAATGAAGAGCGGAAAAGGAAAGTACGTGGAGTGGAAAACGCTCAGTTCATTTGGTTATAGTATGTCATCGCCACATTTTGAACATTGGTTAGATTTGGCACAGCCACGATTTAAACTTGTTTAACTCTTTAAAACATGTAAATTCTGTGGCCTCAAGGAGTGTCGTATCAAACTGTGACTGTTTCATGGAGTTTAATCTTAGAAAGTGAAACAAAGGTGGTTGTTTTAGCTCATTATCATCAAACAGTCAGACTTTACACACCTCTGTTCCAATTTAACCACTATCAACAGCTCAAATGCATAATTTTACAGACTTTTTGAGCCAGCGTTATCAAGAAACAGTTTATACTCCAAAAGGAAATTCGATCAAACAAATCTCAAAAATAAGGATAAAGCAACTTCACCGCTTGCACCAAAGTATGCACAATTAGAAGAAAAACGTGCCGAACTGGGCAAGATTCTAAATTGGGTAATGACATGTTCTGTAGAAAGTAGTGACAAAAATGTAATCAATAATATGTTAAGTTCATGTCATAATCGAAGATGTTGTGCAAGGGCCTATGCAACCCAATGGGAGATTTATTGCTTTTGAAAAAAATGTTGAAAAGTATGATTATTTGTTTGGGAATTGGCTCACAGACCAATTTTAATCTAACAGGCTATAGTTCCCTCAACTGACAACAATCACGTCTCTGGAGTTTCACTTTTGTTTATTTATACTGACAGAGAAGATGTTGAACTTTGACAGTTTTTGCGTCATGTGGCAAGGCGCAGTAACTACCAAGAGACCGTAAGAACCATAAACCTGGTCCAAAAACATGCAATCTGACAGTCTTTACACAATAGGTTATGTTCATGCGACATTACAACCTTCCATCAGCCAATAATTTTAAATACAGATGGTGGGCAGCTAAAATGAATATTGTTAAAGAGTTTTCTTGTGACACAGTGAGCTCTTAAGTCTAGTCACCGAGAGAAATCATCAGGTTCAACATTTGTGAATTTACCTGTGAGATATTACACAGCAATGTCCAACGCAATCATCAGCGTAAAGCAAGGGTGTCCAAACTTTTTCCATCGAGGGCCACATATTGAAATATGGACCAAGCGGAGGGCCACAAATCAATCGCGAAACATTCAAAAAAGCTGCATTTATCTGATGTTTTAAGCACCACCACATCTACATTCAGTCTCAGTGCCTTATTATCAGGTCTGTATTGCAGCAAAATATTAATTATTTAGGTTAGAATAATAGAAAATCTTAAATGTGCTGTAAATAGTACTTCTCAGGACAATGTGGGCCAATCCACCAGGAAGCCTAAGGGCCAAGAAAGATTGATCTGAGGGCCACATTTGGCCCCCGGGCCTGAGTTTGGACATGCCTGGCGTAAAGTGTCTCTTGCTCCATCTGAGGTTATGACATCGTCACATTCTATCATTCAACCTATTTTAAACAGGCACCGTAGAAAGTTGTGATGTCATGTGAACCCAACCTATTGCTGTGAAGGTAGAAAGGTAAAACCTCCTGCTATGATGATACACATTTATGAAGCCAAAAAGTATATCACTGTATTATTGTAGCATTTCGTTGTTTTGCTCATTGCTGCTGTGATTGGTTAAAACTCTGCTGAAGTCCCTCCTTTTCCCGGACGATTGCAACAGGTGCCATTCCAGATCGATTTTACGGAGCTAACCGTATTAGTGCTATACAATCAGTCTGGCGTTTGCCAAGTTACTGATTATGTAATGTACATGCTATGGGAGTTAAATCTGTGTTCTCATGAGGCAATCTGGGTTTATGTGCAGGCCCCTGACCAATCGTCCAGTCAATAGGTCCCGAAGGAAATCTGCGAACATTACATTTGAACGTAGGTACGTGGAAGTAAGATTGTCCTCATTGCAGCTCTTTTGCTTGTTTGTTTTGTCAAAATATAAAATAAAGTAACTGTGAAAAAGTGGTAGAGAACAATGATATGTTTAAGCAGAAAAAAAACAAACAAAAAACAACAAATGTCTAACAAATTACATACAACCTGGAGACTCAAACATGATTAGAAAAACCTCTTTCACTTTTAAAATCTTGCTTTTTCTTTTCAGCCAAGATAGAAATTTTAATTACACCTGGAACACTTTGTAAGAGCACGTATTAAAAGCCAACTCGCAGGGCTTTTTTTTGTATAACTGAACTCAATAAAAGCAACATTACTGCTATTAGATCATAATAGCTGAATATTTATAAAATGGAAAATGTGTCCTTGCCGACAGGGAGACATGTTCTGTAGTAAAATATGATTAACTTCCATTTCCAGTCAGTGAGCGATACACAATGACGAAGCAAATAGAGCTCGTTCCCATTCATCTAAAAACACAAAAGCTTTTTTGTGATCTTTAGACATTTGTCAGAGGAATTAATCGACTTTGTCTGCATTAAAATTATGTGAAATATTAGATTGCAAGTAGGAATCAAATGTTAGTCTTCTGCATTTGAAAACATATTGTGTAACGTTTACATAGAAAGGTTCAAGGATTTTTAACTACATTGAACCCACGTAAACTGCCATGTGTATGTTTTCACTGCAATGTATTGGGTTTCAAAGGACTAATAAAGTGCTCCGATTCTGATTTAGAGTACAGAAGGGAAGGGAAGTGAAGTATGGGTTATATCATTCTATTCATTAGTAGTATTGCAATTTCCGGACATTCATTTCAGGACACTATTATTATTATTATTATTTTTTTTTTTTCTCTGCAAATTGTCAGCTCAATATCGCCACAACAAAACAATGACCAGTTATCAGATTAGAAAAAAATATCCTTAAAGGGGTTGTACCTGATTTTTGCTGTGCTGCTGCAAGGAAAACTGAACTAGTCCATGTTTCCAATTTTGTTGCATGTAATATAGTAAAATCACCTATGTCTCAGCTCAGATATAATGTAAAAGTGTCTATTCAGGATAAACTGATATTTTATCTGCATATATTTATGGAGCATTTCATTCAACGAGAAGCAGGAAGTGTGCCGTAGGAGTGATAATGTTTGTTAGCTTTAGCGCTCAGGGCGCAAAGACTGGTGAAAAGTGCTTCTAAACTGATGGAGGAGAATATTTAGGATGCTGGGACTACATTAGGAAAATGAGGGATACATGTGACTGATGTAAAGACTTTAACTTTTTCAAAACTGTAAAAATCAGGTACAGGACCTTTAATGTACAAGACCATATTTATTAGATATATCATTTAAGACCATGTTCGTCTCATATTACTTTTACTACATTTACTTTGTCTTTATCTTTTGGGCACTTCTATTTCCCTCATCAACCTAAAACATGCACAATTGGAAAAATCCTCCAGCAATAACCCTGACCAAGTCTACCTCCAGATCTGGAGATCACCTGGCTCCCCAGGCGCTGCACTGTGGCCACATGAGGACACTACATTTAAGATTAACCTTACTTCTTTCAATTGCTACTACTTTCACTATAAGCAAGAGCAAATTAAATACTGTATTCAACACTTTTACCTAAGAATAAGTCACAAAGAATGCACTGTTACTGAAAATTTGACTTTAACTGCACTCGTCTCTTTTAAAAGGGACATACTGTATTATGCAAAATGAACTTTAATGAGCTTTTTACCTTGTTGCAAAAGTGTGCCCTTATTCATTATCTCACTCAAAGTTGTATTTTGATAGATTCTTGCATGTTTGAGTTAATCCTGTGCTGTCCAGCAACGGAAGCTCGGTGCTCAGAAAAGTACTGTTTTCACCGACCCCCTATTCCCCGTAATCACAAATAAAACATGTAAATGACAATCCGCTGCTTGTTATGATGATGAAATGTCACTATAAAGAACAGGAAGTCAGTCAAAATGTTTCTATTACCAAACCATTTTACGTCAATATCACCGTACACCATGAACAGAATGTAAAATGATGATCCACTTATGTTACAGTTCAGTACTAATACTTGAAAACAGCATAGCATGTCCTTCAAAACAACCATTATTGCTTTTATTACCTCTCTGCTACTACAAAACGCCTGCATCTAAACACCATATACACCATATACTATTTAAAAAAATGTTTATTCAAGCATACAATACTTCCCTGTTTGACGCAATTGCTTGTAGACATTCTAAAATCTACTACTACTACTACATTATGAATTGTATGTTCTTTTACACATACTTCAGACCACGTGGCTGAACTTTAACCAGCCGCTCCGCTCAACCGTCGCCTCTGAATGCCCTCGTCGCCCACTTTGCCGACAGCCTTCAGCGTGGAGTGCACAAGCGGTCATCACAGAGCACAATTACCAAGGGGCACGGGAGAAAAACTCTGTCACCGGCCCCTGTCATTAAAGTGAGTTGCCCGGGCAACTAAAACAGGACCCACAATCAGTGACACTGACTATGGCATTCAGGAAACAAGTCAATAATGGATAACTACATGGTGCACGCGCCGCCATTTTGTGCTACAGACACTCTAAACAACAATAGCAAACATGGACTGAAGTTTGCTACGATTTCATTTACAATTTTTCTTTGTGCGGCTAAGACTGGTGGTAAGTACTTCAAGGGAATGTAGGGAAAACGTATTCAAAGGGGATACTCCAGTGGAAAGTACATCACCGTGCGTTCTTACAGTTGCCTTGAGAAATGTAAAATCCGATTAAAGAAAGAAAGATCTCTAGATGTGGTGCTTCACGAGTTCAGAGCAACCATGAACCTCTCAATAGCGCTATCAATTTTAATTATATCAGAATTTGTCCTAAATAAGATATATTGTGCTTTTGTCTTCCTTTAACAAATATTTAAATGACATGCAAACCTCAAAATGTATGTATTTTATTTTATTTATTAACGTTTAATTAACCAGATTAAAACGTAATAATAATAAATCCATTGACGTCAAATCTCTTTTTCAAATAGTGACCTCAAAAAACAAAAACAAAAAAGCTACACGTTTAATCAAGAGATATTTAAGAAACTGCATTTATAAGCATAGACAATTTTCAAAGGATTCTTGCTTTTTCTTTTTTTTTCGTTTTTTAACCAACTCACGTGACCTCAGTTCATAATGGAGAGAGTTCCTAGCTGTGGGAGCAGCATAGCAGAAGGCTCAGTTTGTACTCTAGGGACAGAAGAGCACTAAATGTGACGTGACATGGGCGCACGGATAGAAAGAAATGGTAAGAAATCAGACGACCAATTATATGACTGTTTAATAATCTTATAACTCCAAAAATCTAATAATAATTGGGTTTTGAGTATGTATCACTGTTCAAGGAAAAAAAGGAGAATGCTTTAAGTGCAGAATAGTGGGCGTGTATCAGGGAGCGCGTAAAAAAACAGGATTTTTCAGATTAATGACGTCTTTGATGCATGAATCATACTGGCTGGAAGTGAGTAAATGCAAAGGGAAAACAAGGGAAAAAGCTCTTATGTAAAAGTACATTTTTCATTATACAGTATATTTAAAAATGAACTTGTTTACTCAGACCCAGTGTAGTCCTGATCCAGTACTGGTTTAGTCCTACACTTACTTTAGACTTGAAAATTAAGATTTACTTTTGGATTGCGCGTGTTGTAATATTGTCTATTTGGTGGCAATGTTTAAATGTACTGTCCTGGTCAAATAAATAAATTCAATTAATTAATGAGACTGAATTAAGTTAATCATTTAGTATTGAGCGTGAGGTCTGTGACTGTTGTTGTAAAGTGTATTTTTAACTAAAACTGAAATGCTCTCTAGTTGTTTTGTGTTGTTTTTGCACTTCTCATTTGCAACTTTCCAACACTGGCTCAGAGATAACCCAGAGGAATACAGGCTAGCATCACAAACTCTCGATAAGCATGGAAATAGTCGCGGCAATATCTCCTATTAATAATTAATTATAATTTGGAAGATGTTGTAGCCACTCATAAATAATACAAAATATACAGTGCAGTCTTTGGTGTACTTCCAGTGTAGCATGGTAATTACAAGGTCCAGGAAGAATAGTCTATAGCTGTGCATTAGTTTCCTAGTTTCTGCTTATTTTTAATTTGAAAAAGCAATGGCATCCTCACAGAAACAAGAATATGGCTGAATCTTAATCAGAAAAGTCACATGGCGCACCTTGAAATGATGCAGCTGAGTCCTATTGAACCAATTTTGCAAATACTTCCTAATGAACTTGGTTTGGTCTGGTTCTAGTCCTTGTTTAGTCCTGATCTAGTTCAGATTTAGTTTTTTGGTTTAGTCCCAATTTTGATGTTGTGTTTGGTGTTGCCAGACGCTGAAAACCTACAGCCAATGGGAAATGATCAAATATTTTATACATTGGTTGACAAGTGTAAAATAAAATGTACTATTCAAGGTTTCTCAACAAATATCTTACCTCAATCTCAGTCACTATTTGCGTTATGATTTCGATGGAGAAAGTTGGTTACAAGATTTGGTTGTTTTCGTATTCCCGAATTGCATGGGATTCAAAGTGGTGGAAATATAGCAGCGTTGCCATAGCAATTCACAAAACAAAATGGTATATCTTTTGACTGAGCAAGTCCTACAATATCACCAAACAGGAAGCTGAACCCCATGAATATATAACTGTATGGGAGATGTACTGCTTTTGTTTTATTTTGTTTCAAAGCAATCTCCAAACTTTTGACCCGCAAATGTTGAACCTTCTCGTAATTGCTTGGGCTCGTCTCCACAAACTTGTCATCTTAATTGTTAATGGCTTAAAAACGGTCCTTTCAACTGACAGCAATCACATCTTTGGGGTTGAATAACGGCACCACTTTCCGAAGCAACTGCGAAAAGAACGAAAAACTGTTTGGTTTATCATTGCTAAGAGAAGACGACGAACTTTGCACCAGTTTTTGTTCCACGTGGATGGGCCCGGTAATCGCGGAGATATTAACCATAAACCAGGCCGACAAATCTGCAATCTGACAGTCAAACAGCAAAATCCGCCGTGTAATTCTGACCAGTCCTCCAGCTCAGTCGTCGAGATTTTGAACCATGTCACATACATGCAACCGATTTCCTCAGATCTACCATGATGCAGTCCAGACAAATACACTGGAAAAAAAAAAGAAAGAAAGAAAGCCGCTCCACACTCCTTCATTCTGTCTACTTTCTCCACAAAAACACATCTTGCATCATCACAGCTTACATAACGCACTATTTTCCCAACGCGAATTTACAGTAGTCTCGGTTAGTCCTTGAAGTGGGCATGCATTCTCCAAAGCGCCGCGGCTTTAGTTAGCGGAGAATACTATATGTCTGTCAGCGCTTCTTGCTGCGTCGACACTTATTTATATATTTTGGGCCCCGGTGCGGTGATGAAGAAATCCAAGGCTGACTGGAGAAATGTATTCTGGGCTTCTTTACAGCTCTGTCTGCTCCTCGATAGCATTCCCAGCCCCGTATATACGCGCACTTCCATTTGCTAACCACCGCGTCTCCCAATCAAGCCCGTGCAGGACTGCTTACCCCGTCAGGAAATATGCCATCCCGTGCAGAAGAGTTTTTTTTTTTTTTTTTTTTTATACGCAGCAATCACTTGAACAATCACTGTGTCGTAATGAGGAAGGATCCGCGGATTCTACTCCCACCTTTCCTGGAGTCCCGGGTCTCTCAGTCTACATAGTTAAGTGCAGGTCTACAGAGGGAGCTAATGATGTCGCTCCTCACCAGGCCCAACGGTTAGCTGGAGACGAGAAGAGAGAGGAGAGGAGGGAAGAAGAGGAGAGAGTAAAAAGAAGGGATAGGGGAGAGGAAAGGAGGAGAGAAGAGAGAAGGGAAGGAGTGGAGAGGGAAGGGGCATACGTGAGAAGAGATGGGAAGGAAAGGAAGGAAGGGAGGGAGGGAGGCAGGAAGGAAAGGAGTGGAAAAGGAAGGAACATAAGTGAGAAGAAAAGGGAAGGAAAGGGAAGAGAAGGGAGGAAGGAAGGAAGGAAGTAAGGAAGGAAGGGACATAAGTGAGAAGAGAAGGGAAGTAAAGGAAAGGAAGGAAGGAAAGGAGAGGGAAGGGACATAAGTGAGAAGAGAAGGGAAGGAAAGGGAAGGAAGGAAGGAAGGAAGGAAGGAAAGGAGTGGAGAAGGAAAGGACATAAGTGAGAAGGGAAAGAAAGGGAGGGGAAGGAAGGAGTAGAGGAAAAGGAGAGGGGAGAAAAAAGAGGAGAGGGAGTAGAGAAGGAAAGGAGAGAAGTGAGAAGGGAAGGAAAGGGAGGGGAGGGAAGGAAGGGACATAAATGAGAAGGAAAGGAAAGGGAGGGGAAGGAAGGAAGGAGAGAAGTGAGAAGAGAAGGAAGGGGGGGAATAGAAAAGGAATGGAGAGGAGAAGAAGAGACAAGATAGAAAGAAAGAAAGAAAGAGAGGAGAGGCAGAGTAGAGGAAAAGGAGGGGAGGGAGAAAAGAAAGGAGAGGGAGGGAGGAGATGAGATACAATGAAGAAAAGGAGAGAAGGGGAAGAGAGGGAGAGTTGTGTAAAAGGACGTGAGAGAGATAGGAGAGAGATAGGGAGAGGAGTGAGAAGACAGAAAACGGGGGATGCGAAAAAAATAGGAGATAAGGTGTAGAAAGGATGGGAAAGAAGAGAGGAAAGAGGTGAAGTAGAGAGGAGGGGGAGGCGGAGAGAGAAGAGAAGGGGAGAGAGGGGAGTAGTGGCAAAGGAGGGGAGAGAGAAAAGATTGATGAGAGGGAGGACAGGAAAAGGAGAGGTGTAAGTGGAGATGGAGAGGAAAAGGGGAGGAAAAGAAGGCAGAGGACAATGAGATAGCGAGAGAAGAGGAGGAGGAGAGAGAAGAGGTGGTGAAGGAAAAAGAGGGGAAAAAGTAGACAGGGAGGAAATAGGTGAGGAAAAGAGACAAAATTTGGAAGACGAGAGAGAGAGAGAGAGAGAGGGAGGGTAAGGGAGAAAAAAGAGACAGATCAGTGAGAGGAGAGAAAACAGGAAGGAGAGGAGGAAGAGGAGGAAGGAGAGAGAAGAGAAAATGGACAAAATGAAAGGAGGGAGAAAATGAAGTGGAATGAGAGGACAAAGGGGAGAAACAAGATAAGAGAGGGGAGAGATAGGAGGGGTAGAAATAAAGGAGGGGAGAGAAAAAAGAAAGAGGAGTAAGACAGGACAGACAGGGAGAAGCTAGACAAGTGGGAGATAGAAACGAGATCAGACGAGTAAAGGAAAAAAGAAAAAGGAAAAAAGGGAGAAAGGAGGGATAAGACAGACAAGATGGGGAGGGGGGAGAGAGAACAGAAGGACAAGACAGAGGAGGGAGGTTTTAGGAAAAAGACGAAAGAAAGAAAGCAAAGAGGAGAGAGAGAGAGAGAGAGAGACGGGGAAGAGAAGAGAAAGTAGGAGAGAGAGGAGAAACAAAGGACAGAAAGGGAGGAGATAAGACAAGATGGGCAAGAAAAAGACATCAGATGGGGAAAGAAAGAGAAGAGTAAGAAGGAGGAGAAAGAGGAAGGAGAGCAGAGACGAGCAGATGGGGAAGAGGAAAAGAAGAGAGGGGAAAAGAGGGACAGAGGAGAGTGTGAGCGGAGAGGGAGGAGAGGCGCTGTCACTGTGATCGGCTGTCACGACAACACACCGCCGCCGCGCGCTGTACGTCAAACCGCTCAACCAAACTCTACCTCAGCTTCTTCTGTGAGGCCAGAAGTTATTTATGGAAATTTGGTATCAGCAAAGCACTCTCTCACAGATCAGGTTTAAGGACCAGGGTAATACTTCGGGAATGAGACGTTACTCTTGTCAAGGAGTAGCTGTGGATTCTGCGCGTACATCTAGATTGAACAACTCGAATCTGAGCCAAAAGTTCCAACACGACCGAGTGGTGAAATGCAAGGTTTTGGTGGCGCTGCAAAGTGCGGGGAATATAGCTATATCTTGGTAATATTCCTGCTGGCTGCAAAACTCATTCCGTTTTATCCAGTTTGGCCAGATTATTTTTCATGGTCACTGCCATACTGGAGGCACAGATTTTCAAATTTTATTTTAGGAGTTTGGTTGAGAAACTTGGCATGGACATAAATCTTGATTTTCAAATTTTCAAACATTTTTTTACACTGTGTCAATGTGTCCTTGTGAAGTAGAAGAAGAAGAAATAGAGTTGCACTTTCTAATTTCCATCAATAACACGCTATACTTGCTCAAAGTATGGTGAAAATGAGATGGCAACAGTTTTATTTAATTCGGGAAATTAGACTTCTTACTGGAAACGGCAACAATCTGTTCAAATCTGCATCATTTTGTCGTTTTGCGCTGACTTTTTTCTAATACAAACCACAGACATGAGGTGAGATAATGAGGCCAGATGGTACAGATTATTACCAACTAATTTCAAATAAGTAATTATTATCTACGTAATAATTGTTTCTTGGAAGCATAAAACATGTATATTACTTACTGGAAACATAAACATGTTACGTAGAGTTATATATAGTGCTGTGAATGATGATGTAAAGTGGCTGGAACAAGGCGTGCTCTATAATGCATTGTAGTGTTTTCTCTAAATGTCATGTTAGATGTGCTGCTGATGCGCTGAAGCTAATGCGTCTGCTTAGCTGCGGCAGCTCCACCGGACCCTCCACCAGACTGTGGGAAATGTCATGTTCACCATTAAATATGCAGCAGATGCATGTTGTTATGCAAAATGTATGGGGACCCCAAGGCCAAGCTCCACATACACTGGTGTACATCGCACCTGGGCCAGGCCACTTCCTTGTCCCACTTCTGCCCCGCTGACCTACTCTCAAAGCTTAAGAGCGAATCCGTTGTGTCGCCTGCTTTGGTGCGATGAGGGATCAAGAGCGAGTAAATGATTGCCAAAAACGGTAAAATTAGAGCTAGACTTTTCTTCCCCATCTGTACAGCCTGAGGCGCTGGAGCAGAAATGGTTACTGGAGATAGATTCTGCTCAAACATATCTTGAAACTAATTGTAGCTTTGTCCCATTTGTTTGATTTTGGCACTGTTAATTACACGTACATGAATAATCTGTAATTCTAAATATTGCAATAACATTTTGAATGTAAGGAACAGATGGCGCCATGCATGATATATGATACACTTAGCTATTCTTGGGAACATTTCCCCCCAGTCTGTCGCATTGCACGTAGTGTTTTATCAAATCGGACAGAAAGTTTCCCTTCTGGTTTGAGCCACAACAGGCTTTATTAGGTACAGCCATATATGTAACATTAGTGGTGTTGTAAAAAACGGAAATGAACACATTTATTCTCCTGCACAGAGCAGCCTGAAATATTTTAGATCCTTCCATTTTTCACAACACAAATGAGGCTAAATTTAGTTATGTCTTTGTATTATTTCTGCTGGCTGCAAAACTCATTCCAGTTCTTTTAAATCCATTTTACCCCGGCACTTTATCATGTTCAATGGCATACTGGGGGCAAAGATTTTCATATTTGAAATTTTATTTTAGAAGTTTGGTTGGGAAAAACGATTCAAACATAAATCTTGGTTTCCTCAAATTTGGAACAATTTACAATGTCAATCTTTTTTGAGTTATTGGAACCAAAGAAACAATTATATACATGTTATATTTCACATTCATCACCCAGTCATGCGAACTTCCCAAACGTGCTTTCAGGGTAGCTTTGGATTCTCACCAGCTCATCCACATATGAATCACAAAATCTCGTTTAAAATGTAGTAGCTGCACATCTCAGACTTCTAGAAGCCGGTGCCACTTTGACCTGGTTGACCTTGTTACTAACCAAACACAAAAACTTCCAAGCTTAAAACCATTATCCATGAACGCACACGTCCCAACTTCGATGTCAGATTCCAATTGGACCATCTGATTTTCACGTCGTGAGTCAATACTTGTACCTGCCTGTGATATTACAGTGATCCCTCGCTCTATCGCGCTTCATCTTTCACGGCTTCGCTGCTTCACGGATTTTTTTTACAGTGCGGATATTTTTACAGTGCATTGTGCTCTGAATCCTGATTGGCTCAGGGGCTTTACTGTTGTCTAGAAATAAAATATTGACGCTGTACTGTATTGGTTTTTCACTTGTCAACAGTTTTCGTTTCTGTACATTCTGCCAACTTTACGTTTGCATTTTTTTCTCTGTGACAAAACCCACAATGTCGAAGAAACGCTCTGCGCCGACAACGTAGTGTTGTGAGATGTATGTCTAGCTCCTATTGGCAGATAGCTCTGTGTGTGACATAGGGGTACGTGAGTGAGAGAGGCTGCGTGCGCGCGCGCCAATGGCGTCAGAGAGTGAGTCGCGAAGTGAGCGGGTGTGAAAGTGTGGGTACCTGGGTGAGGACGGCGACCGGGGCTTAGCGAGGGTGCATTACAGTAAAATAAAGCCAAAACTCTGGAGCAACAAACTGAGGTCGTCATTGCACTCACACTACACTTTGGACAACCGTGGGGTTCAGAATAGGGAGTTAAACCCCGGAGGACGGCGACCCTTCGGCCCTGGAGAAGAGAATCTCCCCTGTGTCCTCCGACCACGGTCAGGGGACCGAGACAGGAATGGTTTAACAGTAAACAGACGCTACAGCGGAGCGGAGTCAGGACGAAGAGGCACAGACTGTGAAATATGCGAGTGACAATGTTTCCAACCTTGTATTACTATATTAAAATTATTGTTTTAAACTAATTTTGGGCTTTAAAACAGGTTTTGTTTTTTGGTTTCATTCCATAGTTCAGTATTGCATTGTAAAATAATAAAACTACTACTTCACGGATTTCACTTTTCGCGTGTTATTTTTGGAACGCAACTCCCGCGATAAACGAGGGATCACTGTATATCCTTTTAAACCCCATCTTACTGCAGCCTATACTGACAGTCTCTCATAACTCACTCCGCTGGATGCGCTCGCGGTAAGTGGTGCGTCATGTATTTTTTATGCACACATGCTTTATGAATCTGGCCTGTTTTTTTAATAGCGTAATAATCAATAGCGCTCTTTGCTGGGGTCAAGCTCGCATTCACGGAGGTCGCTGAGTGCAGGGAGTGGCCGGGATATTTCCTCTTCGCTTTTCTCGCTCTGTTCTGAGACAATGGTGGAGAGGGAGACTTGACCTGTGCAGGCGCTGAGGTGATGGAAGCCAGCCGCGCACAAAAGGTACAGTAATTACAATCAACCTGCCGCCAGCCGGTATTGTATCAAGCTTCTCTTTCACAATCTTGACAAAGTTCTTGTGAATGCAGCAAGCATCTTTTCCTTCCAAGAAAAATGCAGCGTTGTGGTTGGATTTTTGGGGGACTTGTGTACTTACTGCCAAAGCAATAGATTTCGCAAAAGTACCCCAAATCTGTACACGAATAAAAAAGTAAAAGTATGTTTGTAGAGATGTAGAAATAGTTTTTACTGTTGCTGCTACTACCACCTGTACAACTACAACTACGTCTATTACTTTTCTTTTTAGTTCGTTTTTAGTTTTAGTACTTAAAATAATACCATTGATAGAAAACAATCATTACGTTGCTACAATGTGAGACTTAAAGTGTGAAAAAACAAACAGACAATTTATTTTAGCAATGTATAGCCGGTATGCTAATGGAGGCAATGTAATGAACACAGTTTGACGACACAAATGCTCAGAATAAATTTGGCAATGGTTTATGGACTTAAAAACAGCGTAGCAGACATCTGGATCTATCTATCTTTGGCATAATAGTAGTGGGAAACTGCTCAAGAGGACCTTGTAAACAGGATTTGTAAAAACGCTAAATACAACTCCATGTATGTTTTTTTTTTTTTTTGGAACAATAATATAACATGGTAAAAAAAAGTAAAAGTATAATTACATGTTTTGTTTTGTGTTTTTAATTATTATTTCTTGGCATTTTAAACCAAGTAAACCTCAACATAAGAAGTTGTTTTCCTCAACCATTGTAAATAGATCAATTGAGTAAATGTATCCAGTTACAACCAACCTCCACCAATTTGTGTTGAGGTCAATCAGGGCTAATGTACCGGTGTCCGGCCGCACACCTTGAGCAATGGCACACGTGCTGCATTCAATCCCAGCAGCACATTACACCGTGTGGAGAATAACTCAAAGTCACAGCGGCTACCTTAACAACAAGAGGCTAACACAATTAGATTAAGCCAGCCATGAAAAGCCTTTTTGTTTGAGTGTGGGCTGCATGGGAGAATGGATTTTAGGTTAATCATAGCAAGGTGCAATGTCAGTGAGAGAGTGGGTGAATGTGGGAATAAAACTGTACTGCAAAAATTGAATATCTAGCTCCTGTGAAATTTTTTACACGTGATCTATAAGTGTTCAAGATACCAGGTAAGAATGTGCAAATCAAATATTGTTTTTGCTGATGACTGATGAGTTTTTTACTCTGATCTGATTGGTCGCTACCTAAAACCCAGCACATGCATCAATCATGAATCAGTGCCAGTGCAGCCTCTGCAGCTCAGCGAGACATGAGACGTGGCCTGTCCACACGCTGAGGAATTCAGGGACAGTCTCTTGTATGTTTTTCTCTCGTTGAGGGTTAAGACATTGGAAACCCAAAATAAATGTCTAGACTAGTTAAAATGTCTTGTTTTCAGCATATTCCTCTTAATTTTAGACATTTTGACTAGATAAGATTAGTTAAATTATTTATTTCATGGAACTAGATTATTTTACTTATTTCAAAGCGTTTCTGACTTTTAATTTTAATACTTTCTTATTTCAAGACAAATTATCTGCCAGTGGGTTAAGATTATTTTACTTACTCCATTGGCACATTTATTTCTTTGTTTTAAGCAAAATTATTGCATATTCAGTCAGAAATACCTTGAAACTAGTGAAATATTCTGCATCACGTAAAAAATCTCAAGTCAAATCTACTCAAATTCAGATTAAAATTGCATTGTAATTTTAATTTTTAAGGCTAGATTTACATGTTTTGCAGTGTACAGAACTCCTTTTTTAAACAGTAAGAGTGAAGGCTACATATGGTACCTTTAATCATAATAATAATATAACAAGATAAAATAATAAGATAATAATCTGAGTAGTTTAGGCCAGGTAAATTGATTTGCTCGTGATGCAGAATGTTTCATCTCTGGTTTGAGGATTTTTCTGACTGCTTCCAAAATGATTTAGTGCAAAACAAGACAATACTTTTTCCCTTAAAGTACGTAACATTTTCTTACCTCAGGTTTTTTGACACCTGACATCACACTGGGCAGTCAGTGCACATTAGCGCCATCTTGGTTCTATCTATGTTTTCCATGGCTTTTGTCATAACGGCCAAAGACAGTCGTTTATATCAGAAGCGAAAGCGCAAAAGAGTCAAGAGATAGTCATATAGCAACTAGAACCAACATGGCGGCAGGTCAACTATTTTGGCTTGAATGATAAGAATGGATCTGAAACAAGTCAGCAAGATCCCGAAACAACACAAAAAGTCTATGTGCATCATGTAAATACATAAAAAAAAATACTCAAATGAAGATTATTATCATGAAGTCAAGACATTTTAACTAATCTACAACTTCAATTCCTTTCGCGGTGTACTTTGCATAACGCTTGCAGGGACAACCAACCGCACTTCCCCGTTGTGCAAGCGATCTTTTAATATGGATTTTTTCACCGGCGTCTCATTACATTCGGCTGTTAGAACACGAAAACACTGAATAGTTTAAAGCGAGAAAATAAATTGTAGTTTAGCGGTTGGTCTTTGTAATAGTTGCACTGCGTAACTTTTCAGGATCGCGGCGCAGACCCTCGATTTGCAAAGTTACACTGCGTTTTCAAAGTAAAGAGAATTCGACACGTGTTTTTGTGGAGGAGATCGGGCGCATATATACATTGCTTTTGGAATGCGAATGTGACTAAACAACAACCCCGATGACTTGTGTGTGGGCAATTTTTCACAGAACGCGTATACATGGCTTCACAGTTCCAGAAGGCTGCAAACGTCAATCATCTTAGTCAGTAATTTATTTCCTTTCATTTCCTTTACATGGTTCCAGTTAGGCAGAGCGAGTTGCCTGTTTGTGTCAAAGCCCCTGCAGCGGCATAAGGGGGAGAGACGCACGCAACTAAATAGCACCGAGTTCCTTATATGCGCTTTTAAGTGTTTTAATAGACTTATTATGCACATGGCTATGATCATTTCCTATAGGTCATTACGTTTTATGGGGAGGCTATTAAGTGAACAATCCACGTACAGAAGCGGTCTGTGGAAAAGTAGCCATGTCAAGAACAAACAGAAAAAAGAAAACGGTTAATTGTGCAGACTTTGGAGTGTGGAGCAGTTCTGCGTCACGGTTAACAATGAACTCCTACAGCTGATCTTGTTAGAGTGGTCTGTGCAGGTGGAATAACGGCCTTTTTAGCAGAAGGTTTTGTTTCTCAAGCTCCTGGTCATGCTATCGTTTCGGTTTTACAGGCACTATATTGTTGCCCAATGGTGATCCGATGGTGATGGCAATTTTTTCAAAGTTTGTAATTGAAATTCAAGATAGATAAGTAAAACGCCATGCTGTGGGACATTTTAAATGTCCAGTATTATGCAATGTTTACTTTTTTGAGCTTTTAACGTTGTCATCACAGTGTTGGAAAATTCTACTAAAGAACACGTACAAACTAACAGAGAGCTGGACTTTTTAATCATAATTTTGTATTACATACTTTGACTTTTTTGTATTTGTACTTTATATAATGCCTGTGTTCTAACAAACTGATGTGATTTTTTTTTTTTTTTTTATTGTAAGAGTTGTGAAATAAACAGAATAATTATATGTCCATGTGGTGCGCTGACACACCTACTTTAACTCTGCACAAACACAGGTTGTTCTCTGCATTATTGGGAGCACAAATATGCCATTATATGTGAATTTTGACCACTGATTTTCATTGTTACACAGTTTTTACATTACATTACATTATACTAACCCTAACCCATGGCGGCAGAATCCATGTTCTCTCTACATTATAACGCAATGTATTTACTTTCATTCACGCATATATGTTTAATCCCATTTCTGAGGCCCTTTCGGTTTCAGAGTTGTGACGTCGTGGGTAGAAATCATCATCAGACTTCCATCCATCATAACTGCATGCTTTAATTGCATTGCATTTATGTCGGGGGCAAGCTAAAGTTTGTTTATTTCTCCGTTGTAATTCCCTCTACTGCCAGTAGATAGAGTGCTAACGAATCATGATGAGGGAACGCCTGACTGATAGAAAGCCAAGTGTGGTTTTAAAGCACATATATTATTTTTGAGAAAGTTTTAAAACATATGGCTCCAAGGCAGAGATGCACAAAAAAATGTTAAAGGGCAATAAAGACAATACTAATAATGCTCAATATGCGTCCTTTGAGCAAGAAATAACGCCTCCAGGAAGACAAGAATGTGCCATTTACCCTCCACCCGAAAAGTTGCATTCTTGCAGAATTCAAGATGATTCAATTTAGTTGCTAGGATACCAATATTTTGTTTCACAGTGTTGTTTCTCACCCCAAGTAAGAAGTTTGTTTATAAAATGGAAAATCTGTTACTAATAGATTTGACCAAACTTCAAAACACCAGCGATATTATTCCAACAATTACCGCACATCTTTATAATGGCTTTTGTGTCCCAATTAGAGCGAGAATAAACAGAAAACACAACAAAAACAACGATAGAGACACGGGTCCAAGTGTAAAGCGGCGTAAATGAGCTCTTCTGTGGAGCCGGGAGCGCCCGCTGTGTGTTAAATAAAGCTAGGTTTTTTTTAGCATTAACCTCCACTACTGCCATTAGCCTACCTGCGCTCCCGCCCAAAAACCTCATCGAAACTCCCATCATGCCCAGGGTGGAGGTGGGGGTGGGACCCAAGCAAAACAAGCTTAATCAAGGAGCACAACAGTTTTCTCTTTCGACGGCGGCGCGGCTGACCTAATCAAATCAAGGAATGAGATTGATTCCACGAGGCGCCCGTGGATCCCGTAGCAAGTCTAATTCGATGCTCTCCACTCCACGGCGATGCGTGTTTTTTGTTTCTCAGCCCAGATGGTGCCTTCGCTCGCCTCTGTAATTCATATTTTTCAACATTTTCACCCTCCCTCTCGCCTCCACCCTTTCTATCACTCCGTCTCCTGTGCATTCTCCGAGTTGAAGCGCTAACTAAATGAACGCGGGTGTGTGGTTAAGTATCTCGAACTCATCTGTCGAGCAGGCGCCGCTGTGATCTTGTTAAATGTCGCAAACAACACACTTTTTGTTTTGTGAAGTTGCGCGGAGAAAGTATAAGTCGCGGGGAGAGGAGAAAAGTCTTGTCTCAGCTAAACTAAAATGATCATTCAAATGAGTAAGCAGGCAACACGTCGCGAGTGGAATTAAATGTTTTCGGTGCCATATGGGAGAGCGGTCTGCTGTGTCTGAGGGTGATGTTTAAGAATAATCAATATTAGAAACTCTGCAGGGGAAATCAGAGGTGTTTCTAATTGAGTTAAATGTCAATGAGCGTGTTGCAGCAAAGGTGAAAAGTACATTGTGAATAATAGCGCAATAAGGTTTAGTGTGTGGTCCAAAAATGACCTGAAATTGACTGAAATGAGTTAAAAGATCATTTACTGTACACTGTTGATGATGCAGGTATTGAAAAGTATTAATTCCTAGACAAAAATGTATTTTTTTCCTTTTACGAAACTATAATTTTGTTTTTCTGCACGACTACACTACCCATTGTAATTCTTTTCAATAACAGTTCAACTAAGATGAACAAGATGATACAGAGAAATTCTTTAACATAAGGAGTTTTATACAAAATGCATGTATTGGAGTTGGATCAGTGTTGTAACACTAGACCTAGCATTACTGGATTGGAACAAAAATCACTACCACCCACTTTTCTTTTGAGTACAATGCTACACAATTGGTTGGTTTTGGCAGAGGCTCTAAACAGTAGTACCATTGTTGATGTGGGGTCTGAAAAAGCTAGAATTGTGCGTAACTACTGAAGAAGACTTCAAGTTTGCAGTGGTATTTCAACTGTCCTAACCTGGCTCACACCAGACTGACATGTGTCACTGTGAATTGAGTTCTACGCATGAATCAGTCTGGAAAGGCTCTAGCTGAAAGCAGTCGGAACATGAAAAAAAGTCAGAAGTGGTTGAAGCGTCACAACAAAACAAGCAGAAAAAGCTACATTGTGTCAAATCCATTTTAGAGAAAAACGCAGACGCTTTCCTGTCCACGGATGCACAAAACGCTTGCATGTGTACGTTTCGTGTCTCTGTGCCGTGTTTGCTTTGGTTCATTTGGGGGCTTCACGTTTAGCTTTCACCCAAACCCCATCGGTGACGCGTGATTGTTCCATTTTCGTACGTCTGGTGGTCCACGGCCCTGTCACAATTGAATGCAACAGCGGGAGCCTCACAAACGCAATAATTCATCTTGCTGACAACCACCACAATACTTTTCAACAATTCAAAATGAAATATTAAACATTGTCTTCTTTTTACGATCAAAATGGTAGAAAACTGAACGCAATTAATATTTGACAGAGAAGTCTCATACATTTTATAAATCATTGGATAGGAGCACCTCTTATGTACAAAAAGAAAAGATTTTATGTTTACACACCCTTGAGAAAGGTTGTAATTCAGTGTCTCAGTTGGGAGACTCTTCGGACAACCTGTCTTGAGCATTGGACACAGCCAATGAATTATCTCTATACATTTTCACTTCGGGGACACAAAAAGCGCAAATGAAACCGTCCTAATGGAAATGAGTAGATCGTTCACATGCGTTCCAAGGCAACATGTCGCGAGTGAAATTAAAAACCCTCCGAGATGAAAGCACATCGCGCTAAACCAGTTACAGCTAAATTAAGTTTTAACAATAATCAATATTAGAAACTCCATAGGGGACATCAGTTATATTTGTCTTTGATTCAAATTACAACCAGCGTGTTTGAAGAGGCATCCCGGCCGTGAGCGATGTGTACACACGTGCGCGCATTTCCATAATTGGAAGACATGCCGTGCCACTGCCATTCTTTTGGGCTCGCCGCTGTGGAAAATGCAGATGTGCTCCGCTGTGCCTGTACGAACTGTCAAAGTCATTGTTCTCATTGTGAGGAGTCTTGCAAATTAGTCGGGTTTCAATGCCAACTGCCACAGCCGAGGAACAAGCATGCATTGCTGCCGTTGGAATTCCTGCAGGTAAACCCGACTTTCCTCTACAAGCCCTGACAGCTTTGGAGAAGTTCTCTTTTTTTATTTTCCACATTTTTATGCAAGGACCTCAGTTGTGTGGTGAGATTTTGTCTTTTATACAGTATGTGGTCAATAACTTCAGTTCGTCATGGGTTCCGGTTTCTTCTTTATCAGTGCCATTTTGAGGACTTTTTTTTTGCCGTTCGAAAGATAACGGAAGTTTCCATCTTTCTGAAACGCACAGACTGCATTTTTATAACACATCGCAGCTTTGAAGATTGAGGTGGTTGGTGAGTTAGAATTGTGGTGGAGTATACTGTTAAATTGATATATTAATTGATTTAATTGAAACAAAAACTTGTCCAAACTCCAGTGTCTTGTTAGTAAAACGGTGAAATTCTGTCATTGATAAAGGGTCAATAAGTACAGTTCATCGGGAGTTTCAGTTTCTACGTTTTGGGTGCCATTCTGAGGATTTTTAACCATTCAAAATGAGTATTATTTTGGCAACGATGAAATTTTCTGTGTTTCTGAAACCTGTAAATTGCATTTTTGTCATATCACAACTTTCCAAATAGCAAATTGAGCTGGATGTTTTTTGTTCTATTTTTTTTGTAACACCACGGCTGTCAAAAGAGCAGATAGTGAAAAAAAAAAAAAGGGAATTGTGGTGGAGTCTAAGTTACACTGCTTTTATTATATCACTTGATCAACCAAAATGAAACAAAAACGGTTCCAACCTTCAACTTCATGTTCGGAAAATGGTGAAATGGTTGTGAGGGGATTTTTAAAAGGTCCATAAGTTCAGTTCCTTATGGGTGTCAGGTTTTCATTATGGGTGCCATTTTAAGGTTTTTTTTACCAATCAAAATGTGTATTATTATGGCAAAGATGCTATTTTTCATGTTTCTGAAACCTGTAGAATGTGTTTTAATATTACAACTTTCAAAAAAAAAAAAAAAGTATGATAAAGTACTTTCTAGTAAAAAAAAAAAAATCTACCATAAAGTTTAAAGAAAGCTGGTTCCGAACAGATGTGTGAATATTTAGCTTAGTCATTTCCATCTCGAAGTGATACAGTATACATTTTGCATTTTCAAATTAGAAAGGAAAGCCACTTATTTGGCATAAAGTAAAATCGATGTGGACTGTATTTTATAAAACGAGGCCAGTCTGGGTGTGGGTTTGAAATTGAGATAAGACCGTGACCTACATTGTGCAAATTGTTTCTATCCAAAACGCGATCAATATCCTCTTCATGATTTAACTGGCCTTTTCTACATCTCCGTTCAAATTGCTGCACTAATATGGTGTATTTTCCTGCTCGGCGCATGTCTCAGTGGGCGAGGGCTTACCGGAGAAACTGCATTTGTACAGACCTAAGAACAAAAGGCTCTTTAAATGAGGGCTCCATTGGCTATATTAATAATCATCTGTGCCTTCTCCTCTGAGAGTGACTGCGATATCGAGTATCATTAGACATGCAAATAACAGCTCCGTTTTGCCGTCCCTGGGATTAGAAAGGAGAAAAGCGAGAGAAATGGAAAAGCGGCCCGGCTGTGGCAGACACGGTTACGTTGTCTGGTGTGTTGGCGTGTAAGGGTTTTGGCACAGGTTTGTGGAGGGTTTGTGAGGAGGTGGCCGTGGTCTGCAGGCTCGCGTCAACAACCTGTCTGAACCAATGCGAGTGCAGCGGGCGGGCCTCTGAACAAAGTGGTACGGACAGTGTATATTATCTTTGCAACTGAATGGATCCCCGTGACTTTTCTTGTAACAGCAGCAGCACTTATGTCGGTATAAAAATACGGCGTAGAAACATTATTTAAAAAGCATTACATGTTAATATATACATTTACTATAATAATATACATTGACTAATAATATAATAATGATTTTTCAAGAAATTAAATAAAATACATTAAAAAATTGTATGTTTGTCATTTGATGGGTTTGGTGGGTGAAATGTCTTGCTCAAGGACACACTTAGCAATGCAAGAAGCTAATACTTCTTAGCGCAGAGATTCTATTTTATAAATACATTTAAAAATAAAGAAGAAAGAAAGAAAATAAAAATGTCAAGTGGTAACAGGGCAGCCTCATCATTTAATTAAATGCAAAATATTAACTAAACTGTTAATATGTTTTCTGTTTTGTTTTGTTATAATTTCCAAACACATTTCCGATGCTGTTACTTGCCACCTTCAAGAGACACCTGCTTACTTCATTTAGCACAACACAAAGATGCACAATATAAAATCATACATATTATGAATCCTAACAATAGAATAGAAATAATTAGGAATGGAACAAGACGGAATTTCCACAAGATGCGACACAAACCTGGGTCCACGACAATGAGACCAGATGAGATTTTGACATAATTTTGAATAAATAAATTGTGCAGTTCAGGTTCACACACTTTTTAAAATGTGCTATTTTATACTACCTTGCTGTCATCATAGTAATGTGTTTTTTTCTTTTCATAACTACAGCTTCTTTTTAGATGAAACTGACTTGCGCTTAACTTTTTTTCTTCTTTTTTTTTTTTTTAGTCCAAGCCAAAAGTAAGCACATGGAAGAAAAAAATGATAATGATTAAGCTAACTTCCAACTGATCTCTAACTTTTGTGCACAACCTTGTAGACTCTTATCCCATCCCTAGAAATCATAAAACGCTCATATTTAAGCACCACCTGCGATTCCGCCCCGTACCCCTAGAGGCCCTTGCACCACTTGTTGTGAAACACTTATTCCGAATGTCAGATCCCCTCTTAACGGACGGCAGCTCTGTGTACACGCTCTCCATGTTTGTGTCATGATACCAGTGTGCCAAGGCGCTGCACGCTCTGTCTGCCAGACTGAAAGAACAAAGGGACAAGGAGCCGGGAACAGGAACTAACCACTAAAAAGACAGGATTGTGCACGACGCCTCGCAGGGTACGCGCGTCTGACATGTTCTTTTTATCATCCACTTCAACCACAACGGGCTGACCAGAAACTACAGCACTTCATGCTGCCGCTGCCACACTCAGAGAGGGGATGGAGACAGAGGGGAGGGAAAGGGGATTGGGTGAGCAGAAGGAGGGAGGAGAGAAGGAGAGAGGAAAGTGAGGAGAGAGGTACACACAGAAAGTGACATTCGGCTGACCAAAAATGACCGCACACTTAGAGAGAGGGAAGGAAGAAGAGATAGAGGAAGGGGGGAAGAAAGAGAAAGTTTAGTTTCTTCAACACAAACCAAAATGAGAGAGAGAATGAATGAGACTGAGGGGGGATACAGAGAGAAAGTGAGAACGTGTATCATCCACTTCATGACCAAAAACAACCGCACATTTAGAAAGAGATGGATGGAGAAAGAGATGGGAAGAGAGAGCGAGAGAGAGAATATAATCTACTAAAACCAGAATGAGTGAGTGAATGAATGAAGGTGGAAAAGAGGGAGAGAGACACTTGGAAAGAATATGATCCACTTCAGGCACAACCGACTGACAAAAAAAAGAGGGGAAGAGAGAGAAGATGGGGAAAGAGGAGGGGGGTATAGAGAGAGATTTAGAAGAGAAATATAGAGTGTGAGCAGAAACTACAACACTGCTGCCAAACTAAGATAGAGAGAAAGAAAGCGAGAGAACGGGAATGAGCGAAGGACAGTTAGCGAAAGAGAGAGCGAATCAGAGGGAGAGAGTGAAAGAGCGAGAGAAAGAAGCAAGAGACAGAAGTATTTAGGAGAGAGCAAAAGGAGAGAGAGAAGACACAGAGAGAGAGAGCGAGAGAAAGAGCAAGAGACGAAAATATTTAGGAGAGAGCAAAAGGAGAGAGAGAAAGAGAGAGCAAGAGGAAGGAGCGAGCGAAAGAGACAAAAATATTTAGGAGAGAGCAAAAGGAGAGAGAGAGAACCAAAGAAGTGAGACAGAAATAACTCCGACCACAACCAGATAAAGAGAGCGCGAGCAGAAAGGGGGACAAAGAAAGACATGAAGAAATGCAGCGAGAGTGCGAGAGAAGAGGGAAGACTAGACTCAGACAGACCGAGAGACGAAGAGAGAGAGAAAGAGGGAAAGCTCCGGAAAGGGAATAAATGAAAGAGAGGAGGAATATCATCCATTTCAACCACAAACAGAAACTACACCGCTTCAGCTGCCTTACCTAAAGAGAGAGAGACGGGGAGACAGAGTAGGCGAGGAAGAGAGAGAGAGAGAGAGAGAGAATCCTCCGCCACATTACACAAATATCCACGGCCCTTACATAACCGTCTCCTCTGGCTAATACCGGACAAATTCCACATCCCGTAGTAGCGTACCTCGAAGAACACGCTAACGCTAAGACACAAAGGCGTGCATCCGCGCCGAGAGACGATGCCGACGTCCTCAAGGAATACGGCGCCGGAGATGAAATACAGCTAAATATTTCCATAGTCCAAAGTAAAAGTCATTTAGTCTTCCCTCCGGAGAAAGGAGTGGGCACAGAAATTGCCTCTTATTTCCCTAATTCCCTTGTTAGCTACACTTCATTTTGTAAGATATCTTCGTCTTGGGCCGGGCCTGCTGTTTTGTCCCATAACAAACACGACACAGCTGTAGGAATCGATCACTGTCAGTAAAAGGTTAGAGCATGGGAAGAAGTGAGGAAAACAGGTTGGGCCCGAAGGAGCGCGGGGACTCTGCAGCTGGAGCGCAAAACAAATGGACGGGGGACGTTCAAATGCAAGACGATGAGGATAGAGGCGCATGGAATCGGAAAGTAGACGAAAATTGCCACTGAAAGATGTCAAATTAGCCGTGGAAAGTTGTAAACGAGGACAGACCTGACCACGTTCCTTAGGTTTGTTTTTAGTGTCAAAATTACGGCTGAACGTTTTTGTGATGAGATTTGTGATTTATTGTTTTTTATTGTAGAATTCTGCTTTGGATTTTTACTCTGAAATCTGAACAGAAAAACTAATCCAAGAAATTAGCTTGCAGAAGTCTAAACTTCAAGGTTACCAGCCTACATTGGTGAGACTGGATATTTTGTTCTTTGCAGAGGAATTTATGTTACTTAAAAATGTGTAGTCTTTGAAATTTAGCAATAGCGACCATTAAAATTGCGATGTGAATTCGATTGCGTTTAGTCTTGAAGCCCTAGTTTAGTTTGAACTTGAAAGTGAAAGTCTTGAAAAGTGAAAAGACTTGATACTCTGATACCGTTTTTGAAACCACAATGACAATGCAAACACTCTTTTTTTAGATTAACAAAATGTTTTTTACAGAATTTTTCAACACAGAATTATTAGTTCGATATAGTTTAATTCCAGTTCCAGTAAACATGTTAAATCCGTTCGAGAAAGATGAAACTTTGTCATGTTTACGTATAGTTTTTTTCATTATCACCTGCTCAATTGATTATCTTAAAGTACTTGTTTAAGTATTGATTAGAATCTGGAAGGATATCGATTTGTTGACAACCCTGTTCATTTTGGCAGGATTTATTCTTAACTGGATGAAAATCTGATTGCAGTTTACGCAAATTGGTTTATTTCTAATCGAAGGCTGTAGCGAGTTGGTTCCTTGGCACCAGGAGTAAAAAAATTGACAAAAGAACAACTCATTCTTTCATAAATTAATTGCAATTTTCCCAAAAAGTACATTATGCAGTGCTTGGCCTTTTTTCCTGTCAACCCTCAGTCCAATCATAAAAACCTTGACAAACTAAACAATGCTGTTCAACATAATTCCTAAAATCTATTACAATAAAATGAGCAGTGTTTCACATTTGCATTATGACTCTGACGACCAGCTCCAAACCTTTGCCAAATGTCTCATTACAGAGTTTTCTGCTCAGTACTGCGATAGCTCAAAACAAAAAGACAGAAAAGTGCAAACAGTAATATCCTTATGGCTGAAACGAAATGAAGCAAATTGTCCGAGTAGTTCCCTCCACTTTCTTTCCAATGTGACAAAACATTGTATTTTACCCCAATCCTAACACTAACCCTTACCATAAACCAACACGATGAGACAATATAAGGTTCAGGCAGTAAATATTCTGCATTTTTCATATTGCTGTTAGCCTTTAAACATGCTCTTGGGTGCCTAAAATTTGCCACCTCATGTTTTAAAACAAACAGAAAACGTTTCTTATTCATTCCATGCCCTGTGTTATCAGTCACTATGAAATTACATTTACTGAGCGCATCCAGGCAGCAGATGGCGACAGCGCAATATACAATCTAGTCAAGTTAGAGCTGAAAAGACGTCATTGGGCGGATTTGCTGCAGCATGTATCGTGTTTAGACGGCAGAAATGCTCAGAACGATTCAAGCGAAGATTTAAGGACTTAAAACAGCGGAATATTCTCGAATAAGTGCCAGAGATGATCCGAAAATATGTCCCGGATAGAAGGCGTTAAGCAGGAAGTGTGTTTGACGACTCAAAACAGCCTGAATGCAACTGAATGCTACTTCAGGTATGTTTTTGATGACGGGACATTGTTAGAACACGGTTAAAAGCTCAAAAGAGTCACTGTAGCAGAATATGAGTCCTTTAAGCCTTTTAACAAAAATAATCTGCAGTTCTGTTTCTCCACCGCTCCAAACCATTTCACCAACTTCACCTGTGAATGTATTGAGCGAGAGAGTGATTGATTGTGGTTGCAACGGGTCAAGTGTATTCGTGCACAAAGTATTTCAAAGTGCTTTACATAACGCACTTAAATCACAATGCGAACTAATAAAATAAACATACACAATCAATCGGAAAGGTTGGCACAGAATGACAGCTGCGTTTCCGTTCGTCAGCCAAGATTTACTAATAAAGAATCGCCGTCTGCAGAGATCGGAGAAGCTTGTCTTGCAAAAATACATCCCAGCCATCATTATCACAATATCACCTGCAATCCTTACCTATTAAAAAACGTTTGCGTCACCTAAAAACACTACTGGCCCGTTGACAAAACTTTGCAGCCCACTGAGTCCATCCTCCACTATCACAGGATTTTTGCAAAAGCCAGAAGTGACTCGCACAAATCTTCCTCCTCGTCCTCCCTCCCTCCCCGCTCCTCGCCCCGCTCTCCGTGTCTTTTTCTGGAACGGCCCGTCGGTAATGTCAACAGAGATTTCACGCCACAGTGCCGGTGCATCAGCCTGGCTCTCTTTCCCACTACCTGTGATTTACATCAGAGGCAAGCGGGCTCATGGGGGATTTTCTGTGCCAGAGCTGGCCCGCGAAAAGAGCGAGCGAGGGTTAGGAGATAGGGAGAGGGTGGCGACGGAGGGAGGCGGCGCGGAGGAGGAGGAGGAGTGCGGAGGTTCGGAGCCGCAACCCCGGGGCGTGACGGAGCGGGCCCGTTTAACAATGGCAGGTCGAAAGGATGTTTTTACAAGACGAGCTCCATGAGTCTATTGACGCTCGGCTCCTAAATGTCACCGTAAACCCGGGCAGCAGACGGCTTTGATTTAAGGGAGAGCACACGGCACCTTGTCGACTTGTGTGCTAAAGGTGTTATTAGGGGCACGTTGTTTGAAACAGTGGCTGGTAGAGAATTTGGAAGAAGCAGATACAGAATTGAACTTGCAGGGTGTTTTTTGAGTGGTGTAATCGCCGGTCCAAACACAAGTCCAAATGCAAAATATCTGAATACGACGCCGTGCGATGGTTCTCAGCTTTCTCTGTGTGTTGGGACAGGGGTAAAACGCTATGTTGGGGATTTTTTTCTTAACACAGTATCAAAAACAACAAATTGAGAAGAAGCTCTGTCTCTTTCAACTGACCAAGTATTTGTTTTACATGTGCACAAGCAAAAATAATCTGTAACACTTTATAATAAGTACACTTATTTATGCCTTAATAAAGCATGAACAAAGACTTAGTTCATAATCAAATAGTTTATTAAGAATGATTCAGGCTTAGTAACTCTTACTATTCTACCCCTAATTTCTAACCCTAACCCTAGCATTAACCTTAATTAAGTAGATACTAAGCCTGAATCACGTTAAATAAACTATATAGCCATTATTAATTAAGTCTTTGTTAATGCTTTATTCAAATAAAATTCAGTTATTATAAAGTGGTACCAAATCATCTTTTCCTCTACTGTTCCATAAAGAGAATGAACAATGATAAAACACATCCTTATATACCCTAAAGGTTGGGAGCGTTCAGGGAATCTAGTAGAAAACCAATACAAGGTCTATAGGATAAAGACTATCAGAAACATTAGCCCTGAGGATGAAACTTTTAGGCCAAGTCATGATTAAACAAGAGCTACAATGTTCTTTTAATTTATTTATCTGGGACACGGTGCCCATGTAACCATAGAAGTGACCATTCCAATCATTAAAATGGATAAACCATATAGTTACATGACATTTTTCTACAACAGTTAAAGATGAATTTTAGTTTATCGATTAGTAAAATAACGTTAACCTAAATCACAAATCAGCCATAAGGATATTACCGATTTGGCGTGTTTTGACATGCTTTAGTGAACTTTAAGTTGCACATTTTTGCCGACAGTTTATTTGGGTTAGGTTTAGGAACATGCCAGGTTATGGTTAAGGTTAGAGTTAGGAAATGGTTTAGTTAGTTAACATTTTTCAGGCATTACCATGACAACCAGCAGACATGACAAACACCTAAGAAAGTTGGAAACCGTTGTTTGGTTCAATAGACAGTGCTTTCTAAATGGAATAATTAGCACTTTCAATCAAGGTCTTTTTATGCACGCAATGTTTTTTTGTCTTTTGATCAAAATGGCAACGTACTGCATCATCTGAAGTCATTACTCATCCTATAATGGAATCAAAACCAGACTTGAATGGACTTTACTATGTGTTAAGTGTTCATGTCTGGGTCCTGCACTGATGGTAAATAAACTTACATTAAACATCTACTATCCTTAGGGGCCACTTGAAATATTTCCACGAGCTCAATCCGTTTCACAGTAATAGCAGCGCTGCTATAACGATTGACGATTCAATGAATTTGAGTAGAAAATAGTTCTCAAAATATGACATAAACAGGAAGCCGAAAACCCATCGCAATGGCAAAATCCTCCACTTTTGGCTAATGCATGTACAGACGTTTTGCACTGCAGCTACAAACATGAAGTAAACAGAACAGCCAACCAGACAAACTGCGGGTCACTATAGATAAAAGAATGTATCACAGTCAAGTCAAAATACTGTTGAATGAACACTATGTTTAATGTTTAGCGTCTTAAAATCTCCATAGGTTTAACATATGCCAACTGAAAATTCCACAATGTTTTACAAAACACTTCATTTTCTGATTATTCACAATTACTGTTGCCTTGACCAAACAGTGAAATTGTTGTCATTAATAACTTCATTAATAGCGTTCCATTCCTCGCTAGCTATATGAAATGAAACTTTATGAATAAAAAAGTAATGATATCTTCAAATTAACATCCAAATGAAAAAAAAAAAGTTACAGTCTATCGTTTTAGTTTTTCGGAGTATATTGAACTGAAATTACTTTCGTGTTGCTGCCTACAATTCTCACAGGATAGCTTTTTGCTTTTAGTTATATTTTGTGAATTACCACCAAAAGATCTTCACAAAGTAGTAGTAAAATACAAAAATTCAAATAAGTCAAACATCATAAAACCGTAAAAATACTATTGTTAGGTCATTTATAGTGAAAACAATGCTGACAATTGGATCAGTCATAATAAAATACCAGCTAGTATCATAAGCAAAATCTGAAATCCCAGTAGATAAAGTACTTTCTTTTGAATTAAACGCGGCAGTTTATTTTTTACCTGACCATGTCTACTTGAACAATCGCACCACTTCAGACGACTCCATCCAACACTGTCAACAGGATAACGCTTAAGTCCATTTGTTCGGCTCCTCGCAAACCGAACAGAACGAGAGACAATCGCCTGGCTCATTCACCGCACGCCGCTTTTATAACAACCAACGCTTTCCCCAACAATCAACAACACAACAAAGTGTGTCCCCTTCAGGTAATACCTTAATTTACTTAGCCTCTTTCTGGCACAGAGAAGCCACCTTTCCCAGAGTAAGTCATTTGCGTCTTTCAAATGAATGCTTACATCTGTTCACTTTCTGACAGTTTGTAATCCATTTATTAGCCTGCTCCTAACAGCATGCTTGGCCCCCGAGCAGCGGCGGCGCGCTCGGGTCCTTGTCATGTCCGGAGCTAACGAGTGGGGACGTCACGGAGCTACAACATGCCATTTGTCTCCCATAATAAGACATGAGGGCTGGAGTGGTTTGAGGGAAGTCAGCGTCTCTCCGTGCGGCCTCTATTCCTGGAAACACACAGCCGGAGACGCTGCCAGGAAGCCCTCATGCCCAAATATGGGTGGTCCAAATGTCTTTATAAGGACGGGGCCGTGTCTGGAGGGCTGTGACAAATATGCGTCGCTGCTAAAATACAAGCTGCCGGGTTATTCGACAGCGATGTTGCTGGTAACCCTTTAAAATAGCTGTACTTTGAACAGTATTAAAGGAGACATCGTATGCAAAATCAACTTTCATTTATGAGCTTTTCACCTTGTTACAACAATGTTTCCTCATTATAAATGTAAATTCAGTTGTATTTTGATAGATGCATGCATGTTTGTCCTGCTACAGAAGGTCTAGTGTTCAGAAAATTGTTGTTTTCACCTATTCCCGCCCACTTCCATGTACTTAGTAGTGATTATTTGAAACGTTAAGACTTTGAGTGATACATGAAGAGTTCTAAAATGTCCCATTGCCATTTTCCAATAATAAAATGTGTAAATGACATTCTTCTGCTTGTTATGTTGAAATGTTACTATGAAGAGGTGGGGCTTATCAGTTTTGCAGTTTTAAACGGGAAAAAATTGGACCCGTTTCTATTACTGAGCCGTTTTAGATAAATATTGCAGTTTACAATGAAGAAAGTGTAAAATGATGATCTTATGTTATAGTTCAGCATTAAAGAACCTTAAAAAAGTGTAAAAAACAAAAAAAAACAACAACACAAGACTTAATTCTTAATGTGATATAGTTTATTAATAATCCGATTCAGGCTGTGACTATTTAATTCATATCTTGACTCCAAACTCTTTTTAATTAAGTAGTGACTAAGCCTGAATCATTCATAGTGAGCTATTTTGCTCATTATTAAGTAAATATTTGTTTGAGTTTTATTAATGTCAATGTTTTATTGGTGCAGTTATTATTAAGTGGAGATTTGAACTTGAAGTTTTTAAGTTCAGTGATGCTTTACTAAATCAATCAAACACATTTCAATTGGTATTCAATTTTACACCAGATGTACTTCCAGCCATAATCAGCCACAAAAAGAGACACAACTTTTAATTACATTTTTAGTCTTTTTTCCTTCTTTTTCTAATTGAAAAATCCATTACAAACGATAATCATTTTGGTCAACTAAATTAGACAATAAACACATGAATAATTCTATCAATTTGACACCATATCTGAACATTTGCCGCTGACCAACACTGTTCATGATTACTACATCAAAACCAAGAACTGGCGAAGAAGCGGTGGTGAAAAATGAGCCGCGGTCATCGGCGAGCGTCCCCGACACTTCCGCGAGCTACCCGGGCCCTTCGCGGAGGTGTTACTTCGCGTGCTCTGGCGCCCTATTACGGCTGACCGTGAGATGGATGCCGCCTGTCACACCTGTCTGCCTCTGCTCCTGCCTGACGCGATGGGGTCACGGAGAACGCACCCAAACATTCATCAATCTCCACCATTGTCCGACACTCTTTCAGCTCCGGCAAATCTTCTTCCAATATCCATTTAGTGTCCGCGGGATCCCGACAAAAATGCTTACAGGCACACAAACAGCGAGGCCCAGCCCGCTGACCCGCTCTGCCGGCGCACGGACGGGGGAAACGATGAGCGTAACAAGAGCGTGAGGGATATCGAAGGAGGAAGTTGTCTGTAACCAAGACAAATGTGGAGTCGCCGATGAGGAGGATTCAAAACCGTAAATGACCTCCATGGTTGTCGAACTGTGGGTCGGGAATTAGCGGGAAAAAGGCAACGATTCGGAATCTAACTTTGGAGAATGAAAATTGTGAATGAATTTTTCAAATTTGGTTTTAAATTGTGGGTACATGGGTTTACTTTTGGTAACACTTTATAATGACTTTACTTTATAATGACTTCACTTATTCCTGCATTAATAAAGCATGAACAAAGACGTAATTCACAATAAACAAATGGTTTATTATGCACAATTCAGGCTTAGTAACTACTTAATACTAAATACTATACTAAAAATAATACTAAACCCTAATACCTAACCCTAACCTTAATTAAGTAGTTACTAAGCCTGAATCTTGTTTAATGAACTAACTGTTCACTGTGAAGTAAGTCTTTCTTCATGCTTTATTAAGACAAATTAAGGTGAGAACAGACTGTAAAGCCTTTTTTGAATCACTATGGCAACAGCTTTATTAAGGCAAAAGTTTTTTTTGTTTTTTTTTCCAGTTGTATTTTGGTCTTGTGTGCTCTTTCAAGATATAAGCTTTCACTTGGAAACAAGAGCAATGTCCAGTCTGCACCTTACATGAATTTAATCAACATATATCCAATGATTTTTAGGGATGTTGCCATTTCAAAAATTGTTTTCTCAAGCTGCCATTTTCCCCATGGAGACATAAAGATCAGCTCTTCTAAAAACACCAACACACCAAACTTTACAATCTTGTATTTTCAGATTTGAATATTAAGTCTTTTTACTGCAATTTACAGTCAGTTGTGTGCTAAAAAATACTGAAGATGATTAATCCCCTCTGTATATTTTCTTGCAGTTAATATGTCAACAAAATTAAGCAAGCAATTTAAACTTGCTCTGTTCATTTTCAGATTTGGATGGTTTCTTTACACACAAAATGCCTTATTTTTATATGAAAACATGACATGATATAAAATGTGTTTTGGTTTGGTTTAAAATTCCTTAGTAAACTATTTATGAGCCATACTAGTTATTTATTTATGCACTTATAATACCTCATAAATGTTCTTAAGCCAAAACATGTATGTGTTAATAAACTGCATCTACAGATTTCAAAAATCATGTGATAAATGCTCGTAAATGCCTAATACGTGTTTATAAATACATAACAGGTGCTTATTAATGCATTATAAATAGTTCACTAAGGAATCTTAATCTAAAGTGTTACCCATTTTTTTCTTACATTTCTGATAGTAAACTACACAAGAAGTTTCACATTGATAACTTTAAATGTATTCCTAACCTGCAATGTCTTGCCTTAAAAATGTGTTTTGTTATTGTACTGTTGATTAAGTACAATAACTCTTCTTGTATTAAATTATTAAAACTCTTAATACTTTGAAATAGGACACTGCACACTCGGCAGTGGTGCAGTGGTTAAGGGCGATGCACATTTACTTTACGTTTACTACCACTGTGGTCTCTTAGGTTCGCTTCCCCGTCTCGATCATTTGCATAAAGTGTGCATAAAGCCTTCGGGCCAGAAAATCTTAGATAAATAAAAGCAAAAACTGAAAAATCGACTAAATATCTCACACCGCCTAGTTCCTCCATTACACCCAGGTAAACGTATTTGCGGTAGATGTTTGCACGGCGCAGCGTTGTCTCGTCTCCTCGTCGCATGTCAAGCTGTCTACGCGAGTTTCACAGACATCCCGGCATTACGTGTGATCCCTGAAGAGATCCGTCCAACTTTAAATCCACTCTGCGAGGATGACATTGTTATTAGGCTGGCAGGAACAGAAATTCAATTTGGTGCATTCCCATAGGCTTCCATCAAGTGCAATCCTGTGAGCAAATGCCATTGTGTTCTCAGCATCCGTGGCTTTTTCGTTTATTAAAATCGCAGCCAATTGGAAGCCAGAGCCAGCGTCCAAACACAAGCCCAAATCTACTGAACAAAACCAGTGGGATGACATGGGCGACCACTTCCAGGTGAAATCTGGAGCACCGTGAATGACTGTCCTGGCTCGGAAAATAACGGGCATTGTTTTGTTCGCAAACCCATAGATTATTTTCCGTTTCAAATTCAACAAAATCTAAAAAGAAACAAAAAAAAAGATACTCCTGGCTTCAAACTCGTGCCATACTGCAAAGCCAGAAAAGTAATTTTCATCATTCTGGCTGGTGCCGAGTTTTGCCGTTCCCCTGACAGTTAAGCTGCATTTGACTATCCAATCCGCTAATGGGAGGAAAGGGGATGCAGATAAAAAAAAAAGAAAATGACAAATACAATTCCTTTTTGCTGGCATTATTTTCTTTCTTTTCTTCACAAAATCTTTCCAAGGCGTGCACAGGGTATAAAATATTAATGTGGCAAAATAGCGAAAGATGCAATAACTTTATGCAAGATCACTTCTAAGCCCAGAAACTCATTCATGTGTTGTTTACGATGGTCAACCCATATTGGAGCTCGGTCACGCTGCCACGTTTGGAAAAAAAAGGATGTTGTTATGACTTGGGACACGTTTGGTATATTTTAAATTATTTATTTGACAGAGCGTAGTTACTGGGGGTGCTAAAAGGCTCAGCGAAATAATGTGTGAAAATTCGACTCGCTTTGTTTTTTCTCCTAGGGCTGTGTAGTTTGTTTCTGCACTTTCGCACCCTTCAGCTGCCTTCACTCATCTTCCATTCCTTACTCTCTCGCGCTCTCTCTTCCCCTCCGTCTTTCGCACTCTCCCTCTCTCTCCCTCTCGGGGCCCCCTTGAGGGTTTGGGAAATAATGTACACAATCATAACAGGCCCGGGTTGTTTACATGGGAAGAAGTTGAGTAGAAGAAAAAAAAAAAAACGAAAGAGAAAGCCGGGGTGAGGAATTATCCCAGCGTGTGCTTCCATTACTGCACCATAGTTAATTGTGAAAGTTGGAGGAAGTTCGAAGATTTTACGCTGTCAGTCAAACGGCATGGGGTTTATATGTTGTAATGGCCATATGAGCTGTAAACAGGTCATGGTAACTCTTCGTATAGTGACACAGAAGGTTAGCAATCTTGCCTCATAGCAAGACTGTGTAGCGTTCGACTGTTGGACTGCGTTGGGGCCCTTATGTGTGGAGTTTGCTTGGTCTCTTTGAGCCTGATTCCCACGGGTTCTTCGGTTCCCACTACCACTAAAAATGATCTCCATGCTTGTCGTTTTTGGTTCTAATTTTAACCTAGTTTGTGTCCAAATGTAGACTTGGTTTGGTCCTTTTCTACTGCTGGTTTAGTCCAGATTTAGTTCCATGTTTAGTCTCGGTTTTGATGTAGTTATTTCAGGGGGACTATCCTGGTTAATTAATGAATGAATACATTAAGTCAAGTTGGTATTGTGTTGTTGTTTTTTTCATACAGAGATGCTTCATCTTTATTTTAATGCAAAAAAGGTGTTGTTTTGATGAGTCAATTATTAATTATCACCAATGATACAAATGTTTTAGAGAGAACATGTTGTGTTTCAGATGACAACTGATTACGCAAATGATATTTAATACAGACGGGGCACAGCTAAAGTAAATAGTTTAAATAAATAGAAAAGAATTGAACAGGTTCAATATTGCGTTTACCTTTTAGAATTACGATGAAATGAATAGGAAATGTGGCTTTTGTCCCCATCTGAGAGTATGGCAGCATCACATTCTAGAAAAACACCAACATGCTGCGTTCACATTACAGACTTTGATGATGTAATAATATCAAATGGAGGGCGGGACCTATGTAAGCATTAGAGATTTACTGTTTTTGAAGGAAATGTCCAAAATAGAAATTCATAAATGTTTCTCCTTCTCATTATTTGATAGAAATTGTCTTTGCAAAACTGTCAAATTAATAATGGTACCACTTTCTGGTGCGATTAAAAAAATAATAATACAAATAAATCACTGTTTTTTTTTTTTATGGTGACAAAGATATTGGTCTTTTCTCTTTTTTTCATGTGGATAGGCTCAGTAACTACAGATATATGAACCATAACAATGTGAAGCATCTATGAACAATGTGAAGTGTATATGAACAACGTGAAGAGTCTTTAAGTGCAGAAAAGCGCTATATAAGTATGATGCGTTATTTTTGTCATTATTATTACTAAACCAGGTCAACAAAACTGTTATCTGACAGTTATAAAGCCAATTCTGTCATAGAAACTGTCCAATTTACACTAGGCACTGTAGAATGTGATGTCACGTGAACACGACCTATTCACTATGTGGGGTAATTAAGACTGATTCACTAAGGTTATAACACGGCTTTCCATCGCCACATAAAAATTAAAATACCATTTATTTTATAGGTACTGTTAATATTACTACAATAAGCATATAGTACAATGGCTGCCTGTTCAAAGTAGAAGCAGAAAACAGTCAAATTCAACAATATGACATCCATACCTTCACGTCTCACAAGTGTTTTCGCCTCTGTCACATTGGGCGTCATCACTTTCCACTATAACGCTTCAATAACAGCCGACAGGGGTCCCAGGTGCACAGCCTCCATGCCACGGCACATCTCCTATCACTCCACAATAAAAACACCCAAACAGAAAAAGAAAAAAAACATGTTCTCTGGCCTTCATGGCAGAAGAAGGGCGCCTCTCAACTCCTCATATTGTGTCACATTTCCCAGAAAGCTCAACCATCTTTCACTAGCAAGAACCAGCAGCTCAGAATACAGCGTGAATATAAATGTACCATGTTTGAAGACGGCAGTAATACTCGACAAAGTGATATTCGAAGGCCCGGTTTGGGGCTTCTGAGGAGGTGATCTACTCTCGGGTTTTGTGTGCCCGTCATTCCTGAAAGATGAATGAGAAATATGTCTTACAGATTCAATCTCTTATGTGTTAATGGTGCGTTCCAGTTGTCCAGGGAGCTCGGGTCTTACAACTTCTTACAAATTTTCACTGTAACAGCCCTCTCGGAATTCCTACTTGGAAACTCTGAGAACATTGAGAGGTAGAAAATTAAAAGTTGGTGAAAGATAAACGGACAGCTTCAAGAGTTATGGTGTTTTTACTTTTATTTGCTCTCAACTGTCCACCCGCTTCTCCGAACCTGAAAAAAGCTTCTGTAAATGCATGGTTATGTTAATATTGCTATTTATATGGAGCTAACGTATGCAATAGTAAAAATGTACTCATAAAATGGAAATGTAATAACGTCTGGGTCATAAATTAACATAAATGCACCCTGATTTGAGCACTTTTCTTGTTTTTAATCACTTGATTGAATCTTTACTGTAATATACTGGTAATTGTTTTTCCAACTTAGCAACTGGAACACTGAAACTCGGAGAAAACGTCACTCCGAGGGCCGAGTTCTGACCTAACTTCAACAACCAAATCAATATAAAAACATTTATTTAAATAACTTTCTTGAATCACTTTTGCATTTGATTCAAAACACAGAGTTAATGATTATTATTGATGATGAATTAAAATGACTGAGGTTCAGGAGCAAGATCACACCTCAACATCCTCCTACTCCTCCTCCTGCAAACCACTCTTCAACCACACCGCCAATTACCCAGAAGCCCTAGTCATACAGGTCCAGCATCTGTTGGTTGTGTCTGCTGGTCGTCCCTTCTCTTTGGTCTGACTACCTAAGACGGAGCCCCCATCCAGAGTCTCAACAGCCTCTACTCTGTCTATCATATCATCAACATTATCATTATCATCACCATTATCATCATCAGTGAGTATTTCCATGTGTTTCATTGTTGCGGTGTGTGGTCCGTGCTTGTAAAAGTGTAATTCACTCTCTCCGACATAACCCTGGACTATGATTGAAGGCCATGTTTTCCATCCTCCCAACGATAGTAATAATTTCATAACAAAGAGATTAGAAAGCACCTCACATCTCCCAATTTTACCGTAATCAACTTTAAGTCACTTCTCTAAAAAAAAAAAAAAGAGACATAATTTCCACACGGCCCAATTACTCTAAATATTCACTTACCCTCAAAGCTAAAGAAATACTCTTCAAGACTATCAATGGCACATATCAATCCAATGAGTTTATTCAGGACAGATTTAAATTTGTCATACATTCTTGCTCATTTTGTGAAGACGACCTTGGATAATCTTTTCTTTGGGTGAAGCTGTCTTTTTGGACCACAACATTAAACCACCTGATAGAAATGACATCATATTTGGCCGTACAAACAACACACAAATCAACAATCTCATCATCCTTGGGAAATGGACGCAAATTCCGCCGTTTCCCCTAAACCCTAATCCCTAACTCGAACCCTATCCCTAACCTTAAACTACTTTCAGTTTTTCTTAAATGAAGAGCCCTAATTATACTCTATTTTTTAATATTTCATTACTGAGTTTTTTTTATTTGCTTTCTTTCTTCTTTCAATTAAGTGTCAACTAATCTGCGTATTGTTCTTCAAATAATAGTCAAAATAAATGCTAGCAGGACAGGAAGAGGCGTGCGTGAAGTATGGCCCTGCTGCCAAACCTCAGATAACCAAACGTATCTTCATTTTTTTTCCTCTCTCGCTTATGAAACAATCTTGCCTTGGCCACACACCAAAAAGCGCATCACTGCACAAGTTGCTTTTTAGTGACTTGGGGGACATTTTGTACATGGATGCATCAGCTCGGTGCCTACTGGATTCCCTGGGCTCGTATCATAGAGAGCTGAGATTCATTACCGAGCCGGGCCTTCACTCATGGTTGCACACTGTCTGCTCGGCTTGGCTGGCCCCCTTTGGACCTCCAGACTGCTCCATAGACAAGCTTTTATTTATTTATCCAGCCTTGGAATGGAGGTTCAAAGTCATGCCGGATAAATGCATTCAAGGTCAGATTTAAATGTATTTCGGATGTACTTGAGATATCCTTCAACGGAATACAGTTCCCACAGAAATGGTTCACTGTGGAATTGATTAATGGTCAGTTTATGGTGTCATTTTCATCACGTTATTGATTTTTAATTCACAGTCACGATTTAAACAAATTACAAAGGTTCACAATCTTGGACAAATTGGGAAAATGGTGTCAGGATTGTTAAAGTGAAATAAGCAACCTAGTCTCCAGAAAAATACGTACATAATTTAAGCTTTAAATGACTATGTATGTGGAAAAACTTACACGTTTTACGATTTGTAAATTAGGGTTAGGGTTTATTATTGATAAACTGTAAGATGTGTGAGTTTTGGATCGACATTCTTACGTATCATAATTTGCAAAACGTGAAATACGTACATTTTCTGTTGACGTTCTCATGCAGTACAACTTCCAAAAGCGTAAAATGTGTCTTTTGACAAAAACGTACCATAGGATTAATACCAATAAATGGAATTACAAAAACGTAAACTATGTACATATATTTTTGGAGACTGGACAGGAATAATGCAACTGAAAGGGAACTTATTGTATTCATTCAATCATTTGCTTATACATCTTCCTATATTGACAAACATATGAGAAAAATGTATTTTAATCATCTATTTATTATTATTAATTTATAGTGCACAAAAATGCCCAATGCATAATTATTCAGTCCGAGCCAGGCTACACTTTGAAAAATATTTCAAAATGATATATGCAAGCAACTCAGACTTCATGCAACAAATATTTTAGACAGCTTGTCTACACCTTGTCATAGAAATGCATGAGCACACTGTGAACCAGTCAAAATAGAAGCCTGACATTTGCAGCAATTACATACATTTTCTTTGAGACCTCAGAAAGGTAGCGCATTTTCCTCACAGAGCTAGTTCATTTCTTTCAGTCCACAAATCCGTCTGGCTTTTTGTGCTCATTGGGGAAAATGTACAGCGTAAACTTCTCAAAAGAAACTATTGATTTAAAAGATAATTTCTAGAGGTGTGATTCATTTTATATATAATGCAATTTATTTTCAGTAGCCACAGCACCAAAGTGACCACAGTGCAAATCAACAACAATTAGAACACAGACAATTAGAGCCACAGTTGTCCTGGAGCAGTCTGACAGTAACAAGACCGGCCATCTGCGGCAATGGCTTAGGCGACAGGGTGGTTAGAACACCATCCATCAACCTGAAAGTCGAATATAGCGCTGCACAATTAATCGCAATTTTAATGGACGCAATTAGCAAATCGTAAGGGCTGTAATTCTTTAAATTTCTTAATTACCTCCACAAAACAACACATAAACCTGTGATATTCTGCATAAAAAAACATAAAATTATCATCTGAAATGCATATGATTCATCTGTTTCAGTCTTTGTCAGTTCTCCTGGATATGTTTAAAATGTAAACCTTGAACACAATCCAATTGAAAAGGCAAATATTATGCATAATTTGTATAGCTATTGGCCTTTAAACATGCTCGAGTAGCTTCACTTTGATGTCACGTTTCAGAATAAAACCAAATTGAAAATAAAACAAAGAACATTATAACTTTGTAACAGCCTTCAGAGATGCCATAGTAACTTAGCTCTATTGGCTGCAGAGGCAAGTACGCAAATTGTAAAAGCACATTGCTTGCTCTGCTAGCCGTGTTATTGAGCAGTCGCGCAGTTGTAATGATCGTGAATTCAGAATCGAGTGTTTTTGACGGTCGGGAAGGAGAGGACTTGCAGGATTCATCAAACAAAAGTGAATGAAGCCGAATACATCTCCAAGTAGGTTTTGGATGACGGAACAATGTTAGAACTGGTCAAAAGCACAAAAAAGTCAATTGCAAATCTAATCGCAGTTGCAATACTTGTCAGAAAAATCTTAATTGGATATTTTTCCCAAATCGTGCAGCCGTAATCAAAGAACCGATTCCTGCTTGGACCGAGTTCTGTCGCTGTGTCCCAATTCCAAGCCAATTCAAATAACTTTAAGGCAAGACAATTCAACCAAGTGTACGACATCATTATAGGCACGGAGGATGAAGCGCAAAGGAAAAATATAAACTGTCGCACCACCAACCTTTGGCCTTGTCTGCAAACTCTTCTCCACTGAGCCGTTGTTCATTCTTTACCTTTTCTACAAGTCACAAAGATCACTTATAAGCCGGACTACGGAGCTGATTCACCAGGCTTGAACTGCCGGAGTGAAAGGTTAAAAAACAAGTTATTTTCCACAGCCGCATATTTGTCGAGCAACTGCAGGTCTGAGGCGACGACATCGGGCCCATTCACAGATCCAAACGCAGGAAGAGCCGGATGACACTTTCACAGGCCCCGACACCATCCACCCACTCACATTCGCACGCACTTTTACTACGGCGGACGTCTTCTCCGCTCGCTGGATGTCACCACAGATGGATGACTCCCTCGTACACTCTCTGGCTCGCTCGCTCTCGCCCAGCCGCTGAACTGTCACAGCCCGCGCCCACATCACACTCTAAAGCCCGGCCTGAATGCCACTAACTACGTCTCGGCCCGCGCTCACCTCTCGCCGATAACTCACACTTGCAAACAGCCATGACGTTATACGCTCCCGCTCTGCTGTCGGTTCACTGTGTCACTGCATCTGCCCAAACAAATGTCCTGCTGGGGATTTGGTCAGCTTTGTAGTGTTAAAAGATGAAACGATTGTGAAAAGATACAGCTTTTTCTTTTGCTTTTTTTACCATTTGAAAAGTCAAGTTAGGCCTCAGGGTTTGTAAATGTTGGAGTACAGTTCCTATGAATATGCATTTTGAATGTTTATTTTGCACACACCTGCAGGTTGATATGTTCATGTAGTTCAATTTATTATTCATGGAAGTTTATGGTGTTTTAGTTAGATCTGTTACCTTTAATTGGTATTTTAAATGATTATCTATTATTATAAAAAAACAACTTTTTATTCATTTTTTTTTTTTTTATTTATGACTGTGTTCTGTGACTCTTTGAGCATCTATCTACATGTTCGAAATACAAATAAAATCAATCAAACACCTCTATTCCATATCTCACCAAGGATCGGAAATTGATTTTTACATTTCTAATACTATCTTAAAGCTCCAATATGTAACTTTGGCCATTTTTTTTTTCTTTCTGGATATTCTTCTCCTACTTAAAAATGTAGAAGAACATTTTTCATTTCACAAACTTGACTCTTACTTGAGGAGCCTCCTTCTTGTTTCTATGGAAATGCTGTTCCTTTGGCTAGAATATTCCACGGAGAATGTTCATGGAGAATGTTCTTTAAGTTTGGTTTTAACATTTAATTTTCAATTAACCATGCAACCTCCATAAAGTTATAAAATGTTCCTTTAAATATTGTAGCTGCTGTTGTACTTTCAATAATTGCAATTTCCTCATGGGACAAACCTATCTTTTAATTTACCAAATTATATATTTGTTCATCTAAATAATCATATCTGTAATTGTTTGTAGTTTGTTCGTAATTACTTTAGATTCTAATTTTCAAGTAACAAACTCACATACCTTTACATGTTGTACGAAAATAACAACATCTGAGGGTTGGCATTGCACATATCAATATTAAATCCCAAAATACTTTTCAGTTTTGACTCTCTTCGATTTCCTCTCTGTGTGTCCGCTCATCACCATCCCACAATGTCTTTCTCTGCTCTCCAGGTCACATCAACTGAGCATTCTCCTCTCCAAACTGCAGCTTATTCCATTTGAAAAACTTTTGTCAAATGATTATTTTATAAAGTCTTACAAAGCTGTCAAGAAACTTTCGGCAAACAGCGCGCTTTTGACCTCGTGTGACTATACCGGCGGTTTCTGAAGTATAAACAAACCAGCGATGACTTGGGAAAAAGCTGTGAAGTGAGTGAGACAAAAGGCTAAGGATGCACGCGCAGCTCCCTCTACCAGGAAAATGTATTAGGACACCTCCTAACGCTGCTAGCACATTCATAACCACACTTTGCCAGTTCTCAGGGTAAAAAAAAAAAATAAAATACAGATGCTCCCTGAAGCTAGCATCGAGAGCAGAAAGGGATTGGAATATTTCACACAGAGAATACAAGGTTTAGCCAGGCCAGAGCAGGAAATCACAATTTGCCACCACATTTATTTGCTCACATTTCTGGAGGCGCACTGACTTGTTTGTTTGTCAGGATTCCAGAGGCTAAACTGTGCTGCGAAGAAACCCAGAAGAAATATTCCCCACGGAAAATTGAAGGGGACTGCACAGACGGAGCAAAACGTCAAAAAATGTAATTGCGATATTTGAGTTTCAGCACAATGATATCTGAATGTGCAATGCGCGGATCAGGAATACATGGCCTTTTGAGAATAAATTGTACCGCAAAATTACTATTGAAATATTTTATGTCAAGTGAGTGTAAATTTCAAGTCACGTTTCGTAAATAATCAAAGTCAACTAATAAAATGGAAAACAGTGGCTGAATCTGAATGCTCACTATATTCGCTAAACCCGCCCTCAAAGCGTTGCGGTATTTAGCAGATTTAACAGATTACTTCACTCATTCACAGAGCGTTTCGCAGCGCGTACCGAACTCGTAAACTCTCTACTTCCTTCTCGCTGCGGGTCATGTGAATCTGGCATCTGTGAAAAAAAAGTCAGCTATAAATGTATTTCTGTCATTTATATTGATCAAATTCGCACACAAGTATTTAAGAACTAATATCACTCACATTTTAATACGTTAACACATTACCGTTAAACATCAAAACGGACTGGTCTATGAAGCTTTTTTCCTGAGATGAGAAACTATTACTCCTTTAACAGCTCATGTGCCTAATGCTAGCAACTTTACACTGCAACAATTTAGAGTTTTTTTTGTTGTTTTTTAATTTATTTTTTATTCATTGGTCAACAACAATATGGGATTCTGTGTACTTTCATTCAGTTGTGTTGGGTCTAGTTAAAGACTTTGCTTTTCATTGTTGTTTTTCGAGCTTTCAGTTTTGAGTGCACTTAAATTTCACCTGCAGGAATATCGGACTGAAAATTCTTGTGACCCCAAAGTAGTGTCCTATCGGTTTCTGCCAACTAATGTCATTCAGGGCAGTCAGCGCAGATATCGGGACATTCAGATTCGGCACATGCTGGTTCTGTCAAATGGCTTTGTATGTCTTTATGTAGACTTTATTAAGGCAGAGACTGTACCAATGTAATAGCTAAAAACTGAAAAATGAACTTTATTAATAATTAGTGAAGCTCTACTACTATTCACTTGGAAATTTTCAAGCAATTACAAGCCATATTTCAGTTGCTAGAAGATTTCTTCAAGTCCAAAAATACTAATCGTTCACTGCACTGAAGCCACATTAGTGTTTTAAATGCAGCTGAACTGAATGTAATTTGTTGTTGTATAAATCCAAGCACCATAAGTGATCATAAAGATTAGAATTGCTCTGATATTTGAGCAGATTATACACATTTTCTTTGGAGTTTACATTTATTTACATTAGTGACTGAGTAATATGGCCGCAGAGGGCATAAAGATCATATTTCTAGCTTGGACCGATAGTGTGGACGTTTGTACGCAGCAAGGGACTTTGTTTTCTTGTGGCTTGTTTTAAAAATATAAAATTGGATCCCCCTAACAACAGATAATCTCCACTCATATCAATACTTGTGCATTAGAGCTCATTTACCAAACCACATTAATACTTGTGGAAAATTCTATGCCCTTTTAAAATCCAACATAAATCTCTTCTTCCAAAACCGCACTTTTCAATTTGCGGAGTCGAACAGGGGGGTAAAAAGCCTCCTCCACTGTTACATCTTCTCTACTTTATTACCAGTCTTCAGGGAAAATGGCCGTTGCAGCCAGGCTATCTGTTTACATTTTCTTTACAAGACTATATTGGAATTATAATTGTGTTGTATGGCACCTTCTTTTGGAGGCTTGCTCTGTTTAAAGGTCCTGTGGAGCCGTGGAGATGAAGAAAAATGGAGGCCTTTTGAGGGATTCGATTACTGGGGAAGAAAATGCAGCTGCACAGTGGCCTTTTTTCTCCCGCTACTCCTCTCTTCTCTGTTTTCCTGCAGGTGCCAATCTCCCGGGATGCTCAATATTAGAGCTGCAGGCACGCTGACGCAAACACTGTGCCATCAACGCCCCGGCAAATGATTTCTTTCTACGATTACACACACTTTAATCTGGAGGAATTGGGATAATTAAAATAGATCGAGGTATTTCTTGGACTGACCGCAGATGTTTCTGTAGCGATACCTATTGCTTCATTGACTTTCGATTTGCTCCAAGGTTAACAGAGGTCAAACCAGAAAGCCTATGCATTCACTGTTTTCGCTTTTAAGATAAGATAAGATAAGATAAGAGATCCTTTATTTGTCCCACAATGGGGAAATTCCACTGTTGCAACACACAGTTTAGGACAGAAATGAATGAAATAGGCGCATGCAATAAAAATAGGATAAATAAACATGGTCATAAAAAATACAATATAAAGTATAAAGTGCACACTCTTATTTACATTAAAAATGGTAGCTAAAGTGGCTTAAGTGTCTTGTTATATACAGTAAGTGACTATGGTGAGGTAAAAGTCTATTAATAGTATGTTAAATTATATTGCACATGATTGTAGCGGGTGAATGGCACATGTTACAGTATTGCACATGATTATAGCGGGTGACTGACACATGTTCAGGGCTAACAGTGTTCATTGTAAAGTCTGACAGCAGCAGGAAGGAAAGACCTGCGAAACCTCTCCTTCACACAGTTACCACAGAGCTTGCCAAGTCTGTGTTGGAAGTATTCTTATTTCTTTTTTTTAATTCTGAAAAGACCTTGGAGTACACTGAACAATGTGTAAACCCATAAATACAGTTATGAATGCTTTATTTGAAAGTTTATTCAATGCACCCCATTGTAACTGGAAAAATAACACGCATCTTGTCTCTCAATAGTCTTTCACACTGGTTATACAAACTGACGGCATAAATATTCCATCACATTGTGGATGACGGCTGATTTCCACAGCTCCAGACGTTGCATGGTGCAGCGGAGTGTGAATGTGTATTCTGTATCCTTAATAATGTTTGGAATACATTTAAATGCAGTGGCAGTTGATTTGCAAACTCTAGTGTCACTGAACAAAGAAAACCTCCACCATTCATTGAAGTCAATGTTCTAATTCCATCATACAACATTCTAGGATCCCAATAGCTCAAGATTGAGCCAGGTCTGTTTTCAGTCGTAGTATGTACTGCTTTAGTGTCAAAATGTTAATGTTTTGTCCTGGTTTGAGGTTAATATCACTGAAATTACTGGGCCTATCCACATGCAACAAAAAAATGGTACATAGTTCCAACAGCTAACTAACAGCTAACAGCAGTGGTGCCATTATTAAACCGTGGCGTCATGATTATGGTAATTGATATGATTTTAAGACACAAGATTATCATTATCTAAATTTTGAAGCAAGTCCCAAACAAATATTGATTCTAGAGTTTAGTCAAAATCTAGAACATAAACGTAACCCATTGATGTTTATCTTTACCATAGTTTCAACAACAACTTTCCCAATTTTACTCAACAATTTCCTGTGTAATATCTCTGTCAATAAGTAATTACTTGCTTGGCGAATATCTGTGTGGAATGTTCATCGGAGGAGAGAAGATCCATATCAAGTGTTCATTTACATAATGCAAATGAATCCACAAAGGAGGGAGAGAAAACAGTTTACTGCCATGGCTGACCGTTGGATGGCACAGTCACTGCTGGGAAAACAAAGTGTTTACAGCACAGACAGGCTAAAGGTCTCCATTTTGGGGATGGTGTGCAGAATAATAAAGCATGTCGAGGCACCAAAATTGATGTGAATTTTTGTTAGACGTTTTCATTTCTCTAAAACGATTTCCCCTGGCAAGAGAAAAGACTTTTGTAGTATAGAGAGATATTGGGAACAGTTGTCCATTTGTTGAGGCTCAAAAGCATTAGCAGAAGATGAGCTCCTCGCCACTCCATTAAGACCTCCCCTGATAGAAGAACACTATTTTAGCCCCTTGTTTACTTAATATGCAGGATCCGGCCCCGTCTATTTGTCTCTAATCAACTGATAAGACGAAAGGCCTTTTCTCTATCCCCCGGAGGATGAAAACCAAACTCCTAATGGTCATTAGTACCAATTATGTTCCTTAACTGGCACATCCTCTATGCTTTTGCTGCGTTGGCTGCCCGAGCGCGTGTGGGATCCGATGTGGAAATGCGAGGGACTCTAAACAGCTCTCCAGAATACATTTCCATCTAGCTAACCACGGCTCTCATATTGATGATGGATATCTTCGGCTTCCTGTTTGTTGTGATTGAGATGGGCGATAAGTTGCCATTTGAGCTCAATAAGACTGCTGTACGGCACGTGTTAATGCACCTCGGTTCCATTATCCTGAGAGATTCATTTACATGGAACTTTGACTCCGTAGTAATTGCAGCGTCGTCAAAGGCATCTTGAGGACACTAGAAAGAGTCGAAGTCCGTCTCAGCGTGTAGTGCCAACTTCCAATTAGCCAACTCAGCTGCTTTGCTGCAAGAACCAGGAGACTTGTGATTTTATGCAAAAGATCAAACGGCCTCTGCCCTAATCCCCCAAGTTCAACCTCGAGAGTGTGATCCTTATCGACAAACGCCGGGTGCAGCACATTACGCATGCATACAGACCTTTTCCTCACGCACTCTACTCGAGCAACAAAGCCAGGGTCCTCGCTGTGGGATTTGCATTGTAAATGTTAGTGCATGTATTGTGTGCTTGACATACGTGACGGCAATTCAGCGACCAATCTGATCTGGTATTCTTGAGGTAATACGCTGCACTCAGGTATTCGCCGATAAGTCCCTCCATCCTGCTCAAATCTGCATGTAGCGCCACACATGATCCCTTTATGAATCCCCGGGGATGGCTGCAAGCGGCTCATGTGGATGAAAAAGTGCATAATACATAGGATGTTATGGATATTATGATTATTGTCGGAGTAAACTGACACATTACAGACACAAGTGACATTACAGCCTCCATTTTTCGTCTTTATCAGATGGAGCAGTGTGCATGCAGGGGAGGAGAAGTGGATTGGAGAAATCAGCTGTGTAAACAGGACACAAACAGCTCTGTCGGTGACAAGGCTGGCTATTGTCAGAAAACTAATAAAGAGGCAGAGTGTTGGCGCAGTGCAGTAATTACACATCCCAGGATATCAGCGAGTGTTTAGAGAAACACTAGCCATCAACAAAGAAGAAAAGGTCATCAAGACAGATATGGCATTAGCATTTTGACGGCGCTGAAAGCCAGCATTGATTCATCTTGGCGGTGGGAAAGCGAGCACAGGTAAACGCTCACAAAAGGACCATAATATCATGTTTTTCTTTCGTTATCCAGCAATTGACAGACAGGTAGTAAGTGTTAGTGGTTGCTTTGTGAACACTGTCAAATCATTACCAACAATCCTGTGGTGTTATGTTTCCACTATTTCCCTGCAGACGGGACATGTGTCATATTTGTGATTCATGAGGTATATTTAGTGATGACAACCTGATATCTTACACCTATTTTTTTTCGATTGCATTGTGTTTATGGCAGAACATTGGTAAAAATGACTGGCACACTCACCAAAGAATGTCACGAGTTTTTCTGTGGAGTTTGCATAGGCCTGTGCAGTTTATCGCATTTTATTCAAATCATGATCAAACTGACTGCAGGTCACAATTATTGGCTTGGGTTTTGAAATCAACAGCTCCTTTGCAGACCTGGTGGTATCAAAGAAAGCACAATATTTGGGGCAGCAAAAAAAAGACTTGAGAAAATAACTGGAATGTTAATTGGCACTGAATTAGAAACAGTCTGTCTTGTCTATGTTTGTGAATTTTATTATTAAGGGCCACATGTATTTCAAGATGTATTTAATATTACACCAAAAATTACAAATTCGGATACAATCTGTCATTTTTACATGCCCATCCAGACGTTTGCATGTTCTGTTCTTATTCTTTCACCATTGAACGTTACAGAATTCTTTCCTTCTTGTTTATTCAGTTTAACAAAAGAATTTCCTACATTCTAGAGTAGCAAGATATATTACAATCGAATTGAAACTGCAATTTGAAGGTAGCAATTACTAAATTGCAAAGACAAACAACACATTATCCTGTCTAAGCATGTGGAGTAGCAGCTAAACCTGTACTAACTGAAATGCATGGGATTCTTGCAGTTCATGTTTAAAGGTCCCATAACATGCAAAATCGACTTTTCAGAGGTTTTAACCTTCCTACAGTGCTATTTGGGCCTCGTATGTGTGCCCAAAGTGGTTTTTTGATTGATTCCCGCATGCTTTCGCTAGAGAACTGTCTTTTTTGTCCCCCTCGGCTGAGCAGGCAGACGGGGGCTCATCCCATGGATGACGCGGCTTCCCATGGATGACGCGGTGTTTAAGCCATGCCACCGGGAAGCGCGCAGCCACAGAATAAAAACAGCTAATGCTAATGCTACACAGTAATTACACGATGGATACGACAGATCGAAGAGTTAGCTTGTTATTTACCAAACGGCAACGTCCGTCGTCGAGGTACTGCATGATCGTCAAACTCCAGGTCAGATCCAGGACGTAGGACTCAGCACGACGCACCGTCAGGACGGATAAAAGGTTTATTCCTGTGTTTGTGTATCACTGTTTACCGGAGCACACGGCGCATGCGCACTATCTCCGCTCTAGGCTTCGGCACGAGTTGGGCGGGGGGAGGCGCGCGAGTTGGGCGGGGGAGCAGCCTGCTCTCTGTTCGGGGGGGTCAGATCTCAGAGTGAGCCGTCTGCTTTTGCAAGGAGGGGGGCCAGTCCAAGAAATGGGTGTTTTTTGGAAACTGTTATGTTATGGATATTGCACAACGCAAAAATGTATCAACAAAGCCCTTAGAATAGACTGTGTAAAGGGGAAAATAGCAGAATATGGGACCTTTAAGTCTTCTTTCAGGCGTTAACATTCCTGGACGTATTTCAAATATGAACTTTGAGTAATGTTCTACAATTAAAACATACATTGTAAAATTAATTGCAGCACTTGTCTGTGAAAAAACACAATTAGATATTTTTCCATAATTGTTCAACTCTACTTTAATTCCCAAACAAAATTTTCAGCAACTTATAAATGGGAGAATGTTTTGAATCGTTGGGTCCAGATGGCTAAATACACACAGAAAGCCATACATGCCTCATCTTGGCTCCTCTAGTGCTAACAACGGGAGAGCTGCAGATCGAGATGGCTGTAAACGAGAACCTGCTTGCCACTGTCCAGATGGAGGCTACAGTGTGTTTGGGTTGGCCTAGCTTGTGTTCCCTTGACGACAAACACACAAAGATCCATGTGGCCATTAAAAAAGTGCTGCCTCACCACAGCTGCTCGCGGTCGGTCTTCATCAGCTAACAGCTACACGGCGCACCATGACGCAGATAAAGCATGCAAACGCACATAAAAGGGCACCGTGCCATTTGGCAGAGTGGAGAACTGCAGGAGCCGAGGAGAGCCCTCTCAAGGGAGTCTGCCTGGGGTTTCCCTCCAAGACGTACTACCAAGCTTCGATGAAATTTTAACATTCTCATGTGCTGTGAAGTCAAACGGAATTTTCCTGAACTACTGATACTACCGCTTTTTGCGATTTTCAGCGTGCGGTTTGTTGTACTGAAGTCGTAGTGTTTCTTATTATTATAGTCGGTTTCAAGATATCAGTAAATGTGAGTCACTGCAGTTAAACTAAAATATATATTAAATTCAGAGGTATACATTTGAAACTTTGAGAGTTTTTTGACATGAGACAAAATGTGACTCGTTTTTCATCGTCTAATGTTTTTATTTCAAAATAAGGTGTTTTATGTGCCATTTGGGACATACAACTTTGAAAAATGGAAAGAGTTAGGTTGTGTTTTGTTGACATATTTGATACAACAAAAAAGTACAGTATTTATTATTTGAGCAAACTGGATCTTTTAAAATTTTTATTTTTTTATTAGATCAACAAATCTTTCTCTTTGTTTTGTCAAAATCGTCATAAGTTACGTTTGGTGAATGCGTGATATTTATTTATTTTTGTGGGAGAAAAATCGGTCTTTGAAGTTACAATGCCCCATCCAAGTTGATAAAATTAATTAATAAAACATCTATTGCAGATTGTTTCCAGGTGAAAGCTTATATGTTGAGGAAGCAAACTGACCAAAAAACAAAAAAATAAACAGTTTTTCCTGACGTTTCTCATACTTAACTCTGCTTGCAGTTGGCAGTAGAAAAGTTGGCAGGAACTTCATTTGCAGGTCGCTAACGCACGACCAAACAAGGAAAGTCCGTAATGAAGAGTTATCTGGAGCCCGTCCCGGATTCTACAGTTTTTTTGGAGAGATGCACTCTTTTGCAGTAGTCAGTTATTCACACCCAATAAACACCAAAACTGTATGGCACGCAACCTCTTTGCCATATTGTAACTGCTCAAATGGCAGCCTCATTTTGCATCGCGATAAATCTTACACTTAACCAATTTTGTCTATGACTGGCAGGCTAATGAATAAACCAATTGCAAGCCGTAAGAGTTTGCCTTTTCCCCCCGATTTTGCCATAGCGGCCGTGCAGGTTAAGCAAAGTGTAATGTCCAAATTAGCCTTGGGTGTGAACGTCAGTGTGAATGGGCTTGTGTTGTGTTGGTGATAGATTGGCAGGCTGAGAGACTGTAACCTTTCGAGTGCCAAACACACGCTGGGATGGGCCCAGAGCGCAGGAAGTGCAGGGGAAGCAAAGGGCAGCAGGGATTCTGTTTTCATACATCATAATAACAAAGACGCATTAGTGTTCACATGTAAAATCCAGTGTTTGAACTGAGATGTCCTACAGAAAAAATGTCACAGCTATGAACAATTTGTCTGTTCTGTTCTTGTTGAAAATGTTCTCTGTGTAGTTTGGAATAGGTAATAGAAATAGCCAGCACAAATTGCACACATTAAGTTGTAGACAAGCTGTTACATTATATTTTTTGCCTCCATAGACTCATGGGTGGCTTTCTAACAACGCATTTTGGTACAATAAGTTGTGGCATGGTGGCTTAATGGTTGGTGCAAGAAAGTCTATCTTATTCATAATCCGCAGGCTAGATCCTCTTCAACATGAATGAATAAGAAATAATTACCAAAGTAAAACAAGCCAGTTGCCATCATGACTTTCATCAAAAGGTTTCTGATGAACAAGTCGGGTGAAAGTGCATAGACTTTGAAAACCCAGAGGAGCTTAATGGATTAGCATTTGACATATACCAGTGGCATGGGTTTTGATGGTAGACTGACACAATGCAGGATTAGGAAAACACACAACATATGGTCAAAAGCTCAAACTATATATGCAGCTTGAAAATAATAAGTTAAATAAGGTTAAAAAGATATACAGTATACTTGGAAATTGTAAGTCTAGGCATGTTTTTGATAAGGAAGCAATATTATAGATAGTTAAAAGCTCAATAGTATAGTGTAACAGTCTGTATTATAATTGTATTACTGTTGTAGTACTTAACATCGCCACAAGGTGGCACTTATTCATTTACAGTTGTACTGTAAGGTTAGAGGTCACTCACTTTTCTTTTTCTCTCGCTCACCGTGCGTATCCTGCACGCACACACCTCTGTGCTCTGCAACCCCGTAACGAGTGGTACAGGTATAACGGACTAATCTTTATTCATGTATGATTCAGACTTAGCGCCGTGGAGACCTGGCATTATATGGTTTCTAAATGTTTAATAAACTAAGTATCAGTGGAACTTTTTGAACGTCTGGCTCTTTTCTCAGCTATCCCAGAGCACATGTTAAATGCTATAGCTAGCGCTCTCCGCCTGACCACTGCGCGTTACAATAGACAACCTGGAAATAAGAAGTCCAGGTATATATGACATGAAAGTCCAGGTATGTTTTTGATGAGAAAACAACTTTAGAGATGGCTAAAAGCTCAAACAGCATATACAACTTAGAAATAATAATACATAATAATAAGTTTGATGCAGAAACAAGATATCACTTAATAACTACACCTTAATTTGCCATAACAAAACATGAACAAAGACTTAATTCACAAGGAACATATAGTTTCTTAAGCATGAGTTAGGCTTAGTAACTATTTAATGAAGGTTGGGGCTAGAGTTTAAGTTAGGAATTAGGGTTTGCACACACTTTAGAACCAGAAGTAGGTTTTTAAATCTAATCTAACTCGTCCTTCACTCTCGCAATCCCTTAGGCACATTGTTAAAATTCATCGGCATTCGTTTTCAGTCCTGTGCACAGCTTTAAAACAGCTTTTTTCAGACGCCGCAGTGAAACTGGGGAGGACCATGCAAACATAGCCAATCAGAGCACTGCTTTTAGCTCTTACTTTGAGACAAAAATACTTCATCATTAGATGCAGACAGCACACAGAGGTCTCATTTTTGTCACAGAGTGCTGCTTATCCAATATACTCTTTGATGGAAAATGCAAAACTTCATCATTTACACCCAAAAAGCCAGGTACCCCAGCTTCAATAAACAATTTGTTCACTATGATTTTAGTCTTTGCTCATGCTTTATTAAGGCAGGCATAAATGTAGTAATTATAAAGTGTGACCAACAACTTTATAGATAGTTAAAAGATCAAATAATATATACGACTTGGAAATAATGATACGGCCAAGTATGTTTTTGTATGTTTTTGATGAGGAAGTAACTTTATACATGGTTAAAAGCTCAAACACTATATACGACTTGGAAAAAATAATAATTTTTACACTTGACAGCCAAGCCTACACTAATTTCATTTTATCTAATCCGAGTGTTCCCATTGTGTTATAACAGCAATCCGCTCTTTCATCAAACCCGTCCTCACCAATGTACTTCTAATTGGATGATCTATTATTCATAATATCAAGGCTTTTTTTTTTTTCATTTCCTTGGAATCCGACTTTTATAAAATAGACAATGGAGAGAAAAAAAGCTTTTGTTAGCACAGATCTGTTAATATTTCATCAGATAAACCGCTGGAACGTGTCCAATCCACTGACAACAACAACAACAACAACAACGAGCTGTAGTGACGACGAGGATCAACGCAATTAGCCAGCCCTGGATAACAGACAAACTCGGCTGCCTAAAAGCTTTTCACGTGTTTCTGGCGTGCTGCATTCAGGGTCCCCGCACACCCTATGGACCCGCCTTGGGGAGCGGTACGTAATTTTCAGTTTCACTCACCATGCACAATCCGCCACAAGCATGTATTCTTTGAGAACTATTTCAACATCCCAGGATCCCATTAAGCATTCATGATTCATCTGGATTTTATATTATAATGTTTTGAATTTTTTATGCGCTCCCTCCGTCCCTTACACATCACACTCTCTGTTCAGATCCGACAGGGGGGAAAAAAAAGGAAAAATTAATCAAACATCAGCGTTGGAGAAGGGAAGAGTGTTGCCCTAGCACGTACAGTGCGGCTTTTGTTTGCAACGCCACCTGTCTTAACGTTTTTTTTCTTTTATTATTTATTAGAGTTGGCTGTTTTTTTTTTACAACACTATAAAACAAATTAGTTCGCCTCATGAAAATAAATCAGTTATTCTCACAGGAAGTTAGAATTGCCTGTAGAAGTCGAGATAGGAACAACACTGCTGACAGGTTGTATCTATTGTTGACAAAGCTGTAAAAGCATTGTCTTAATTCAAATGTGTCACCAAGATTAAACATGTCATACTATTATTTAAACAGGTGTGAAAGCAGAAATGTTTTCTTTGCTTCAGTTTAGTCACACTCTTTATGCTTGACACTAATCAACATAAAGTAAACTGTTCCTTTATCTGACTTGTGTGCATTCTTGTGCTTTTGGTCGGACGCTGAGAACATTTGTCTTTGTTAGTTTCTGCTCAAAATATTGACTAACAATCTCAGGATTTGCATAAAGTAGTTCTCTCTAGCTTAATGTTTGCCTGATAAACAAGATCAATCTCCATCTCTTTTGACTTCACCCTACCTGATATCAAAACTCAAAACTGACTGCAAGTCGTAGAAATGGTAATTCTGGAAGCAAACAACTTGGTGTGGTGTTAATGTGCAACTTCTGCTCGCAAATTTGTATTTAACTTTTATCTGACACCATACAGAAGTAGAATTAAAGCATTCATTTCATTATGTCAGATTCAGATTAATTTATTTGCCATTTGCAGTTAAAAACCACATTGGAAAGACTTGTGCAACAAACTCAACATGCATCAAAAAACTACACAAGCAAACAGCAGAGCTTTTGCGACAGTGCCTTGTCTTGGCACCATCTTAACACTGATAAAAGTGTTTTTATCATTCAAAAAAATGCAGCCTTATTGTGAGCAGACTTGTGTCGACACGGACCTGGCTCAAAACTTGACGTAGTGAGCACAGCACCTGCTTGTCGCCATGGGAAACTCATCGCTTTGCTCCTAATGTTCCACAGTAACCATGGGTTTAAGAGCAATGACAAAATTAGCCCCGCTGCATGACATATTATCTTACAGAATATTCTGTTATTTGATTGGTGAATATTGCTCTAAACGGCGCCTATAAACAGGAAGCTACAACTCATGAATAGCATAAAAAGTATTATCTCCGTGGAGAATGTTACACAGCGTGGCTTTTACATTCCATTTCCATCGTGCCTGCCACTTGAAATGCTCCACGGTGGGGCTTCAAGTAACCTAAAAGAATGAATTCACAAACTTTAAAAAGCCCTCAACTTCCATAAACTTGCTCGACTTAACAACTTTGACTGGAGCCGAGCGTTCACCCGATCCCCTGGAGTTGCATTAACTTCTTTATGCAGTGTAGGCCCATAAAAGCCCGTGATTAGTGGCCTATGAGCAGGGAGTGTGTTTTCGCAGGTAGAGAGCCAAGAGGTGCCGAAGTAAAGCCTGCACGGACGCCTGCCCTTTCACACCACCCCTTCCCTCTCCTGGCTATTATTTCAGCTATCTTTTTGTTCTTTCTGCAGAAGGGATCATTAAACCGAAATAATTCATTTGTGAGAAAGGTCAGAGTCTGCAGTCTGTTGTCACCCAGATACCAGAGTTAGGAGTGGCTGCATGGAGAGAAGAGCGAGGAAAATGCCGCTACATTGATTCCCCGTGTGTTTGTATGTGTAGGGGTTTTTATGTGGTTAGCCCAGTGAGAAGCCTTCTGCCCGGTGCCCTGCAGATGATTACAATCGGCATCCTAATACCTGGTATTATTGGCGGTGACACTGATCTTCAACTAAATGCCAGATCCTTTGTTTACCAGGGCCAGTTTATTGTGATCATCAGAAAGGATAAAGGGGTTGGAGGAGGAGAAGGTTGAGATGGGATCCTTAAGGCATGCGGTGCAAAAGTGGTTGGTTTGGCACTGCACCTTACATGCACTGTGGGCAGACATTGTACAAATAAAATAAAAGGTATGACAAAGATGAATTTAAATAGACCAAAACTGTAAAACCAAACTGTAAAAATTTAGTTTAGGATTTGAGGTTTTTGATGTAACGATTACTGGGTTTCAAGTTAATTATTTCTTCTTGATTTGGAAGATTTAATGACTGCCTTTGCCCATTCAAAAGATATATTTTGATTTGCGCTATTGCTATGACAACGAAGGTTATCACCATGCTAAATTTTTAAAATTAGGGAGGATCATTAGGCCTAAATTCTGCCAAGACCTGGTGAGCTAACATGTTGCAAAAGCCCTTATCTAAAGCAAATTAACTGTTCCTATACCTACCCCTAATCATAATCCTAACCATGAAAAAATATGTTGCATGTATGTATGTATGTATGTATGTATGCATAAGTGGGAAGTGAGGGAAAATGTAAGTGCTTGAAACCAATGAATAATGACAGAAAAGTGTTTAGTGTGGATTTTAAAGGAAAAATAATTTTTTTTTTGCATTTTTCATATCGCTGTTGGCCATTAAACATGCTCTTGTGTGCCTTAAATTTGCCATCTCATGTTTAAAAAAAAAAAAGCTTCTTATTCATTCTAGGCCCTGTGTAAACAGTCACTATGAAATTACACCTATTGAGTGCATCCAGCCAGCAGATGGCGCCAGAGCTATATACACTCTAGTGAAGTTACCGTTGAAAATAAGGTATGATGCGGATTTGCTGCAGCATTTATCGTATTTAGATGGCAGAAATGCTCAGAACAATTTGAACAATGATTTAACGACTTAAAACAGAAGAATATTCTTGGGTAAGTGACATAGATGATCCGAAATTACGTTCCAGATAGAAGGAGTTCACAGGAAGTGTGTATGATACTCGGAGGGGGGAGAATTTTATGATAAACATTCCTCAAAACAGCGTGAATGCAACTGAATGCTACTTCAGGTATGTTTTTGATGATGGAACATTGTTAGAACATGCTCAAAAGAGTCACTGTAGCAGAATATATGTCCTTTAAGCTTGTTTATTTGGTTTAGTTTAGCAGTATTGCGTCAATCTTTTCAGACCAGCTACATCAGATTGAAAATTACTTTCAAATGGAAGTTGAAACGTCTTGATTTCAATTTACAAACCTCTACTAAACTACTGGGACATCAACCAGTATCATTTTCTTTTAGCTTTTGTTAGTAAATAAATGTATTGACTAAATAATAGATACACTGCATGATCATTAAAGAAGAAGTGCATGTGGTGTATGCTGTGACTCACGAAAAAATAAAACATGAAGTCCAGTTGTATGGAAGAAAGATGTAGAGTTATACTAATGTAATGAAAACCTTGCATAGTGAGGCTGTAACGCTCTAAAAATAGGAACTCAAACTCAGTCTGAACAGAGACTATTCCCATTGTAAGTGATGCTCTGTGCAGTCCACGTGTTCCTCCAACAAACCGTGAAGCCAAATCGCACAATAACAACATCCATTCTTAACAAGATTACTGCGCCAGTCCCAGTTTGGCTGATGGGACGTGTATGGAGCCTGGGCGCATGGATAAGCCGCCTTGTGATGCCCGCAGCGCTTTACATACGCAGGGCCGTCCATAGGAGACTGTCCGCCTGGAGACCCGAGCCAGGCATGGAGCCCACAAGAGCACACTGGCACTGGGACAGGGGATCCCAGCTCCTGCATGCTTAGGCCCCTAACTGTGTCAGAGGCAAGGGCCAATTAGCAGGTTTCACATAATCATAATCTTTTCATTTGAATAATCTGATTGGAATAATTGTTATAATTTACTGCAGCTGATGCTTGGCCAATTTTGCAGCTGAAAAACACAGTCTAACTTCAGAGAGTGTTCAACGTCGGCTTCTTTAATACATTGAAGAGCTATCCGTCTTTGCCTGGTTAAAATATGATTATGCACGGGTCGGTGTATTGTCTGGGAAAACATCATTTAAATGTCAGCGAAGACAAAAGACCAAGAGGCAGCTTAAGCCTGTGTAATTGTCTTTCTTAAAGCTTAAAAAACATGGATGCAAAAACGCCTCCATTTTGAAAACAACACGCCTAATTTAGCCAAAGCGACTCGTGAGCTGAGCATTTGAGGTGAACCACTTTAATTCCTATAAATTAGTTAGAGCAAAAGTTCAAGGCAGAGCGCCAAATGATTTAGCCTGCTAAGCGCTCCACCTCCACACAGACGGTCCAGGCCAAGCCCAGCGCGCCAGCCATGAAGAGGGAGTCACGAACGGGGCCGTGCGGGGGCGGACTTAATGAGAGGAGAGGGTCTGCTGCAGTTTTCACCCCGTGAGTTTGACACAGTCAGCTGACAAACAGTGACGGGGGAGCCAGCTAATCACACGGCTTAAGTCCAAGGTGAAGCCATAAAGGGCCATTTGGTTTGAATTAACACTGATGTAGCAGCCCGGGAAAGTGGCCCCAGCGAGCGAGTACTGGGCGCTTTAATCACGCTGAGGAGCAGATGTGAGCGATAGCGGCGAGCTTGTTATTTTGCTTAGGGACTCCGGAGCTGCGTGAATGGATATGCTTCCCTGTTAAAGTGGACATATCATGCTTTTATTTTCACCTTTTGAACATTTAAAACATTTACCTGGGGTCTAAATAAACTATACCTGCAATCTACAGTCTGAATTCCTCCTAATTTTCTTTCTACATGCCTCTCTTTTACCCTTTTGTAAGGAGCGCTTTTGAGCGCCTTGTTTTGGCACTGTCTCTTTAAATGCAAATGATTTAGTTCGCACCCCACCCCCTCCCATGCGCATTGCATGCAGACTCCGCCCCGTTCAGCCATTGTTGTAGTCCCAAACACAGTCCGTCTGACGGATCCAAAACTTCTCCAAAGTTAGAAAAAAACGTAATGACAATCGAAAAATGGAAACAAGCGAAGAAATCAACATCCAGCCACGAGCCAGAGTCTGACACAGACCAAGAGGAAATCGAAGAAGACGATCCTCCGCAGCAAAGACTTCAAATGGCTGCGTCTCAATGGTTTGTTTACTACTATGTAATTCGCTATGCGCTCCGTTAGCTTAACTGTGTGTGAAAGATATTAGCAGGTTGTCTAATGGACCCTCACTTTACCATCTTACTACAACAACAGTCCGGGGGAAAAGGCTACTGTCAAGTCAGTCAGTGTAGTTAAGGTGCTGCGGGCTACGCTTGCTGCGCGCTAATGCTAGCGACATGCTAACGCTAGCTACGAGCAGTCTGATGTGAGTTCTGCCTTATGAAAACCTAAAACATAAATTTATTATATGTGTATATAAAGACATGTGCCCTAAGCAGCTGGAAAACAGCCGAGTAAAAGATGGGCAGCTACAGGTGTAATGCTAATCCCTCACAAATGGCCAGCACACAGGTAAAGAATGACTGGATAAAAATAGGTCTAATAAACAGTGTTTCAGCATTTCTTGACTTACCGCTCCACTATATCGTCATCTCCATAGACCGAAGGAACTGACCCTTCGATCAAATGCAATCTTTGAGCAAATCCCTCGTTGTACTGGCGGAGGTTACTGAAGCACTCCTCTTTGAAGTGCTTAGCACACAAACTGAACTTTCCCCACTGTCAGTGGTACATCACCGCGAAAAATAAAACGTAACCAGCCGATCTCAGTTGTTCAGATGCAGGCGGTCGGTGTAATGAGTTGTGCTGGTAACACAACCAAGAACAGAGCATTTTAACTTGTCCACTCGCACCTTTGACATCTTTGCGCTTGGACTACAAAATCGCTACGAGGAAAATAAAGATGGCGGTCTCTGCCGGAAGCTCTTGACCTTGTTTAGTAGTTCCGCTGTGACGTAATAGATAAAAATACGTAACAGATAATGCGGATATTCGAACGAACTGAGAAATATGTTGCAAAATTTATATAAATATATCTCTGCAGCTACTTAAGTGATTAATTTAAACTTTTAGCCACTACCAGACACCCACAGTACACAATAAAAGGTATCTAAGGGCCAAAAAAGTAGATTTTGCATGATATGTCCCCTTTAAATTATTATTGCAGCTGATGCATGCACACGAGAGAGCTCCCAGGGATTGCGGACAAGGCTCGTCGTGTGACTCCTTACGATACACTGAGCTGCAACATGATTTCTGCTCCCTTGCGACGACACCGAGAGAGTGTGTGTGTGTAATATAATGCACCCAGCAGGAGAGCGGCAGAGGCAGGACACGGTGCTCTGTGTGCCCCATGTTGGCGTACGTGGGTGTGATTAGACAGACATAAAGGCAAAAGGGGAGTGGGGGAGGCGAAAGAGCGATGTTTTAGCAGTGACACTGCATCTGCCACTGCTAAAATGTGAAAGTGCAACGCGTCTCTATTAAAGCAGGCCGGTGAAAACAAACGCAATAACATTTAAGTTAAAGCGCAGCCATTAGGTCCGCTGTGAAAGCAATAATGCGTCCGTGCACGAGGTCACCTGTAAAGCTGACATTCCAGCGAATCCACTTGCCCATTACTTCCCAATACAGACAGGGCAGTTTAGACGGAAATACTTCATAAATATGGCTCTGCTGACGTGCTGCCAAATGTCTGCAAAAATACCCCCGCCATAAAACTCCACGGGCAGACTGTTTACTGTTGCACACATAACCCTCGTGTAATGTGTCCAAACCGACCGTTGCCTTTCTTCTCATTTTGGTCCATAACGCTCCCAAATGGACTGACTCGCACGCGGGGAATACACACACACGCGTATACAGTGAGGGTGCTTGTTAATGGGGAACGGCAACGCAACGCCATAGACAACCTGTCAAGCTCTTGGAGGGCAGCACTAATGTAATCCCACAGCTCTATCAGAGGCACCGCTGGGCCCAGTGTTTTATTACAGAGCGAGAGGGAGGGACAGACACATACACGCGCAGATCGGCGAAGACGAGGGCGACCGCGAGCGAGCGAGCACTCACGGTCCATTGATATAATGGCCCAGGCAGCATTACAGATTTACAGGTGAGCCTATAAGAGGGAGGCTGCGGAGTAGTGTTACCGTGTGCATGGGAGAGAGGGGATGGAGTTGCTGACATGGAGGGCATGGAGTTGGACGGTTGGCTCCAAGACGGCTGACACCTATTGACTGCCACTGAAAAGAGGCGCGGAGTAAGTCATCTTGGTTGTGTCTGTTTAGTACTAGAGGTATCTGGATACAGCCCTGTCATGGGGAACAAATTTTAGAAGTGTGATGTATCGCTGAAGAAAATATAGATAAACGGCAATTCTAAATGTACAATATTATTAAAAAGTATAAGCTGCAATGAATAAAGAGCAGAATATAACTATAAATTTATGATCAAAGTTATTTATTCAACTGTCTACAGCTCAATCTCATTGTACTACAGAGAAATAACAAAATCTCTCACTAGTACAAAAAGAAAAAGAACCTACTATGAAAACTGACCTTCGAAAATCATTGTTTCATCTATCATTTATTGAATGATAAGTCAAGACAAGACAAAAATGGAACCGAATCAGACTCGAAATGAAAATATCAGGTCTCGAGTCACTGGCTAAAATGGACTGCGACCCAAATCAAGTTTTTTGTTTTTTTACTTATTCCTGCTCTCCAACATTCTACCACTATCCACAGACATGCATTGGGTGAAGGTAAATAGTTTTATGGGTTTCAGCCTTGGAACTGCAGATGCAACTATTGTAAAGGCTGTACAGCGTGAGGGCTCGGTTGCTGTAAGCCAGACAACCTTGGATAAGCACTCTACAAACTTACTATTCTTACTGTTCAGGCAACAGAATAGACCATCTGAACAGTCAACTTGTTAGACTAGAGCAATGTAACAACATTTTTTGTCAATTAAAGACAGAAGGATAGGACAAAGGTTAGATGTGTTTATGACCATTTTTCACCACATGCATATCTGGATGAATTGTGTTGGGCACAACGCTGATGTTGCACCAATCTCAGATGTCTTGGTCTTTCGAAAACACGGACATAGTGTTATATGGAATATGTATTCTTGGTACGTGGCACTCAGATTATTAAATATATAGTATGGCCTCATATTAAAAGTAAAGATATTATGCATTTTTCATATTGATATAAACAGGCTACCTTTAGTACCTTAAATTTGCCATCTCATGGTTTGAAACAAAATTTTTTATTATTTATAAATGAGCAATTTCTCTGCTGTCTGCCCTGACACTGTGTGTATGCAGCCGATAGAAGGTGTCTAGCCCTTGTTATCACTTTAAGAGACACTACAATCAGTTTAGCAGTAGTAGTGGTCGTGTTTAGACTGCAGAAATGCTCAAAAAGAGTCTGGTGATGATTTAAGGACTTAAAACAGCCAAAGATTCTTGGACAAATGTTGTATGAAATCGTAAAAAACGTTAGAGGGAGTTCAGCAGGTAGTGTTTTTGACAGTCAGGTAGGAGAGGAGCTTCAAACCAACATTCTTCAAAATGGCATGAATGCAGATAAATGCAACTTTGGGTATGTTTTTGATGACGGAACATTTTTAGAACATAGTTAAAAGCTCAATAAAGTCACTGTAGCAGAATATGTGTCCTTTAAGCGGGCTGCACAATAAATTATTTTTAGCCGTATTTGCCTCCATGATTTCAGGGAGCGGTCCAGCCATATCCTTAAAATCCTATTATCGTACATAGAGCTCAAAATGACTGAAACGGGCACCCCAAAAAAATTACAACAATGCGCTAAAAATATTTGCAGTGTCTATAAAGAACACAACAAACGTTAGAGTCTTCTTATTGTACATCTGGAAACCCGGTGGAGAAAAAGAGTAGTAGAAAAATCTGAAATTGTAAGGTTCCAACATGAATTGAACATTTTACATGTGTTGCTTGCTATCGACTTTACATCGGTTTTGCCAAGTGATGGTTCTTAGATTGTAGAGAGTTTAGAGAGAGAGGTTTTCATGTATCATCATCATCACCACAATGACTGTAGGCTGAGCGCGATGAATACACAGCTCCAGTGGGTCTTTAAGCAGGGTTAACTCCACATATGTTCTTTTTTTTGTAAATACAATAAGTGCACACACAAACAACTACCATATACTTGAGCATTTGTCTTCATAATGAAACCCGTTTGATCACATGAAATCAGCAAGTAGTGTCATTGTCCTTGATGCAAGTGTGTAAAACTCCTTACACACTGAATCACGTCTTAAAATTCCTGAAGATTTTAACATCCTCTAGTCTAGTGTGCAGCCGGCTGTTAGCAAATTCTTCATCTACGTTCTAAACATGCAGATGCGAGCTCACAAACTGTTTAAGATATTTAAACCCTACCACAGGATGCAATGGAGATCTAAGGGCTGAAAGACAAACTATTCAATACACATTTCCATGCGCCTGCTTGGAGAAAGATTACAGGGCTGTATTCCTGGCCCTGTTGTGGGTGTGAGAAACCAAACGGAATTAAACTCTCTCCAACACACATCAATGCTCCTTCCCTTCTTGGATGCAATCATGAATGAATCCTGCGTCTAATTTGGGCACCATATCTATCCCAACGTATTATTTCCAAGCCAGTGCCTAATAATTTATGTGGAGTAACGGCTATCAATCACTAGCAATAATCCGGCTAATATTCTCGTTGACTCTGGGACTGGATTCATCAATCAAGGGCAGGTAGAAAATCTTTAAGGATTCAAGCGAAGCAAATGCAGATTAAGGTGCGGAGGGAGAATGGGTGGCTAATTAGAGGGTGCTTTCGTAGACGGAGAAAAAAAAAGAAAATCGACCTTTGATGTGTTTTGGAATCGCAAACGGTATGGCCTCGGGGAGGACGGGGGAGTGGAGTCAAGTCTGGATCCAAGTTCAACCTCGCCAAAGCCAAACACTCGAAGAGGAATGTGAACAATGTCATTTCACTGCAGCCCATCAGCCCTGCAGGCAGACTTACTGGGCTCAAGAGTCACTCGCGCCATAATCACCCCGTCACGCTGAAGAGGAGACGGAGGGAGGAGGGGGGGTGGGGAAGGAGGGGTGAAAGAGGAGCAAAGAAGCAGTGCGTGCCATTATTCATAAAGCCGTGTTCCAAATCTGTGGTGGTACTCCAAAGTGCGGCTTAAGAAAGGGAAGGCATGCAAAAACTAGTATGACCAAAATGAATAAATTAAAAAATGTGGTGTCAAGTGGCAAATGGGTGGGCGATATTGATATATTTTTTTAATTCGCATTAACCCAGTGACAATATACTTTTGCAGTTCTACACAAATAATACACTGCAGTTAATGTTGTCATTCTCACTGAGCCTGTGGTTAAGGTTCAAATACAACAGAAAATGAATCACAAACTGTATTCTTTTTTGAGCGATTATACTTTTTTGTCGGCTCTTTTTTGCAACGTTTAAAAGTATCTTTAATCCTAGATGATTAACTCAATAAAATACTACTTGCAATGATAATTTTGACATTTTGTATATATATATATATATATATACATATATATATCACGTAATATATTGACCCTTTGCACCTACGTCACACGATCACGTGGGTGCACCATAATGGACGGCAAGAGTATGCGAGCGCAGAATTACGGGGAGCGCAAAAGTAACAAACTCACAGTGATTGCAATTATTTTTGTCACTTAAGCGATGGCTACTTCTAACTCATGTTCAGTTCAGTTGTCAGTGGAAGCAGGACAACTTTTACTTTTAGGTATTTTGAGAAAGTGAAGATCGCTAGCTTAGAAACGGACCCTTACCTGTTTCCTCCTGCCATGCTCACCGATTTAATCAAAACGTCAATATCATTCATTTTCTACCGCTTGTTCCCGTTAGGGGTCGCGGGTGACTGGAGCCTATCCCAGTGACTTTTGGCCTTAGGTGGGGTACACCCTGGACAGTGGCCAACCGTGGGTTCTCTCCTCCCACCGTCCAAAGACATGACTGTGTAGGGTAACTGAGAACTCTAAATTGTCCCTAGTGAATGAATGTGAGAGTGAATGGTTGTCTGTCAATGTCTCTGTCTCTCTGTGTCAATATCATCATAATCAATATATTTTATTCACAAATAATAATTTTGTGGATGTAATATGTATTATCCATTTTGCAGGCTTGAGTCTATATACATACATGCATACATACAAGTTAATTTCTTGGCTGGATAACTAACGCCGTGCCCCGCATAACTTTGACTGTTTCACATATTCAGATATGTTTTCGTGTAAAATGTCATACACTTGTAACATTGGCATTGACTTAACTTGTAAAAAATGCTCACTGCAAATCCGTGAGTACTTGGAGGGCTTCCAGTTCTTTGGATTTATTGCTGCTACCCATCGCCGTCTTCTGTCTTCATAAACAGGTAAACGATAAAAGGCTACATTGGACTTACGGCTTTGCCTGTTAGTGCAGCCAACTGCACAACAGGATATCAACATTTTACGTGTAAAATTGATCAATGTTAGCTTACTAATAGTTAGGTTTAGGGCAAATTTCGATCATTTTACCTCGCACAAACAGCGCTTCCGCCGTCCGTCATGGCAAAGTGGGCGTTCCATGACGTCACATGCAAAGGGTCAATACACAATAATGCAATGAGATGCTTGAGAATTCATAAGGCATTTTGGAGTTGATGCATTTTGTAATTTGACTATTACCAGGTCCGAGTCACTTAAAATGCAATTCTGGTGTATAGAGTTGCTTTATGTCAAATGCTTTAAGTGCGTACAGAGGTGGAAAAGTTCATCTAGTATACATTTAAACATGTTTGAAAATCATAAATATTCTGTCTCTTAAAATAATGTTTTGATTAAAAGATTAGAAGACAAACTTGCAGAGACGTATTTACATAAAAAAGACATTACGATATAAAACGTTAATTTATTGGCAGAAAGCATCGAAACATTGGCACCTATAGTCTCCACCCCATTAGCAATGTTTTCTATTTTCATCCTTGTTTTGACACTGACAAAAAAGGAAACAAAAATCCGACTACATAAATTATCCAATACACCGGTATAGACGCAGTAGGAAATACCTTGCAGCAAAGTGGTAAATAAACCTGATGCAATGAGTTCTAGCACAGGCCTTGATCTCTTTGTGACTTCACCTGGCCTGAAAACGAGAAAACAGCAGGGCAAATATTTCCGACCGCTCTTCAATTTAAGGTGAACACAAGTCAAACATCAGTAGTACAACAGAACAGGAAAGCCAACAACTGCGGGCCCTGTCTCTCACATGTACCTGGCAGCAGCAATCCGAAACGCTGGGGTCCGACTGACTGGGAATTCTGTCAAAGAGCTTGTCGGCCAGAGTCAAGCTAGCGTTTCCATCAGTACACGCATACCGACAGTGCACGGTTCTTTAAGGAACGCTTTACAGACAAGGAATGGTTAAGAGCGGGTGGCTTTTTAAGGTAGTGCGCATTGTTCAAATGTCAGGCCTTGAATAGAAATGTTTTTTAAGGTAACTCGGGACTCAACTGAAGTATATCTCAAATCTTTGTACTTTCTTTGGACTTTACCTTAGTCTGGAAGGTCCATCACCTGCTTTGAACTAAACGCATCTATCCCCATGAAGACAAGCAGGTTTCACGGTATTTCTGAGCAATGAAAACACCTGTAGTTGAATAAATGCTTGATAAAACAACTCGGTTCTTGGATCCAACCAAGCATAGGTACGAGCCTCTAAGTTGGATAATTGCTGCAAGGGGGACTGTCTTTCAGCTGCAACATCGAACTTAAACCCAACTGATGCTTTTCATTTCTGAAACAACCATGTGGAAAGACAAATACTATGGTCATGGAAAAAATGTCAGTATGTTTTAAGAACTGTCGAATAGTTGGCACCAAACAGAAAACAAAGGAGATTGCAGAAATGAATCTACAATCTACAATCACTTGACCTTGAGAGGGCTTGAAGTGAGAATTAAAGAGATAATAGCCTAAGAAGAATTCCAAATGCACATTACTGCATTCCTTCGAAGAGTTAATTTTCAGACATTTCAAACTAATGTGTTTTCAAAGATGTTTTCTTCTCTTTTCAGTCCTTTACACATATTTACTTAGCTGAGGGAATTTGCTCAAGAAGGGATCAAATTATACATATTTTTTTCACTAAAATAGATTTGGCTTTTGAAAACACTGCTAAAACACTGTCTTTTAATTCTTTTTTCCCCCCTTCCAAATGGCGCTTATCTGTCTTTGCAATTGAGCTCCTCTCGGTGGTGAAATGACATTAAATTTGACCCAATCTTTTGATAACTGACAACAACGACAACCACTTTGGTCAGAAGAGCCGCGCCCAAGGACACCGTGCAAGTACGGATCGGAACGGATTGGAACTGCCACCACGATACCACTCGAGTATACACGGAATACATGGAATATCTTCCTTTTAAGTCTTTGAAGAAACAGAACATTAACTTCAGATTTACATCTTTAGCATGCTGTGAATTTTGTCCAAACAGCTTGTTGGCTATAGTCAAGCGAGTGTTTCCTTTAGCGCAGAGGCACACGGCGCACAATACTTCTTACGGACATACGCGCTCTCTCGCTCGTTGCTGAATCAATAATCAAACGCCTTTTCTCTCCTTTCTTGTACCCCTGTCAGTCCCTGCATTCTTCCGCTACAGCACGAGATTGATGAATATTAATGTCAGGATTATCAATTCTCTTTGTGTTGCGAAAACATATACAATGCAGCGGTTGGATGAAAGACTCTGGACAATGGGTTGGGGGAATAAGTCAATTTAGCATATCGGCACTAGCTAGGGATCCGTCATTAAGAATCCCCAGGCTGTATGCAATAAGCGATGAGCCTATTGGGAGTCCAAAAGTTGCATGTGAGACAGTGAGATATTGTTACGCCAGAACGCCATCAATCTGTAAAAGGAAACAGACAACTTTGGTGCTAAAGCTGCAATTTGTCCAATGTTTGTCTTTTGTTCTTTGGCGATGTTGGCGTTTTTAATAAGTTGTTTCTTTTGTACGTTTGAATAATTGAAAAGGGTTTTGACAAGAGGAAGAATGCAAAGGGAAAGCGATGCATTTTTATTTTATATTTTTAAAGAGGTGTCAGTTCTGCTCGATGGTGATAGGAAGGGGCAGGTGTCAAAGCAAAGTCAGGACGGAACATGATTGCATTGCTGGGATAGCAGTCGGTAAAATATAATTTAAACGGGCAGCATGTAATATTTATGGAGCTTTCATTCTGTTTAGTTTCATGAAATAGTTTCGTTACTCCCATTCATACTTCCTTTCCCTAACCCCGCCTACTCAAGAATTCAAGACCAATTAGCGTACACAACCAGTGTTCTGACTTTAAAAAAAAAATTTAACTGTTTTCCTATTCTGCAATTCATATGTCCAAACATACAACCAAACTGCACTCTACTGCCCTCACCTGGTCTTGCACTTGTATTTGTATCCATGGGTTTCAGATTGATGAAAAATGTAACCAGTTTCCAAAGCGTTATATCGTTTTAATGGTCGAAAGTACTCAAAACGGTGCTTATAAAGAAGAAGCTATGAAAGAACAGTGACAGTAACACTTTTTGACTTCAGGTTTGTGGTTCTCTCGTTATAAAAGTCTCTTGAAAAGTCACCCAGACCCATATTTTTGTGTTGCATACCTGATTTGCACAAACTTTGACACACAGAAGTTGAATAATGTGTTAAAAATAAAGTTTTTGTTGGGCAATATACTGATAAAAATGGATTTGCGATCTCATTCCTGTCACAAAATGATATCGTAATTCACAAATTTTTGTTGAATCGAGTTCTAAGCTACAAATGAAGACACTTTTTTCCCGTCCACTCCTCTTGTTGGTCAGCTTTAATACAACTCAGTGAATGACAGTTGGATTAAACCAGTTGCAATGACCTTTCTTAAAAAGCAGATTACTTTAGTTACAACTTCAAGGCAACACGCATCTTGATGAAACTAAAATCTGGCTCCAAGTCAGAATCCACCCCTAATTTGTTGTGATAGAACTCTCAATGCAAATGATCTACTATTTGGCGAAGCGAAGTTTTGGACAAGGACTTGGACATACCTAAAGTCATCAGCATAATTTAGAAAACTTCTAGCACTGCTTTTACATCCTGTTTTTGTATCTTCTTTTTTGTTGTTGTTGTAAATAACAGTACATTAATCCCTGTGTACATACATCTTTAGGGTCTCTTCTCTCGCTTACATTCACATTACGTCAGATCCCGTGCCAGCTACAGCATTAGCGCTTTGTTTCGGCGAATCACTCCAGAGCCGGTCTCCCTCTCCTCCAATCTGGCACGAACCAAATCAAGAGCTGCTTTTCCCAACATTACCCACCGCCGCCGATCGTCATGAGAGCCTTTACCTGCTCGACGACACACGAACCTGCCTCCACACTTCCACGGGGCATCTACCGTCGCACTCCATTTGCCTATATTTCCTGCGCTAATAGCCGGTGATTTCTGAAACATTCCTGGCTCATGATGAGTAATCCGAAAATCCCTTTCCAAAAAAATGTCTGGCTTTGAAACTACAGGCGAGCAATAAGCCTTTACAGCTGTCTTCCCGGTTTGGGTTTAACAGGTACCGCGTGTCTGCCCCTGACTGAAGAAAACACAGCATGGTGACTCGCGGTGTCAAGGAAATTTTAAAAAGCTGAAATGTCCAACGCATGTCTACGGTAAAGCAATATTTATGTTTCTAGCAATGGTGTCCTCAGTTGACCGCTCAAAGGTTGGGTTGTTTAGGTCGTTTATTGCTTAGTACTTTATGACCATAAGGAATTAATTGATTGAGTAATATTTTTTGAATGAAAATGCTACAACTACAACTGAAATTGCACTTCTTATATACTTCATCCACTTCTACAAGTATAATTATTGATAATACCAATAAAAACATTTGTCATTCCATCTTTAAGAGTTTGTAGTTAAAGTAGTAGTAGTCAAAAGATTAAAAGCTTTATTTATTGACCTTACCAAAGCTTTTGATATGGTCGATCATTATTTGTTACTGGACAAACTTTATTCAGTTGGTCTTAATAGGTCTTCCCTCCTTTGGTTCAATTCATATCTTCATCATCGTCAACAGTGTGTTTTTTTTAAAGGCAGCTTCTCCAACTTTTTAACCATAGAGAGAGGTGTGCCACAAGGATCTTCACTTGGTCCCCTTTTATTTTCTATTTTCATTAACGACCTTCCCCTTTCTTGTACTGACTGCAAGATACAACTTTATGCAGATGATACTGTAATTTACTCATCCAAATCTAATATTATTGACATTCAGCACTCTATTCAGTCTGACTTTAACACTGTCCAACTTTGGCTTGAATCTAACAAACTATTACTCAATAAATCCAAATCCTATTTTATGCTATTTCAGAAAAGACGGTGTTCTGTGCTAACCAATGAAATTAGTCTGACCTATTTGGATGGGACACCAATTGCAGCTACAGAACAATTTAAATATTTAGGTCTGTGGCTGGATTCCTCACTGTCATTTAACACTCATATTAACTCAATCACAAATAAAATTTCTTATCGTTTAAAATTACTGTATCACTCAATTAACTGTTTTAGTTTCTCAGTTAGGAAAAGGATAATCTCTCAACTCATTCTGCCAATTCTTGATTACAGTGATCTAATTTATCAAAACACCACAGCTAGTAATCTCAAACCACTCGATGTCATCTATAACAGTCTTTGCAGGTTTATTCTCCGCTGTCCCTTCAGAACTCACCATTGTGTTATGTATGAACAACTCTCCTGGCTCCCATTATTCTCTCGACGACAATTTCATTGGTTATTATTTATTTTCAAATGCATCAATCTTAGTTTTCCTGAATATCTTAAACAGTATTTAATTCCATTTAGACCCTCGTATAGCTTACGCCATGCAAATCAGGTATTCTTTGTTGTCCCAAGAGTTAAAAAAGAAATTGGTAAATATTCATTCAAATATAAAGCTCCCTTTGATTGGAACAATCTCCCCTCATCTATTCGCTCTGTAACTTCTTTCACTTTGTTTAAGAACAGCCTTCTGCAATATTTGCACCATTCATGTAATTGCTTTTGATCTGCCTTTTTATTTGTGAATGTTTCAATTTGTATTTTATTTTTGATATATTTTTATGTTCTTGCTTTACAAATCTATTGATTAAGAGTTTACAGTAAGTGTGTGTATGTGTGGGTGTGTGTGTTATTGTCATTTTTGTTTAGTATTTTAAGTTTCTATGTACAGTTTATTTATTCTGTCTGCTCTACTGTATCCATCCATTTTTTTAAAACGAGATGGTTCATCTCAAGGGGCTTATCCTCCTAATAAATAAATTGAAATTGAAATTGAAAAGAAAATACAAATGCACTGATAGATCCTTCTGAAACTTTCTGATTAGAGGAATAATATGCAAATTTCACTGCTGTTCAGAAAAAGAAAAAAAAAGTTCTACGTTTGAGTATCTACCAAACATGTGTTTACTTTCATAATAGGCAAGGCAAGTTTATTTGTAGAGCACAATTCGTACACAAGGCAATTCAAAGTGCTTTACATAAAAGGAAACATTTTATATATAATCATAAAACAAACAGGATTCAACAGGAATTTGCTGCAAACCAGAGTCAAACCTGATACTTTTAATCTTTTCCTGTTTTAAATACAGTAAATTACGGGTTATATAAGAGTTAAAGCTATTTGCAGGCAGTTTAAACAGTGTGTCATGGACTAAGTGTTATACATTGCAGGGGGAAACAGACGTTTCATTCTGCAATTTAGCTTTGTAAACATTTGATTAAAAACAAATTACTCAACAGTCAAGGGTAATTCATGCTTTACTCCAGCCATAATATATAACAAAGCTCTAACGGTACAACAAAAGCATTTAAACAGCATTATAGATGTCACAATATCAAATGTTAGCGTTAAGATTATTGTGAGAACAAACGTCACTGCAAATGTTGGCACTGTGACAAAACAATGCTGAAAATGATCTTTAATTCACTAGTTTAATGGATGACAAATGCTCTGAAAAAAGTACTTTACCTATAGTTTACTTTTCATATATCTTGAACTGAAAAACACTACCTACAATTGTCATATGTATATGTTTGTTTAGTTCTAACATTTATATTGTGTACTAAATCATTCCAATTATTGATTAACTGGATAATCTTGACTTTCCTGAATAACATGCAAAAACACTGACTCACTCTCCCCCATGGTAACAAAGCTAACTTACTAAAGTAAAGTCTTTATCAGTTGAAAGTCAAAGTCCTAGTTAAAGTTTAGGATCCAGTCGAAGTTTAGTAATGTATCTCTTCAATCATCAGACACAGTCCAAAGGGAAAACAGAAACAATTTATAACAGTATTTTGGCTGAGTTTAGACTGGAGTAAAAAAAGAAAAAAAAAAGAAAAGAAAAGAAAAAGCATTTAGTTATTAAAAATCAAAGCAAAAGCAAAACTGAATAATTATTATAATAGACTAATTTGGTTATGTGGAACATCCTTTGTTTTTGTCAACACAGAAGCCAAAATGAAAATAATGAAATTGTGTTAATGATATTTTGCCTTTTTTTTTTTTTAATCATGATTATTTTTAACCAGCGCCAACAGAACACACCAACCCGCTCCTCAACCACAAGAGCGGGTGACGTCGGGTGATGGTACAACACAATTTGGAATATCAGGGATTACGTGTTTAATTAGACCCAAAATATCCAACATGGACCGACTCCAGTCTTGGCCGAGGAGACGCTTGACAGTCGGCCCGTGCGCGCACAAACCCAGACACCCAGGCGGCGTCAAATTGTGCAAAATACACAGTGTTCCGTATGACCCGTTTGAATCACACCTCCCACTCGCCTTAGCTTCATTTTTTAATTAGGCGTGAGAACTACTGGGGAGAAAAAAAAAGAAAAGAAGAAGAAGAAGCAGGGAAGAATAGAGCAGATTTATCGTCTTAAAACCAACACAATGCCATCTCCGCCGGACTTATCTTAGCTCTGCCAGGCATACTCATGAGCACTTAACCTTGATGTGAGCGCTACCCATCACCATCGCTTAGCTAAAAGGCATAGCGTCCTCTCTTTCCCCCTCCTCCTCATCCTCCTCCTCCGCCGTCCCGCTCTCCCCGATCTGTCCTTCAGCTATAATGATGATGCTTTACACCTATGACTAACCTGCTACGGCGGCTAAGTTTGTTGCCAAGCGCTTTATGGAAGCCTTGAGAGGGGGAAAGCATCCTTCAAGACCCGGAAACGCCGTCCACCGCTGAACGGCTACCAAGATCTTTCAAGCTTACAGCGCGGAGAGGATAGAGTAGTCAGTGCCAAGCGTTTAGAAGGTGCTTTATAGTCGTTTCTGTCCTGGCAAAAACAGGGGGTGATATTAAATGCAGGTTAAAAAGTACAGGAATTTAGCTGTGTGCGGAGATATGAACAGTTAGGAAAGGAATGGAGAAACCTCAGCCAAGGCTCTGATCGTATTTTTGCAACGACACAGATGTAATGTTGAGTTTGGACTCGAAAGACTTGTAGTTCGGGGGTAAATTCTCTAAAACTGCATTCTCAAACTGTGGTACGTGGGTTCCTTCAGGTGGTAAGTCAATTGAATCGACATTTGTGTCTTTGTTTACGTTTGTCCTTATTTAGAACTAGTAAAGCAATTGTGAAGTCTTCTTTTAGCCAAAGTTAAGACCTAGAATAGTCCTGTTTTAGACCTGGGGGAACTCGAAGGGCCAAATATTTTCTTAGGTGGTACTGGAAGTGAAAAGAGCAAGAACCACAGCTTTAAAACTCTTGTATCTTACATTGGTATTGAATCATTTTAAAGGTGCACTGTGCAACTTTTCTTATCTTAATGTCATTCTGTGAAACATTCCAGGCAAAGAATTCAGATCTCAATGGAGACAAGCAGGTAATGAAGTGATGTTGTGAATGTTGTCTTGAAGATTGAGCATATTTATGGTACAAAAACGCGGATTGACTGGTGATATTTCTGGACTTTTGTGATTATTTTACAGATAGTTCACATTTGTTGGATAATTAAACCTGAACTAATAAGTGTAAGACATGTTTGAACACATTTCTGTTGGACTTACATAATATTGTCTGAGTATTGTTGGCATGAAACTCCCAAAAAATGTTGAGCTTTTCATTTTTTTCAGTAAACTGTACCACACTAATTGTTAAGAATGTATTAAAGTCAAACTACAATAAAATAAACTTCCTTCATCTTTCCCCCCTCACTTCAAGTAAACTGCATCCAACTGTATTACCATTAAATGTACATGAGTCATTTAAAATTCCATCTATAATTTTTGCATAGAGCTTAAGCCTGGGCAGCGTAAAGGCCCCGTTTTACTTGATCCTTTTGATGAGCAGCCACTGTCGGATCCAGCAGAGGCTGACTAATTGACTCGCTTGAAAAATTAATGCATCACTTAACAGCATTTTTGTGTTGCGTCGGTATTTAGCAAACACAGGTGCCAATCCCGCATGGTGGCAAATGTTTAATTGATGCTGCCATATGACTAAGTTTGGCATGAAAGAATCAACAGGAAAGACATTCTATTTCAGCATTTCTCCTACAAACCCACAAAATGAGTGAATGCTGTAAAATGGATTGGATTTCTAGGTTTTTTGATGAATATGATCAAATGCTGGCTATGTTTCACAGCCAGTGCAGGGCTAGTCAACTTCATTTTTTCCGAGGGGTAGATTTTTGGAGGGCCATGATAGACAACAAAATTTGGGATTGTATAAAATATAAAGATCAATTAAATAAATACACAACACTTAGATCGGTTGCAGTAATGATGAAATAACTACTGCTATACTAGATTTTTGGAAGAAACGAATCCAGAAAACTTTTTCCTGTTCAAAAACGACAACCAAGGACTAAACCAGAATGAAACTATGAGACCCGATCTGAACCAGGACTAACCCAGAGTCAAACAAAGCAGAATTAAACAAGGTCTAAACTAGGGCCAAAAAAATGTAAGTACTAACCCAGAATTAAACCAGTAAACAAAACAAAATGTATGTTTTAATAGGGGTTAAAAGGCGGGGTCGAGGGCCGTATTGACTCGTTTGAAGAGCCTAATTATGCCCCCGGGCCGCAAGTTGAATCGCCCTGAAGCACACCAAGAAATCATAATAATAATAATACTAAAAAGGTCTATACTCTTGACTTATTTAATGCCACAACAAAAAGTAAACACACCCAGATGTCAGCACATCACTTCAGTCTTTTTGCACTTGATTGACTTTGTTTCTTTTCAAATTGGACTCTGTGGTTTTAATGGCCTTGAACCTCCATATCTGACCCAGCTCCTGTCTGTTTGAAACCCAAGCCAAGCCTTAAGGTCAACAAATCAGCAAGTCCCCAGAGCCAGACTCAAACACTGGGGTGATGGAGCTTTCTCTGTCGCTGGGCCCAGACTCTGGAATAAACTGTCCCCGATATCTGCACCATCACAGACTTTGGCAGTTTTAAATCTAGACTCAAAACGTATTTTCTCACACTTGCTTTTAACACTCAGTGATGTAGTGACACTTTATGTTGAACAGTTTTACTGTTTTCACACTTACATTTATTGTGGTATGGTTTAATGCTTTTATATTGCCTTGGTTTTTTATTGAAAAGCACTTTGGTCACCTTGAGTGTCATAAAAGGCTCTATAAATAAAAGTTTATTGATTGATAGATTGAAAAGTAGGAAAATCTACAAAAAAAAAAAAAAAACATCATCAAAATAGACAGAACCGAAAGGAAAATCGACTCATATCATTTTTTACACTGCTAGTTTTTGGTGAGAAATGTTTCCAAATGGATTGGATTTCCAGGTTTTTGAAGGAATATGCTAGAAATGCTGGCTATGCTTTCACAGCAAGCCATTAAATCACAATGAAATACATTATACAAATTATTTTATAACACGGCCAAAAGAAAAGACATCTGACTTTAATATATATATATAAATATGCCAAAAATATATGCACATTTCTTATAACTAATGTGGCTGTTTGTTTGGGAGCAAAAATCGCCAAAAGGAAAACCCAAAAGCTAAATATGACTCCTAATATGCTTTACACTGCTAGTTTTGGCGAAAAATAAATTCTACAAAAAAACATTTCAAATTTAAACCTTTTTTGCACATCTTTAACCAGTTATTTGATCCTGTACATTGCGCCAAACTGTAAGGCGTAGTGTAAGGAGTGGGAGGAGCAAGGTTGCCAGGTTGACTCTCCCCAGGTTAGCAGCAGCTTGGAGCAGTAAACAGGCTGCTTGTCACACTGGCCATTCGCCTTTTCTTCCATTGAAAAGTCCCTGACACGTGCACACAGAGCCAGGGAGCAGGTGGCCCTTAGCAGCGGGAGATGACCACAGTGCAGCTCATTCCAAAAGCCACCGAAAAGAGTGAAAATGAGGTGCGTCTATTGTAAGAAGACATACAAATGTGAAGGAAATGTATCTTTTCTCTTGGATCGAACAACAAGGTGAAATAAACACATTGCAAAAAAATTGTCACAGTTATTATTAGAAGCTGCACAAAAGAGATCAGTCTAAAGGATTATATTTGCCGCTATAGTTGTGCAGTGCAGGGATGGAAGGTTGTAAGGTAGAGAATATATTCAAAGTAGGGTTGAAAAATGTATTGAAAATAGAAAAGAATTAGATGAAAAAGGAAATAAAATCAGATACTATTCAATAATAAAACTAGATACAAGGATTGATAAAAAAAAAGAAGAAAAAAACATTTCCTGAACAGTTCTAGAAGAAAACTTTGAAACCACATGGTAACATATCAAAAGTATTAGTATTTTTGTGACGAAATTGTATTTATTAATATTGTGGTATTGAAATTGGAACAAATTATCAAGCATAGTCCTTAGTATCAATTTTTTGGGGGGAATTTAGTACTGTCACTACACAATTCAAAGTATTAGATTTGCTTCAAAGCTGTAATAACCAAAAAATCTAAATATAACTTTAAAATCAACAAACATTAAACAGGTTGCATAGGTTTTTTAATTAAACTGTGCGTGATAAAAGTTGTGAATATATCTATCACTATTTATCACTTGGGGAAACAATTTGTTTGGGTACCACTCTTTGGAGTTTTATGCCTCTCTATTGCCCCCTACCTCTCCACATCCTTCACATCCCCAACCCTCCTTCAACCCAACAACCAGACGACCAGCAAAACCCCAAAATAAACAAATAAACACAAACTTGAGGGAGCATTCAAATAGCCCCAAATTAATGTTTCCACATGATAAGCGAGCTTAACATAACGCTGACAATCACAGTGCACTCACCCTGCCAACCAGGATTGGATCGGGTCCAGAGAATTCCTCCAGCACAAACATTTGATTCCAAACCCATCCTCTCTTGGCGCGGCTCAGTAATCTTTGTCCTTCGCTTCCAGCACCGCTCGCCACCGCGGCCCCCGCTGCCGAACCACCAGTCTGCGTGCCTCTGGAGTGCACGGCGATTGGACTGCTTGACACGCAAGTAATCCAAAACAGCAGCAGAGTTACCAAAAGACTCGTAAGCATCTCCTCGGACCGCTTTGGCATCCTGGCGGCCATTTGTTTGGTCCGTTTGTTTATTTGTCGATCTCTAAAGTCTCTCTGGTTTGACCCCCGTTCCCTCCTGCCGTCTTTGCTATCTCCCCCTCCCTCGTTGCGTCTCTTCAGATCAACAGCTCCTTCGTAGATAACAAGAAAAGGTTACTTGTGTCCTCTTTGAAACTCGGCGTATTCATGGCGTGATAAAGGTCACTTGCATGGCTCGGCGTGCGTCCGTAGCATTTGCTAAAGAGAGGGCGAGGTGCTCCAGCTCAGCCGCGTCCATTTGGAAGTATTCCGAATTGGGAGACCTGAAATGGGAGCAGTAAGAACTTTGTTAGAAGGATCTTTTTTGAAATCCTGGGGAGAAATATCAAGAGGTGGGGGGAAGAGACGGATGGGGAAGCAGTGCCAAATAAACAATACAGCAAATCACACTGGGCAGCCAAGAACAAGGTTAAAAAACAGGGCAATACAATGCAGTGGAATTTGATTTGATACAGTGCAGGTTAAGTCACATTAAGAATGGAGTAGTATTGCAATAAAACAAAAGTCCATCAGAGTAATTCCTGGCAGAATTCAATTGTAAAACATACTGCAAAAAAAGTGCAATTTGTGCCAGGAAAACTTCCATTTGTATAATCCAATCAGTATTGACAACAATTGATATTTTGTCCAATTTGGCAGCAACACGTTACAGAACCACGTGACGAATGGCATTATAAAGCAATAAGCAAACAACACATCTTTCTTATTTTAGAACGAGATGTCAATATGCCACTTGATTATTACAAACGATGTTTCCGTAACACCGGTGACCCTATCTTGTTTCCATATTACTGCAAACAAATGGCTTGCTCGGCTGTATCCAATTCTCTATCAGATAGCCTGGGCTTTAATCTCTTGTACATTGGGATTATCCAGGAAAGATTTGTATGAAAAATTACACGTTCCTTATGATTAATGCTGTGTCAATACAAGCCGGGCTAAATTGTCCTCCAGGGCTTGTGTTTTCCATTAAAAATCGTTCGACATGCAGAACAGTGGCGGGTTTGCAGATAGAGCGGTTTGCTGCAGGTGAGCCCCACAATGTCAACAGCGCTGGAGCCGGCTGATACCACCGTAATCCAACAACGATGATGACGATGATTAGGACAGCTGATAAATTGTGCTGGCGTTTGAAGGCATGTTTAATCGCCCCCAACGCAATGTAATATCGCGGCGGAACTGCTGTTTTGTGATAAGGATGGACAGGGAAGTGTTTCGGGGGGGGAAAGTTGCAAAGAGCTTGGAGCTGAACTGTAAACATGAGATAGTATGTAAAAAAAAAACGGATTGAGATATTTGGATTTGGGTATTGAGCGCGACAGTGGCTTTTGTTGTAATTTGAATGCTTGGTGGTTGGAATTTTTTGTTTGTTTTTTTAAATTGAAAAACAGAAAATAATCAAATGTTGCCATATTTTTTTTACATTTTGACAGTGATTTGTAATGAAAAGACACTTGAAAAGTCTGTGTAATCCCTCATTAGTCCAGATTGTCACCTATATTCATCCAGACTGAAAATTACTTTTGGATGGAAGTCGAAACGTCTTGATTTGTGAAACAGTATCCAGATAATTGCCTTAGAAACTTTTCCTACCATGAATTCTAAAGTTACATCTCTTTTCACAGACTTACAAATTGACACAAAATGCAGTAATTAGGCTGGTAAAGGACGATTAAGGTTGGAACTTGCTGTCCAAAAATCCCCCAAAACGTGCGCAAAAGCCTATTTCCATTTCATCTTTTTTGTGCCTTTGATAAAATAATCGAGTCTGCTATGACGCGTGACTGGGCTGACAATTTCAGCACCACGGGGAAAGGGGACAGCTCCAGACGCAGCCGGGGAACGTGAGGGGGAAAGCAGGCAGAGCGTTGGAGGAGCTGTCCGAGGTACTAGACGTGCTTGTCCGCAGAGAAGGAGCCGAGAGAGACCGCCGCCTACCCAACTGCCAATAAATCAGTTTAGTGGATGTCTTTAAACAGCCCTGTGTACGCGAGCATTATTTTGCCGCGGAGGGATAAGGTGCTCCGGCTCCTATCCAATCTCCTCTTGCGCTCTGAAGTTTCTTGTCTACGAGCACATAATGTCTTCATTCATCAAGACAGGTGGCAGTTTAAGTTGAAAGGAAGAAACGAGTGCCATAATTAAACGTGGGGTTTTATAGAAGACCGGTCCTTAAATGAGTCGTGGGGAACGGTATAGCCCAAGTTGCACACCTTGCAGTGCACAAGCGTGGGGGAGAAAACCTCGCAAAATCGCTCGGAAAAAAAACCTTGACACGAGCCAGCGACGGCGTTACCTGTTAGGAAATAGTGTAATTAGCTTTACTTACTACAATGAGACCCGCATCCTTCCGCGCTGCTGCATAATTCCTCTTGTGAAACGTGTAAAAGCCAAAAAACTCCGGTGCGTATCGTTCGAAGCGCTGGAGGGAAATGTGGAGTGCAGAGACAGTAGAAATCCTTTTCCAACGCGAAGGGAAGCTTACAGCCGTTTGTTGTCGGCGTGGAAGGCAGTTCTTTTTTTTTTCTTTTTTTTCTTTTTTTTTGCGTGAGTGTTATAGGAGCTCCGACAGGCTCGCTCGCTGGCCGACTGGAAAAGTGAGCAGGGGATGGAAGAGAGACGCGCGGCGGCGAACAGAGAGCCTCCCCTCCGCTGCGCTCATTGGATTGATGAGGAGCCGGGTCAACAGGCGCGCAAATGAACGCGTGCCTGGCTGCCGTGGACGCGCAAAGGTGGCACGTCTCGGGTTGCAGACGAGAGTTAGGGACGGATAAGAAACGGGGGATACATAGGTACGCTGCGTAAAGAAAAAAAAGAAAAAAAGGGGGTGAAGATTGCGTGCGTCGTCGTTGCGCGCGACTTGGACAGCGCTTCTGTGGAGGTGTTTTAGTTAAATGAAGTAAACGAACACGACGCTGGCTCGTTTACTTTACGCACGAGTGTTATTTGAGACGGTTTCAGGGAGGAACAGATGGGCGCTATAGGCTGGAGTCAAGAGTCTGCAAAAGGTTGGACACTAGAGCAGGTATAAGAACTAAACTCCGCCACTTTTAGTAGCTTATTGTGTTACATGTTATTGGTCAAGTCTGATTGTAACATTATATGAGCTCATTGTGTTGCAAAGGAAGTGGAAAGCGGCATGAAGAAAGATCCACCAAAACGTGACCATGAATGCAAAGTAAATGGTCACAAGAGGCTATTTTATCAAATTATCAAACGCAAGTAAATGCATTTATATCAAACAAATGTCTGTATTGTGTTCAAAAATGAGTGGGATGAAGAGAGAAAATAAAATAAATAAAAATAAACTCTGAAAAAACATATAAGAGTAATTGGAATGATCAAATTCTGTACATATTTTATTATTATGGTTGATAAATATTCAACTGTTGTGCTGTGCTTTTTTTGATTTGAGTGAAGAGTATGAGCGCAATACGCTTCACCTGGTCAAGGACTAATTTAATTGTCAGTTTTGATTCATTTCATTCTGTATAAAATGTCTAATTGACCAAACAATGAATGCAATAAAACACTCATAACTATTGTTTAAATTAGAGATAAAATAAAGCATAATAACGGTAGGCTTTTTTTCGTTTACAAACAGACAAAAATATGGGATGAATGAACTTGTTTTTGTTTTTGTTTTTTGTGCCTGCTGCTCTTTCTGTGTGCATGGAGCTGCGGTGTGAATGACAGCCAGACGTGTTGTCCAGGGAGGGAGCCCTCTAGTGTTGGTAATGTTCTTGGCAGCAGAATAGCACATGAGGAAGAGAAAGGAGACGGGGCCTTTAGGGAAATCTGTCCTTCGTGCTGTTTGTTATTAATATGTAAGTGCATTGAGCAGATTCTCTATGCAGCAGCTGTGGTAAAACATTGTAGAAATCGTTTGACTGATTACCACGATTCTTGAATACTGATTTTTAAATGTTTCTAAGATGCTGCTGTATTGAGATGTCTATGATCTGCTATGGATTTAATTTATTTCACACAATTTTCTTTCAGTCGCCGGAATTTCCAATTTTTCACAGCACTCTAACACAAGTATTATGCAGTAGCTGTTTATTTATGCATTATGTATTTGATAGAAACCAAATATAACTTTTTATGTACACCTTTATGTAACCACGAAGTCCCATTGAGAGTTGGAATTCGGAGTGTTGGAAAAAAAAAGAAAAGAAAACCCGAAAGAATAACTTTCCTCCGCACTTTTTACACTTTTCTTGAACTTTTCAAGTGATTTTGCAAATCATTCAAAGTCAGGGCTGCACATTTTATCAAAATCAAATAGAAATCACGATATTAATGGACGCAATTAGCAAACCAAAAAGGCTGCGATTTTTAAGTGCCATAACTTACTCCACAAACGACAAAATATCAGTTTTTATTCTGCATAAAAACTGCTAACCCTGTAGTTTAGGCTCTGTACACACATGCTCTGAAATGCATTATTATTTTTACTAGTTTGCCAGGTGAATTTTAGTATTTTTATCAATTCTTCTATGAACTTTGAACAGAATCACGTACTATTAAAAGCTCTAATTGCAATACTGGTCAGAGAAATTGCAACTGATACTTTTCCAAAATCATGCAGCTCTATTTCAAGTAGGAAAAAGCAGAATTCTCCCCTTTTCGTGTCTAATGTATAATCTGAGGGCTTCTGGCAGATCTGATTTCACTAAACGCAATATTCATTAGTTTTAGCAAAACATAAATTTGTCAAGAAGACCGAGCGTAAGACAACAATCTTCACATCCACATTTGGACTGAGTCACTCCGCACAGCCCTCGCACACACAGTTTACACATGATCACACTGCCGCTGCTGCAATGGGCTGCACACACTATCAGTCTATTTATAAATTCATGGTCATGGCATCTCAAATGATCGTCTTGTCCTAAATTTCACATTCCGCACGAGTTATGAAGCATGATGGGACTGGGCTGATAATAAATTCATCACAGTATTTGATTTGTATTATGTTTAAACGGTGTAAAAGTGTTGTAAGTGCATTTTAAAAGAGTGCCATTTTAAAAGAGAGACGTTTGACTTCTTTACACATAGCTGTGGTTTCAAAGCCAAATGTAGTTTAGTGCAATCAGAATATTATTCCATCCCACCTTGATAAAGTCCCCTCAACACAATTTGAATTGATAACCAAAACAATAAACTTTTCTTTCTTCTGCTTTTAGGAAGTAAATTAATTCATGTGATTGGTTAAATCCATCTGTAACTTAACAATGGGTCGAGTGGGTGGAAAAAAGTGCAGACAGTGGGAATAAAGTGCCTAAAACAACAGTTAAGATCATTATAATTAAGACTTTGCACACAGAATAATTCCTTCCTGGTTGTAAATCATGACATGGGTTAGGGTTATACACTGGGCCAAAACTCCTCTCATGTCACAGAAAGTATTATTCGACAAATAAAAATACATGAGAACACTTTATTTTGTTGAAGTAATGATTAAAGTATCAGAAAACGTGCTTCTTGTGTGTAAATGGTCCTAACCTTTTGGGTGGAGTCTCCCTAAATGTGAGGAACTCGTCTCTTCTTTTAACTTTTTCAACTTTTATTCACAAACTGGCACTTGATTGAAAACTACCATAAATATTTGGAACTGGTGTTATTCCCCCAAACAAAGTCAAAACTAGAAAATCATAAAAAACTTTTCAAATGCACTTTAAATATATATATAAAAAAAACAAAAAACATGCATTCTTACTGTGAGCAGGTTCACCTTTCCACAGATCTGACCTGTAACTTGGCCTGATGGCGCCACCAGCTTGTCTCCATGTAGATGTCATACTGTGAAACATTCTGTAAAATCAAAGCAAGTTTAAGAAAATATTAGGGCTGCAACAAGATAATCGTTTAAGCGCAAGTAACTGATTATTGAAATAATCGAATAATTGTTTACTGGTCAAAGCAAGGGTAGGTTTGAAAGCATGTCATGAGCTGAGAATTTATAACCCGTATTGAGCTGCAAATGCATGTAAAAAACAGTCACTAGTCTAATCAATTACCAAAATAATTGTTAGTTGTAGCCCTAAAAATATGTATAAATAAAAAAAAAGGGAGTGGTTTGAAGAAATTGAATCAAACAAATAGTATCTGCTACTTTAGTGCTAAGTTATTCTTGGTTTTATACTTTATGGAAATATGTGTATGGATTATGTGGGAAAAGTGATACCGTTGTACTGTATAACAATGTATGTCGATAACAATGAGAAAAACAAAACAAAAAACACAGAGGTCTCATTGATAAAACATGCAGACGTACAAAAACGAGACTTTTTCACGTTTAAGCTCGTGATTCGTAAAAACACAACTTGACATGGAAAGGAGTGGCCCTGACCAAAAACTCAGATCTTTGCGCGGAGATCTGTGCTCAGTGAGACGAGAAATTAAGAAAGTTCGAGGAAGTTTGTATGAATTTGAGTTTCGCCCAAGAAATTCATGCAAAGTTTTTATAAATGAGACCCCTGGAAACAAAAGCAATAACCTCTCAAACCATCCAAAACAGCACCGCCACCACCACCACCACCACCAACAACAACAAAAATGCACGCACTGCACCTTTAAGCAGTTCTAAATAAGAAATACTCTGGATCTGGGTTACAGTCTGCACACTGACCTGCTGCAACTCCTTCACTTTGCGAGGGAACTTGTGAATTTAGCCTATTTCAGTAATTCATAGTGAAGCGTACTGTGTTATATAAATTGTTGAGTGGGTCAGAGAATGGAGAATGATTGAATTCACTCTCTTAAGAGCAAAAGTGTTGCCGTTCTACCGCGCTACACTTCAGTTTACAATCTGACAGCGCAAAATAAACACAAAAAGTCTCACGAATAAAAGCCCCCCCCAAAAACGCACACACCAGAACCGACACCTCTGTGAAAAGAACTAAATTGTAAAATGTAAATCACCTCGATGATTATTCACCCGCATTCAAATGTGCGGCGTCCATTGATTAAATTCACTCTTTGCCAGTTTGATTTTTGTGCTTTTTAAAAACTAGGTCAGAGATAATTTGCATATTTTGACATTTAAACAATCGGCAGTGGGTAAAAAAAAAGAGAAAACTTCAAATGGAATCAGCCGTGTTCGCTTTCTGAAGTGGCAGAATGGAAAAGGCGCGGGGCTGTGCTACTCAATTAGACTGCTCATATTACTCTGTCAATGAAGAGGGCAGCACTTGACAATGAAGAACAATGAGCATTTCCCCGGCTTTCATGTCCAGCCGTGCGCTTATTGGGTCAAGTGCTGTAGCGGATATGCCATTTCACTTTGTACTATTGACAGCATAATAGTGGTTAAGGTGTGGCGAGGAGGAGGAGAGTGATGGACGAGCCGAGATGGGAGTCGAGAGAGCGGGAAACAAATAACGAGGCTTGGTAAAATATGAGGCGTAGATTAAAAAGTGGAACGGATACAAACAAATTTGAGTTTCATGTTCGTGCACAGTTTTTTTTTGAGTACCTCCAGATCAAAGCCGGGTCTAAACTACTCGAGGTCTAAACTGGAGCTGCGCCAAAATAGTAAACAAGGGCGAAATTGTAGATGCAATTTACTTGGCGCGAAACGAACACGAGAACTGCAGGGGAACCACAGTTTGAGACCACAGTTTGAGAATCAGCGCCTTGAGTGTAAAAAAAAATGTTTTGCTTGATGCAGAAAAATACCTGATTTTTACGGTCTTAAAAACGTGAAAATAGAACATTTTTTCATTTATTCGTTTATTGGGACAATGTACAATGTCCTCCCCGTGTTACCGTGGGTTCTCTCCGGGTTCTCCGGCTTCCTCCCACCGTCCAAAGACATGACTGTGTAGGTTAATTGGAAACTCTAAATTGTCCCTAGTGAATGAATGTGAGAGTGAATGGTTGTCTGTCCTTGTCTCTGTCTCTCTGTGTCAGCCCTGCGACGAGTTGGCCACTGTCCAGGGTGTACCCCGCCTAAGGCCCAAAGTCACTGGGATAGGCTCCAGTCACCCGCGACCCCTAATGGGAATAAGCGGTAGAAAATGAATGAATGAATGACAATGGCAGACATGCTTGTACCAGACTCTAGCTTCACAGCTAATTTCCATCTGTAGTCCTCAGGGGGAGGGGTCAACAAGAAGTATTTACATATTTACAACAATTAGCCACAAAAGCCACAACCCTTGTTGCTTCCGCATGCAGCATCTATCCAAACTCACCTACGCATACAACATATTCATACACTCATTCTCACAAACTTTCATCACCAGTTAGCAAAAACTGGTGTACCTATAAACACATTCTCTATATAATCAACGTTTACATTTCAATCATTCTTAATTGTGTCTACATGTTTGCTTTTCGAGTTCATTTTAAACTGTTTGCAGCAGTCAAAACATATTCCTCACTTACAGTATACGGAGCCCCTGAAGTCCCCTAGAAAATATATTCTCTTGTTCTCACTAAATTGTATAGTGTTCACACAAGGTAGTATCTTAATCACACAACTGGCTTTTTGAGATGAACATGTGTGCATTGATCTTTAATACGTTTTTACAAAAAGATTATTAGAAATGTCTTGTTGCCAAGCTCCAGAGTCTCAGTAAGCTTTAAATACAAATGTTCCAAGAAGTAACACATTCCTATCATCCATGTTACTCTCCGCGATGAGTTTATAATAACTTTCACATCTTTCAGAAGCCAGAGTAGAGTTTTTCTGTCACAATAAAAGCAAAAACAACGATTACTTGTAGACAGCACACAGATGTCTCATTTTGACTCCTACTGAAGGGCTGCTTCTGCAAAATGTGTGCGCACCTTATTCTGCCACACCCACTTTTGCCTCTTTATGATCCGCACTCCTGTCGTAAACACACTTCCGGTTTGACGAGAACTCCATCCACACAAATGGAAAAAGTCTCACCCCTAAAATATTACATAAAGTAGTTTGATTTGTGTAAAATGTTTAATGTATTCACCTTATTCTGGAAGTTGCCGTACGCGCCGCCGTCTTGTTTCCATTGTATTCGTTTACATGGAGCAGACGAGCTCAACAGAAAATAAGTTCTACATGGACTAAAAAGCCGTTTTCAGGCCGCCCAGGAAGTCGGTGCGTTGTTGACTTGTTGTTGCTCGTGTTCATTAAACATTTTACACAAATCAACCTACTTTATGTAACATTTTAGCGGCCAGACTTTTCCCTCGTTCGTCATTAGCTTTAATGGAGTTCTTGTCAAACTGAAGTGCGTTTACAACAAAAGTGCGCATCTGTGGCAAAAAAACGGCAAAAAGTGGGCGGGGCAGAATAAGGTGAATACTTGCAACAACAAATTAGCAATGCATAAGTTTCTTGGGCAGCCTGAAAACAGCTTTTTAGTCTGTGTAGAACTTGTTGATTTGTTATTAAGCATAAAAATTAATTAATTAAAAAAATGAACTTCTTCTATCAGCTAGACACAGGTAATAAATACACAAATCTAGTAGGAATCTGTAAGTAATGCACACAAGAATTCAGTAACTGTTATTTTGTTTTTGTGTATTTATTTTTAGAGGCTACAAAAAGGGCGTAAAGGACATTTTGCTTAGGATATGTTGTATCCATTATAACAGTATTTATTTATTACATATTGTATATCCAAATGTTAGCAATAGTTTGAGTTATTTAAGGAATGAGAGTTATGTATAGTATAGTATAGTAACACGTTTTATGCTCTTGAAATACAACTTGTTACTCTCCTGTGCTTCCCTCAATCCTTCACAGAAAAGCTGTCTTGTAACTCACTGCCGTCATCACTGCAACCTTTTCTTCCGCCCTAATGATTGTGCCAGTAGCCGAGACATTAGCGAGACAAGCTTCAGACGGGTAGGAAAAATACGTGCGTCTCAATCTCTTCATCTCTGGGGAAATCCTGAGGGAAAGGGGGCGCCGTGAATGGGCAGTGGTCCCAACGGGGCCCGGTGCTTTAAAGCTGCACCGTGAGCAACAAAATAGGACAAGGAGATGTTTTACTCAGTCATCCACAGCCTTTGTAGACATGCCTCGTGTGCTCAGGATTGTTTTGTCACATGTGGAATTTTCTGTTAGCCTAAAGTTGAACCAGTGGGGATTTTAAGACGCTAAAAACACTACCGCTAGCTTGTATTCAGTGGTACTCTGACAGTCTATTGTGATAAATGTATTTACCAGAAGTGACTCAGCAGTTTATCGGATTGTTTATTTACTTCTTCACACAGTTTTTACCAATGCAGCCAAATGGACCTTTTTACACATTTGGTCAATGACAGTTTTGGACTAGAGTCGACTAGACTCAAATACTGGAGATTGTAAAACAAATGCTGTGTGGTGGATTGTAAATATAAAGGGCACGGTAACCCCATCTGAATTGTGATTTATTTTCAGTGTTTGACAGGAGAAATACACAAGTGAGAAAAGTGTCTTTAACTATAAAAGTAGAACTAACCACTGGGCATTACTGCAGTATTTCACAGCTAACTTGAAATGCTGTTGTTAATTCTTATCATAGCTGTATATTTTTAACACAGCAATAGTCTCCACTTTGCCACACACAACAACCTGAAGCCTCACGATGGTTACTGTGGATGGATTTCCCACATCCAACAAGTGTGAGCGCTTTAGAGAAATAAAGAATCTGATATAACACAATCAAAAGACAGGAGAGTGGAATATGGGCCTGTTCTAAGGCAGGAGAGTCATCTGTAGTCTCATTATGGTCCTGTGTGTTTTAATCATGTCATTTGGGATCATTTGGGGCATTGTTATTATTATTTTATGAGTATAGTGAAATTGCACACTACTTTCCATTGTAGTTTGCCCCTTCATAAAAATGGTGACTGGTGTTGCTGAGCAAAATTGGTCACCTGACCTTCCCCAAAATGTCACACCAACCATAAGACTCCATGGAGAAAAGACGATTTTGGACATTCCACCTAAAAACGTTGGTGCTCCTATAAAGTGGTTTAGTGGTTAAAGGTATAGAAACCTCTAAATGGTTTAGAAAGGTGTCTTTTTATTACTTGTGTGGATGGATAGTACCTGTGGTAAATATTAATCACAGTTTTTATATAAGTCAAGTGGCGGCTTGTGAAAAGTCACAAATGACAGAGTAGAGCACAGGTCTAAAAAGGAATCCCTCAATCTATGCTTTCAATACATAAAATTCTAAGAATTTACACATCACTGTTAAAGGAAAATTATTTGGCATTTTTTGCACTGTTATTAGCCTTTAAACATGCTTTTGAGTACCTTAAATTTGCCATTTCATGCTTTGGAAAAAAAAAAGTTTATTATGAAATAATACAAGTTTTTCTCAGCTGTCTCTAATGACACTTACTGAGTGCATCCAACCAGAAGATGGCACCTAGCACTATATACAAGAGAATGTGCGACAAGCTATTATCAAGTGCCTGGGTAATGCATTCCAGTTCACACTCCTTATCAGTTGGTGGTGGTAATGCACCTTTAAGTTGTTTGTCAAACGCCAATAAAAATCCACAAGAAGAAGAAACTATTATCGCGCTAGTAGCTGCAGTGAACGGAAGAAATGCTCAGAACAAGTGTGATGATGATTTAAGGACTCAAAACAGCAGAAGATTCTCAGATAAATGACAGATGATCTGAACAAACGGCAGGAATGTGTTGTGATTTTCCCACTAGCATTTCTCAAAACAGCGTGAATGCAGCTGAATGCAACTCCACATTGTTTTTTAGGACAGAACAGACAGCTTTTAATTTGAGCTTGTTAAAATAATCAGTTAAAGGTGTGTGGCTTTAGGAATAAGCCCTTTCAGGTTTCTGCCACACTCCATCACGTTTTGTGTTGTTTTGTTTCATATGGACTTCTGTTTTTTTTTTTTTTGATTATGTGAAAATAAATCAAATCAAATCAAATCATTGTTACATGGTTAAAACTCAAAAAAGTCACTGTAGCAGAATGTCTTTCACTCAACACTCAGTCAGCACTCAACATTTACCCTTTCAAAAGCAACATAACTTTTGTACAAAACAAAAACCATGCAGATGGTGGCTCTAAATTGCAAACATATATTTAGATAGTGTTTAAGCCAAACACTATCTATCTGAAGCTTTTGGGAAAAACAGTGACTTTTGTGCCGCTTTAGAGGACAACTAAAAGATAAAACAATCACAATCACAAAACATTACACATATTTAAAACATTAAAAATGGAATACAGTTTAAATGAATACCTTTTACAGGACAAGACAACAAGGTCAGAGGCCCACAGGTAGCGCAGACCATTGTAATGCTATTTGATTAAAAATTATGTCAAACTTTTCAATGCACTCTTTTGTTTCTTTTAAGCACATTTCCCATACAAGGCTTGACCTGCAGGGGGTGACTTATGATTAAATGGACTTATAATAAAGTCATTGGGTTGTGCTGAAAATGTTAAATCTTCACCTTTTGAAAGTCCCTCTTGATCCCAGATGTGCTGCTGCTCTCCTGGCTCCCACTCTTTGTCTTTCAAACTTTTGCTCCTCCCACCACTTCCTGTTTCCTGCTATACCCTTTCACACACATATGGGACACATTTCTGTGATTGTTTTGACAAGATTTATTGATTTAAACATGTTTCGTACAGTCAGTTTATTTATTTTACATGCAACGGTGTCAAATCGATCTTATAGTGACATGTGTAGTCATGTGCACATCGAACAGCGCAGAGTGGAGTGTGGATTGTGTTGTCATGGAGTAAAGTATAGTGTTTTGTGGAGTTATAATGTGTAAAGTGCAGAGACGCTCGGAGCAGTTACACCTGTCGACATGATGTGAGGCAGTTTTGTGGCATTGACTGGAGCTGAATGACAGAAATGAATGACAGAAAAATGAGCAAGTGGGAATATCGGGTAAAAATTGCTCCTACACCAGTTGCAAAATATGTTTAGTTCCACAAAGGATGTTAAATAAAGTGACATTTTAACTTCTCCGGCGAGTCTCTGCTGTCACTTAGGCCTTTGTATGATTATTCACAGCAACAGTGTTTTGATAAATAGTCCTCAACATGGCTGAACGATCACAACTAGCCGGGACAGGTTTAGGGTTGACGTCACTTAGTATCAAGTGGTCAGTTACTTTGCTCTCAGTCACATGACACAAACTCCAATAAACCCAACAATTTAAAGTGCATATGACAGGTTTTCATGATTTTCTAATTTCGACTTTATTCAGTGTATTTTATTTTTACCTATTGTAAAAATATCATACAGTTTTACACCAATAAGGTAGCTATTTGCGGAGAAAAGTTGAAAAATATGTTGAAAATTACAGGAAGTCAACAAACTGATGACATCACACTGGGGAGCCAAAGGTTATGCATAAATTACACAAAAGAAAGTACTCTTTAAACACCGATTCAACAAATTAAAGGTGTCAAATGAAAAAAAATCTGTGACATTAGATGACTTTTGGTGCACTGTATTGATGGTTTCTTGGTAATTAGTGTGATGTCATCATTTGCATCCAGGAAGTAAAATAAAAAACCTAAAAAAATAGCTAAACTCGGGTAAAATTTGTGAGGATTTTAGCAAAGATATTTATTCTAACTGCATTTTAATTAAATGAGTAGTCCAACCTGTCAGAGGCACTTTAATGGGGGCTAGACAGTATGTAAACAATGTAAACAGTGTACTGGCTCCTTATGTCACTGAAGCCCCCAAATGATCAAGGTTTAGTCAGCGGTGAAGTCTTCAAAAAGAATAGGCAGGGGCGTCGGACTGGGGGGGTTCACCGGGGCCCAGGGCAGGAAAGGGCCCTTGATAGCATGTGATGTTTTTTTCTCAGTTTTTCTCAGTTTTCTCAGCCATTTTTGTTGGAATAAAATGCATTGTGGTTGAGTAAATGACTTGAGAGACTAAATACAATTATGCATGAGATCTGAGGGCCAACCTTTGGGAGGAAGATAATTGTTGTCATATTAGTCAAGTTGTTAACTAAAACAAGTGATTACAATATGTAGTATGTAGTGTATTTTCTTATTCAATAGTATGTTTAGAGAACTTTGTGAAACTGGTTTTGCAGTAATAAAAACAAAGTGCTGTATAATATTATAAGTTGATAGTGACAGGATGTATAGAAATTAGCGAGTTATTGTTAGGTGTATGTAGAAACAAACGTACAAACAAAAAATCTATAACAATAATAGCCAAATGTGCGGGGATAAATGAATCTTACGCAAAATGATGTATTATGTAAGGGCCCACCGAGAAGGTTTGTACCCGGGGCCCACAATTTGGTGCTACGCCCCTGAAAATAGGGAATGGAAATGTAAAATGAAACTTAGCATCCTGCAACAGAAACCACAAAGAAACATCCCTGAACATATTATTGATGAGCTCGACAGACAGGGGGCGATAAACGACAGACCAGCCATGAGTTTGGCGGGTCTGTCTGCTGCAACACATGGGCAGAATAGTGACGTTTTTAAGAAGTTTTAGCATTTCCATGTATTTCAGGGATGAAAGGCGGCAACAATGAAAAGTCATGAGAGGCCGGAACAGAAATTGAAGATTTTTCCACTCTTCGGGATTTTGTTGCAGGCGTGTGTGCACATCTACAAGCTCAAGTGCACACTTTCCTCAAGCACTACTTTTGCTTGTCGTCTTGCTGAAGGAGACTGGTAATTTTCACATTCTCCCACAATTTCCATTGGAAATGAATGGAGAAGGAGCGATGCAGACCCATGTATCAAGCCCATGAAAGGTGCTAGAATTAAGACCTACTTTGAGTTTTTTTGTGATTTTGATAAGATTTCAGTAGATTTTGACCAGATTCTCCAATTCCTCTCTCTAAGTGAAACATGTCTTCTTAAAGGGAGACACAGCAAATCTTAACATCAACTTGAAACTTCTTCTGTAGTTTACTCACATAAACGTAATGTTTTACAAGTTTTCCATCATGTAATGTTTATATATAGTAATAAGGCATTTTATGTGTAAAAACATGCAGAATTGCACATATTTGGGACATTTCAATATGAAATAGACAGAAGCAGGTTTAAATTGTTGGTTCATTTTGTACATGTATTAGTTATGGAAAAATGGGGGGTTTTGAATATCTTATTTATTCATTCATTCATTCATTCATTTTCTGTCGCTTATTCCCGTTCCCAGGGTCGCGGGTGACTGGTGCATATCCCGGTGACTTTGGGCCTTAGGCGAGGTACACCCTGGACAGTGGCCAACTCATCGCAGGGCTGACATTATTTAGTTTATGGGTAAACTAGATCTAACTGGGACAAAAACAACAACAACAACAACAAAAAAACTTGAATAATTCAGGCTTCGAATTTGATAGCAACAATGATCCGTCAAAATCTTATTAAGTACAAGATTGTAAAGTTTGGTGTGCATAGACCTTTATGTCTCTGGGAGAAAAATGAACTTTAATAAAACGGCCTTTGAAGTTACAATGTCTCAGAGAAATCTATGGATGAAGTGGATTCAATAAAGAAACATCTAAAAGAGCAGATTGGACAAGTTGTTTGAAAGTCTAGCGAAAGAGTAAATTGACCAAAAGCAAAAGATTACAAAAGGGTTTTACCTGTATTGTGTCCATTTTCTGTGCTACGGTTAAAACGTTTTGGAAAATCACGATGAATTCTCCTTAATTCGAGCAACACTGCATATTTATTCCATTTTGTACCATCGCCACCTCAAATGCAATCCATTACGTTTAAAAGTTAGCCAAAGACACCAGCCAAACTGCACTTTTTTTTCTGCTTCCCCGACAGTCTTCCTAAAGTGCTCCTGAAATAGTAGAATGAGTAACCATTGATCTGTCCTTAAAAACAGCCCTGGATGCAGATGGAGCATAGGAGAGTGTATCCAGAGAGTCCCAACGGCGGTGACTCGGTGGAGCCCTGGGCGGCACACACACTCAACACACCGGCTCCGTGATTAATACCTCTGACAACGCAGTAACTAATGATCGATTGAGGATGCCTGGATTCTAAAGACCATTTCCCCTTCACTTACTTCGCCTTTTTCAAAGCCATTGTGATATTTTGATCAGCAGAGGCAGCGTGGTGGGGCCGCTTCGGTGGGATTAATCACTCATTTCAAATTACGGCCTGTCTTATTTGCTCAAAGTTCCAGCCCAAAGAAAAGACTGTCAATATGCCCTTTACTTGACGCTATGAATAACATTAAAGGAGACTTACTGTATTATGCGAGTGACTTTTGAGAAAATACACTTCTGACATCGTTGCATTGTTATTTAATGAATTGTATCATCGTATTATTTTTAGTTGGGAACGCTTAGATAACTTTGCAATGCCCTCTGCTGGATGTGTTTGGAATGAGTAATGAATAGTGGGTAGTTACCAATCATATAAAGAGATATGTTTATTATTCACAGTGATGGCAGAATGGTCAGAAACAATGGTCAGATGAAAGTGTTGGTTGGAGCATTTCCTGGCTTCAGTTTCTTACATTATGGGATGAAACAAGTGTATTTTCTACTATTTATAAAGAAACATCATCACCCAACAGGATTACTGTAACTATTCCGTTTTTAATGAGGATAAATCATTTAAAAGAATCAAGGTTACAAAGGTAGACATCTGGACTCGGTATTAAAAAGTGCCTGCCATCTGTTAGCATCACTGGAACGACTAAGACGTTGATGTTTTTGTCTGTATCTCAGAAGATTTTCATACAACTGGCATGTTTTCCCTTAACCACCGATTTCTATTTAAAGAAGGATTATCTTTTTTATTTATTAATTAATGATTTTTTTTTTTTTTTACAAAGATGGCATCCTTCCATCCTCTCTCAAACAATCCTTTCTCCTTGACTAAAAATACGTGCCTCACTATCCTCAGCAAAGTGGTCTGTGGCTTTTAAGGACACATTCTGCAAAATTGAATTTAAAACATGTTAAAATGTTATTCCCTCATCAAAAACATACCTGGAGTTGTAGCTTCATTCATAGTTGTTTGATTAATCATCTTTACAAGGTCATCTTGCGCTGAGCCTCAGAAAATCCTCCCCAGACTTTTGACCTTCAGGGGCCTCCTGTGTTTGTTGTTGGTTTGTTTGTTTGTTTTTTGTTTTTCTTTGTTTGTTTTTGGCCACAAATGAACTATAGAAAATGATGTTTGCTTTTCAATAAATGCATTATTTTAAATTCTAAAACATGAGATTCCAAAGCAGAAGAACTCAAGTACTACTACAGTACAACTACAGTACATGTACTGTACCACTGCTGTTCTCCACACTGCAAGTGGAGCTGAGGTGCACTACACAGTGTTCCTCTTTCATTCTAAATAAACAAGAGTAAAAAACACATTTGTCAACACTTTTTTATGAATAAGGCCAAGCCCAGGAATGGGATAATTCTAGGTCATGCATTACAACAGAGCTGACAAATGACAAAAATAACTGAGTTTAATTGTCAAACATGGAGCAGGGACGCTGAACCCCCTGAAAACGTCTGACACTGGGCCTTCCACATATTTTTGCTAAGCAATCAGACTTTTCCCTTTATAACAGAGAACATTTTGAACAATTTGGCCCTGATTTTGTGTATTTTTAGCAACTCAGAACCCTGCAACACTATGAATATAATAGAACCGCACTAATAAACATTTCAACTTATTGATTGTCTCACATACAGTAAGTTACTGTATTCAGACAGAGGTAACCTATTTTCTTGACATTATTTTTTGAATTAGTTAAATGTTGGATTGGGTCTGTCTCGGGGTCCCTGCCCCTAAAGTCCAACTCTGTGCTTCGCCCGTGCACCAGCTGCAGATCTATGAGCCTTCAGTTTGTCTGGACTGACAGAGGCATTACAGGAGCACAAACTCCTGCCAGAGAATGTCTGACCCTGGGTTTAATGTTTGCTTTGATAGTGAAGGTTTGGGCTTTAGACTCGTTTCACGGTGTGATGTTGGACCTTGCATTGCTGTCTAACTTAATTTAACATATAAATTCATTTTTCCACAAATATGATGTTGTTTTTTGTAAAGATTGATGAGTCGCTCTAGGTGTGCTGATGGCAACTGCGAGCACAGAACTGTTATAAAAATCAGAGCCATGATCTGTCTGTGTGTGTGTTTGACCCAGCAGCAACCTGCGTCTCTCCTCTCCCACATCTCAGGGAGAGCACCTGGTGAGACACTGACTTGACTTCCACTTAGTCCTGGAATAATGATAAGGGCCCTCCCTAAGCCGCTTGTTTTAGTGACACATAAACCACATGTTTGCCCCGCTCTCCTCTCTGTCTGTCGCCTTGAGTTCAGGTTCATCAGCTCGCAGCCAGAGCAGCAGAGTGGACTGAACCATTGTGACAGAGGGGGCGAATTAAACATGTTTTATTTGTCACACATTTGTCACACACACAAACAAGAGGAATATAACATAAAATGAGGGCACTGTATGTTGTAATGAATACTCCAAAGCTTACAGTTACTGGTCCATTTGCGGAAAAGTCTTCTGATCTTTTTGTCCTTGTCAGAATCTTTCTAACATTTCTCCCCGTTTGCCGCCCCTGAGAACTTGCGAGACATCTGTGCCTGTATAAAACAAGAAATACTTATACATCATCACCACACACTCTATAACTAACCACCCCCCAACCATTGACTTCAACATTTGCAAGGGATCTCTGCAAGCTGACCCCTCCCACGCCGTCTACATGTCAAAGAAATCCTCATTCCAGCTAAAGCACAACATGTACCGCCTAATTTATTATGCAGCAAGTGGCTTTTTCGAAAGGGGATTGGAGAATTCCCTTCTGAAATGCAGCTGCAACATCAAAGCGCTGAGTAGGAGGGAAATTAAATGGTACAGAAATAAATAATAGTCAACTTGATGTCTTTGCTAATTGGGATCTGTGGCACTCGGGTCAAAAGGCCTCCGACGGGAAAGCCTCCGAGAAAGAGTGTTTTGTTTTCGTGACTCCAATAACATGTTATGGCCTCGTGCTTTGTATTGGAGCTTGACCGGCAGCATGTATTGCACTGATTAGGCACAAGCTATTTAGTATTTGCCGGTGACGAGGCTTGTTAGTGCATAGCTGGACTTTTTAATGTTGTTTTTAAGTGTATATTAGCCACAAATGCTCAAGACGTCTGACTCTGAATGCCCTATGTCAGGTTAAATCGATTCTCTTAACTCTTTGTTTTACACTGGCTTTTAACTACTTTGTTTACTATTTAAAACATGGCTTATTTATCTCATTAACACTGTGACCCGGTACGGCTTTGAAATTGTGTGCGTCAAGGATTCGGCAGTTTAACCTCGTCGTATTTCCCTGGGTGGATTTTATTCAACTGATTTTTTGTTTTGTTTTTCTTCAACGAATCGAAATCCTCAATCTACAAAGGTTAGATTAGACGTCAAATGGATGTCTTAGCTAGTTTATTTCATCTTGCAATTGCACGTCATGTTGCAATCTGTTTCTGTCTGTTTTGAAGTCTAGGATGCTTAAGAATAAGTATGTTGCCAGCTGGCCCATCATTGCCATGTTTTTTGAGACCATCTTATCGCTCAGATAAGTTGTTTTGTTTTGTTGTAGTTGTTTTTAGTACATACTGTATGTATTTGGGCCTTAAAACTCCTGCCATGGACACAATAAATGGATATCTCTGGAGCATACTTTTGACGGCCGGGAAAAAGCACGAAGATCACAAAGAGATGAATGACACAAACTTTACCAACAATCAAGGACTGGACTGACATTGTAGCTGACATACGTACATTGGGGGGAAAAAATCACATTCGGACTTGATTTAAAAAATTGACAAATTTGAAAAACTTTGGACAGAATGGGACTCCAAAGTTGGACTGAATATGCCTCAAAGTTCTTTGAAAAGCTTGTGTTGCCCTTTGCGTTTTAACATTCGGCTTTTACTTTATGTGCTCTCTCTGGTCATGTTTTTTTTTTTATGTATGTTGGAGCGAGAGGAAAAAAAGGATAGCAAAAAAACATAATTTCTGTCAAATCAACAACCAAAGTGCTTAACAATAAAGAGATACGTTATATTTCTGACTGAAAAGAGGATATTCAAGAGGAAATGTCTTGTAACATTCTAGAGTCACGAGAAGTTTAAATCTGAGCTGGAGGGCAGGCCAGTGTTCTCTGATGGAATTTGGTGTTTTGCACTTTATTAAATTGCAAATGTGTTTGACTTGGTTTATGGTTAATATTTGTGTTATTACTGGGCCAATCAACATGAAACAAAAACAAAGCAAAGTTGAATGTCTTGTGGTGTTATTATTGGTACCACTTTATAATAAGGCAAGCACACAAAGCATTTAAAATGTTTAATCATTAACTAATGATAATATAATCTACACATCAACAAATGTTCAGTAACAATCATTAATGAATTTCCCCTTGGGGATAAATAAAAGTCATGCTGATTATGATTCTGGTTGAATTACCCTAAAATGATGATTAAAGCATGTGTTTAGAGTTAGCTTGTTTAATAAACATCTGTAAGTGCTTTATGTATTAAATAATTTCCCCTTGGGAATGAAACAAGTAATTTTGATTCTAAGATTCAATGTTTCTATGCCTTATTTTAAAGAGTAATCTCATTATTCCATTGCAACGAGTTTGCAGAGTCAATCCCTAACAAATAATGGCAAAGTTCAACATATGGATCATCTATACACTTTCTTCTCTGTTTTAGTTGGGTTGATTATAAATTTGAATTTTTCTTTAAAAGCTGTGAATCCCATTGATTTAGGGCAGTGTTTTCAGCCTTTTTTGAGTCACGGCACACTTTATTTGGTTGAAAATATTCCGTGGCACATCACCCAATAAAATATTATCAAATCACAACATTTAGGTGTAAAAAGTAATATATAATGTAGTAAATGTTGTCCATGTCAGTGTCACCTGTGTCTGGTTCTTAAAATGTACCCATGGCAATTGTTTTGCATTCTTTTTCGTTCTTTTTTTAAAATCAAGACGTTATTTGGGACTCTCCAAAATGGCAAATTATTCTATTAAATCTGACATTTTTTTCAAGGCAACCCAAAACAGCCCCTCAAGGCTAGTGTTCCCTGGCACAAGGATACAGGGCCCCTTCCTTCAGTCTGACATTAAAACATCATCAAATTCTTCAAAATTGTGAACGCAACCTATTCGAATGACAAACAAAACATCGGAGAAATGATTTGCTGTGAGCAGGACCCAGAAGTTGTTGCATTCAGACAAAGTAGAAGCTCTTTTTGTATCATTATATTACAGCATGAATGTTAGTATCATTAAACTGGAATATCAATGTCTTTGTAACGCTGTGCTCTCGAAAAAACAGCTTATATTGTCAACACCTAACCTGCTTCTCTCAAGTCTGCCTCTTATCTTGGCGTTACATATCGTTCATCAAAGTGTGCGTGGCATGGTGCGACATAAGCACAGCCTGGTGGCACATTAGCATTCCTAAAAGTCACACGTTAATTGCTGGCAGATTAAAGTTAATTGATTTCGCTGATAGTTTTAAAGCTCCTAAGATAATGAAGTGCATTGGAGAGAATTCTGATATGTTGACATTTTCGGAATGAACAACCTGTATCGTGTGGGTACAACATAGCGTTAACTAACATCTTAATCATGCAAATTGAAAAACACGGCAGATTTAATTATCGCCGGTCCAATCATTGGTCCTCATTAATTACGTGGGACTTATTTATTAACTTTCACATATCTATTCCACTTACCTCCCAATTATACGGGACAGTCCGCAGACCCCCGCCGATGTAACAACAGTAATTCTATTCCAGCTCCATTAGAGAACACATGTAATAGGACGTGAAGATGCACAACTTGCAAACATCATGAGTGATTATCCAGGCGCCTTTAATTGCACTGTTGGAAAAAGGGAGGACTAGCTTTCATCAGAAGGAAAACAAATGAACCCGTTATATTGTTGTCTAAATCACGTATGGACATATAAATAGCATGCTACAATACAAGGCTAAAATAAGAGATGGAATAATAATAATGTCAGCGCAGATGGATTTATGTTAAACTCACTAGTTAAAACTATCAGGTGGTGCATATTATTAAGTTAATGGGCCGTATTTTGCCCCCGGCGGTAGCGCGGCGCTGGTGTTAATGATGACGTTTTGCACCAGTGCAAACGGTGACGTCGTGGGGCGAGGAGCTCTAAACAAGAGGCGTGATCATGCACAAATATGAGGTGGAGTGAAGCAAACGTAGGGCGTGGTGTGGCGCATTTTGTAACTAATAAACTTCAAAACTAGTGCAGTGAAAAACATAACAAGGGAAACATTTTCTGGAGTCAATTACTATCTTCATATGGACCAGACAATCCTAATAAACCAAGCTTAATGGGCACAAATAACCAAAATGATACGTCGCAGAATAATGGATATCGTCCAATTAAGACTGTCCGTCTGCCTTAAATAGCTTTAGCTGAATTTCCATCACGCTTTTTGCGCAAAACTGTATCAATCTGCTTTAACATCATGTTGAGCCTCTTTCTATTAAATTATAAATTGATCGGTGTCAGACTAAAACACCTCAGTCCTTGAGTCCTCCGAAAACAGCGAATATGAGTGTGCATCTGTGTCCCCTCCAGCCTCCAGCAGACAAGAACAGCCTCTTTGCGCTAGTGTTACTGACGTGAAGGTAGCAAAAGCCCGACCTGGAACCGCCCCCTGGTCAAAGCACTAACGCTATGGGCAAAATATGGCCCAATAAGTTAAAGCTGGGTTACCTGGTCTTCAAACTGTGAAAGGAAGGGGGATATACTCTGTTTAAATCCATGCTAGCTCTCACAAATGTCTCATAGTTGCATTCTTGTGAATTAGATTTTTTTTTTTTTTAACGCTTAAATTTTACACAGCACAGAGTTTTGCTTTTAAAAAGTACAATATAATCTATGGGGAAAATTTTGAAATCAGAGAAAGAATGTGTCATGCAGCTTTAAGACACATTGGAACTCAGTGATGAGATATGGAATCTAATATAGCCATAGCTAATATAGGACAATAATTTACTTCAAATCCCAGGAAAAAAAACAAAACAAAACAAAAAAACAATTTTTTTGCAGAAAAATATAGACGTATATTGTTCAAAAACACAACAGTTAAATGCACTGTTGATTACAAGCTTTTCATATCGTTGTGTTGTTGTTATTAGTGTCATGATAACTAAGATACCAAGTTAAAACTTTAAATATTTATAGGCTTGTATGGGATTTATGACACCTGAAGCGCATTACATTGCATCATTCATACTCATTGGTGGTAAGTTACTATTGTAGCCACAGCTGCCCTGAAGTGGACTGACAGAAGCCCTCTAATCTCTCACTCACACACTACATTCAGACTAGGATATATGGATGAAGTGTGCTGCCTAAGGGCACGACGACAGTTTCAACTAATGCCACTGCTGCCCCACTGTGGCACCTGGTGTTCCCAGCGGTCTTCCATCCGAGTACTAACCACACTCAACCCTGCTTAGCTTCCATAATCTGCCAAATCGGTCAATGACGAGGTTATATGGCCCCAATGAAGAAGATTACATCAGTATTCCTAGAAAAGAATAGAATATTACAGAAAAATAGAAAAACCTTGGTCCTTTTGTCCAATAATCCTATGAATGGATACATATAAGATTGATGTTGTTTTTTTGTTTTGTTTTTTTTTTACCCATTTCTATAACACTTTTGTACATACCCAATGTCGAACAAGGCTGCGGAGTGTATTTGAGGATAAGGCTGACTGTCGAGTGTCTAATGTATGATGTGTAGACAAACAAAAGATCTTACACCCACCTCTGTACAACTACTGACAATTCACACTCCAAACTTTACCTTCTCCCCGCTGTTGAAGTTCGGCTTGTGAAGGCGACGTTCGTTCTTTGTGTTCCCATAAGTATCATCAAAGTGCTTAAACCTAAAGTCTAAAAAGGCAGCTCTCCAAAGACGTTAAATATAGACAGCGCTCTTAAGCTCCGAGTTACACCTTTACTTTGACAAACTGTCATCGGAACCGCATTAGCAGATTCCACGAACAATAACGCCATGTAAAAATATACGCTTCTGTCACGACGTATCCGACAAAAACGAAAGGTTACCCAACAACACATTTCTCCAAGTCGACAATACGACTTCAGAGCGCTGTCTGTGTCTCTCGACCGGAATTGACAGAGCTATTTGTATGCATTGATTTGATTAAAGGGCAAGTTCTGCTCTCTCAATCTAACCGATCTAAATCCTCGCGGGAGAACTTTGCTGGACATTTGAGCTCTTGTTTTCGGTTTTACAAATCTGCAATTGTTTTAGGCCCATCAGCCTTTATGACAGCTATGGTGCTTCATTCAATTGCGGGATAAAAAGCACTAAAAAGAGGTAATTTGACATTAATCTAATATAATGTGAGAGGGGTGTTTCAGATGATAGCAGAAACTTCCCTGATGAGATGGAGGACGACATCAAGAGACAGTGATGGTGGTAATGAATAGATTGAGTGCTGTGTTAATGGCACTTTACCTTGCACAGCACTACTGGCCTATAGTTTATCCACAGCCGTAGAGATCCCATTCACAAAAATTGAATATTCAAAAGCTCCATTTCAAAAAGGTGCTTTTGTAAGTTCTCCGAGGCAGTGAGTTGGACCTCAAGATCAAATTATTCTTTTGGATTTGTTCAAATGTAATCACTATCCTGTAATCAAACCTTAATGGGCATTTAATGAGATTTTTATTATACAAAAAAAATGTAAGTTTGAAAGGAATTTGTTTTAATTAGGACAGGGAAACAATCCACTGACTGAGCTGCAATGAAGAATTAATTAAAGGTAGAATTATAATAAAACAAATGAACAGAATGAAGACATGGAGAGGCTGAAGAGGCTGAAGGTTCTGGTAATGGGGAGGAAGATGGCCACACTGGGTGAAGTGGTGAATCGATTTAATCGATTATTTGAGAGGAAAAGGGACAAGGCATCATTTTGCAATCCTCTCTAAATCATTATTTGAAGGAGACGTTTTGTCTCAAATTAAATGAAAAAATCAGCTGCTCGCTGTTGTGAACAGCACCTCTCCACGGTGTTGTACCGTAAAGAGGCCGACGGAAAACAGTCCTGCAGTTTTCAACCTCGAAGTAAGCCGACTGCTATTGTCATTTAAAATGTCCAAAATACAACATTATGAAACATGATATATGAGTATAGTAGATCAGAACTATCAGGCACATAGCAGGCAAAAGCAACAGATTTACTTTAATAATTGTACATGGTATTTTGTGATAATCAAGGATATCACCCCAATTTTGATCTCAAACAACTTAATAAGAAAAAAATGTCCATTGACTTTTGGTTCAAAAATGCAAACCCTGAGCGTCATTACAGCAAAGGGCAGCACTGCAGGCTCCACTTATGCACAGTGCAATTGCACATTTCTCAAATGCATGAATCAAAATGGAATCAAAATTCAAAATTGCTTCAGCGAACAATGGGGGAAAACCCTTACCTCTCGCTCACATGCACCTGGTGCAGCTCCAGCCGCTGGGCTGGAGTGGAGTTCTCGCGGTGAACAGCTCACATGAAGACTAGAGCTCTGCGTGCTGTTGTGGTCACAGGCTTTGATTGTGCACATGTGAGCTTTGGCGTCCGGCAAAAATTCAATCCAACAGAAAGAATCAGGAGCACCGCGGGCAGCGGTGGTGTCGGCGGAGGTCTGAGTTCCTCTCTTCTTTTTATTATAAGGAATGCCTGCAGCCACTGCACCAGAGCTGCACTGCATGACGTGTACAACATAAAGTTCATCATTCATAAATAGTCACCACATGATAATAATGTTTCTCCAAGTTTTAACATTAAGAAAGTATCTACATCGGGTCCATAAAGGGGTTCAAGGGGCTGAACTAGGTCTGCATTTGGACTAAACATGGCCAAAGTAGCTCTAAACCAGACTAGAACAGCGGAGAACCACCAGAAACAGTCTGAACACCCCTGGTGCACTCGCCGCAGCTGGATATACACTACAGCATGGATATCTTTATGCTCTATTTATGCTTCCCTATTTTAAAACCACAGGTCTCCACGGCATACAAAATAAAACATGTAGACAGGAGCTGAGCAGCAGGCGGACACACATTATCATCAGAGTATTGTGATTCATATGTCTGTACATGTCTCAAACACTTGGACGCTCACCTGTATTTGAAGAAAACTTGAATCTGCCCAAAAACCACATTACCCAATTCTATTTTTTGTACACGAGCAAGACACAATCTCGGCGGGATTCTGGTTTGTAGTTAATAATTGGTATATGTGGCAGACACTCGGCGAGATTATTTGAAGCCATTAGAAAACAGCTCCTTTCCACTCAATCTTAAGAACTAGAGAATGCGGCCGGCAACTCTATTGGGACCGCACAGCCGCGCCGAAAGTATTTTGTTCAGGAAATTTAATTGCAGCTTCCACTGTCTTGTTCCTGTGAGTATTACAAAATAATGACTCTGTTCTAACATGAAATTAAAAGCAAAAATGTGTTTTTTGTCACTCCGCCTGAATAATCTAAATGGGAAATTATACCGCTTGTAGCCGAAGTTCATTGTTGTTCCCAGCTTTGGTTCATTGTTTGATGATAAATTTGCCACTTGTCCCAGCTCTCAATCAAACTCCCAGTGTGTATCCGTATCTTGTAGCTTTCCACAGTCCTAAAATGCTTCTCCCTGTGTGCTGCATGCTGAAAGTTCCTTTGTTCTGAAAGTACATGAGCCGAGAACAGTTATGAGTGAATTGGTATTTGATGACAAACACGAGGAAATAAAGCCTCGTGGTAAATCAAAGGACAGAGGAGGATATTTACTTAATTCTTCGAATATTGTAGCCAGAGAAATATTTTGTAGGAGTGTATTTATCACATTGTGGGGAGATCAGGTCCCAATGAAGTAAATCCTTTATTTTGAAATCAAAGACATTGTTTAAAATAGGTTAGCTTTCGGTTGTAGGATTAAAGGACATATATTGTGCATCATTTGTATATTGTTATTGGTCTTTTGTTTTTAAACATAACTCTTTCTACCAGTGAGGCGTTCCCTCATCAGGATTGGTGTTAGCACTCTATACTGGCAGCAGAGGGAATTACCACGCGAAAATAAACATTGACATGCTAATGTGAGTGGGTTGTTATAATGATCTGGATTTGACGGCAGAAATGCTCAGAACAAGTTCACTGATGATTCATGGACTGTGGATCTCTACCTAGTGAGTCTGGGACATTTGAAACTGAGTGTTTGTGAGGCAGAGAGGGAGACAACATCGTAAACAGGATTAACGAAACAACTGTGGCTGAAGCTAAATACTGTACCGCTGAAGCCCAAATATGTTTTGGATGAAGGAACAATGTTAAAACATGGTTAAAAGTAAATTTTGTTTACCTAATACAGTCCCAGAATCTGAAACATTCAATGCGAGCACTTTTCACGAGTCTCGGAGCCCAGAGCGAGTTTTGTCATCCTGGGTAAAGCTAACAAATATTAGCATGCAAACGGCTAACACTTCCTGATTCAGATGCAGAGAAAGTGCTTTGGTCTCATTTTCATCCAAATAGATGCTTTTACAATATAACCCAGATTTAACTTTAAAAACTTAAAAAAACAAAAAAACAGGTACATGAAGTAGTTCTGTTTTTCACATTTCAAAAAACCTGGTACACCACCTTTAAGATCTCCAGGAAATTAATGTAAGTTAACAGTATGTTCCCAAAACAAGCATGAACAGATTGATAATTATAAACTGTTACTATCTGCAACATAAAACATATACATCTTCAACACAAAACATATATATATATATATATATATATATATATATATACATTTACTACACACACACATGTAGTAAATGTAGTAGTTGTAGTAGTATTTATGTTTCATGTACTTATTTTTTTTTTCATCATGTCACATTTTATTTTCTTAACCATGTCCATAAAAAACAACATTATTTTCTATCTTGACTCTTAACTTTCAGCAATCACTATATTTGTATGTATTTGTTTATTATTTGTTTAGTTTTTTTGCTTTGTTCTTTTCACTTTTAAAGACCTAACCTCTTCTTGTTTTAGTACTTTCTGGAAAAAACACACCGTAAAAAAGTGAGAACAAAGATGTGTGGATATCAAAGAAGACGTGTTGGGCGTAGCCAGAGGAGAGCGAGGGGTTAGTCAGAGCGGAGCATATGGAGAGGCAAAGAGGGGAATGGAGAGGAGCAGGACAAACAGGCCCAGGCTATTGATTTATCGGGGGGTATAGTCTTAGAGACGGGGGTGGGATTGATCAAATGGAAGGTTATCCTTACTCACAGAGCCAAGCTGTTTGCCAATATCCATCACTGGAAACTCAAAATGGCTCAAAGGGTCCTTGCTATTTTCCGCTGCAGACAGGCTAGAGCGCAGATTAGAGGAGGCTTTGTGAGCAGGGGATGGTTTAAATTTGTACAATAGCTGTTGACTCCAGGCTTTCGGTCAAAAATATAAGTCAATTTAAGTGTAAAATGGCATAAAAGGCAGCAATCTTTACAGAGACAAGCAGCTGAATCCACACAAACCAAACTAATATTTTTTTTTGGCATTTACTGGCAATAAAAACATCTGGATTGAATAAAGCAAGTGAAATATTAGTGCACCTTTAACAAATACTCTATGGGTTAAGGTGAGACACTACAGGTGAATAGGAAAAAATATTAAACTTAAAGATATCAATTTGAAACTTCTGGAGTTTACTGACATAGATGTAAGAAAATATATATATATTACTATGTGGAAATAAGGAGTTTAGTGTGTAAAAATGGGCCAAAATACACTTAATAGGGACATATAAAACAGAAAAATGGACAAAACCAGGTTTAAATTTCATTTTGGACACATATTAGTTAAAAAAAAAGTACAATGTCTTGTTTAGTTTTTAAGTAAACTAGATTGAACTAAAATTGTCTTAAAAATTCAAATTTTGCCTCTTTTTTTTTTCTTAAAACTTCAATAAATCAGTTTTAGAATTAGAAAATCTGTCTGTACGTTCCGTCAAAATCTGGTTGAGTCCAAGATTGTAGAGTTTGGGTTGTGTGGGATCTACTTTAAGTGGTGATCCTTATGTCTCTGTGGGAGAAAAAAGCATTTTAACAAAAAGGCCTTTGAAGTTACAAAGTCCCAGAGAAATCTATGGACGAAGTGCATTAAATGGAAGAATACAAATTTTAAAGAGCAGATTGGACAAGTGGTGGCACATGAAAGCCTATGTGTTTTGAGAGCAAACTGACCAAAAAACAAAAAATGGATAAAAATGACTTTTGTCTGTTGTGTCTCGCCTTAAAGTCTTGATTTTCAGCCAGTATGCCGGGAACAATAGCGTGCCTTGAGCTATTGCCAGGCATGTCCTAAAGAGAAGTCCAATTTAACATATTAGTTATATTCTTGCATGGATTTAATTGGATAATTTATCACTTTGGAGAGTCCGGAACAAATGTCTGTACCAAAAAATAAAGCAAAACAGTAACATTTAAAGAACCAGGACAATATTTGCCACATTATCCCTTTTCTTTTAACTTAAAAGGTTTGATTTGTTAATGTTTTAGTAGGCGGTGTGCAGTTTTACCTTTTCAACCAAAAAAGGGTGCCACAACTCAAAAAAAGAGAGAAAAACACTGGGTTAAAGTACAATAATACGTCTAACAATAAAGCTTGGCCTTACGTATATAGGTCATGTACACAGTCAGTGAATGTATTGATTGTAGTTTAACACAAGGATCTCTTGACTTGCACGGGTTAAGATCTGACATTAGCGTATAGTCGTTCACATATAGAGTGGATTTTATAGTTTTGAAAAGACGACTGCACTGGAAGAATCACATGATCGCTAAGCAGTTGTTGTTTTTTTTCTTTTTTACTAGCGACAAGGGTGACGCTGGATAGGTCATAAAACACTGGCCATCACTCAGTGCGTGTTATTTATGTTTCTGTCTATGGAGCACGTTTTATAGGTTTCAGTGCTGTACATGAGAAGAACGTGGTGGTGTTTGGACAAAAGCGACATCAAATCCAAGTGAAGCGTTCAATTGCAAAAACGGATATCTCCATTTTAACATATTTTTCTTCTGGTTACCGCTTTCTACAAATATTATCAACGCAGATAATGTCGAGTGGCTTTTATCAAGGAGGAATGGAATAATATTTTGATTGTAGTAAAATACATTTGGATTTTGCAAATATTGCTGGACAAAGGGTAAACTCTGAAATGGCACTTGTCTGTTGTGTTTGTGTACTGAGTGCATTTATTTGACTAAAGACGGAAAATTATGGTGAGCCCTGTGCTTGAACTAGATAAATACTGTTTATCTGTGTCTCTCGAACTCTTCACACTGAGTATGACCGTAGAAAATTTGTGTCTGTCTGTATAACACCAGATCTAAACCAAAACTAACAATAGTTCATGTCTTATTGGGATTAAAATTTGTGTTAAAACTTGAGTAAACAAGACAAAAACATGGCATGCATTATGTATTTTTAAAGAAGCACTATGGATATTTATTCTATATATTCTAGTGAAGGGTCCACTACCTGCTTGTTTCCATGGAGATGTAGCCTATAATGTTCCAAAGCATGGCAATAAAGGACAAATATTATGAATTATTTGTATTGTTATTGGCCTTTTAACATGCTCTTGAGTATTTTTACTTTGACATCTCATGTTTTAGAATAAAAGAAAAATATAGCTTTATCACAGCCTTCGGAGACAAGAGTAACGTAGCAGTGGCTCCATCTACTGGCTGCAGATACACACATTTTAAAAACACATTGCTTGCTATGCTAGCCGTGTAATTGAGCAGTTGCGCAATTGTAATGATCGTGATTAGACGGCAGAAATGCTCCGTCTGAAGATGATTTATGGACTTTAAAACAGCAGAAGATTCTCCGAGCTGTCAGTCATGGAAATAGCATAGAGAAAATCAGAACGGAGTGTTTTTGACGGTCAGAAAGGAGAGGATTTTCAAACCAGGAGTCATCAAACCAGCGCAAATGAAATTAAATGCAACTACGTGGATGTCTTTGACGTCAATTTTGGCGGTGTCAACAATTTTGGTGGTGGCCGATTACATTTCCAGGCTATTTCATGGTTTCTCATTCAAAAACGCTTGTTAATGTCGCACTGCAGGGTTAACATTCCAGACAAGCAGGTGGAAAATTCAACACCAGAAAAGTTACTTAGAGCACCGTTTAAACACCTTTAAACACCTTTGCTTTGTGCTTCACATCAAACGTAAAACGGGCTAGTGTGCAGATCAGAGGACACTTTGGGAGCAGGGGACGGGTAAATTTGTACATTGACTGTTGATTCCAGGCTTTAATTAAAAGTCAATTAAAGTGTAAAATGGCATAAAACGTCACAATCTTCACAGAGGCAAGCGGTTGAAGCCACCAAACCAAGTATTTTCTATGGTTTGAACAAATGAAACATTGTATTTAGCGCACCATTTAAACAAACTGAGCACCTTTGCCTTGCGTTTCACAAACAGCATAACCAAGGCCGCAGCCCATAGGGAACTGTTTTAATCAGGCTAACAACAATAGCGCATAACGTCAAAGTCAGTTAAATGCGTTGTAATTGAAATTGGAGCGCGTAATTAATCGAGTGAAGGTGAATGGATTTGGAAAAAAAACAGCTTTTCCAGATGATGAGCACAACTGCAACGAAACAAAACTCAAATGCGGGTGAATTAAGTGTGAGGAACTTATACAACACAACTACAAAACCTGTGCAGACTGAGGTTATCATTATGTAACTGGCCGGAGTGCAATTTCTGATGTTAAATTGTAAGTCCACCACCATATGGCGTTATTCATTTCTGTTGGCTGGAATCCCTGGTTTACTGGCCTGATTGTTTCATCTACTGCAGAGGAAAATGAGGCTAAATTAATTCCAGTGAACTCCAAACTACCCTGTCATTAATCTGATCATTTTGGCTCGACACATCAGGGGACAGGAGCATTAGATTGCACTCACTATCAGTGTGTAGTGGTCTATCTTAAATGATCTGTGGTGGCGATGTTTGAAGCCCACAGTGTTCGGGTTTGTCTACTTATTGCCTTGTTTGATTGCGTGGTACCTGTGGACGATATTATAATTAACGTCAGTCAAGCAACAGTTTGGGAAGAAAAGCAGGAAAAAGGTCCATATGACAGGTTAGACCCCACATTTCACTAAAATGAAGTGAACATGATTATATTCAAGATTTTACTCAACATTTTGTCCCAAGTTTGACAGTTTTCTTCCTGGTTGGACACAGGCAGAAAATATGACATATGTAGAGGTAATTCCACAACTGTTACCTGGCAACTATTTAGAAAACAAGGGACAAAATCCATATAAATTATACAGTAGTTAGGAATTTACAAATAAAAATACCTAATAACACTTTTTTTTATTTTGTTGAGCGACTGTTTAAACTGTCAGAGAAAAAACAACAACATCATGATGACATAAGTAGAGGGATTCCATTTTAGAACTCGGCACTACTTCCTGTCATTTTAAACTTTTATTTGTATACATTCTTCACAGACTGCCACTTCATCATCTTCGTCATAATTGGAATATCATGAGAACCTGTCATAGACTTTAAGTTCTATAAAGGGAATCTCTTTATGTCATCAATACACAATGTTCCATCCGAAGTGAATGTACCCGTTGATATTCTAAACCTTCATTAAACAAAACAAAGGTGTTGGAATAAAGTGTTTCAATTGATCAAGTCCTGGGAGAAAGCAAAATGTGCAGGTTAAAAGTGAACTCACTTCCACCCTCTGTTATGGTATGAAAATGGGAGAAATCCAGAAAATTCAGTTTTACGGCGTGTGGAGGGTTTGCATTATGATACAATATCTGTAGTGTTTTTGTCCTTTAAACATGCTCTGGAGTACCTTTGTTTTTGCATTTTTATGTTTTAGAAAACATTATTTTACATTTTAAAGGACAGCTAATGTGCTCCTCTGCTTGGATTTGGCGAGGTATGAACCATGATAAAAGCTGGACATTTAAGCAACGTGACTGGCATGCTAATACAAGCATGCAATTGTAATGAATGCGACTCAACGGTAGAAATGCTCTGAATGAACCTGGCGGATGGTTTATGAATTTTAAAAAAACAGCACAGGAGAGCCGTTGATTTGTACATTTGATGTGACAATTTGTAGGAAATTTAAACTGAGAAATGTTGTGGTTTGGGGAAACACAACCTCGTCTTTTTTAAAATGTTTGTTTGTTTGTTTAAGCTAATTATGTATATATCTGATGATGGAGCAACATTATTCAACAAGCTCAAAAAATCATGACATGTGTTTTTACAGATTTACAGTCGCACCTCAGCATGAATTCTTTCATTCTTTATTTTTGTATGGCAGTACGAAATAGTCAATAATTACAATGGATGTGCAAATTCAATACAACATGAACATGGGAACCTTTACTCATTTATATATAAAGCTAATAATGCTGAAAAAATACATATTACCAGTCAATCGTTGAGAAATGTCGTCAGCAACACTGCGACAAATATAGATTCTCATCCAGGAAACATTAAATCACTATATAACTTTGTAAATAAAAGATGAAAAGGCGTGAGTCAGCAGTCGGCGCATAACAGCAAAATTAATCTCAGAACAAAACATGCATATTGTGTGGATCACTCAGACAGCCCGAGACATCATTGGCCGTGGACAAATTGGCGTCGAGTCTTTCAAAATGCAATTTCCCAGCGCTTTGAGCACTACAAACAACATTACATTCACCTCTGCTGTATTAGATCAGAGGCATAAATCTCAGAGACAAATGCCGTGCTGTGTGCCATCCGCTCAGCTAGAGGTCAGCCATAAAAGATGTGTTTGTTGTTTGGTGCCAAATGACCCTTGAAGTAGACAGTGATGTCATCAGGCGAGTAGCAATGTAAACTAAGTAGAATTTAAAGGAGATGGATCGTGCAGAACGGCTTGTTGCGAGCTTTTAAACATGCTATAATGGTATTCCCTCATCTCTGGCGTAGTTGTAGTTTGTATTTCAAAATGTAAAAAAAGGATCTGCACAGAGATAGTTTATTAGCAAATGCAAAATACAAGGCATACGTACTTTTTCCATTTAAGTGCCTATGACGGGTTGGACTAATAAATTAACTAAAATGTAGCTGAGATAAATATATTTAAAATTTTGCTAAAATTCTTTACAAATTGTATCCAAGTTTAACCATTTTTTTTAGGTTTTTAATTTCACTTCCTAGTTGTGAACGATGACATCACACTAGGAAATTACCATAACAACCATCCTGTAAGTTTGGCCAAAACTAATGTCAGATTTTTTTTCTTTGACAATTTAAAATATATTTGAACGTCTTGTTTTGTTGAATTAATGTTTAAAGGGTCAAAAAAGTAGTTTCTTTTTTGTAAATTATGCATAACCTTTGTCTCCCCAATTTGTTTACTTCCTGTCATTTTCAACATATCTTTAATTTTTTCTCCACAAACAGCTACTGATTGGTGTAAAACTATAATTTATATTTACTTCAGTGTCAATGCACCAAGTAACGTAAAAATTAGAAAACTGTAAAAACCTGTCATACGCACTTTAAGCTCCGTTAAGTCTTTTAAAGGCTGCATCATCTCCATCATCATCATGGATAGAACAACTTCAGATGAACCAAGAAACATCCTGTGGACATTATTTTCCCAGTTTGAAGATCTGAACTTTGCTGACAATCTTTGCTATGCCTCTCTGCAAAATACAGTCACTTGCAAGAGAAACTCGACAGGCTGAACAACTTTGCCGGACAGACAGGCTCGACCATCGATGCCTCCAAGGTTATGTGCATCAACACGACTCTTGATTTACCAATTCGAGTAAACGGCGAAGCCCTTTGACTTTGTAGAGGAATTTACCTGCATGGAAAGTCTTGTCAGCAAAGATAAGGACAAAAAGACATCAAAGTAAGGCAAGGAAAGGCCCATGTCATGTTCACCAGACTTTGACACATCTGGAAGTCAAAGCAGTACAGTAAAAAGACAAAGATAAGGCTGTATGACATTGTTATGAATGTTGGCTAACCATGCTTTCTACAACGATTGCCTCGGAAACATCTGACCATATATTCTGGCCTTGCAAAATCTCCAACATGAAAGTCTATGAGAAAACGAAACCCAGAGTGTGGTGTAGGAGATCAAACACCAACCCCTTCAGTGGCTGGGACATGTCCAGAGAATGGAGCAAGACCGCATCCCCAAAGTAGCACCTGATAGACTCCATCATGAAAGTGGAAGCGAGGACGACCGAAAACAACATGGCGATGAGCAGTGCACGCTGAACTGAAGGAGATGGGACAGACATGGAGCGAGGCACAGCACACAGCCCAAGACAGGAGCATATGGAGGCAAGTCCTTTATGTCTGAATGGGGACGAAGAAGGTTAAGTACGTTTTAAAGTCCCTACTTTTTTGATTGGCTTGTTCTGATCATGCCTCAAAGTGTGATCAAATTAGCAACACTGATTCTGTTCTATTCTTTTCGTCAAAATATAGAACCAGTACCAAACAATTTTTAAGCCATTAAGCCTCTGTTGTTGCAGCAATTATTACATTTAAATCAAAATATTATATTGTTTGACTGGAGAAAAATCTTTGAAAATCTGGAAAATCAGGAAAGAATCTTTGATCTGAAACCTATGAATTGTTCTTGTTCATATCTTCTTCTTAATGGATCTTTATGTTTTGAAAGAGTCTTCACAACCTATCTAATATTTCTGAATATCTAAACATGAAGAAATGGAACGGCTAGATAGAAAACTTGATGCGCTTACAACTGTGACCTTGGACGAAAAATAAGAAAACATAAAACAAAACTTACAACACAAGACATACTCAGTGCAAAAGGAGTGTTTTGACCTACACTTTCCTCAGCAGATCAGTTGGTTGACATGCTAACGTCTCCTTTGTCTCGCTCTGCCAGTGTCTAGAGCTTCTGTATCATTAACAGGGTCCCTCAGATCCCACTGCAGGCGCTAGTGTCACGCTCATCACGTCTGACAGCTGCTCGAACTTCTCCACATCTGCCTTTTCTGAGGCAAAGTCTGTTCCCATCATTACCACTTCCAGAGCAGTGCCGTGTTGCCCCGTTTTCTTCCTTTTGCATCTGTTCTCAGAAGTAAACTGTAACTGATGGTATTATCTAAAGCCATGATTCAATAATCTGGCTAATCCTTGGAGACTTCTTAGGCCTGGATGTTGTTGGACTTCAACACTTGCTGTGCACTCAGAAAAGTAAGGGAGTCTTAAAGTCAAGAGTTGAAATTACGCAGAGCTGGATAAAACTATATTTTGGGATTAGGAGAATTTCATTTTGGGGAAATTAATGAAGAGAAACACTTGAAAATATTTGTGTTGCTTGTTAGGGAAAAATAGAAGGAAGAAGACGGTTTTGGTTGGAAAATGTCAGATAAGCCGTGCAGGAAGAATTAAAATGCTATGTTTTGGCACTGGGATGGAATAGAAGGGCATTGTATTTAAAAAGTAGGGCTATGTTTAGACCAGAGGAACACTGAGGTCATAAGGAGCTTTAGGGGTGATAAAAAAACACACCCTCTTCGCAGTCTCCATGCCTTCTTCTTTCACTTTCCTGCAAACCCTGCCATTTCAGAGATTTATAAATAGTATTAAGCCTGTCCTTGGCTCTCTTGTCGTTACGGGCCGCTCAGTTTGAGTGGCGGTTGTCACACACAATTTCGATCACATTTTTGTAGAAAAAGGACTGCGCGCTGAGGATGAGAAAATTCCCTTTGAGGAGGCAAAGTCTTAGTCGGAGTGAAAATTGGCCACAACAAATGCTCATCTATTTTGGTAAATGATTGTAGAAAAGCTGAACTTTTCCAGTGGTCTTCAAAGAATTCATTTACTGTCAGAAGTGCCGCTCGCCGCCCAATAACTGGCAGTTAATCTGACCTTTTGTCATGTGGGTATTGTACGTGTTAAATGACTTTGGGTGGCTCTTCAATGACGTTTTCTTCGTAATTTAAAGCCACGTGTAATATCAAGCACATCTCTCAACTTGACACATTCAATTTACTTCAGTTCGGCTAATTTCACTAAAAATCACAGTTGCCTCACACGGTTTTACAAAACGGTTGATTTACCAGAACGTTAGAAAATTGTGGGTCAATAAAAGACAAGCAGATTAACCGACGTTCACAGGAATCAAGCAAAAGGCATCCCTAGAACATCCCCTGCGCTTAGACCCTCCTTTTGGCAAGGAAAAAGTGTGAGAAAGAGAAACCTGGAGGAGGCTGCAGAGGACAGACAGGACAAACACATTTATAATATTTATGAGCATGAAAAGGTGCAGCTAAGGTGAGACACTGCAGGTGAATAGGCAGAAAACTTCATCATCAGACATCAATTTGAAACTTCTCCTGTAGTTTACACACATCAGAAATAAGACATTTTACGCGTAAAAACGGGCACACGAGAATCTGAAAAATGGACGGAACCCAGTTTAAATTTCTTGGTTCATTTTGCACACATTAGTTACAACAAACTTTATGGAAGGGGTTTTGGGTATCTCAATTCATTTTTGAGTTAACTAGAGCTAACAAAAAATTGTCATAAAAATTCAAATTTTGCCTAATTATTTCACTTAAAACTTTGATAAATCAGTTTTAGAATTAGATATAAAAAACTTCTTCAGTACGTTCCGTCAAAATCTTGTTTTGTACAAAATTGTAAAGGTCGGTGTGTGTAGATGCAACTTTAAATGGTGATCTTTATGTCAGTACAAGAGAAGTTACAATGTCCCAAAGAAATCTATTTATGAAGTGGATTAAATGAAATAATAAAACATCTTTTGGAGCAGATTGGACAAGTTTGTTGTTTCCTCATGAAAGCATATTCTCCTTATTCCGCCCCGCCCTCTTTTGCCTCTTTTTGCCACAGATCCGCTCTCCTGTCGTAAACACACTTCCGCTTTGACAAGAATGGTGAAGAAAGGAAAAGTCTCGCAGCTAAAATATTACATAAAGTTGATTCATTTGTGTAAAATGTTTAATGAAGTGCAACAACAAGTCAGCAATGCATCGATTTCCTGGGCAGCCTGAAAACAGCTTTGTAGTCCAAGTAAAACTTATTTTCTGTTGAGTTCGCCTGCTAAACTAATACAACGGAAAAAAGATGGCGGCACCCACAGTAACTTCCAGAATAAGGTGAACATGCTGAGAGAGCTAAATTACTTTTTGTCTGTAATGTCTTGCCCTTAAATGTATGCACTTCGTAGAGAAATCTGTCCTGTGCATTTGACTTGTTCTTCTCTGCCATGAGGGTCAGCTTAATGAGAGCTGCACCCAGGGTTCCTTCATCCATATCTTAAAGTGCGTATGACAGGTTTTTATGATTTTCTAATTTTGACTTTATTCAGTGTATTAATACTTGTTGTACATATAAATGATAGTTTTATACCAATCAGTTCGCTGTTTGTGGAAAAAAGTTGAAAAATATGTTGAAAATTACAGGAAGTAAACAAACTGATGACATCACACTGGGGAGACAAAGGTTATACATGATTTACACAGAATAAACTACTTTTTTGACCATTTAAACATGAATTCAACTAAATAAATAAGTTCAAATATATTTTTATTTGTCAGGTAAAAGAATTGATGACATTAGATGAGTTTTAGCCCAGTTTACAGCGTGGTTGCTATGGTAATTTACAGTGTGATGTCATTATTTACAACCAGGAAGTGAAATTAAAACTTATAAAACTGCTAAACCGGGATAACATTTGTGAAGAATTTTAGCGAAACTTGAAATATATTTATCTTAACTGCATTTTACGTAAATGAGTGGTCCGACCTGTCATGGGCCCTTTAAGGTAGAATATGCGTAGCTTGGAACATTTGCTTGTATGTTTTGTCTTGACAGAAGCCTGATGAAACATGATTTGGAAACTGAACCTGCCGACTTTTAATTCCTAATTGCATGCATGCTTTTTTATATACATATCGTGCTGCTATTTTATTCATTGTTTTATGTTGCACCTTACGCCAAAGCAAGTTACCATTTTTGTGAATTTTGATCACTGACAACGGCAATGAACCAATTCTGATTCTGATTTCTGTTGTGACAGTATTGTTACGCCACCATGCTACTAAGAGTCGAAGCTTTATAATAGCTATAAAAGGCCGGGCCAAATCCATGTTTATTAAATGTGCAAATTGTAACTTCTCAAGAGGACATGCCTCAGCTGGCTGCGTGACTCATCTTCTCCTCCCATCCTTTCTCCCTCCTTCAGCCTGTTCTCCTCTCCTCCTCTTCTCTGCTCCTTTTCTCTGTTGTTCTTCGTAATTACATAAAGCCATGTTTTCTCCCCTCGGTATTCAACAAGTGAATCCACAGTTGCGGCTTGGAGTGAAATTAAAAAGAGAAGCCGTGCGTTGGCAGGAGGGGGGGTGCGGGAAGAGTCTTTGGTTTTACGCTATAAATATGTCCACGAGAGACTCAAATCCACCTGCAAGTAAAGTTCTGGCCAGTCGGTGTCGGCGTCCAACTCTATTTTGTCTGCCAGAAAGAAGGAAATAAAAGATTCTGTTTTTAAAGTGTCATTAAAGACGAACTGTTTCACCTTATTTATCATACGTCGGTAGCCAGTTCATACAACTTCGGCGTCCGTCAAAATAGACTCCCTGCAGCTTTTTGCCCGCAGAGCCGAAGATAGATCAGAGACGTGAAACTGTGGTGTAAACATGTCTATTTGCTTTACACGTTCTAATCTTGTGGCACGTGTATCGCACCAGAGACGTGCCGGAGTTGGTGTTAATCGTCCTTTTAAGATGTTTTGCGTATTCATTTACTGACTTCTTATTGCTAAAGATAGGAAAAAAAGCATTCTGCAACTTGGCCTGGTCACACTACCTGCTTGTTTTCATGGTATTAGATATGTTTAATGCATAGCAAAAACAGAAAAGTTACATAGTGCGCCTTTAAGGATTGGACGCCTTTAAAGTTCAAGTGCGAGTGAAGCCATACACGGCGATGTATTGTACTAATAACATGCACCACATTCTCTCTAATTCAGTCCAAATTCAAGTTACATCAAATCCATCTCATTTCGCTGTATATCCTCCAAGAGGGAGTACAATTTGGCCCGGCTCACATAACAATAAAACACTGCCAGCAGACACATCTTATGCCTAATTGTAGTCAAGATAAACAAATGCTAAACAAAGCTGTAATGTATATTTCAGTGCTGGAGGCTCCGAGGCGGCGCAGGCTCTGACAGGCATCAGGGAACAAGCGCCGACAAAAAAAAGGCAAATCTCTCGTTGTTTAAACTGGGAGGAATAAATGATGTAATTGGCAGAAAATGTCTGGGGTTTGAGACTGGTGTTTCACAGAAGTCTCCATTGGTCCTGACAGGGCTGTAAAATATACACATAGTCAGTGCAACCAGGGAGAAACAGCGGGAGTGTGCAGGGAGATGGAAAGACTTCTTTTTTATGCTGCTGGTAGAAAAATATATAATCATGACAATTTTGGGTTTTTTTTTGTAAACGATTATTATTGTACTGATGCAACCACATATATTTTTTTTTGTTTTGTTTGTTTATTCGTTTGTTTTTATTGATGTAGACAGTGACAAACCACTCAGATAGTTGTGAGTGGTGTCAGAGCCTGGTTAAATGACAGTTATAATTGCGTATTACATTTATTTACGTTTTATTTAACAGCAGATTATGATAGGCAAAGAATTTTTAATAAAGGTGAAATACAGATTTGTTGGTTTTGCTGGATAAATACTGATAATAAATAGAAAGGTTAAGCCGACAATAGGTTTTCATTTTATCTACAGAAACATTACATACTACACAAATGACATACTTTTTTGAAGAATGTATTTATTTATTTAGTTTATATCCATCTTTGTAGTCCACCTTATAAAATACATAATGACCCTAAAAAGCATGTGATTCATTTCTTAGTTTTTTCTCAGTTGCATTCATCTACGCTTTAATCTATTTTTGTTGTACAATGCATGGTGGTTGAGTAAAGTCCTAGAAGACTAAATACAATTATGTATAACATCTGAGGGGGGTCAGCCCTTAAAAAAAGAGGAAAACCATTGCTCACATATTAGCCTGTTAACTGTTAACACATAAAAAAGTGGTTATAATTTGCAGTTAGTGTATTTTCTTATAGTTATAATAAGTTCCGAGATCTTTGTGAATATGGTCTGGAAGTTATTGCAAATACAAACATTACTGTATCATAATATAAGCCAATACCGTTACCGTTATGTGTATGCAGAAACCATATGTATGTTCTAGCAATAGGGACTGAAAAAACAGCCACGTGAGCTGAATTTGCTGGAATAAATAATTATACAAAAATATGTATAAGGGGCCGACCAAGAAAGTGTGTAACTGGGACCCAGAATTTGGTGCTACGCCCCTGTCAACTTGTAATTGAATTGCTCCACAAATACCTTGCCACAGTACTCATCACATCCTGTTACCCCAGTGGTATTTAAATGTCGAGAACAATTTGTGGCTAATCAAGTGTATCTTAAACAAGTATTTCACCCGATTTCTCTCTACAATCCAGTAAACACAGCACCAGAATCACGCCACGGAATGTATGATTGCCAACTCTCTTAAACTCTTCGTTTTGCAATATTACCAAATATATTTCTTTCAGTGAATTTCAGTCTTTATTTCTGCCTGGCAGCACAACTCCAACAGTTGTTCTAAGGAAAAAAAAATAAAAAATCCAACTCGGCATTGAAGTGGTTTGGCTGTGTGCCCATTACACTATCAAGGGGCCAAACCTGTCTTTTGTAAAAGCAGCCAGATTTTTACAAGTTCATCTCAGGTCAATGCTCTTTCAAATACTTGCAAACCCCAAACAAAGAACAGTTGGAGTTGTTAAAGACTTGTGGCTTGTTCCGGCACAACAACATACAACTTTGAATAAATTAATGAAAGGAAAAACGTTTCGACTTGATCACCTTAGAGGAGAGTGGACAGCTGTGAGACTTTCTGTGGACCTCCTTGCCCCGGTTGGCTTCACACAATGTCAAAACAAACGCTAGAACGGGAAAAAAAACACACACACACAAAAAAAACAAAAACACAGAATGTATAAATATGTTGACAAGGGCAAACTGCCTACACGAGCGCTGCAGCAAAAGACTAACAAAAATAAATTAAATAAAAATACAAGAACGAAGAAGATAAAGGAGCTGGTCCTCACCTCCCACCTCCAGCCCGTGATGTGACCCCCTGTCCTTTCAGATCACTTGCTCCTTGTTAAGAGGACTGTGGCCGGGGCAGAGCGGGGGTGGTGATAGCCCTAATGAAGATGAATATTCAGGCGCGTTACACGGGCTCCTGGAAGGCTGCCCGGCTGCACTCTCGCCTCTTCCAGTCAGATTGGCGGCACGGCTGGGGGGGCAGGGGGGTTTGGGGAGGGAGGTGGCTGCCGCTCGCTGCCGCACAGTTTTGGTCCTGAGGAAAAAGAGAAGAGGGAAGATTAGATGATTAGACAGGCTCAAAGAGGGTATAGAGGCGGTATATTGTGACGGTTTTCCAAGTCATTTTTTCCCTTTTTAGAAAAACTAATAAACATAACAATGACTGATAATAATGCGTTTGATATGGGGCTGTTTTTGGATACTCAAAGGCACTTTACTTTCCTGAGGTAGACTGTTGTGAATAAGGCTAAAGGATAATCTGCACCATCGATTCTTTTGGCCGCCATCATTCACGTTGCCTAATCAGCCAGTCCCTCCTGCATTCTGTTTGAAAGCACAACAGTCTGGAATTGAACCATAAAGGGAGTCAAAAACAAAGAAAGTGTCTCTTAAAGGCCTTGTACCTGATTTTTACTGTTTTGAAACTTGAAAAACAGATCTAGTTCTTGTTGTGGTCTTCACAGCAGTCACGTGTATCGTTCACTTTCCTAACGCAGTCAGAGCATCCTAAATATTCCTGTTCATGAGTTTCTGAGCCCGGACGTCGCAAACCTTCATGGGTAAAGCTAACAATGCACTTCCTACTTCTCTCGTAGGATGAAACGTTCTGTAAAAATGATCTGTATCATGTGTCTCTCGAATGCAGAAGACTTCTCCTCTGAATATCCTTATAACGTTCAGAACAAAATGTATATCTTATTTTACTTATTTTAGTTTGGTGCTTCACTTGTTGATTCTGTCAAAAGCTGTACCATTTGTCAGTTCTTTGTGGTATTTCTTTCCTCTTTGTTGTTCATTTGTCTAGATATGAATGGACCACACGTTTCTGATTGGTTAATCCGCATGTCAGTCACGCCCATTTGAAATCGGAGGGATATGATATGATTTCAGACCAAAACATTTTTGTAACGTATTGTCAAAGTGTGTTTTCTCGGCTGGTCAGGCGATATTCATGCATTGGCTAGGCAGGTGAAGCGTTTCTTTTTTTTTTTTTCCAAGGACACAACAGTAGAATGCACTTGACCTGCAGAGTCTGAAAAAAGGACCATTCAAAGGACCAAAGTCAAGTCAACTCAACTCATCGGCTTCAATGTCTCAAAGGAATATTTATTTCCATGTGGTGGTACAACAATACAGAGCCGGTTCTTGACATTTGGAGGCCCTAAGCCAGACTTTATTTGTGGCCCACCAAACACACACTGTTTAAATAATTGGACACAACAATGGCATATAAAATAAAGACAACAAATCATGAGTGGACTGGGGAGAAAAAGTGATTCGGGATCTTTACTGGAGCAGGCCACATTCATCAACATTTACATTTTTTTTTGTTAGTTAGTGAGCAAATGTAAAGGGGGATTTGAGGGACCTCCCCCAAGAAAAGTATTATTATTTTTGTTTTTATTCTGTTTTTAAGGATAAGCTAGAGGTTTAGAGTGGAGCAAATGTGTACATAGATATTACATTTAAATTTTAACTTGTGTTTATATTTACATGCTCTCTTTTACCAGAGTATGTGGCCCCTATTGGTGATGGCCCTAAACATTTGCTTAGATTGTTTATGCCACAGGCCGCCCCTGCAACAATACAATACAATAAAACTGTCCCAGAAGCACAACAAGAGTGCATCAATGGAAGCACAAATCTGGAGCTCAACAGTGTTCTAGAACAGTGGTTCTCAAACTTTTTCAGTCGCGATCCCCAAAATAACAATAGTTCACATTCGCGACCCCCAAACACAAAAAATAGGCGACATGCAAAGTGATAAATTAGCCTTATATCTAATGTTTGATTTTATTTTGAGAATATAGACCTGACTGAAATGACTTATATTCATTGTTTCCATAGGCTTTCCAAAAAAAGAAAGAAATAAAAGTCTGAACGCTCAAGGTTAATGAGGTACATACTATATGTGGTAGGTAAACACCACAATACCAATAATTGTTTCTGAATCGTATTATAAATTGCATTTATTCTCTGCGTTCATGATGTGTTACTCTCATTGAATAGTATAACATGGGGTTAATTATCGTGCAATATATAAACGTTATTTTTATCTTGTTTAGTAGCTAATAATGTCATACATCTCCAGCTCAACTGAGTGTAAACAAAACATTATTATAATTAATTATGTTAGAGATTTAATTGAATTGTTGCTATTATTGAACAAAAACTTGTAAAACTGTTTAATTAGTAGAATAAATGATTTACAGCAGTCTAGTATTCATGTCTGGATCTGTCATTCACAAAGTTGACATTTGAATTTAGGTCAGTTTATTCATTTTTTCCCCATTGTTTTCATTTCTTCTTACAACTACTCACCATCGTTTCTTAATGTTCTACACTTTAACACACAACAGCCAGATCCAAGTCAATCGGAAATAGATAATGCATTCTTTGTCATATAGAAAAGATTGTCCTCTGCATTTGAACCATCCTTTAGAGCCGTTCGGTAAACTTAAAAGTGGAGCCAGAATCTTAGCCTGAAATCAGACCCAAAGGCAGGATTGGGAGATTATGTAAAGACCAGGCAAAATGATTTCAATGAAAATGATGTGAATATGGTTAAATTGTTATTTTTTATATCAGCATTCCCCAACGTTTCTCTTGTTTTTCTACTTTTCTAATCAACAATTGCAGTAAGGGAATAGATGCAGTGGCCGTGGGGGAAACTCTCTGTTGATTCAACAGAAAATCCTGGAAAATTATCTTCATTTTAGGCATAACTTGTTCAAGTCAAGTCACAGCTGAGTCTTAATGGAAGTTGTTGACATGGTTCCCACATCGTTCTGTAGATGTAAAAATAAAGCAGACGACACTAGCATTGTAGTAGCATTTACCCCCTATTTGTTGTTAGAATTCTTGGATGACAAATTTGGACACTTTAATCTTCGCTATGTCTCCAAGTTCTCTATATTTGACACAGTATAACTCGTACAACTAACTTGTTAGAGATTGAGTTTACAAATGTGGTTGAACGGCAATAGAGCTGCTGTTCTCCATTAAAATGAAAAGACCATTTCCCCCAGAGAGGTCCATTAGTGGGCGTTTCCTTGTATGCCAACTGTATCTATATTGATGTTATATATGGATAAATAAACTGGATAAATGCACAATATAACAAACAAAAACAACCAGGTTTTCACTTGTAAATTAGTCGGTTTTGGGGGTTTTTTCCCCATAAAGTGTTTTGCAAAAGTGGGAAAAAAAACAACAACTTAAATATCTACTTCCTCCTTCATGTACTCCAGCTTTAAGAGACCATTCTAAAACTTAAATCATCTTTGAAATGCAGAAATCTTCCTTGAATAAATCCTCTGTGCATGCCTGTGATTACATACGACTAAAGATAGCAGTGCACCAGGTCCAGTCCTGGTCCTATTTACCTTTGGCCCGAGCTCAGAGCATACTGCGCTGCCAGGTGGACAGGGGGGAGTACGGGGGGGGGGGAGTAGGGGGAAGAGCCTGCGGCCATTAGCGGTGTTGGCCATTGGACGTGAAAGGAGACGAAAATGGGACCGCTTTGCCACCCGTTTGAAGTAGCGACAGCTTGTTTGTGAAGTGCAGGCCGAGTGCTTGGCTTTCATGTCTTGCTCTCAAGTGACCCAGGGAGACCTCAACTTCATAAACCATATTGACTCCAGCAGCTGAAAAAAAAAACAACAACAACAGAAAACTCTCAACACTGTCTTTCAGCTCTTATGGGGATGGGAAACCTTTATAAAGAAGAATGAATAAGAGATCGCTGGGAGTTTGAAGGCCATGCAGCCGCGCGACATAGAGTACAATCAACATGACTCATTGTGAAAGTATTGACTCTGTACCTGAATAGGAAGGTTTAACTCAATGTCAAAACGGCTAAGCACAACCATAATCAATGCGCTGACATTTCTTGCGCTCCGGGACGCCGTCGTGTGATTAAACGTGAATTAAGAGCGGCGCTTGCGAGCCCTCTAGACCCTTTCGCGAAAGTTCAGAATCCTGTGCACTTGGCCGGAGTTGGTGACACAAGTGCTGATCCAGCTCGCAGGGATGAGAGCTCGGGGAGGACTTAGGACGCTCTTTGTTGCCTCGGCATTTTCTGGGAGGGAATTGGCAGATTATTTGGTCAACCGCGATCGGTTCCACCACGGCTTAAAGGGGCGAGGATACATGCCCGCTGACTAATGTTGCCCGGCAAATCCATCAAAGTCCGAAGTGCTGTCCGGAGTTTTAAAAATGTGCGTGTTCCGACGGAGTGCTCGGCGAGTGGAAGCCTTGCACTGCCTCCTGCGTCTGACAGAGCTTTGTGGGAATAAACGAGGCTGTCTCCGAGCATAAAGTACCTAGAGTAATGTCAAATGAGACAACAGTTAACTTTAATCTCCAAAGCTCTCCTATAGCGTAATGCGTTTTTATTAGCAGCCCCGCGAAATCAGAAGTTGAAGTAATTTCCTCGCGATTGAGTGCTTGCGCTTGCAATACACAAAATTGACTTTTTCCGCCACGAGGTTTCATTGTTATAAAAAGTCAAGTTCCAAGCCGCTGCAGGGTGAAATATGAGGTTGTATTGCAGACTGATAGAGCGACTTCCAAAACAGGGGTGATGTTGTTGCTGTTTGAATGTGGAGATTTGCCTCAGAAACCCCGTTAGACAGTGCTGGCAACAGCCGCTGATTGGATGGAATGGAGATGATGACATGCAACTACAATACTGCATGCCTTTCAGACACAAAAGAACTGATGTACCGTTGAACAATGCAGGTACGAAAAACACGAAGGATTGCTCTGAGGACATTGGATAGAAGAGTATTTGCTCAAAAAACTGACAAATCTGTGGCTAAAAAAAAAACCTTTAGAAGAATAAGAACATAAAGCACACATTACATCGCAAAGAAATGGATGACTGAGATAGAACCGACACTAATGGACCGGACTGAAACTGTGGCATTCAAAAAATGGAAAAAATGCGTCTGGATTTAATTTGAAAAGTGAATAATTTGATAGACTTTGGACTAAATGAGATTTTGTTGCAAATTTGGCAGCGCCGTAATTTTTCCTTTCTGTTTATTACTTCTTTTTTTCTGTTCTCTGGTCCTGTTTTTTTCTTTTAATATTAAAGAGACATCTTCAAATATTATAATATATATATCTTTTTTTATTTATTGGTTTAATTCTGGCTTAGTTTAGCCCTGGTTTCATTCTGGTTCAGTTCTGGATTGGCGAATTTGAAGCGCAATGTTCGTAAGGTGTTTTGTCTTTTATTTTTCCAGAAACATTGAACGTAGCAGCAGTGATTTTGTCGGTATTGAAACACATCTATTGTTGGGAATGTTTTATGTTGGCGTATTTTGCATTTCCAGGAAAATTAAGTTGAATAGCCTTTTAATAGAATACAATTTTCAACACAAAATAATACCTTTATTACCATGTTGACTTATACTAGTTATTCATTCATTCATTCATTCATTTTCTACCGCTTATTCCCGTTAGGGGTCGCGGGTGACTGGAGCCTATCCCAGTGACTTTGGGCCTTAGGCGGGGTACACCCTGGACAGTGGCCAACTCGTCGCAGGGCTGACACAGAGAGACAGACAAGGACAGACAACCATTCACTCTCACGTTCATACACTAGGGACAATTTAGAGTTGTCAATTAACCTAAACAGTCATGTCTTTGGACGGTGGGAGGAAGCCGGAGAACCCGGAGAGAACCCACGGTAACACGGGGAGGACATGCAGACTCCACCCAGAGAGATCGTGTGATGTTAGGGTGGTTCAGAATTCGAAACCACGATGTTGGGGTGGTCTGGGATTCGAACCCACGATCTCCTTATTGAGAGGCAGAAGCTCTAGCCGCTCTGCCACCGTGCACCCCTATACTAGTTATGATACAAAGAAAATGTTAAATTGTGTCTTATTTACTGTCACGTTTTCTGTATCGATACTTATTTAACTAATACTCTGAACCTAATTCCTAACTAAGCTTCAAATATGCTTGATAAACTATATGTTCATTAAGAATTAAGTCTTTGTTCATGCTTTGTAAAGGCAAATTGAAGGTGGTACCATAACTATTATTGGAACATTTAAGTTACTAAGCCTGAATCATTCTCTCAACTATTTTTCACTATGAATTGAGTCTTTGTTCAAGGCAGAAATAAGTCTAGATATTAAAAAGTGTTACCATAGTTTCTGTATGAATTGTTTTAATTTTTTTTTGGGACAACTGCATCTCATAAACACTGCATGTTAAAATACCTTGCACGCATCTCGTTTTACATCAAAGTAAATATTCTCAAACTGAACAAAAACACGATTTCCAGTGTCTCTGCTTCTACTCTTTTTTAGCTTTATTCAGTTGCCATCTCGCACTTGAAATCATGCCTGAGCGCGTGCCACCTCTTTCCAGCCCATAACAAGAAAAGAAACTGAATGGAAAAGAATGAATAATTGATACATCTGGATAATCACTTCTCCACCACAAAGTCACCACGCGTCGAAAAAAAAAACTGGCAAAATGACACATAAATACAAAATGGCTGGTTATTATTTCATCACTGTCAGGCCAAGCTACTTTTCTTTTTATCTGTGAAAATCTTTGAGCAGCCCAAACTGATTTTTACACAGTTGTGCTCACAGCTGTGGCGTCTGTAAGCCTATTACTCAGGGGGAACACAGACAATACAACTCAAAGCTTGTTTCTTTGTTAGTGCGCAAATAATGTCGCTATTCCTCAGTAAATCTCTTCCACGCTTCACATGAAGAAGGATGGGCTCCCCAGGCTCTGCTGCTTCAATAGCCGGACTCTTTCCCTGCGCTAGTCCTGGCTGTTTATCTCAGTGCGGTCAATATTAAAGAGAGGAATCCCGCTTCGATTACCTGGTCGGCCCATTTGTTCCCTGCCATCCTCTTTGTCCTACGTGGAGTCTACATTTATAGGTGGTCTCGAAATGGCCTCGCTTACAACATGAATCTCATTTCATTTGTACAGGTGAACTTGTATTCTCTGGGTTTGTGAGGCCTCTGAATTCTTGACTGGTTAGAACAGGGATGGGAGACCGCTGGAAATGAAATAGCTGGCAGTAGATAGAGTTATTAACAGCTCCCTTGTACAGACCAAATACTTTTGTAATTTAAAATCCCATAAGGGCTCTGTGATAGTCATTTGTTCTTCCGGTTTTCTTTGACTTCGGTTGACAATGGGCTGTAGCGGCGCTCGCGATTTATTTGCAGAAATGAGACAAACAAAGGAAGTCAGAGAGAGCAGAGAAGAGGGAGAGAACCTTGAAACACACTGAAAGATCCAAAAACTCAACCAGGTAAATAAACCCACAATGTCATCAGACATGCTGATTAACAAACTATTTTGCATTCCAAGTGGCCCCTATATCTGTACTTATCGGAGGAAGTGAAACAGTTGTAGTGGTCGTGATTAGAGGCAGAAATGCTGAGAATGAGTTTGACGCTGATATATGGACTTAAAAACTGCACAGAAGATTCCACGTAACACATCGAGAAAACGTCATACATTGGGGAAATTGGGTGTTCATTTTGACAGTTTTCTAACCAGGATTCATCAAGATAACAATGAAAAAAATGGACATTTGCAAAACAGCTCACACAAAACCTTGAATTTCTGTTTTCCTGAACAGAATTTTAGCCCTTGCAAAAAGAAGTTTTACATTTTAAACTGATAAATTCTTCCTTGCGAGAAAGTTTTACCACTCTCAGGTTAGGTGTTTTTTTGAGCTCTTTCATTCTTTGACTCTGCATTTTGATTTGATTTTGATTTGATTTTCACCTGCTCTCAGTGAACAATGTGACACCGGCTTAGTGCAGTCTGCAATTTGACTTTTGTAATGTAATTTTGATAAATGTTTAAGTTTTGATTTGCAAAATGTATTTGACTTGATCAAAGTAATTATGCTGAAGAAAATTTAGAGATGTCAAACAAACAAAAAATGTATGGTCTAAATGATCAAACTAAAACTATGATCAAACTAAAGAAAGTTTCACAAAATGTCTCGAAATGATTGAGAAAAACTGTAAACTACGGGCAAACCTCATGCTATTGCCCACATAAACACTCATGACATTCATTGCAAACCGATAATACTTTAGACATGCCATTTTTCTTTTAATTGACATAAATCAGTCTGAATTCTCCTCATTACTGTTGTCACACATAACGGACTGCTTCAAACGAGCTAAAAATAATACGCAAAATGAAATACCTCTTACTTATTAGCACGCATAACATGGCGCGACAAAGGACTGTGCAATAATTGTTTCACCTTTTCGATCAGCTGTCACACTTCCACCCATCAGATCTGACACTTGTGATTTTTCATTAGTTATAAAGTCATGACTGCACCACCTTGTTCTATTCCCCCCCTTTTTTTTCTTGTGGTATATTTTTGCACATTTTCATTTTTGGCTCTCGCTAACAAGCAAAGCAGGTTCAGAGGACTTTGAGGTGAGTGCCAGTTCTTTATTTGAAGCGGTTATAAATAAAGAATCCATTGTTTCTTCATTTGGAGTGAAATTGTAATGTTTTAGTCTGGAGTTTGGCAACAATACTGTGTTATGGATCGTCTCTCCATCTCGGCTGTATTAAGCATGCTCTTCCAACCCGCAGCTATAACAAATGTCAATGCTCGACTTGGCTCAGCGGGCCTCCGAACGCACCAGCGCACATTTGCTTTCACTTTTTCACACTCCTTCTGTAGTCGCCGTGACGATAAACGGCTATTCAGCGCAGGTCCCGTGGGTCTGCTGTCGGCTCGTTTGTTAATGACGAGCATTTGGGCTAACCATCGATTTCCTGTGGCACTAATTAAGGGTGGACTCATTAAAACGTTTGCAACACATTGTGTGTTAACTTTGCAGGGTTACTTTTTCTCTCGTTTTTTATTCCGCGCGATCGTTGTTGTCGTTTGAGTTGTCGAGACGAGAGCCCTGCTGCGTGAGGTGACAAAGAACACGTCGACTTAGCATGCGAGGCTTATTGGGACATCGTCTTGGCTCAATCAAGCAGATTTTTCTTATTAAATGATCGGAACAACAGCCGTTTTTCCTGGTGCAGAGAAGGTGCATGTTCTCCCCGTGTTGAGGTTTTCTGCTGGTACACTGGTTTTATCCATTAGCCCTGGAGAAAATGCACATCAATAGCGAGGGCTGCAAGATTATTCACAATCAAATCAATATTGTAATTTGAATTGTTGTAATTAGCATAAGCGTTCCAGTTACTATTTTTCTTTATAAACAACAAAATATCTTGCCTCCATGCTCTTATTATGTCTTATTATACAGTATGTATGTAAATCATAAATTAAATTACAAAACATTGTTACAATTTGTGTGCATGTCTTAGAAATTGTTTGCATGCTTTGGAGTTTATGTGCATGTTTTGAATTTGTGTGCAGGTTCTAGAAATTTACTGCATCTTTTGGAGTGTATGTGCATGTTTTAAATTTGTGTGTGTGTTTTGAATGTGTGTGCATGTTTGGAGTTTATGTGCATGTTTTGAATTTGTGTGCATGTTTTGGTGTTTATGTGCATGTTTTAAATGTGTGTGTGTTTTGAATTTGTGTGCATGTTTTGGTGTTTATGTGCATGTTTTAAATGTGTGTGCATGTTTTGAATTTGTGCATAAATGTTTTGGAGGTTATGTGCATGTTTTAAATTTGTGTGTGTGTTTTGAATTTGTGTGCATGTTTTGTCGGTTATGTGCATGTTTTAAATGTGTGTGTGTGTTTTGAATTTGTGTGCATGTTTGGAGTTTATGTGCATGTTTTGAATTTGTGTGCATGTTTTGGAGTTTATGTGCATGTTTTAAATTTGTGTGCATGTTTTGGAGTTTATGTGCATGTTTTAAATTTGTGTGCATGTTTTGGAGTTTATGTGCATGTTTTAAATGTGTGTGTGTGTTTTGAATTTGTGTGCATGTTTGGAGTTTATGTGCATGTTTTAAATTTGTGTGCATGTTTTGGAGGTTATGTGCATGTTTGGAGTTTATGTGCATGTTTTGAATTTGTGTGCATGATTTGGAGTTTATGTGCATGTTTTAAATTTGTGTGTGTGTTTTGAATTTGTGTGCATGTTTTGGAGTTGATGTGCATGTTTTAAATTTGTGTGTGTGTTTTGAATTTGTGTGCATGTTTGGAGTTTATGTGCATGTTTTAAATCTGTGTGCATGTTTCAGATTTCATGTGCATGTTTTGAATTTGTCTGCATGTTTTGGAAATAGTGTGTGGGTTTTTGAATACGTGCACTTGTTTGTTTCTTTTTATCGAGGTCCATGTTTTTGTGCGTGTGCAAGTTTTCATCTTGGTGCACGTGTTTTAGAATCTGCGTGCATGTTTTTAAATCTGTGTATGTGTACAGTATGTGCGTTTCTGGAAAAATGTTTTGGAGTTTATGTGCATGTTTTGAATTTCTGTGCATGTTTTTAATTTGTGTGCATGTTTTAAATTTGTGTGCATGTTTTGGAGTTTATGTGCATGTTTTGAATGTGTGTGCATGTTTTGAATTTGTGTGCATGTTTTGAATTTGTGTGCATGTTTTGGAGTTGATGTGCATGTTTTGAATTTGTGTGAATGTTTTTAATTTTTATCCACCTTATTCTGCCCCGCCCACTTTTGCCGTTTTTTGCCACAGATACGCAGTTTTGTTGTAAACGCACTTCCGTTTGACGAGAACTCCGTTAAAGCTAATGACAAATGAGGGAAAAGTCTCGCCGCTAAAATGTTACATAAAGTAGATTGATTTGTGTAAAATGTTTAATGAACACGAGCAACAACAAGTCAACAACGCACCGATTTCCTGGGCGGCCTGAAAGCGGCTTTTTAGTCCATGTAGAACTTACTTACAAGACGGCGTGTGCATGTTTTGGAATTTATGTGCATGTTTTGAATTTGTCTGCATGTTTTGGAAATAGTGTGTGGGTTTTTGAATAAGTGCGCTTGTTTGTTTCTTTATATTGAGATCCATGTTTTTGAATGTGTTTGTTTGTGCGTGTGCAAGTTTTCATCTTGGTGCATGTGTTTTAGAATCTGCGTGCTTGTTTTTAAATCTGTGTATGTGTACAGTATGTGCGTTTCTGGAAAAATGTTTTGGAGTTTATGTGCATGTTTTGAGTTTGTGTGCATGTTTTAAATTTGTGTGCATGTTTTGGAGTTGATGTGCATGTTTTGAATTTGTGTGCATGTTTTGTAGTTGATGTGCATGTTTTGAATTTGTGTGCATGTTTTGAATTTGTGTGCATGTTTTGGAGTTGATGTGCATGTTTTGAATTTGTGTGAATGTTTTTAATTTTTATCCACCTTATTCTGCCCCGCCCACTTTTGCCGTTTTTTGCCACAGATACACACTTTTGTTATAAACGCACTTCCGTTTGACAAGAACTCCGTTAAAGCTAATGACGAACGAGGGAAAAGTCTCGCTGCTAAAATGTTACATAAAGTAGGTTGATTTGTGTAAAATGTTTAATGAACACGAGCAACAACAAGTCAACAATGCACCGATTTCCTGGGCGGCCTGAAAACGTTTATTTAGTCCATGTAGAACTTATTTTCTGTTGAGCTCGTCTGCTCCATGAAAACTAATACAACGGAAACAAGACGGCGGAGCGTACGGCAACTTCCGGAATAAGGTGAATACATGTCTTAAAGTTGTGTGCATGTTTTGGAATTTATGTGCATGTTTTGAATTTTTCTGCATGTTTTGGAAATAGTGTGTGGGTTTTTGAATAAGTGCGCTTGTTTGTTTCTTTATATTTAGGTCCACGTTTTTGAATGTGTTTGTTTGTGAGTGCAAGTTTTCATCTTGGTCCATGTGTTTTAGAATCTGCGTGCATGTTTTTAAATGTGTGTACGTGTACAGTATGTGCGTGTTTGGAAAACTGTTTGTGCGTTTTGGAAATGGTGCACACTTTTTACTTTGGGTGCCTATTTTCCTGTTTGTGTGTGCGTCTCTGAATTTGTGTGTGACTTGTCCTCCAGGGCCACCATATTTCTTGATAAAAAAAAAATAATAATACACTGGAAATCCAATCACAATACACTGTGAGAAAAATTGCAATTACATTATCTGCTCACTCTCCTGTCACTCTGCGTTGAGGATAAAATAAATAAAAAGTTCTAACCTGTCAAATGGATCCCAAAGTGTGTGACAGAAGTAACAGTAACAAACTGGAGAGTGAGCACTTTTCCCTATGTCTGAGTATTTCATTATTTATTATTAAGGTGTTTTTTTTTTGTTTGTTCCTGTGGTCTATTATGCTGGCATCCGGCCCTGGAGTCTGCCCAGAGCACTGTAGACTAACCTGAATGCGAATAAGCTGAGAAATGCTGTTATGGTACTGTAATAAATTAAACTTGTTCCTCTCTGTCGGCTTACATACTGTTTCAAACACATATCCACGTTGACTGATGAACAGCTCAACACAGTCTAATTATTCCATTGGAGAAAATATAGGTTAAACGCATCTTGTAAACAGTGACCAAGAAGTGTTGCTTTGCCCACGGGCCTTGTTTGTTCATTTAATTTAGCGTATAGTGTTGGTAAACAGCCCTAATTTTGTCTGCTTTAACCCAAATATGAATCCACCTGAGGGGCCCAGCACGAGCTACGGATTTTAAATGACTAAACGATGAAAAAAAATGAATAAGTAAACTCTTGGCTTTACTTTCTGGAGCCAAAAACAAAGTGGGCCCGTTCACATCCATTTAGAAGTGCAATCTGTATTAAAGTCCTTGCACTCGTTCTTATTCTGAGGAGGGTTATTGATTGGGCCTGGTGTTTTGTGTGTGCGGGTGCGTGCGTCTGCGCTCCCTGGTGCCGTCTGATGCTCATTTGCTTGCTGTGTGATCGGAGTTCAGAAGGTGAGTTTCCTCATTCGTGGCTGCTGCTGCACTTTGCTATGCATCCCTGCGCACGACAGTCACAGCGTTTCAGCCTGACAGAGAGGTTTTTGTGTGAAGAGGGCCTGGACAGTGGCACACGGGGAAAGGGAAGATTTATTTTGACGCTAGTATGCCGAAATGTTTTATTATTGGTGCCAAAACCCATAAGGGTGCTAAATCACAGTGCCTAGAACTGATTGTTAAAGTGCGTATGACAGGTTTTCATGATTTTCTAATTTTGACTTTATTTGGTGTATTAATACCAGTTGTGCATGTACATTTTAGTTTTACACCAATCAAGCAGCCATTTGTGGAGAAAAGTTGAAAAATGTTGAAATGTTGAAATTACAGGAAATAAACAGACTGATGACATCACACTAGACAAAGTTTAAGCATAATTTACACAAAACAAACAACTTTTTTTTTTTATCCTTTAAACATTAATTCAACAAAATAAGGGGTTTGCATGTATTTTTATTAGTAAAATAAAAAAAAAATCTGTGACATTGAATGAGTTTTAGCCCCGTGTACAAGATGGTTGCTAAGTAATTTCCTAGTGTGATGTCATCATTTACTACCAGGAAGTACAAATAAAAAACAAAACAATGATCAAACCGTGATAAAATTTGTATTTTAACAAAAGTTGAAATATATTGATGTTAACTGCATTTTTGTCAAATGAGTTGCCCGACCTGTCAGGGGCACTTTAATTGTATTTTTGCTGTGATTGGAGCTTGTGCTTGTGTATTTTGTCGTATTTAACCTACAGCATGAGTCCAAGACAAATTTCCCCAATGGAACAATAAAGTATATTGTACTGTGAATATATATTTGTAAATTAGTAAAACATAATACATAAAGGTGTCTTTACCTTCTTAAAACATGAAAAACTAGTACATTTTAAACTATTTGCAGTTTTCCTAACACATTCACCCACAATGAGTTTACAAAGTTTTTACAACTTTTAGAGCTTAGAGTGGCGTTTATGGGAAAGCTAACAAACATTAGCATACTAACAGCGCTCTTCCTGCTTCGCGGAGTGTAAAATGCTGTATAAACAGATGCAGAAGCACACAGCGGTCTCATTTTGACCCTAAGAGCGACTTATATAATATCTATCTATACTGGGGCAAAACATATTTTACTTTAGTGCATAAAAAGAGAAAAAGTCAGGTACAACTACGATATAAAAGCAGCACCTTGTAACACAATGTGACACTTATTTGTAAAAATGCTAACCCAGAAATGGAAAAGAGTGCAATATGTTCTCAATCCGTGTACGTCCCCCAAAAATGCACACATGTGAGAGTTATATGAACGATTTAAATCAAAAGTGCAATAACATCAAATCCATAGAAGCTAAAATGCATACAGTTATTTAATCCGACCCTAAAAGCCCTGACTTTGGGGCCTGGTCATTGCCGGATACAGCGCTGAAGTACATGACTAAGGTGTTGGCAGTAAATCCTTTAAATCCTGGAAATTGGTAGGTGGCCCCCCATGGATCAGACATCTCACAGCTCTGCCAAGACTTTTCTTTTCACTGTATGACAAGAAAGAGCGCTCTGCTGCATATAGTCCCTCGCTACAGCAACTTTTGATGTGAACAAGTGTGAACACTGCTGCTGTGTCCTCGAGCAAGACACAAAACCCAACCTTGGATCAGATTTTAGGTATAAAATTGTAGTTATTTGTATGTTTGCTGTCTCTCTTTGTGTTTTGGGGCTTTTATTTAATGGATAAGGCGTTAACTGAGACTGTTGATGAAAATATTGGTCACTATATAGTAAGTTCACCTTAATCAGCCTCAACAAAGAATTAATATATTACACTTTCGAACATTTACTATTCAAATGTGTGCGTATTATTTCTGCGCAAAACTGATATGCAAAGGAGAGTATTCTTTGAAAACGACACATTATTATTTTATCTGTGCAAGTGGATCATTTTAGATCATTTAAAATCATTATCAAATGTGCTGTTGGTGCACAAATAATAGCAGCAATTCTGTGCATAAAGTTTGCATATGTCTCTCCAGCGAGTATTAACTCATAGTTTTGAAAGCATCTGTAAAACTACTTAATTTGTATTTCTTCAAATTTTGTGAATATTGGGGCAAATGTCCAGTTTTGCACATTTACTGGAATGAGCAAAACTGTGCGGCATAATTTTTTGCATTTGTGTGAGACGCAAATGTCAGTGGTGTCAGCTTTTTGCAATTTTGTTTAGCACGGTTAGCTGTTTTGCATGTGCACGAACATCTTGATAAATGAGGGCCAAAGTGTAGTTATCATTGTCTTACCAAAACTTTCTTTCATTCAAACGAAATCAGAATTGAAAAATGAAATTTGCTGATGATTCTGATTCCCTTTACAAAAACTAAATAAGACAACAACAAAAACCTCAAAAAAAATGCCAGAACTATTATCATTAGTATTGTGTCTGTGACAAGGCCAGATCATGCAAAAAAAAACAAAAAAAAAAACACATCAACCCCACAACAAGACTATTATTCTTGTTGGTTCAGCACTTACAGTACTTTCTAATTGATTTTTCAAAGTTTGAGCAAGTCCATTTGTAAAAAGGCAGGGGAAAAAAAACACTTAAGATTCATTAGTGTTGCTCTTTATAAATTTGTGCCATTTTTCTCTTTCAATTACCCAAACAAAAAACATTTTAATGACACACAACTCTCTCACAGTGATGAACAGGCTCCTTTGGCACTTTTGAGAACACATTTGTCTCATTATAACGGCAAGAGCTCCCCTTCTCCAATCACACTCTGCTAGTGGGCAGCACTCGGAAATGTGTGGAATTAACAGCCTGCAACAATATCAAGTGTTAGCAGTCAACTCAACAGAAAGCTAATGAAGCATGGCAAACAGCTTGTGGGGTGTTGCCTGGAAAGCCCTTCATTGGTGACTTGAGCATGCTTAAGTGAGTAAACTGTGTCCCAGAGCTGCCGGAAAATACACATAATCCAATGACATGTGAACGAGCGGAGAGCGAGGAGAGGGGACGGGGAGGCGGTGTGCTAACCTCGCCGCGGATGCACTGGAGAACGCGGCAGCGAACGGAAGCAGCGATGGTGTAGTCGATTTCAAGAAGGTTACGATGTGCCTCGATAACGTGCAATTGTTTTTTCGTAACTTGTCGTTTTAATGTTGTTTGTTTGTTGTAATTGTAAAACTTTGCTGCCTCTTGGCCAGGACTTCCTTGGAAAAGAGGTTTTAATCTTGATGGGACTCTCCAGGTTAAATAAAAAATCATACTAAAGTTGCCCAAGGGTAGACGGATAGAAACCATGTCTGCAAACGTGCGCCGTTGAACACGCTTTGAAGCTGACGTACCCAACATTTTTTTTATTGTAAATTAGTACATTTTATATTTTCCACTAAACAGCATCTTGTAAACACAGCACTTTGTGACAAAATTAGACCATTGTATGTTGTCTGCGGCTAATAATATAGCGTTTTATTTCTTGTCAAGGGTGAAAAGCAGCGCTCTGATTAGCTGTGCTTGGATGGACCATCCAAGTCTCTCTTTGCCGTCGGAAAAAAGCAGTTCTAAAGCCGTGCATGCGTCCTAAAATATATTAGCAACGTGCCGAAGGGTTTGTGAGTGCGAGGAACTGGTTAGACGTATTTTAATACCCAATTCAGGTTTTGCAGCATGAAAATCAGATACCCCAGCTTTAAAGGAAAAACTTGATGCATGTTTTATATTGTTATTGGCTTTTGAACATGCTCTTGAGTATCTTAAGTTTGGTATTGCATGTTATAGAACTTTTTTTTTCTTTTCTGTTTGCTCTAGCGCTTACTGATTTTTGCATCTACTGTTGCATAACGCTTACACAAGATATGCGTTTGTGAATAAATGCACAAGAAATGCTTAATCTAGCAGTTACAGTGATCGTGTTTAGATGGCAGAAATGCTCAGAACGAGTCTGGCGATGATTTAAGGACAGAACAGCCAAAGATTCTCAGATAAGTGACGTCAAATATCGGAAAAACGTCATCGATCAAGAGAGTTCAGCAGGGAGTGTTTTTGACGGTTGGAGGGGAGAGGATTTTCTAACCAGCATTCCTCAAACTAGAGTGGCTGAAGTTAAATGCAAGTTAAATGCAACTCCAGGTTTTAATGCCAGAACATTAGACGTGACATGGTTAAAAGCTCAAAAAAGTCACTATTGCATATGTTCTTTTTAGGGTGCATTCACACGTCGTTATTTTGGCCTAAATTAAGCCCATTTTAGTCTTGACGTGGACTTGGTTCTGTCCTTTTCTTATCTATGTTTAGTCCTCATCTAGTCCAGGTTTAGTTTTGGACTTAGATCTGGCTTTGTCCCAATTTTGATCTGGTGAATACATCTTAAGTCGCACATTATAGTAAATTCTTTAAAATCTGATTCTGATATTGAATACACGTCGTTCAGAGGAATGCCTCTGAACACCTTCGAGAGAACAGACTGAACACCTTCGAGAGAACAGACATGTGTAAAATTTAAAAATTAAAATAAAATTAAGATGGGTAAATGACTTTCACTTTCACTGATTTTCACTATTAATAAAAAGGGAGTGTGAACGTATAAAAAAATAAAAAACAGATCGAAAGACACAAAAACAACAAATACAATCCATGCCCTTTGAGCGCTCATCCAGAGCTAAATCCATGCTATGTCTGGAGTGTCTCTCAGCTGAAGAGCACGCTGCAGTGCACAGGCCACAGACGTGTTAGAAAACCTGCAGGCAAATGGTAACCAGCGCTGCCAAAAAGACCAACACGACACGAGGATTACGAGCATTTGATTATGGCCGTCTCCAAAGCAGAATTCGGGTTAACAAGACAGAACGGACACAGTCGAGACGCCGTGGGTGAGAAGAACGGATGAACGGCGGAACAGGCGAGTCACACCTGCGCAAAAAACATGATCTTCTCTAAGCTCTTGCTCCTGAAATCTGATTAATGGGCAGTAGCTTACAGTTGAGAATCAAGGCCAAAGAGTAGCAGGAAGTGTGCGTTTCTTGCAACCCCGGCTGACAAAAGGACGCACATTTGATCTTTGTGAATGAACCAAACATTTGAAATATGTTAGCACCAATGTTAAAGGTCCCATAACATGCAAAATTGACTTTTCAGAGGTTTTAACCTTCCTACAGTGCTATTTGGGCCTCGTATGTGTGCCCAAAGTGGTTTTTTGATTGATTCCCGCATGCTTTCACTAGAGAACTGTCTTTTTTGTCCCCCTCGGCTGAGCAGGCAGACGGGGGCTCCTCACCAGGATGACGCGCTTCACAAGGATGACGCGGCGTTCAAGCCACGCCTCCAGGAAGCGCGCAGCCGCAGAATAAAAACAGCTAATGCTAATGCTACACAGTAATTACACGATGGATACGACAGATCGAAGAGTTAGCTTGTTATTTCCCAAACGGCAACGTCCGTGCCGAGGTACTGGAGCACGCCAAACTCCAGGTCAGATCCAGGGACGTAGGACTCAGCACGACGCACCGTCAGGACGGATAAAAGTTTTATTCCGTGTTTGTGTATCGCTGTTTTCCGAGCACACGCAGCGCATGCGCACTATCTCCGCCCTAGGCTCCGGCCCGAGTTAGGCGGGGGAGGCGCGCGCGTTGGGCGGGGGAGCCGCCTCCTCTCTGTTCGGGGGGGTCAGATCTCAGAGTGAGCCGTTTGCTTTTGCAAGGAGGGGGGCCAGTCCAAGAAATGGGTGTTTTTTGGAAACTGTTATGTTATGGATATTGCACAACGCAAAATTTTATCAACAAAGCCCTTAGAATAGACTGTGTAAAGGAGAAAATAGCAGAATATGGGACCTTTAACAACACATTGACGTATGGAAATGCTTCTCAAATGTGCAAAATGTTCACATAGCTTTAGCCCTTGCAGTCGTGATAAAAAGAATGCACCCATAAACGATATCATTTGCAAAACTGTACGATCATTAGCTCTCAAAAGCTAACTTTGTGCTCCAGTCTTTTAGCATTCACAGCAGCATTTTTCTCCGTGTGCAAACGTACATTTGTCCCTAAGATGTTTTTTAAGACGTGCACCATGTGACTGCCACTTGTCTGTCTCCCTAGAGATGTTATCGCTTTGCCAAGAATGTTCCACAGCATGACCTTAAACTTATCTTTCTCCACGGGAACAAGCATGTGACACCACCAGGTCAAGTTCCATGTCTGATCTGAGGGGACTGTAAGAATGAATGTTCGAGGTATTTTTAAGCAATGAAAACACCTGCAATTGAGTTTGAACTTAAAGATAGATAGAAGGCGAGACGCTGACAGTAAGTAGGAAAAAAGTTTAAATTTAAAAATATCCATTTGAAACTTCTCCTGTAGTTTACTCACAGAAATGTAAGAAAAGAAGTTACACATTTTTTACATCGTTATATATAGAAATAAGGCATTTTGTGCGTAAAAATTGCCAAAATTGCACTTGAACTAAGTGCAATAAGCGAACTAACATGTCTACACAATAAACAGAGGGGATTTTTCATTTCTTATTTAGTTTTTGAGTAAACTAAAACATTTTTTACTTAAAACTGTAGCAAATCAAGCTTGGAATTAGTTATAAACAAATCCTTATTGCACTGTAACGTTTGGAGTGTGTAGGTGCTACTTTAAGTGGTGGAAATCTATGGATAAAGTGGATTAAAGGAAACAATAAAACATCTTTAGGAGCAGATTGGACATATTTGTTGTTTCTACATGAAAGCCGACATGCTGAGAGAGCAAACTGAGAAAAAGTGTTGTCAATTGCCTATCGTGTCTCACCTTAATGCCATTTTTGGAACATTCCAGGCAAAGCAATGGCAACTTGAAAGAGACAAGCAGGTGGCAGACCCTCCGCAGGAAAAGTTCCAGAGTGCACCTTTAACTAGAGCAGAACTAAATTTTCTCTCTGTCTGCTCTGAGCTCCTACATCCTGAGCGCTTTTTTCTCTCTCTGCAAATCCTGGCCCTGCTTTCCATGCAGGTGTTGGACTTGCCCGGTGAATGGCAGCATGAATGCTAATAGACCGTTGTAATAAGGTCTTTGAAGTATGCAATACACTGTTGGAGAATCATAATGTGAAAATCCTGCTTTGAATCAGGAGACGGAGCCTGCTTGACACTTGCAGGCCTTTTATTCTCTCTCTTCCTCCCCCTGACTGAGAATTCTCCACTCAGTGCCTGTCTGTCTTTTGCCACCCCTCCTTTTTTACTTTTTCATATTCATCTATGACAAGCGCACGGGTAGTTCGGTCAAGACAGAGGAAGATGTTTGAAATGTGACCATCCGCTACACAGTCATGCGCATGTAATAGAATGTGTATGTACGGAAAACAAAAAGCAATGGAGTCTTCATTTATGTGCACACGGAACACTAATGTTACCAGCAGGGGGCGACAATAAGCGCTGAAAGGAAGAAGGGCACCACCTCATGACATCAGCAGGTGGGAGAAAGCGTTATGAGCCTTTGAGAGGAAGACCAATTGAATATGTGGATTACTCAAAGAATAAAGCGCAACAAATGAGGGAATATCATGGTTAAGGCGAGACACTACAGGCAAAACTCATTTTCTATTTTGACTTTTTTTTTTGTCTGTTTTGTCTCAACATATAGGGCTTTCATGTGGAAACAACACACTTACGTTAAAAAATGTTAAAATGTGTTGTAAATGTTATGTTGCATTTAATCTACTTCATCTATAGATTTCTATGGGACATTTTAACTTCAAGGCCAATGGTCTTTTTTTCTCCCCTTGAAACATAAGGATAGCGTCTTTTTGATATCTAATTCTAAAACTGATTCACTGAAGTCACAAAAATGAGGTGAAATTTGAATTTTTAGGACAATTTTCAGTGTAATCTACTTGAAAACTAAAAAAGAAATCCAAAATCCCCTCAGTAATTTTTTTTGTATCTAATCTGTGTGCAAAATGAACCAATGAATTTAAACCTAGTTGTGTCCTTTTTTTGGGAATTTTTACACATAAAAGGCCTTATTTCTACATAAAAACATTACATAATGAAAATGTTTTTTTCCCCCTTACATTTATGTGAGTAAACTACAGGAGAAGTTTCAAATTGATATCTGTAAATGTATTTATTTTTTTCCCCCTATTCACCTGCAGTGTCTCACCTTAAGTGTTATCAGACAAAGGACTCTAGTACATAAAGATTAAAGGTGCAGGGAGTAACTTTTCTCGTGGAGGGTACCCCATGAAGTCCTCAAAATGTTCCATAGGATTTTCAACATGTTCAACTTCATGGTGCAGTAAACTTTGGAGGTACTTAACTTAAAGTGCCTCTGACAGGTTGAAATACACATTTAACTAAAATGCAGTTAAGATAAATATATTCAAATTCCTACTAAAATCTTCACAAATTTAACCCCAGTTTAGCTGTTGTTTAGGTTTTACATTTTACTTCCTGGTTGTAAAGTGACATCACACGAGGAAATTACCATAGCAAGCACACTGTACACTGGGCCAAAACTCTAATGTCACAAATTTAGTTCATTTGACAAAGAAAAACACTTATTTTGTTGAATCGATGTTTAAAGGGTCAAAAAAACGTTTATTTTGTGTAAATTATGCATAACCTTTGTCTCCCCAGTGTGATGTCATCAGTTTATTTACTTCCTGTAATTGTCAACAGATATTTCAACTTTTCTCCACAAATAGCGACCTGATTGGTGTAAAACTATAATTTGTATTTACACAAGGTATTAATGCACTGAATGAAGTCAAAATGAGAAAATCATAAAAACCTGTCATACGCACTACGTACATTTGATTGTGGATACGTTTTACTTTACCAGTATTTGTGCCTTCTATTCTACTACATTTATTTAACTGAACTGAGTCGAAGTACTTTTCCGTACGGTTTGAGACAGACTGAAATGGCTGAAGGGTTTGTTGCTCGGTCAAAGTTTGAGCGAACACCCGCTCTACAAACTTGTTCTGGTGGAGGAGCTGCTCGTCTCCATGGAGATGTTCTTACTTTGCCTTGAACAGCCCATAAACTGGCAAAAAAAAAAAAGTTCCAAAGTTTGGTTTTAACTTTACATCTCCATGGAGTAATGCAGGTGGGGGGTAAGTAACAAAAAGAACATGTCTTCCATTTTCTTCTACTGTTTATCTTGCATTTATGTATTTGTATTGCTGGACATGCAGGGTCGCCTATCCGCAGATCAGACCTGTAACTTGGAATCTAGACACCCCATGCTTGTCTCCGTGGAGATGGTTATACAGCGGAGCAATAACATCTCCATTTAAACAAGCAGGAGGCAAATCCTTCACCAGAAGACTTACACAGCGGAAGTCTATCACAATAAAACTTCTCTTTTCAAGTATGAAGTATATTTCACTCATTCCACTTACAATCCACTTTTGACGATAAATAACAATTTTGTTTACAATAGGTCTCTGAATCTGAAAGGCGCGACAGAAAACGCTGATGGATTTGCGGAGGGGCCGTTCAGAAAGCCCAGAAAAGCGGCCTAAAAGTGTGGGATTGCGGTTTTGATTTGCTTCAAACGTGTACTTTTTTTTCCCCACAATTCATCCGTCTATTGTACCGTCGCACAAAGGCTCGTGGCTGGCTGCGCAGGTAGAGTGCGTGTTGCATAAGCTCGGGTTCACATCTGTCACGCTGGCACTGTCCATTAAAAGCATTATCTTCAGAGTGAACAATGGGTTAGGTCTCAAATAGAATGTCACTTTAATGTTAGAAAAGAAATAAAAAGACATCATAATTATGCTCAAATGTGCACAGGCCCAAACAAACAAAAAGCCTGAGCAATTTAAGAGATATTCGCATCGAACAATTTTAAAAGCATTATCTATTGTTCGCCGCATGTGTGTTTTGTGTACGGCTAATTCAGCGCGTTTAAAAGTGGCAGCTCTTGAACAATTGCTAATTAGTAAGAACAAGTTATAGTGGCCATCATTTTCAAATCAAACTGCCATTGATATGAATAATTAAGCCGGTAATTAAGATTGTAAATTGGTGTATTGGTTAAAGAAAAGGATTGCGCTGACTGCGTTTATGTCGCTATGAAATGAATAGTGCATTTTCGACGGCGTGTTACTCCAATGACTCCTTCTTAAGTATAGATATGAGAGATGACAAAAAGTTCTTCTGTGTTGATGTTCATGGAGAAACAATAGCACAGCAGTGGTTTATTAAGGCGAGATACTACTAGGTTTGGATGTGGAAACAACTTGTCCAGTCGGATCCTAAAGATTTCTCGGGGGCATTGTAACTTTAAAGGCCGTTTTATTAAAATGCAAGTTTCTCGCCGAGACATAAAGATCAGCACTACACACATCAAACTTTACAGTATTGTACTTAACAAAATTTTGCCACATAGTTTAACTTAACATAGACTTAAAACTTGAATCAATCAGGCTTAGAATGAGACACAACTTATTTTTGTCAAAATCTTGTTAACGTGCAGTTTTTATTTCAATATGAAAACAAAAACTGCACGTTAATTTGCCTAAACAAAGCATAAACAAAGACTTAATTCATAATGAGCGTACAGTTTATTATGCATGATTCAGGCTTAGGAACTACTGTTATGGTTATGGATAGTTATGGATAGACAATTTGTTCTAAGCCTGAATCATTCTTAACAAACAATTTTTTCATAATGAATTAAGTCTTTGTTCATGCTTTATTAAGGCAGGAATAAGTGTAGGAATTATAAAGTCTTACCAAAGCTTGTAATACATTTTTCTTACACTTATGTTGGCAAACTACAGTTTCAAATGCATATATTCAGATGATTTTGTTCCTGTTCACCTGCAGTGTCTAACCTTAAAGCTGAGAAGAGAAAGTGTGAATGTTGTGAATCATATCTTTCAAAGTTGGAACATAGTTGGCTAATTCCTATGCCTATTTGCAGCCAACCTCTGCTCCTCCCATCATCCATCTCTGTCATAGCCTCATCACTTATGCGTGTGTCAGTCACAGTCATGCTTATGAAGTGGCAGCAGTATGAGGAGCTGGATTTGCCCGCGGTGCCATTGAACTTGACCCGTGATAGAGCTCCGACAGTGAGCCTGTTAATGATGAAGCTGCTGACTGATGTGCAGCAGACGCAGGCGGGAGGCAAGTTGTGAGAGGCTGACCTTTGTCAAGCAAATGTGTCCAAGACCACTACTCTGCCGCTAACTTGTCGGCCTGTGAAATATGGACCTCCAGCACATTGTTGAGTGAAATGATTACAGTGATGATCATATAAGTCACCCTTTCATTCTATAGCTCCACTGCGTGAACACTCTTCACACTCTCGTCTTCTCATTCTGTCTCTTAAAGGCTTGTGTCAGTGGAGCAGGTGAAAGTCATGTCTGTGTGTCGGTACAAAAGGTGCTCACTCTGAGCTCATCAGTGCAGCGTGCCTTGCTCAGCCCCTGACTGCAGACAGAGCAGAGCAGGGGGCTGTCGCGCACACTCCTCCCTCTCTACAGAAACATATTAATGGCTCCATTCTCACTCAAATGCTGCACAGCCCCGGCCTGCTCTGCAGCTCTGCCCGTATGCTGCGCTGATGCTGGTATTTCTTAAATGTCAACGTCAGTCATGAATAGGTCAGGACAACAAGCACTTAAATAAGGCTTTGTCACTGATTAATGAGAGGTGGAGAGGACTGGGGGGCCTCTGACTGCGGCTGCAGATAAAACAAAGAGTGTTGTGTAAATAGCTCTGGGTGCTCCTCTCCTCTCTGCTCCCGACTCCCCCTGTGCAGGCCACACCACCATCAGAAAAGTGACAGCTGCAGAGGGGATGAAGGGAACACATGTTCCCAGCCACAGGACTGGGGCAAATCCAATCACAGCCCAGCCAGCCCTCAGTGGCTCAATTTGCAAAGCCAACAGGCTTTTTACCAGTACAGTTGTAATAGTGTTAACAGGTTGGCTCCCTGCCAAGGAGCACCGCGGTGGTAACATGCTGATGTTATTGACTACTTACCCAGAAAAATGCATCCCATCTCACAGCATAATGCACATGTGGAACAAACCAGCTAATCTGAGCAGATAAACTCCCAGGAGTTTGTTGCTCATCTATGGTTTTATTAAATTTAATTAAAATATTAAAATGCAACTGCATTATCCAATTTCAGACAATATGTAAATTAGATATAAAGAAGATATCTGGTAAGGGGATAAACCAGAATTTAACAATCACATAACTAAACATAAAAAGACAACATATTTACGACAAACCTATGTTCCATTTCAAGGCAGTTCATGCTCTCCTGGTAAATGACACCTGAGAGTTGTGAGCAGAACACGGCAGCCGCACCCCTGATTTGATGCTGCTGTCAGTAACTGGTGTCGATCCATGTGTACAGAGCTACCTCGCACCCCTGACGCCTCTGACTTTCAATCATGTTCATTTTTTCCTCTCCCAAAGTAATTAACTTGTGGAAATGATTTACCCTTGAATGCTTGTCAGATCAATTTCTCATTGGAGGTCTCTGTAAACCTGCAGCCTGTCGGATCTCCACCAGTGAGCACATCAGGTCACACAACTGACTGGAGGAAGTTACAGCACACTGACTTTAGAGCAAAGAGCGTGTGTCTGGCTCTAAGTGACAGTTTACAAGTGAAACGAGCGGTGTCAAGGAAACTGTTGAGAAACTAAATGCACATACTGAAAATATCAAAATACTCATTTGGGGTGACTGTATTCTGGTGCAGTTTCTCTTTCATTTGGAGGTATTCAGATTCAGAAAGCAGTTACTTGCTAAATTTGATCATACATTTAGGCTTCAAACTAGATGGTTCTTAATGAGAAATATAGAAAGCACAATTCTTGACTTTTCCTTCTTAAATCAGTGATAAATCAATGCAATTACAAATGGTACAACAAACATAAAGTTGTTTTGAATCTTCTGTCATGTTTTGACACTTTAATATAATGCAACGCAATGTGAATGTGTGTGTGTGAACGTATTAAGAGTTCAGAGTACAGTGCTCTGATTGAAAGTGATGAAATATGACTTCATATTCAGGATTATGTCACTAAATGCTTTTCCAAAGTATTGTCCCCAACACCAGCCAAGTTATTTTTAACACACACAGACATGGCATAACCTTCTAAGACTGTTGTGTAGTGTAGGAGTGACTGTATCGCTCTGCACCTTTGGTCAATGAACAATATACTTTTACACATCAGAAAAAATACTTATCTACATTTAAAATTTTGCATAAAACGTATGCTGAGTGATGTTTGGGTCCACCCATGAAAGTTTAATCGTGATGAAAAAAAAAAAAAAAAAATTTAGACGGGGTTAAAAAGACCCAAAGATTACACGAGGAATATGGATGTGATGATTGGCATCAGATTAAATATAAAAAGAATGCTATAACCCCCTTATTGTCAGTCAAATCAACCAGGAATCAGCACCAGCTTGTACTTACCTCCCTAAAGTCCCTAAATGTCTATTTATATTTAATATTTAACAAAGAAGATTTCGGCGGAATTGAAACTCTAATATTCCTCTGCGCAGAACTTGTTCCCACTTAAAATTAGAGTAAAACAGACATGGGAGGCCAGAACTACTGAGTCTCAGCTTCACAAAGAGTCCAGCCATTAGTTTGTGCTCCAAAGGGCTCAGATACAGCTTCAGTTTGAACTGGGGCTCATTTTAGTCTGGTGTTTTAAGAAAAACAGACCCTGTCGCTTGGTGCTTGAAAAGTGAGCTCTAACAAAACTAAACAATACAGCCAGTATAACACTGCTCTGACCACTGCTCAGAAGAAAAAGGGTTATCTTATGTGCATACATTATTATTATATTACACATTTTGGGCACAGAATTACACATTTATGAATGGGAAGAGCGACACAAGGCACTGGTTGTGACTCTTCATAATTCTACAGTTCATATTTCCTAATTAACTGAAAGGCGCTGTACCAGATGTTGTGAAAAACAGAACTAGTACATGTACATGTTTTTTTGCTTGTAATAAGGTCAAATCTGTATCGCCTCAGTATAGATATATTGTAAAAGCATCTATTCACGTGAAAATGAGACCACAGCGCTTTCTTTGCATTTTATAGAGCATTTTATTCTACGAGAAGCAGGAAGCATGCTAATGTTTGTTTGCTTTACCCATGACGGCAAAATTCCCTCCGAAACTCATGAAAAGTGCTTGTAACCTCATCGCGGTGGATATTTAGGACGCTGGTACTGCATTAGGTGAGTGAGCGATGCATGTGACCGCTGTTAACACTTTAAATTGAACTAGTTCTGTTTTTCACGTGTCAAAACAGCAAATATCAAGTACAGCATACACATTTCGAGAGTAAAGGATTCACAGGGATTAAAAAATGGATATGGAACCACGCTGCAAAACCACAACGTCTTCTAAAAAACAAACACGTTTTCCCGTGTCACTGGCCATGTGGTATATTTGCCTTCTTCACCATTTCAATAATTTCAGCGTGGCAGAGCGTGGAGACATTATGATGCTACTTCTTACCCTCTTCATTTTTCCTGGCAGTTCACCAAGGACAGGCGGCAGAAAGCAATTGCTATTAGTGTGCATATATATACAGTCCTCCCAGAGAAATATAGGCAGCTTTTAGCAGATGAGCAACAGTGCCATCAATTAAGATTAGGCCAAGCGCTATCACAGTGTCATAAGAACAACAAGACGGCGCTCGCTCAATGTCAAAGGTAAGATGAACATGAGCACTGTAGGGAACGTCTGAGGCAGTCCAATAGCTCATATACATAATGCCCCACACTGACAAATAGCTATTGATGTTTCTTCATCAGCTAGAGTGACACGGTTCAAACTGCTTGGAGGGGATCCCGGTAGAGCAATGAAATTAAATTACGTTGAAATTTGGACAAGATGAATCAAATTAAATCATTTCAGGATATCAATGTTTACAACAAAGGTGGGAGGTGTAGGCAGAGGTGTGTGGACGTGCAAGTCGTGATTTGGACTAGAGTCAGACGTGTGCATGCTTTGAGACTTAAATTGCTAAAGTGAATTATGACTTTTACATGCTATAATCAGTCATTTTGAATGAAAACTTGAAAGGTCTTCAAAAGCATAGAACTTGGGACTTGACTTGGATTTACTTCTTGGAACTTGACTCAAGTACTTGAGACTAACTTGAGACTTGCAAAACAAGCACTTGGTCGCAACTTATAAGCAACTTATAAAGGATGTTCTTGTCCGAAGGTGAGCTTGGTTTTACTGTAGTATCAAAGAGTTAGAAAATACACCAAACATCCTAGAAAGTACTGATGACCAGTATCCTGGCAAACATCTGGAAAAGGACTTAAAATGTATAATCAAATATAAACTGAAAGAAGCATACAACATGTGTTTATTTTGTTTTGTTAAAATTGTTCAAACCTTGACTGTCACTGACTTGCATGTCGCCATACTCTCTGTGTTATGAGATTATAATTATCTTGTATTTGCATTGGGGCCGTCCCCCAAGGTGACTTTCAATCAAAAAGATTTGGTGTAATCTAGTGCATTTTAGAAGGTGTTGGTTGCCATTAGGTAGAATACTTTTGATATATAATTTACATAACCTTATTCACAAGAAAGTTCAAAAGGTGATTATATTAACCTCCAGTTACACAGGACTGCATTTGACTAGACCTGTGCAGTCAAATACACAGTATAGTATTTAGGTGAAACTACTGCAGCCTCACACAGAGGCAAAGCCTATACAGTACAGTTCCTCTGCAACTTTATTATAGTAGCCTAAAGTAATAGTTTAGGTTCTTGCTTCAAAGCATGAGTAGCATAGGCTTTTTAATCATGTGCCTGCCTCCTTTAGGGACAATAAAAAAGTCGTAACTTTAGGAGCCACATTGCGACACAGAATGAACATAGCCCTGCCTGTCCTCTCCAGGAGCTGTTTAAGCTTCAGCTCAGCCCAGATGCTCACACTGTCCTGTCACTGTGTCCTGTCAAAACATCAGCAGCAGATTTAAAGTCAACATTATTTTATTTTTATATATTTTATCAGACTAATATCTTGCAGCAAAGTGGTTCATTTTGAGTATGGTCCACTCTCTGCCTGCTATGTATTTATGTTCAAAGTCTGTTTTAAGGCCATATTGTGAAGATTTTCTGAAAACCTGTTGTGTCTGAGCATTCTGCTCAGTCTATCGCTCTTGTAACCCAGCACGCCCAAACAACGACACTCCCACCCACTACAGACACAACCAATCATACGACAGCAGACCAAAAGCACCCAATGAAAAGGCCGACAAGGAGAGACTTGTAGCCCTGTGTCCAATTAGAGATAGACCAGAGTTTGCTTAACAGACTGCTGGATGGGACAATCAGTGTTCAGAGCGAGGCCACTGTTTGCAGTGATGGGGAGAGAACGAGCAAGTGAATGAAAGGAGAGAATGAGCAAGCAAACAAGAGGAGAGAGAGAGCCAGAAACAGCAAGGCGGCTTTACTATGGGCCATTGGGTCACATGTACGGCGGCCACACTTGCCCTCTGACCCACCGGCCCATCAGAAAATATCCCCACTCTCCCAATTAGTCAGCCTCCACCAGAAAACACTTTTACAATACTTTACAAAAACATATAGATTTATTAACAACAATGTGTGCAATAAACACTTCCTTGAACATTTCATACCATACTGCTGACACAGAAATGCAAAATAGGGAAGTTTTGATTGAACTCTCAAAGTTCTCATTTTCTGGACAGACTATTGTACTGCATATCTAATATCCACTAATAATATACACTAGTCATATACACTACACAACGAGCAACACAAACCTGAAGTTTTTAAAAGCTGCTGGGCAACTTGACCTTCAATTATTGTAAAAAAAAAAAAAAAATCAAGGTCATTATTATTACGAGCCAATTTGGAAACTGAGAGTGGGACTTAAATGTAAAAATAACATTAAGAGAATAATTTGGCTCTTGCATAACATTTGATTTATGTTCTTAAAATAATTCCCACAGAAAATCAGCTGCCGATTACAGGCAAAGCAATTACAGACAATGGATTCAAGCAGGTGGCAAATTCTCCACCAGAAAAGTCACACGGTGTACCTTTGAAACGCCACAAAATCTAATGAGATGCAATGAGAAATGAAAGAGATTTTGGTGGACACATAATGGAGTAAGAGTGAGATAGTTACTCAAGTTGGTGTGATGTCGGAGATGAAGAGCCTGAGGAGGCTGATGGTGTTTTGTTCTGCTGCTGTGGAGTTCAGGGCAGAGGAGCATTACAACACACAGCTGAAATAGCGGAATTATGGACTGAGATGTGACTGGTTAAGAGGCAAAGTCGACTACAATTGGATGACTTTATCTCCATTTCCACCCTGATTGGCAAACACATAAACTACAGACGCACGCGGGACGGTAACGGTGGACAATCAAGACAATCATGACAATAAATAAGACACACGAAAATAAAAATGAATCCATTCTGCGCCGTTTTCTCTCACCACCCGGGAGGAAGGGAGATGCGGGGACGTTTTCTAGCTCCAGCTTAAATCTCGCAACCTCCTACTGCGCTACCACAAACACAGACTTCAGGCACAGAAATAGAACACCTTAGAATAAGAAAATTCAAGTCTCTCTATTCAGTCCCAAAGCCCTGCAGATGTTGTCTCCTCCGTCCTCTTTTCCCTGCCCTGGTTGCGAGAAGAGAACAACATGGGAGCAGGACCGTGGACATTGTGCGCACCCCCATGTCTCTCCAGTGGATTCCAAGCAAAAGGCCATCACTCTCCCTAATTAGCTGGTCTCTTCTGGGCTGTGACTAAAATCACCTCTGCGGCTCCGTCCTCCATTGGATCACACCTAATTTTAATTACACCCCTCGGAATATTAGCCGCGGTCTTTGTTCCGCTTCCTCTCATTAAGGAGTCAGACAAATGGGTCTTTAAAACCCTTTATACATTGACTCTACGTTTCTCGGTCGCTCTGTCTTCCCTTATTGTAGCCGGCGTTATTTTTTTTTGTGCATGCTCTTTAAGCGTGACATACTATAATCAGCCGGCAGCCTAGTTTTACCAAGTGAGTGATTAGCTGCTTAAGAGGGGGGCTTATCCAAATTGACATCAGCCATTAAGAAAATGTCAGTCACAAAACAATGTGGGGAAGAAAAAAAATTATAATGAAAGAATACATGACCTGGAATGTATGGATGATGACCTTTACCGAGGCACTGGCTCCATCGCGCAATGACATTAAACATAGTATTGTATATTGTGATGCTAATTCAATGCTATTTCAATATGAGCTCGCATGTATGAAATACCATTTATCAGTGTGGGAGAAAGTAGCAGTTTTGCCCAAATACAGTCAGCTCTTGTTATCTTGCCCTACATCGTCAGAGGTACTTGACTCCTTACAATGGAAGAGGAGTCAGACTGGACTAAACTGGAATGCGCACAATATCAATGTCTGGAAGGTTCATGTCTCTGGAGCTTGGGTCCCGAACTAATGGAAACAAATGTCCAGCCACTTGCCTCTTCGTTTAACTCTCTGGATACTTTTATTTATTCTAATTATTTTTTAACACTCGGCATTTAAAGACAGAATGGGAATAATAATATAATAAATTGAATGGTCTAGTATAAAACACTGTGTAATACAAATTTTAATTAAGCATACTTGATCGCCACTAGTCCATCACTCACAATTCAGAGTTCTGCAAGTTGATTTCCCTGGGTTGGCACAGTGGGACACAATTTATTTAACCGATTTCCCAGACGGCATAAGAAAAATATAATCTCATATGAGAAGGAAGGTGAGCATCTTTAATGGTTGTTGTTGCTCCTTAATCATTTCATAACATTATTTCTTCAACAAAAGAAGCCTGAGTTGGATTTAGCTTCATTCACGCTAATTGAATGTGTGTAGTCAGTACTAGTTCTGCTGTCAAACTGTGTTCATAACAACTGCATAATTAGCTTCCCCATGGTAATTCCCCCTGCTGCTATTAGATGATGTGATAGTACAAATCCTGATGGGGGAATACCTCACAGCTATAAAGTATGTGTGCTTTCAATACCTACATTACTTTAAGTTCTATATTTGTAATATCATGTGTTTATACAACATTTGCCACTGTATTTACTCCATGAGGACACTAAGCTGTTTAGCAGATGTCAAACTGGACTACAAGTCAGTTTGCAGAGCGCTTCTCCTGTCCCCGTGGGGAAAAGTCATTTCTTTGCGTTTAACCTGTCCTAATATTTGGAGCAGTGGGCAATAGGCATGGCGCCCCGGGGGACAGGGCCAGATCAAAGCCACTGCCCTGACATACTGGGCCGGGTTTGATGTCGAGTTCCCCATCCCTGGAGCTTTAACACGCTGCATGCTGAATTCCCAAATGTTAGCACAATCTAATTAAAAGTGAAGAGAAGATGTTCTTATGGCTGGTATTGTAGCAGTGTCTGTGTGCCAGGGACATTACAGAGAAGATTGGAAGACTGCAATAATGGACTTGAATCAACATAGTAGCATTTTGGTATTTGATTATTTATTTCAAAACTGACTGCACAGTGATGGTAATATTGTGTTGCTTATTTATGAGCGGGAAAAAAAGACTCATTCCTTTCACATCTATGATAAAAAACTTGATAACTGGCCTAGTCCAATTTAAAGGGAAACTCAGGGACTGCAGATGGAAACTAGCTATTTAGCTATAATCTGGTGTGTCGTAGAAAGGGTTTCAGGGGTTGACATCCAGACGCTGCAAACAGCGTAGAAACCCTTTCTACGATGAACCACACCTGGACGAATGAGGGCTTACATCGACGATAATCTGGTGTGGAACATCTCTGTTTTTTATGAGCTTAATGTCTCTGTACATTGTCCCTTCAAATAAAGACTAAACTAAACTAAACTAAACTAAACTAAAATATAATGAATTTTTAATATTGCACCTCTTCAGTGATTTAAGTTTGGCATCTCATGTTTTAGAACAAAATAATCTTATAAAACAAAAAGAACGTTTGTATCTGGTTCTGTTTGCCCTGGCACTTACTGACTTAGGCGCCTTCTACTGGCAGCATAGCACATAGCACAGCAAAAGCTAAAAATGCGAGTGAGCTAGTAAGTTTGCACTGATCGCGTTTAGATGCAGAAATACTCAGAACGAGGACTTAAAACAGCAGAAGATTCGCAGTCAAATATCGGAAAAACATCATCGACTGAGGGAGTTCAGCAGGGAGTGTTTTTGACGGTCGAAGAGAGAGGATTTTCTAACCAGCAATCCACAAACTAGCGTGAATGAAGCTAAGTGCAACTCCAGGTATGTTTTTGAAGACGGAACATTGTTAGAACATGACTAAAAGCTAAAAAAAAAAGTCACTATAGCAGAATATGTTCCCTTAAAACCCATATTTCAAAAAGCAAGTAAATTCAAGAACTACTGAGGTGTCGTGGTTTGAATCTCGCAGATACAGATTACACACTCAAGATGACAAACACGGACTGGCACGTGTTGTTTCATTATTTCACTCTGCTACGTTAAAGTGAAAGCAAAAATTTACAAAGCCTCAACACGTTTCTTTGCACAAATGTTTGACAATCAAAGGCTCAATGAGGCATCACCTAGATGTTTGCCAAAAGTGGGGTTATACCATGACCGTTTTATCAGCAAATATAGTTTTAATGTTTTTAATGTTTTAATGTTAATGTTAAATGACTAGTAGACGTGCCTGAACATCTCTCACCCTCCACTCGCGTTTAATCGGTTCTTTAACCTGCCGTAGACTGCGACAAGAGCGGTCTGACAGATTTGGAGGAAAAGACGATTTGGAATTTGGTTGTTTAGCGCATTTGTAGTTCTCGGTGCATGGAAACGTAGCGGTTGGTGGTGTAAGCGAAGAGTTTGATTCCCGGAGTGAAGAGTCAGGAGTTGTGGAGTTTGTATGTTCTTCTCATGTCTTGTGTGAATATCAGTGTAAAAAAAAGAGTAAATAAAGACAAAAAGATAATTAGACCTCATTATTAAAACTAGACCATGCTGTGAGCAGGGTCATGCTTTGTGCCTATTATAATTTCATAACCTCACTTTGTTTTCTCGGAGCACAATACTGCCTATTGTGTCTCCCATTTGAGTCTGTCAGGATGAACAGTTTGGAGAGCAACCTTTTTGACTCTTGACCCTCTAATTGAACACTTTGTTCTCGTTTCTCTTTATCAGACGTGAGGCGCTTAGTGAGGAAATGTTAGTCAAAGCTGTGTTTGATCAGTGACCTTATATTTTATTTTGTATTTTGTTGGGTACTTTTTAGCGGTTATCAGTTGGAATGAATCAGCAATCAGTCTGAGAGCCTTTGTTTGAGACTTAAGGGATCCAACAGCAATGCAAAACAACTAAAATACCAACACTGATATTGAAGTTGTTGGTATGGTTTGGACATGTGCAGAGGACAGAATGCAAACTAATATAAAGATGACACATGTTAGTGCGGAAGAAGAAGATGCAAAAGAGTGGGAGGAATGGCTACAGGAGGGACATAGTGTGCTTTTCATTGCCTTTTAATCCAAACCATGTTCAGCTTCAGGACACAACTTAACTATTCAACAACTTTAAAAGCATAATTTAAAAACAATGTGAGGTCAGTAAAGTCTAGTGCTGCTTTCATCTTTCACATATTACAAGAAGAAAAAAATTATTTCAGTTCAATAAAGGTAGGACCAATAAAATGTATAAAAAATGTAACAAAAATGTACCAAACAAACTGTGTTTTGTGGGTCTCTTGATGGGTTGTCCTGGAGTAAGAGGGATAGGGGATAGGGACTGTTGACAGAACAAGTTCAGGTCAACAGCACCTGAAACATCAAGCCACTTCTGCTATGTTTTGGTAACTATTGCATAAAATGCCACTGCTGTCTATGATTTTTGTATTTTACAAATAGAACAACTTGAGGTCATTCAATCCTCACAACTTTTCCAAAATGGTTCTAGCATTAATGTCCTAAGTCTGCCCCACTGGTGTCATCACTATCTGCTGTCTCATGTCAGGATGGTAAATGAATCCAGGCTGAGCCTCAGTCCTTGTTCCTGGTCAGGTCAGACAGACACCAGCTGCCAGTCTTTTCAGACTGAAATATCACCTGTGGGTCAAACGCACCCCATCACAACACATTAGCATCTCCTCGTGGAACAGTGTCACGGTTCAAGATCAGAGTTTTTCAAACTTATAACACTAGCACCTTCATGTACTCTTCAGGTTCACAAAATACTTGAATATGATGTCATAATTTTAGATGAGATCCATGAAACTTTGGACACTTCACTGTTGACCTATGATTGTTATTCACCTTGTTCCATAAGTTGCTGTGAGCATTAGTTTACATGGGGCAGGCGAGCTCCACAGAAAATACATTTTACACATACTACAAAGCCGTTTTCAGGCCGCCCAGGATATTGGTGCATTGCTGACTTCTTGTTACACATGAATATTGAGCATTTTACATTAATCACTTCATAGGATATTTTCCCTCGTTTGCCATTTGTGTGAACGAAGCTCAGGCTAAACCAGAAGTGCCTTAATGTGTATCTTTGTAAAAAAAAAAAAAAAGAAGAAAAAAAAAAAGGCCAAAAGCGGGCGGGGCGGAATAAGGTGAATAGTCCACAAACTGACATCTTGTTTTTTATGCTGTCATTGTGTAAAATTGATTTCTCCATACAGATAAACTTGAACTGCGTGCCAGTTTTTGTTACACTGGATTGGCCAAATAAACACATCATTTTAGATTATCAAAACATACTAATAATACTTTGTCACCTGACAGCTAAGTACTATGAATCATTTGGAACATTTCAGGAAAAATAATAGATAGTGTTCATATGTCATTAAAATCAGCCAATTACATTTAATACGATGAATATTGTTAAAATGCAGATTTTTGTTTGTGTGTAATACAGTGAGTTCTTAGGTCTAATCACTGAGAGAAAGCCTCAGGTTCAACATTTGTGACTTTACCTTTGAGATACTTCATGGCTCTTGCCTCCATTTATCCAGTTATGACCACACGTTTCAGATTCTCCACCAGAAAACTTACATAAAGTGCAGGATTAAACTCTGGGCAGTCTAAATGCTGCGCCCTATCGTGGACGTGTTAAATGCATGAGCTTCCACGGCCGCTATTTAGAGCCGGACTTGTTCTCATGGGCGGCGGAGAGACACAGATGCTGGTATTTTGCCCGCGCCGCACGCCCCTTCGTCATGAATAATAGAAAAAACCCACAAAAAAAACAAAGAGCAATTATGGCTTTTACACAGATTAACCAAAGCACGCTGGATACAGGCTGTAATTGGGTCAGTGGATATTTCCTGCTCCACACCTGGGCCTGGGGTAAACGCGGAGTATCAATTATAAATGGCTGCTGTCCTGCGCGGCGGGGCTGTCTAGCGGAGCATGCCCTGACGCTGCACACGCTAGCATTAGCACAGACATGATGACTGTAATAATGTGCATGATGAGGCCTATAGTGTCTTTGACTCTCGTGGCTCCGTGCACACATGGAGTTCTGCCGGCGCGCTAATACCGTACGCGTAATTTGTCTTACTGAACGGGCTTTCACTTGTGGACTGCGTAGTTTGAATGAAAGATTAGGGAAACAGTGGCTCAGGTGGAAAGTCGGTGGTGCAATCCCAGCTCCAAGTATGTGCAGGCTGTCGTCGTGCCCTCGAGCGAGACGTTTCACCGGTTTTACCCGTGCAAATGGAGTGCGTATCATATAATAACTAACAGCTTCCTTCTGAACACATTTAGACCTTGTCTTTGCTTTTAGTCATGACAGCTGTCGTCTTCCTGTAGTAAGTGCTGACTCTGAAGTGTAAATTGTGGAAGAGTGTACTGTACATTTCTTGGTCTGATACTGTCTAATGGCTTAATGCTTGAACAAAAACACAAGTAACGTTGTAAAGGAGGCCCGTCACTGCATTTTCTTTCTGCGCAAACATAAAGAATTCACAAAAAAACAAAAACGTTTTGTTGCTGCACCATTCAAAGTTTGTGTTACAGTGTGGCTCGTTAACATTACACTGTTACAACCAAAGACAGAAAAGCTTTAAAAATTGTAGTTCACTCAACAAAAAAACCCAACAAACAAATGAATGTTACTTTGAACTTTGATTACTTAACTTTTTTTTTAATTATCTTTTTTAGCTTGCTTATTTCACAGTGTCAAGGTGTTTCTCAGTAATTTTGCTGTGTTGTTATCCTTTGTTAATTTATTTTTGATGTTTTGCTCTGCACTTTTCGCACGTGTTATTCCGGCATGGTTTTCAACTATAGATGGCAAATAAAGTAAACAAAAGTAAACTAACTTAACTATTGCACTCCCAGTTTTCCATTATTGTTCTGACAATACTGTACAGATAGCTGACAGGACTGAGAAGTAAAAGAGATAATAATAATGATTTTGTCCCACAGTTTATTTTCATTTTTCATAGACTTCCAAAGATATTTTTCTATTTATAGTCGTATATATTGTCGCGTCATCAATATCATAACTTGGAACTAAACCTGCCAAAAAGTGCTAAATGCATTTGAAAAGGACAGAAGTTGAGGTCTGTTGGACCACGTGGAATAGGCAATTTGTTTTTCCCGTATCCATGGAGACAAGAAGCTACATACAGAAATCTGGCTGAAATGCTATGCTTTTTGTACATTTTTGTGTTTTTTTGTACTTTTTGTGTTGTGCGCTGACCTGTCTGTGCGCCCTTGTGCAGAGAACTGAAGGTCACTGTGCCCTGTTGCTTGTCTTGTACGGATTGACTGGGGGAAGCGAGCTGTTCGTTATGCTGCTCCCACAGCTTTGAACTTGCTTGAGCTGGTTTCGGGGTCTTTGTTCTAACTTTAAAAACACAGAGCGGGATGGTAAACCCGATGAAAATTGCCTGCGTTTTTAAATGATGTTCTGTATTAATCTTTTTTAAATGTCTCTTGTTCAGTGTAAATGTGTAAATGTTTCTATAATTCTGTGCTGCAATTTCCACTTCAGCCCAATTCACCCTTGACTTTTTTTTTTTTTTTTCATGGTTAAATAAAGCTTAACAGATAAATCCCCAAACCGAAACAACACAGCGAAGTACAGTAAGAGTGAGGCTTAGTCGAGATTTTTCCATTTGTGTCTCCAGAGTTGCTGGGCACTGAGGAGTCATTTGTCCTTAGGGCTGTTACTCACTTCAAACTACACTGACATAGAATCTGCTGAATCTACCTGACCAACACTGCTACTAAAGCTGCACTGAGACCTTTGACAGAGGCACAATGGCGACTGTGAGAATGTTTCTGCTGCTGAACTTGAATTTCTTTCCCTCTATCTTTATATCTATCTATCCAGGTTAAAACTCGCTGATAAACAGTATAAACAGATATTATTTTATTTTTTAAGAGTGACCTGGCCAAGAGGCAGTAACAGACAGTGCTCAAACACTTTAAAATTAATCAACATTTACAGAATATATTCCAAAATGCCTTCGAAACGGTTTGGTATTTCAAAATCAGACAGTGTGTCAGTGAGTACAAGGTTTAGACTTGGCTTTTTTATGATTATATAGCTATCTTTGTCAACCAGTCTCACAAAAACAGTTTCAACGTAGCCTTTTCCCCCCAAACTACTGCATCCGTTTCTGCATATTAGTTGAAAATGTAAACACACATGTTGTACAGCTGGTGCCTGTTATCTGGGTCATTGACTTCAGCAGCTACAGTGAACTGGCGTACAAGGCGCTGGAGTTTTAATAATGTGCAAAACACACGGAGTTGCATCATGTTTTGAGTTAGAAGATTTAATGCTGGATGCGATAACAATAAGAGAAGTTTAGATCTAATTGTCCTACATGTAAATTTGTCTTTGTCGATGTAATTTGAGATACGGAGGAGTTTTAGAGTTTTAAATCACGCCGTAAAAATAAAATCACTCGACCTCCGGCGCTGACACGAAGCTGCTAGTGCAATAATGAACTTGCTCACCTACCACCCAAAGGTATGTTCTGAGAGAGGGTGTAATTTATTCTCCTTTTAAAAGAGCTATTACACCGTTAGAAGTTCCCGCACTAACCCCGGCTTTCACAGTAAAGGTAGGTGTCAAAAAACAAGTACAGATTGCTTAAAACCAGCGAAATTGGAAGGTGAGCCAAGTCGGAGCCCAAGGCCAGCCTCTAATTGTTGACGATGAAAATAAATGGTGTGGAACTTTGGAATTCAATTTGTTGGAAAACACTAAGCATACAGATATCCTCGCTCGTGGCAATGTGTTTAATATAGAAATTAAAATATGTAGGTGGAATTACTTAAACAAGTCCTTTTCAGTTTTCAAGCAAAGTCATATTAAATATCCTTCACTACATTTTCAATGATTTAGTAATCATCATTTGGTCAGACTTAATTTATGCCTCATTATTTATTAATTTTTGGACTAGCCTCTGATAAAGCAACCAGACACAAATACAGCCTCATAATTATATGAGCATAAACATCAGGGGACATTCATTGTTCTACAAAGAAACACAATGTGAAACCTAGTGTGCTTCTTACTGCAGCATGGAACTTTTTGTTTTTTGTTTTGTTTTTTGATTGAAAAACTAAAACATCAGACATTATGGAGAAATTCCTTTGTGAAGTCCACTGCTCATGAAGTTAGACTCATTACAGATCACGCAGGAGCAGCAGGAGCAGAAACACTTCTACTATTTCGACCTCATTTTAACCTGTATTTACAGAACTCAAAATGTTCTCTTTTGTGTAAAAATGTTGCTTGTACATATTTATTTCGACATCTATCCAAAAGGGATTGACAATGACTTTTGGATAGAAGTCGAACCGCCTTGATCTTCAAACAGCGTCAGGATGAAACCTTTTCTACGATACTAAACGTAAGTAACTTTAATTGGTTTTGTTGAAATTCTTTTGGGGAATTGGACCCCCTGCATTAGCCAGACACAGAGATGAATCTCTATTTGCAAAATCTTAAAAGGACAAATATTATGCATTTTTCATATTGTTATTAGCATTTAAACATGCTATTGAGTACCTTAAATTTGTCGTCTCATGTTTTGAAACAAAGCAAAAGTTTATCATGGCCTTAATAAAAGGATTTGTCTGCTGTATGCAATGGGTGCATCCAGCCAGCTTATGTTAGCATTTTTAAGAAATAAAAAGCCCTAGCCAAGCAGTGGCAGTTATCATGTTTTTGGACGGCAGAAATGCTCAGAACGAGTCTGGCAATGATTTAAGGACTTTAAACAACATAAGATTCTCAGATAAATGACATGAAATCTGAAAAGTGATGTACGAAATTGGAGGGAGAGGATTTTCTAATGAACATTCCTCAAAACAGTGTGGATGCAGCTGATTACAACTTCAGGTATGTTTTTGATGACGGAACATTGTTAGAACAGGGTTAAAAGCTCAAAAAAAGTCACTGTAGCAGAATATGTGTCCTTTAAAATCGCTTTACCTGATTTTTTTACGGTTTTGAAATGTGAAAAACCGAACTAGTTTATTTTAAACTCTTTACATCAGTCACATGAATCACTTGCTAATGCAGTCCCGGCATCCTAAATATTCACCCCCATGAATTTAGAAGCACTTTGCACAAGTCTCTGAGCCCAGAGCGAGTTTTGCTGTCCCTGGTAAAGCCAACAAACATTAGCATACTAACAACGCATGTACTGCTTCTCATAGAATAAAACTGTTTAAAAATAGATGCAGAGAAAGCGCTATGGTCTCATTCTCACTCTAGTAGATGCTTTTACAACATATAAGTGCTGGAGCAATACAGATTTTTACTTTTTTTCACGCAATAAATAGGGCACATGAACTTCTTCTGTAATCAGGTTTCAAAACAGGATCAAGTACGGCGCCTTTAACATGCCTTGATAAAATGCCCAACAGGTTTTCTGTGCGTGATGTTTTTTAGACTGAGCCCCTGTCCCCTGATGCTCTCTGCACAGCCCCGAAAGAAACGTACACTTGGTTAAGTCTGTTAGTACAACCTTGCAAACTTGATCTGATTGATTTTATTTCTGGTTAGATGGCGGAGCTCCCCAAAATGTTCTGTACTCCGACTCTAATTGTAATTGCACAAAACTCATGAAACACATACATTTCCCCCCCTGACATCGTGTTCTATTGTAGTGTGTGTTATAATCTATGGTGAAATAATGTGAAAATGAATCAATACTTAATTGCTTCTAGAAATGAGCTCTACTCAGATAAATGAGATTGTTCCATATAATACAGCACATGTCGTGAGGGAGCCAAGTTCTTGATTGATTAAAAATAGTCAAAGTGCTGAGGCCCTTTCAAATGGACAAACTAAACGAAGAACGCAAGGATCATTCATTATATTACTGTAAATGAACTGTAATTACAAAGTGTGCTTCATGTGGACTTCTTGAGTCTTGCCTTGCAGCTGTACAATGTAAAGAATTACGATTGAAACAGTTTTAATCCTGGTTTAATTTCGATTGACAGTTAAGTATTTGGATAGTTGAAAGTTTGAGTCCTACAATCACCATTAATTCTGTTGCCGTGTCCTTGTCACCCACATATCCTCTATGAATGGGTCAAGATAAGGCGTCAGGAGTCAGTGAGCGACAAAGGAGGACCCAAAATGGCATATTGAGAAGGTGTTCCGCTTATTTCTATGGAGACGGGATTGCTTTGACTGGAATATTCCATGGTCATAGCCATTTGCAGCACACAAGAGTTTCTATATTTTCTTTATTTTTTGCCCTACCTGTACAGTGTGTAAGATTTCAGTTTATCTTTAAAGTGACTTAACTTGTATTTTGCATGCTATTGTGGATTTTCTTAACACACCACAAATAAATAACTGAAATGGAGCTGTGTTTATTGTATTTACATGTGCACAATAAAAATGATCTGCCCCCGACAAAAATGATCTTTCCTTCCACGAGTCCAAAAAGCAGTAAGAGCCCGAACAATGATAAAACACATCCTTATGAAAGTAAGACATGGAGACCTTTTCAACAAGTTAGAATCAGTAAAACTCAAACATTCCACGGCTGAAGGGAATAAGACTATAACAAAGATTAGCTCCAAAGACATAACTGTTGCATTCAAGGACCATCTCAACACATTCTAGTCTAAGTAAAGAAGGCGATGTTCACTTATGTCACCATTCTAATAATTCAAGCATACATAATATACTATTACATGACATTTTTCCAAAACAATGCTCTATTTTCCTACTGTTCTTGATTGTAATTTCCCCACTGTGGAACAAATAATGGTTATCTTATGTTAGTGTCTCTTTGCCAAGCAGGTGGGACCTTAAGGCCAAGAAGTGCAATATTTCAATTTTTCCTTTTTGTCAATTAAAATACACCTTGAACACATGACATATTGTTAATTGTGTTACATTCAGTGCCATGGCGAAATACAATTGAATTATATCATCTCAACAAAGGTTTATGAGAGTGAAGATGTTTTGCTACATGATCTTGTGTATGCACCCGTTTGTTTGTAGGTGTCATGGATGTATTAAAAGAACTGGATAAGGTACGCCACCTCTGTCTGTGGTCCCAGATTGATTTGTGGCCGTGCGAGGTACTGCAGCCTCTTGGAACCAGCCTTTTTCTAAAATTGCACATTATAATTGCAGACAGGACTGAATTATTTTCGGTATTTAAATAAAATAGAAGGAAATGTTCTTTTCTACCGTTTCTAAAATCACCGAAATTACCGTTTTTATATGAAGTGACGTCACCGCAAACATGTGCGAGTCACGTGAACGAGCACGTCGGACGATACAAACAGAAGCTCGTGGAAAAGGCTCGACTAGAGACACCTGTAAGTTGTATTTTATTTCATTTCAGAAGCTTTCACGTGTGCTCTAACATGAAGAATACAATTACAATCACACAAGCTAACGTTAGCACAAAAACTTGCAAGCTGCGTGGTCGTTCACGTCGCTCAAAGCATCATGGGGGATTGTCGTCACGTGGTGCCCTAAAGCAAAGATGTCAGCCTCCGTATCAGGAAGTAAATGCGGAAGTAAGAAATTTTTTTGGGGTCATGCGCCAATGAGCTCACGCCATAGGGATAAACAGGGCGGCCATTTTGGGTTCATCTTCCAGGTTTTATTATAGTTCTATGGTAGGTGTATGCGGATGATGTATAATACATTGTAAACAGAACATGTGTTATACTCTTTCACAAGCTTGAAATAAAGTAGCTTCTTCAGTTCCTCTGACAGGGTTCTGGTAATTCCAACAAAGTTCATTTAGTCTTCTTTTGATATATCCACAATTTTAGGAGATGTAATTACGTTGTTGTCACTTTTTCTACCACTAACTGCAAGCCATCTTCAGAACCGTCTTGGTGGCGATGTGGCATATTATCAGTTCTGAAGATGGCTCGCGGTCAGAAGTCGAAACATGTTTAATAGGTATTTATGTCTCCTAAATGATTGTTTTTGAAAAGAACCTGCGTAAGAGGGTTCTGCTGGCTTATCTGTCTGATTGGAGGAGTTAACTACACTTGAAACTCCTCCTTTCAGACCGATATTTAGTGACTCAATAGAAAAAGACGCTACTTGGATGAGTGAAACGTATTTACTTTCAAAAACCTTTGTCCTTTTCACAGAATACAATTTTCTTTTTTGACGGAACCTCTACCTGGGCGACTAAGGGATTACAAAAACCTTCAATGTCGTGATTCCATTTGAGATAACGCAATAACATTTCCATGGAGACAAGCAGGTGCCAGACCCCCAACCACAAAAGATACATAGTGCTCCTTCGAATCTGCTTTCAATCCAGGCTGCTAACTTGGTTCAAAGTAACTGTACTACTAATATAAAAATGTTCTGCATGAAAATTTGGGACTTTCCTTGCCGCCTGTCCATGCCCAATCTCCGTTCCCATGTAGCTAGTTTGCATGCGCAGACAAATGCTTTTTCCAGGTAAGACTGAAAATGCTTCGAGGCGCCGCGAGGGAGTGATTGTTGCATAGTCACAACTGGCTTTGGTCCGTAATGATTTTGCAGCCCCAGATCCCCGCGGAGCCACAGTGTATTTGGTCTCCAGGAGGTCCCATACGAGGCCCGTGGCAGTGCAGAAACCATCGCCGCTCCTCCACAAAAGCCCATCTCAGACTCTGCAGGTGCATGGCCCTTTCCAGGTCAAAATGAACCAAATGTCTTTTTCCCTCCAGCTGCCTGCCTACCTCCACTAGACCCACGCTATATTTCCAGTCCTTTTATGAATACTGTTTTGAAGATGCAATACTTGTTTTCTTATTATTTTTTATGTCGAATAGGCAATTATACGGGATAATAGTATCCAGTCATCAACGGGAATCTTCTCTCAAACATAGATCTCCTCTGGGTATTATGATAAAGTGTTTTTGGCACTCGGGATGCACGGACTCATGCTGCGTTCAAGTTGTCCCCAGGGTTTGGAACTCGGAGTGACGTTTACCCCAAGTTACTCTGTTCTGGTTGTCAACTCGGAAAGTAAAAGTCGGGTGATGGTAAATACAAACATAAAACTGGATCTTAATTGCGTTTTCACTCCATAAAGTGGTGGCTGAGAGCTTAGTACTCTCGCCTTACAGCAAAAAGGTCTCATGTTTGATTCCATGGCTAGGTAGGGCCTTTCTATGTGTAGTTATGTTTTCTCTCCACGTCTGGATGGGTTTGATCCTGGTATTGGTTCCCCCCTTCAATTTAAAACATACAAAACAAGGACGGGAATTAAGATTTCTTGTTCCTCGTACCCTCCTTCTGTACTTCTGTATAAGAGCATCATCCAGTCCAACCTGCTGTACTGTTCCTCCTGTTTTTACACCTTTAAACATCTTATTTCTCCAATAGATACATGCTGCTTAAAGGGGACGTATAATGCAAAATCAAAATGAATGCGTTTTTAATCTGTTTCTTCATCATTCGTTTACTCAAGGTTATATATTGATTGATTTCTGCATGTTTGACTAATCCTGTATTGTCCTACAACTGAGGCTCGAGTGCTCAGAAAATCCCTGTATTCACCTGCCCCCTATCCCCGCCCACATCCCTCTACTTAGTTGTGAAAGATTAAGACTCTGAGTGTTACATGTAGCCCACCTTTGTAAATGTATTTTCTTCTCACTTAACGTTTGTTTACCAGGAAAGTCCCATTGAGATTCAGAGATCTCACAACATAACCCTGAGAGAAAACATTTCATATAAAACTAACTGACTGAGTTAAAAACAGACAGCATTTTTTCCCCAATATATAAAACGTGTAATCCAGTAATCTGGTGCTTGTTACGTAAAATCTCACTTTGAAGAAGCAGGGTTTATCAGTTTTGAACAGGAAGTCAATGGACCTGTTTCTATTACCAAGCCGTTTTAGAGCAATAGTGCAGTTTACAATGAACAAAATATATGTAAAATGAAAATATACTTATAGTACTTCAATATAAATACTTGGAAAAAAAACAACAAAAGAATACATAAAATGATCCACTCCCCAACATCAAACATCTCAAAACTCAGCGATAGAACAATAGCCGTCTATATTCCTGTGTTCTTGTTTTGTACCCTGTCGCGCCTGTTAAGCACTTTGTGTTTGTGTCGTATTTGTGCTGTACAAATAAATTTGACCCTTGACCTTTCACCTATAAGCCCTTCCTCTGGCTAAGGTAGTCCTGACCAAGCCAAGCTCAAATAACGCAGATGGGAGCACAAATGTTGGACTCCGGTCAGCCACTGCTTTTGATACTGTTCCCAAGTGACATTGAAGGATGGGTCAAATGCAGAGGACAATACAGTTAATCAGAATTAGGTTATTGTTGCATTAAACTTGATTTGGTAGGTAAAAATAGTATGAGAGAAACTATAAGATAAATATAACGAATATCACAGAATGGAAAGAAAAAAAAAATGCTGTACAATGTATTCAAAAGTGTATGTTACTTTTGTTCCTTTAATACATTTTACAATAGTATGTTTGCTCACTGCGCTGGCACCAACCTGACAGCCTATTATACACTTTTGTAACATTGAAATGCTGCCCTGTTAGAAATGATATACGTTGGATCTCACCATTGTTATTACAGAGATGTGAGATGTGCTAATATGGCATTTTACCAACACGACTGTCAGAAAAGGCTGACTTATGAAAAGAAAAGAAGTTGAAAATCATAATTCTGAACACTCTCCGTCGCCTGTTCCTGTACAAACTGAGCTGACTCATACAAGAAATACATCTTAGCAGAGACAAGCTGTCCAGGAAAAGGTAAAAAAGGTAGGGCTGAATCAAGTTCATCGATTAATCACAACTAATCAATCAAATATTTAGTACTTGAATAATCCTTATCTGGTCTATTCACAGATTCAGATGCATGAAATGTGCTGAGAGGAGACGTTTAATCAGCAGACAAAGCCGTAATTACATAAAAATTACACAAGAATTGGATAAATGCAGTGCTTTCTATGGATGGCCTCAAGCAACATTACTTTGCTTTATATGGGTCAAATTGAATTGCGTTAGATTAATCAATTTGCAAAATTTAGTTGCAGCCCTAAAAAGCAGTTACTTAGAGAATCCTGAAAATGATATCTCTTAACGCAGATCAATATCAGTCTGGTCACTCCGTAATCAGTTCAGAAGGGAGTGACTGACGTGGAAGTGGATTAGCTAATCAGACACACACAATATCAAAACAAATGGTTGCTTACGAGGGAAATAAGGCGAAACAGTATCACAGGGAGTGAAAAACATTGTGTGTTTCTGCAGGATCAATGAGCAAAACACAAAACGCTAAATTGGAGGTGCGGGAAGTCTGATTTTGTTCTAAATGGTGAACAATGAACTACCTTTTCACATCTGACATGGAAATAAACACATCTGATTGCACGGTACTGTTTGAGTTTAACTTGAGCGCGACGACCAGGAGATGATCAGAGTCGCTCTTCAAAAAGTGTGTCTTATGGATCCCAGGCAGCATAAACAGGTGGTGACAGCGGTGAATTGAATACTAAATGCAGTTAACCTGTAGATAATTTTGAATACCAAATCTCAGCATGAATCCAAAAGACTAGAATGTTTAAACAAAGGACAGATCTTACATCACGCACGTAATACAAGCTTTTAAAATCTTAATGGAGACGTAGTATGATTTTTTTTCTCCATGTACTTATTGAACTATAAGTAGATATCTTAGTAGATAGTAGATATCTTTTGACATTTTGTTCACTATAAACCACAATATTTTTTCCAAAAAGGTTTATTAATAGAAACAGGTCCATTGATTTCCTGTTCAAAACTGCAGAACTGATAAATCCCGCCTCTTCATAGTGACTTTTCACCAGCAAGTAGTGGATTGTCATTTACAACTTTTTATTTTTGAACCCTATATGTATCACTCAGAGTATAATCACAACTAAGTAGGGATGTGGGCGGGGATAGGGGGTAGGTGAAAACAGGAATTTTCCAAGCCTCAGTTGCAGCAGGACAACTTTGAGTAAACTAATAATTAAGAAACAATTGTAACATGGTTTAAAGCTAAATTAAGTTGATTTGTGCAATCTGTCCCCTTTAAAACCTTCTCCAACAGAAACAAGCTGCTTAAAGTGGAAATATAATGCAAAATCAAATTTTACGAGCTTTTAATCTACAAAGTTGTATATTGATTACTGCATGTTTGAGTAATCCTGTTTTGTGTAAATGAAATGGATTTTGTGCAATACATCCCCTTTAAAACCTTACGGTCTTAATAGTGTAAAAGGTGTGAACATGTCAAATCACCTCCCTCATGAAATTTTAAAACAAAAACAACTCAGTCTGTCGGCATATTTTGGACTGAAGCTATTGTGACTAAGCCGAAAACAACAAAAGCAACAATAGAGCAAAATTTGAAAAGTTCCAAGGTAGTCTGGCTGCAACTTGTCTCAAGCAATCGCAGACCGAGTTGTGCCATTAACTTCATTATTTCAACTGAAACATCTGCATTAAAAGATCAGTTTATCTTTCAACTTATCTATTTGACCCCACAACTACATTTCCATTCAATTCAATATACCTTCATTTCATTTATTTTCTTTACAGTAATTTGTTTCATTGTCTGTTTGCAGTTATGATGCAAGGTCATGTTTGGAATACACTGAGCGTGAATACAGTGAGACAACAGTGGCATTGCTGTTTACATTGAGAGTTGCAGCACATGCCTGTGTATGAGGTGAATACACATACGTTTCACAGACTCCACTCTTCCCTCTCCTTAAAGCGTGGCTCTTTTGTGCCGTTTGGAGAATGCTTACCTTGAGCTGTTTATCTGTTTCTATGGTGATACAGCCTTTGTGTCTCATTTGTAATCTTCCCAAAGTTTTGAAAGTTCTCATGGCCATACGAGTTCTAAGCAGTATTCGATGGATAAACCGCACCTAAAAATAACGTCAGAATGCAGAGTGAGAGAAGTGTCATGCTCAAGAACACAATGGAAGAACGCAGGTAGAACGAAGAGGAGAAATAAAAGTGGGGAAAAGCAGGTTTAGTGTCTTGGAACGGAAGAAAGGTTGAAGAAACCTGTGTGCCAGCCATCTTGGTTCATGTGCCTGGCTATTCGTTTCGTGTTTTGAACTGCAAAAACCTAATTAAAAGTTAAATGAGAAAATGAAATGAGAAATCGTGGGCTAAGTGTCAACAAGACCTCATAACTGTTCTTTTTCTCTTTTTTTTTTGGAACACCGCAAAAACAAACAAACAAAAACTGTCACCATTATTCTGCGCTATCCTGTAGCTGTGAATCTTCTGTACACCCTAGCCCAGACATGTCCAAACTAAGGCCCGGGGGCCAAATGCGGCCCTCAGACCAATTTTTCTTGGCCCTTAGGCTTCCTGGTGAATTGGCCCACATTGTCCTGAGAGTTAACTTTTCACAGCAAATTTTAGATTTTCTACAATTCTAACCTAAAAAACTAACATTTACGTGCAACACAGACCTGATATTAAGGCAATGAGACTGAATGTAGATGTGGTGGTGATTAAAACATCAGATAAATGCAGCTTTTTTGAACGTTTCACGATTAATTTGTGGCCCTCCGCTTGGTCTATATTTCAATATGTGGCCCTCGATGGAAAAAGTTTGGACGCCCCTGCCCTAGCCCTAACCCTCTCAGTTCTAACCTCACTCTTCACCTCTCAAGCTTCATCTGTTGGTTCCGTCCCACATGTTCTTAGAGATTTAGGACCAATGTCCAAAGCTTAGGCTACTGGTGCACATGTCGCTTTACTGGTTTCTCTATTTGTATCACTTGCCTAGTTATGTTGATTGTACTGATTTTTATTCAATGTTTGCACTGTTCCTATATACTATGTACGATATTGTATTGTATTTTATAGTGTCTCCAATACAAATTTCCTTTAACTTTTTCCAGAAGGCAATCAGAACGCTGGCTCTGACCCTGTGACCCCGTATTACAGGGTGTTGGGTGAGTTTCAAGGAGCAAAGAGAAGATGGACACAGAGTAGGTTGCATTAAGTTGCCAGAGTTTAGTTAGAATACACAAAGATTAATTTGGTCTGATTTTTACTGTTATAAAAATAACTACTTTGTTTTAAAATCTTTACAGCAGTCACATGCATCCTAAAGTATTCACCGCCATGAGTTCATAAGCACTTTTCACGAGTCTCCAAGTCGCTAACAAACATTAGCATGCCAATGACGCACCTCCTGCGTCTTAGAGAATAAAATGCTCTACAGAGATGCAGAGAAAGTGCTGGGGTCACATTTCACCCGAACACGTTTTTACAATTTATCGGGTACAACTACACACATTGCATGACAGTAACAATCAGGTACAATGCCTTTAACTCTCAATCTTTTCCTTTTTCCTCTTTCAGACCAATGTTTGCTTGGAAAACATGCCTATAGACCTTATTCCGGAAGTTGCCGTACGCGCCGCCATCTTGTTTCCGTTGTATTCGTTTACATGGAGCAGACGAGCTCAACAGAAAATAAGTTCCACATGGACTAAAAAGCCGTTTTCAGACTGACCAGGAAACCTGTGCGTTGTTGACTTGTTGTTGCTCGTGTTCATTAAACATTTTACACAAATCAACCTACTTTATGTAACATTTTAGCGGCAAGACTTTTCCCTCGAACAAACAAAAGTGCAAAAAACGGCAAAAGTGGGCGGGGCAGAATAAGGTCAATAGTGCCGGGTGCTCCAGCGGCAATGAAGGATGGGTTAAATGTTGAGTATGAATATCCCGACAGGTACGAAGTATTGTTTCTACCACTGTCTACCATAAAATAACTGAGACGAGGGGGTGTTCTTGCCTTTTCATACTTGGGATCAAAAGAGGTCTGACTGCAGAGGGACAATGACTATGTTAATTGACTCTGTGCACACGGTGGCAGTTGGTCTGTTCGTTTTTAAAATGGCTAACTTCCTGTCTAATTCATTTCTATGGGGTTTTGGTCCAGTCAGTCTAAAATGGATAAATCCTGACGACTCGTGCGGTGAACAGTGAGCTGCGCTGGATTAACATGAAACACGTCAAAGACTTTACAAAACAAGCGAGTACTTCACCAAAGGACACTTGTGTGTTTATAAAGGGACGTGTTTGTGTCTCAATGCTAAAGCTAATGCAGTACGATTTGAAAGTAAACAACTCAATTACCCAACAAGACGTCGAAACATGTCATGGTATAACAACCACTGATCAGCCACAAGTTTGTTATGATGTGCAGTGTAAATGTAGTGTTAATGGTCTTTTGTTCAACAGTCATTAGAGTTAGTTTCTCTTGCTTGTGTTACGGCTGTGCATTTATAGAACGCTGCGATGTCGAAGCTTTATTTTTTTTTGTGCCAACGTATAGCTGCCAGCCGAGTCCTTAGAGGTTGCTATGGTGACAGATGAGTGAAGTCATCTGGGTCTTCGGTTGGTTTCTTTCTACGATCCTTTACTTATAATTAGTTTAGTATGGTAGCCAGCAGTTAAGTTTGAATGTTTTATTATCTGTCTGCTTGTTCTGTTTTTCCTTGTAGACACACAAACAGCAAAAACGAAATCAATCTCCAAACGCAAGACATTTATCTGTAATGGTAGACACCCTGCAGCGGGTCAGCGCCATACAGCACCCGCTAGATCAGGCATGTCCAAACTCAGGCCCAGGGGCCAAATGCGGCCCTCAGACCAATTTTTCTTGGCCCTTAGGCTTCCTGGTGAACTGGCCCACATTGTCCTAAGAAGTACTATTTACAGCACATTTTAGATTTTCTCCAATTCTAACCTAAATAACTAACATTTTGGTGCAATACAAACCTGATGTTAAGGCAATGAGACTGAATGTAGATGTGGTGGTGCTTAAAACATCAGATAAATGCAGCTTTTTTTAACGTTTCGCGATTGATTTGTGGCCCTCCGCTTGGTCTATATTTCAATATGTGGCCCTCGATGGAAAAAGTTTGGACATCCCTGCACTAGATCTTCTTTGCATCGTTTCTTTCTGATTTTACAGGTGTAGGAATCCGTCATATTGTAAATCTCAACCTACCAAGCAATGTCTGACCGCAAACACTAGCAAACAGCCGACAAACACTGTGGATCTCTACTTCATGCTTAAATACCTACAACTTTTCTTCAAAAACCCACATGTGCATTTTTCATGTCGTAATATAGGCTGAATTATTTCAACTTGGGTGCCCTGGGCGTCCTTGCAGCGATGTTCCAGTGATGAAAACGTGTTAATAAGATGGAAATCATTGGTATATCCTCAGTGAAGAGCCCCTCCTCTGCGCCATCATCATTCTCCTGATGTCTGGTTGGGCTTGCCAGCAGGTCAGTCTGGGTTATTGCGGAGAAATAAAGCCACAATGATCTTGTTTCAATGGCCCCTCTAATGAAGGTTGGAGATTTATGACTAGCAAGTAATTGAACAATCCTATTCAAACTTTGGACATCAAAGTTATTTATTAACTGGAACAAAAGAAAAGATTTTGGTGAAATATTACAATTTAATATTTCTGAGTTCATTTGGCTCATGATAATGGTGTTGTTATCTGTCAAAAACACTGGTCTTAAGCACCAAACTCCACTGTAGCCCTAAGCCATTTCGCTACATGATATTAGCATGTGCTTAAAACATGCTTTTTAAAGTTGCGTCTTTTCAAGTGTGAAAGAAATGATAAACAGGTCCACTAAGCATCCCAAATGAACTTTTACACAGCAATTCTTACATTACGTTACTTTTTCAAAAAGGTTTATCATTCATATAAATGTGAAAATAATCTCCTTAGACAAAAGTACAGTTTCTTAAATGTGAAAATATGAGTTTGCTGATGAGATTGTCATTATCATTAGCTGTTACAGCCTGGGATTCAGACTGGTTCTCTCTCAGTCTGGTCCCCACCTTGTCTCAACCCGAACTCAAATGAAGGCATGCAATCGGGTTTGTTTCTTTCAGTGACACATGAGAAAAAGAGACCAGCTTATTGATCTTCTATCATTCATTCATTAATTCATTCATCTTAAGCAGTTTAGGGTTAACACAGAGTCATAGACACACAGACAACCATTGACTCTCACATTCATTCACTCGGGGGAATTTTGTTTGTTTGTAGAGTTGCCAATTGACTTTCTGCGTACTCTGGCTTCCTCCCACCGTCCAAGCCAGAGCACCCGCAGAGAACCCATGGTAACATGGGATGTGGAAATTTTGCTCTGAAATAAAGACAGAAGAGGCATTCTGTGGTGAACATACATGTGGAATCAACCAGCTACAACTTGTGTAACTGGTTACACAAGTTGTGGAATCAACCAGTTACAACTTCTCTAACTTTAATAATAATTTCTCCAAATACTTTTACTCTTCAGTCTCTGAAGTACTCTTCAGTATTTCATGGTCCACTACTTTGTACTTCTAGTTGAGGAATATTATTTTGAAGTCACAGCAGTGCCACACCTTTTGGCCACTGTACTCATCTCTAATAAAAACATCAAAATTATAAATTAAATATATTGATAAATGAATATTAATTTAATTAATTTAATTTAATAATCAAATATTTTTTATTCTCTGATTGCTGATTTATCTGGCATTGTTTAACTCCGGATACCCTTTTTTATTATTTTTTTTATCATAATAATTATCATTAATGTGGCGAACACTATGCCTTCAGCTGCACGACTCAAACTGAAATGATATATTTTTTAAAGTTGTAATAAAGACTTGATATATGCATGTTTTATTATGCTCATACATATGCATATATATTTTTCCATATCCCTTTCACATAACTCAATGATAAAACGGCCTTTTCATGTGTTCAACAATGCCAGTTCAGTTCTCTTGATAATGTTCGTCATTACTTTTCATCTTTTCACAATAGTTGTATGGAATAATGCAATGAGTCGAGTGTGAGTGGTGGTAGGAAAGTTCAGCTCGGAGGAAGTGAGGTCTTGAAGAGGTCCCCTTGTCCCCCGTACCCTCCAAAGTTTATTACCTGCTTTTCTTCTCCGAGGCCCAGTCTCCCGCTGCTTATGAAAGTCATTCAGAACAATTTAGCCGCGTCGTCCCTCAGCCCCATTGTTCCGCCTGCTACAGTATGAATACACTGCCACCCAAGATAATGCAAGCGCAGCAAGCCAATCTCCACCGAGAGACACCTCCAGAGTGAATCAATACCCCTGACTTCTATGAGACAAAGAAGAGACCTTGCCAAGCCCCAGGCTAGTCCACCAGCAACCAGTCAGAGCGCCAACATTTAAGACACATTCTGATAGTGACAGGTGCTTACTTTCTGTCCATCAGGCAACAGTTACAAATAAGCGTAGCACATTTCACAAACAGACTGGCTCACACTGAGGAGATTATCCCCAGTCTGAACTGGTCAGGCAGGTTTTGGCGACAGGCGGCCTCCATCTTTTTATTGTGAATGATGCTGTCGGAGCTCGGAGGATACGGAGGAGGTCGTGGGGGCTGGTTCCAGTTGCCATGAGAGCAGCTCTCTGATTGGCTTCAGGATTCATTTTCTTTTCACTCATATTTAGCTCTACTTTACATCAAACTCTCAGTGACTATTTCTTGTCTGTGACGATAATGTGCTGTAGTTAGCTTACTTATTTCAGACTGGTGTAAATCCAAACATAAATGCCTCCTTCTTTGGCCAAAAGCTGTAAGACTCCCGTCTGTATGTGTATGTATGTGGTCCATGTATGTGGTCCATGTCTGTGGTCCATGTCTGTGGTCCATGAATGTGGTCCATGTCTGTGGTGCATGTCTGTGGTCCATGAATGTGGTCCATGAATGTGGTCCATGTCTGTGGTCCATGAATGTGGGAATGTGGTCCATGAATGTGGTCCATGTCTGTGGTGCATGTCTGTGGTCCATGAATGTGGGAATGTGGTCCATGAATGTGGTCCATGTCTGTGGTGCATGTCTGTGGTCCATGAATGTGGTCCATGAATGTGGTCCATGTCTGTGATCCATGAATGTGGTTCATGTCTGTGGTCCATGAATGTGGTCCATGCCTGTGGTCCATGCCTGTGGTCCATGAATGTGGTTCATGAATGTGGTCCATGAATGTGGTCCATGTCTGTGGTCCATGTCTGTGGTCCATGAATGTGGTCCATGAATGTGGTCCATGTCTGTGGTCCATGAATGTGGTCCATACGCTCATGATGCATTCAGGACTTTATTGATATTTATTGATGACTACTTTAAAGTGTGTATTTGTAAACTAGTTTGTCCCCAATCCAAACCCTAAAGTCCGTCCCACAGTTATAATCACTTGCGGCGCCTGCTGTTGCAGAAAGGTATTGCGTGTTTACACAGGGGGAACACAAGGACACGTTTGGAGCTGTGAAGAGACAGGCGTCGCCCTGACTCAGTGACAGGGGTGGGGAGGTGATTGGTGAGAAAGAGCCTTATGAGGTACATATGAATCTAATGCCATTCTGTGAAGCATTCAAGTATTCTTTTACTTGAGTAGTAAACTTGCTGTAAGTACTTTTGCCATCTCTGCAGAAGAGGCAACCATTCCAAATGAGTTCAAACAAGTAAAGAATGAAATAAAAAACAAGGTGCTATTTGAACTCAAAATTGGGAGACACTGACAACAAAGAGTGATATGTTGCTTGATCTCTCACCCAAGTGACTAAAGTTGTCAAAGTAGAACAAACAGTATGACAGTTTGATCTGTGAGCCATTCAACTTAAAGAAAGTAACTGCCTTTTGTCAAGTTTTGCACCACCATTCTTCTTTTATGTTCTTTCACCAGTTCTGTTAGTTAGCAACCCAAAGCCAGCGCAGAAGCTTAAGTCCTGATCAAGCCTTGCACATAGATCTGGAGATGGGTCCCCTACAAATTTCCCAGTGGGGACAATAAAGTGTACCTTAACCTTAGTTACCAGTTATCTCTTCAGCGACTTTCAGCGAGTTTGACCGCTTTTGTGATTACCTCTACCCTGAAAGTCATCCAACAACTCAGTGCTGAACATAAAAGTCCTCACTGTTCTGTTTTGTCACTGTTCTGTCACCTGGAAAAGAAACTTGCATCAAATCTGGATATTGAAAATGGTAAAATTAATCATTAAAATCAATGGCTTGGCTCGACAAACTTACAGATTGTTATAGCAATCTTGGATATTGCAGACTTGTTAAAAGCTGATAAAAGTTAACTTAAATCTGTCCCATGTGGTATATATGAGCAGACATCCAGGAGCCCTTCTGATTAATCAAGGAGTTGAAGATGTCTTTTCATGTATTGTATTGCTGTCCTTCGGTGTCCTGCATAAACATGTGACCATTTGTTTCAGAGTCTTGAGACTCAAGAAGATCCTGTTCTGCAACCGAAGGTGACAAAAGTCACAAATATCCTTTGTGTCTCCACTCTCACGCAGACCAGCCAACAGGGGGGTCCTCTCGTTCAGAACACACCTCTGCTATTGTAAACACATCACTCGGGACCCCCCCCTGTGGTGACCATTCTCTTAGGACCCTGATTGCATCACAATGTAGCTCCTGACCCCATACAAAGCACCTGATTACCCAATCTGATTGGTTTCAGGACTGTTGTGAGCCTGCCCACACCTGAACCTATATAATGTTCTACTGTTGGACTGTGAGGTACGTCGTCTAGGGAGAGAAGCTCTGTGAGGGACAGCGGCGTCCTTTGTTCACCATGGTACCAGTGAATAAAGCAAACTTATGGATCCAGACTCACTCTCTTTGCATTTTTATGGACAACCATTTTAAGAAATCCACAACAGAATTTTTCCATGACAATTTGGCGTTGTTGGCAGCGGCCTTCGTCCGGGACAGCTTTCTTCCCAGCGTGACCTCAGTGTTTGGCCACCTGGAGTTGCTCCAGCCTCAATCCTCATCTGGAGACGGAGGGCTGACTCGCGTTTGGGGAGAAACGCCGGTGCAAGGATTCCGAACCTATTTTCTTCTCATAAGTTGTGGTGGGTGAGTCTGATCTTTAAGTTTTTATTAGTTGTATAGGTCGTTTAATTTCTTAAAAACCTGTTACAATCTAATAAAAAGGGGGGATAAGATCCTAGAACCTTCCTTTGTGTTTGATTGCCAGTGACCTGTGGTGACCCTGTGTTGAGCGTGTGGGAGATAACGTGTGAAGAGGCCAGTTGTGAGCCAGACCAGCTGAGTTCTGGTACTGGTGTACCCCTAATCTATAGCAAGACTATTAATTAAATCTACATTGAGCATAGATTGCTGCCCTAATCTATAGCAAGACTATTAATTAAATCTACATTGAGCATAGATTGTTGTTTACCCCCCTTATCTATTGCAAGACTATTAATTAAATCTACATTGAGCATAGATTGAGGAAATAGTTTAGTACAAAACGTACTGAAACTCAGGGATGTGTAAGGATGTGTAAGGCGCTAATCGCCTTCCCCAAAAACCACCTCTCTCCTCCACTGACGGCGAGCAGCTGTGAGCTGCTGTATTGAGTCCGGGCTGTGAAAACCAGACTGGCGCACCCTTCCGCTAAACTGAGCTCAAAGTTCAGTTGGTCTGTGTCACAAACAAGTGTGACACTTGGATTTGGAGGTTTGAAAGAACACCAAATCAGGAACGGTGGAGACGACTCGAGTGAAGAGTCCTCGAAGACGTAGGGGAAGTGTCTATAAAGAAACATGCCATCACCGACGGGTGAAAGTTGCTTAAGAGTGCGCACGACCATTTATTAGAGAGAATAAATGGGAACAAGTCAATCAGTGGGGGGGAGACAGACTCCCGACACGCTACTCACTCACTCAGATTATGGCGAACAAACACGGAAAGGAATGTTTACAATTTTTACCTTTTTGGTAAATAGGTGGAAACTAAAATTAAGAGAAAAAGACTAAATGATGAAAAAGAGAAAAAGAAAGAAACATTTTAATTGCAGGAATAGAATTGAAGCTCATGACAAAGAAGTTTGCGCTTCACTCATTATTTTGTTTGTTTTTCTGTTACAACCTTCCTCTGACTGCTGCCGGCGCTGGGTGCTCTGAACCACTGCACGAGGGTCAACGCGCTCTGTCCAGCCCTGTGGACCAGACTCTGGAGAAGATCAAGCTCAACGAAGACCCAGACCATGGCCCGCTCCTCCACAACGCACCTCAACCGGACGCTCCTTTGTGCTACAGGCAGCACTAAGCTGAACACAAACGAGACTGACTGCCACTATCTCTGTGGCATCGCTCTAACAACTCATTCAATATTGGACGCTAAAGCTAACACGGGTGGATGAACGCCACCTAAAGGAAGATTTCATGCACAAACACAATGGCTGATGTTACTGTTGCAAAAGAAAGTTGATGGGAAACCCAAATCTGAGAGACACTGTTTACTAAGCCATTATTAGAACCTAAAGAAAACAAAGCTGACAAAAGAGAAGCGGCCAAAACAGACCACAAAACCACTATGAATCTGAGACAACGGAGTTTTGATTCACATATCGCTAAATTTTGGACAATATGGATCTAACGTTGTGGAGGTGCCTTCTACCGGGCATGGACGTGGGAGAAGATAAACATCTGAAGCCACTGCTTAAAGGCAGTGAAGAGAACAGAGTCTGGGCCTTGAGCGTGACCCTCTGACAGCAGTGGTGGAGCAGAGCCCGGCCGAGCAGCAGACAGACAAAGAGGAGAGGTAACATCACACCACATTTAGAACCTTATAGGTTGCTATCCTGCAAAATTTATTCACATCATCTGCAGCACACACGGCACACGCTCACGCAACGAAGAAATGAAATCGTACAGGATAAACTTTGATATTTTTGATCGTCTTATCTTGTCTCGGAATAAACACAGAAAAAACCTGCTCACTGCATAGTCTGAGTTAGAACGAGGGATACAGAGCTACACTTAAGGAGAAATAAATAGCTGAGTAAAGAGAGAAATTTAGAGCTATGCAAATGAATAGGTTTTTGTTTTGTTTTTGCTTTGTCTTTTATGTTTTTGTTTGTTTTAATGGCCAAGATTTTCTGCGCATATTTTGTTTTGACAAGAACCCTGAAAGATTTTTTTTTATATAGGGTATTATCGGTCCGCGGTTTTACTCCTATGTTTTTCTTTTTGGGATTTTGAGATTTATTTTGCTGATTTTATTTATTTATTTTTTTTGTTTGTTTTGTCTTGTTTTGTTTGGGGGGTTGAACAGAGCTCATTTTCTTTTGTAACAAATTGTGGTTTTATAGAAGTTCTGACAAGTTTTCTACAAGCTAATACTTCCCCAAATTCACATCTTGGAGGTCCCAAATTGCCCAACATAACATTTCGACTGCCAGAATTAATTGGATACTGCTTCCCTCACAATGACTGTGAGATCCTGGCCATTGCTCTACATGTGCATCTGAAACAGATGAGGTTTGACTCTTCACAGGCCGCAGACAAAAGACGGCAGCTGTAAGAAGAGGTCATAACAGAAGGTTATGATTGGTTAGACTGTTTAGAAATATTAAGCTGAATGAAGAGACACAGAACATGTGTTTACCACTACAGGCACAAACTAATACTTTCTTGTGAGCGCTCTTACTTCCTGTACAGGCCCCTGCTGTCGCGATCCTTGACCCCGTTCCTCCTCACCGTCCACTCTGCCACCGCTCTCTGACCAACAACTGGACACAGCCGATGCCACAATGGGAAGTATTGAAAATTTAAAACCTAAATTGGGTTGTGACCTGCCATAGAGCGAGGTCGCTTAAACGTCATCTTTGATTCTTTCACAATCTGGGATCATTTTAAAATTGTATTAAATTTACAAATTTGTGCAAAAACCCGGCCAAAACTACTGCACAAGAAAAATAAATACAAATTAAAAACAGGGGGGAGTAATGTGAAAGAAGACATATCTCAAATGCTGACATTTCAGCACCCCACCATCTCAATTGTAATATGCTAAAAGTGTCTAACGACCAAAAAATGCATAGCAATTTGGAGACAAGAAAAGAAGAATTCTAATTATGAAAAAGATGTTTTCAATAAAGGTTTGTGTTATCTCGCACGATGGTGATTTTTTGTGTTTCTTCTGAGACTTCTGCAGAGGAAGCTGACGTGCCACATGATGACATAAAAGAGATGATTGGAGAAGCTCCAGGTCACAGCAGCTCAGAGGGCGAGGCAGAGGGAGGGAGGAGGAGGTCAAGGAGCAGCAGGAGGACATTGCAAACGTTTGGGATAACGCAAAGGACACAAATGAAAACGGCATGGAGCATCACTCAAAACTCAGGTGATGTAAACTTGCATTTTCGCATAATCGCAAAACAATATCAGAATCAAAACAGATTAGGAAAACCCAGCTGGTCTAAATTTAACAATTGAGAGCTCTATAGATGATCAAATATTGAAACGTTTTATTGAACTTGTTGCAACAAGAGGGAACTAACAGCTGTGATTTTGAAATATGGTCCATGTTTTGGGGAATGTGATCACAGACAGGACACTTCCTGTCACTAAAATGCGTTTTGAACATGATGTCATTCTTAAGGTTGTGCACAACTCAAACCATGAACATGGTGACACTTTTGGACTTGACTTGTAAAGCTTTTGGACTAAATAAGCTTCACTAACTTTCTGTTTGTGTGAATGTGTATGAATGAACTAACAAATTTCTACTGTGTTTTGTCTATGGACTTACTTATGCATTTTTCTGAATTTCTCTGGATTTTTATTGTCATAACATGGGTGAAGGCTGTTATTATTTCAAATGTACAGGTTCCAACAGATAACTTGAAGGAGCATATGGATCCAAAAAGAGTGGATCTCTGTGAACAGTGGAACAAAGAATTCTGAGCTGCATCTGACACTTTAAATGCTAATAATGATACATCTTTTGGCAGAGACTGGCGCTGTACAGGTGATATTCTGATGCATTGAAGGCCTGAACCTAAAACAGGGGCTGTTCAGACAGTCTGCGTGTTATGTGTGACGTTCCTCTAAGGACCTAGAAGATAATACCAGTCCAAACTGGTTGATAGCAATAATGCATGACAATATTACTTCCACAGGTGGCCTGACAAAAGATGAAATTACACTTTTAATATCAAATGATCTTCTAAAAAGCTATAATGTAACTGAACAAACATTTACATTATTTGATTTTAATTGAACTCAGAAAAAGTCTTATTGCTTGATACATATATATATATATATATATATATATATATATATATATATATCTATATATATATATCTATATATATATATATATATATATATACATATATGTATATATATGATAATGAGAAGCTTTATCATGGAAATTTTCCACATTTGGTCTACTAATAATATTCAAGTTATGTGTTCAGTTTGTCTGCTCAGAAATCTCAATTAGGTCGTCTGTAGCTGGGGCAAGAATGGCTCTGCCCAGCCACACTCATGCAAATTTAACTTTTGTTTGACCTGGTGGGACCGGTAGTCACGTTTTCGATTTTCTTTCACTCAGGTTAGTTGGGGATGGGTTTGTCTTAGGATTGGTAGTGATGTTGGCACTGGCTTCTACGGCCCTGTACAGGGTTGGCCCGGTGACACATCATCTGTTTGTTCTTTTTGGCCGGCCCACCAGGTCCACCTTTCTGTTCATTATTTTGTTTTATACTTTTTTCTTTTTTGGGGCAACGGGAGGGTGTGCACGTCTTATCTCTGTGCAGGATAAAAACACTGTTGAAGCTGCAGAGCCGGAGCTAGACATGGAGATCGAGACACTGGTTGTGTTGTGCTGGTCCCTGACACCGCTGTGGGACAGCTGAGCGGGACACCTGGACTCACGCTTCGCACTGTCAGTGGCTCTTTCAAAAAGGATAGAAATGGACAGGGCCCACGGGTCCACTTGAGGATGTGGTGACAATAACAACGCTCCCGAACAGAGTCAGTCCCTGGACACATCTACTCCTGAAAGATATTTCAACGATCCCAAGTTCCAGAAAGAATCGGTGCATGTTCACACTGGACGAACTCGACTTGCACCTGCTCCTTCTGACCGCGTACTGAGACCACGGGTCACTTCACCTGAGGTCAACACAGATCTCAGTTTGAGTGTTGCACTGCTGAATCTGCACCAAAAACAGTAGCAAATGCATACAAGTGCTCATGACAACACATTCTGCTCTCCCCCTGGAGGGGGAAGAAGAGAAGCTTCGAAGCTTAAGCAACCTGATGCTGAAGAACAATATCAAGCATATGGTGAAGAAGATGAATCTCCAGACACTATTGAACGTTCTCATGTGTACCTTGTCGCTGACAATTTTGATAATGTGGTTGACTTTAATGCCTGGCTCTGTCTACTCCAATAGACACGGCCTAACACAAAACACCCATTGCGTGTCCTCTGATGAGACTGCTTGGTTAGAGACATTAGATTTAATGTAGTGGTCATAGCTTTAGTTATTCTGCTCCTAGTCTCTTGCATCATTTCCTGCAACCTAAAAACGACTAATAACTTAGTGACGACTCAATTCTTGTCTTTCCGAGGTCATACGGAAACCGTTGGTCCTAACATTGGATGGGACTCGCCTTGCGAATTTGACTTTGACCTACCTGAATCTGGATTATAGGATTACGATCATTTCAGATGTGCCTATTTCACTGTCCCATGGTATCATCAATATTTGAACGCAAGTTAATGGTTAACGGATGCATTTGATGATTCGAGATACAATAGAGAAAATTTACTAAGCTAATGAAAATTGCTCAATATTTTATGTTTAATCGTAAACCAGAATGTTTACAATTACATAAGAGGATGGATTGTTATAGCAATCTTGGATATTGCAGACTTGTTAAAAGCTGATAAAAGTTAACTTAAATCTGTCCCATGTGGTATATATGAGCAGACATCCAGGAGCCCTTCTGATTAATCAAGGAGTTGAAGATGTCTTTTCATGTATTGTATTGCTGTCCTTCGGTGTCCTGCATAAACATGTGACCATTTGTTTCAGAGTCTTGAGACTCAAGAAGATCCTGTTCTGCAACCGAAGGTGACAAAAGTCACAAATATCCTTTGTGTCTCCACTCTCACGCAGACCAGCCAACAGGGGGGTCCTCTCGTTCAGAACACACCTCTGCTATTGTAAACACATCACTCGGGACCCCCCCCTGTGGTGACCATTCTCTTAGGACCCTGATTGCATCACAATGTAGCTCCTGACCCCATACAAAGCACCTGATTACCCAATCTGATTGGTTTCAGGACTGTTGTGAGCCTGCCCACACCTGAACCTATATAATGTTCTACTGTTGGACTGGGAGGTACGTCGTCTAGGGAGAGAAGCTCTGTGAGGGACAGCGGCGTCCTTTGTTCACCATGGTACCAGTGAATAAAGCAAACTTATGGATCCAGACTCACTCTCTTTGCATTTTTATGGACAACCATTTTAAGAAATCCACAACAGAATTTTTCCATGACAAGATCAATCATAGCGCCAACCAAGTCTACACAGTTTCTGACAACGAATGGTTCACAAAGAGGACTCCAGAAATCAAGATATATTTCTGCACTAAATTACTATTATTTTTTACCCCAAGCCCAAAAATGGTTAGTTCTAGTGCTGCTTTGATTATCGCGTATTGTTCCATCTTGTCACCCTGCTATTTCCGACTTCCTCCTTTTGAAAGTGCATTGAACTAGCGGCGCAGTTCACTCAAACATCCACCCACACTACAGAAGAGCAGGCAAACATGACGATCCACTGTGCCAAAGTTAAAAAGCTTCTTCTGGGAAACTAAACATATAATCGCATGTAAACAGAAATAGCTTGTTGATTGTTTGGATATGAGGGGAAAAAATACGGTGGAAACGTAAACTCGCAGGGCTCTGAAGTGCACGAATGATTGATTCTTCTCATCGTCACAAAGAGAGAGAAAAAGCAGGAGGCAGGGTTGTGTGGGCGGCGTGTGGGGTGGCTGTTGGGGGAGGAGCGAGGGGCACAAATCTGGGGAAAGATCTAGAAGAACTGTATGCATTGTTCCCCAAAAAACCTTCAAGAGTTTAGAATACACTTCAATATGAAATACTTTTATTTATTTTACTGTGATGTGTTTGTTTTCACACAAGCATGAAGCTTTGCACCTACCTAAGATGTTATTTCAAAGTGATAGGAACAATTTTTTTTTTTTTTTTAAGTTTGGAATGGACATGAGGACTGGGAGCACCAAAACCAAAACTATAATACAAAGTGCAAAAAAAGCTTTTATTACCACATAGCAGCAGAAATGTCAAGATTATTTAGTTAATTGATGGTCACAGTTTGATCCTAAAAACTATAAAATAATAACTGTGACTAATTTAGAAGGAAAATTTATATTTTTGTCACGTTTGTCATTCGGAAAGTAGGCTAGATGGTGCCTTCTTTGTTGAAACTGTCACATATAACACCAGTTTCTACAAAAACCTGGTGCTACTGCAAACAATGACCTGCACCCTGTGGCTATGACTTCAAATGTCATGGAGCGCTTTGAGAAATGAGTTGTCTCACTGGAGTCACAGTTGGACTTATAAGAAGCCTATAATAAGAACAGGAGCACTGAAGATGCTGTTCTTAGCACGATTCACTCTGTGTCCAAACATTTAGAAATCTCAAAGGCATATGCCCGCAATTTTATTCATTTTTTTGTTGTTGTTGTTGTTGCTTTTAATATAATGACAACTCAAGTGCTTTTACAGAAGCTTTGTAACATGTCTAACATGTTAGTGCTTTCTTAATAAAATGGTTTCATTCTTTTTTTTTAAACAACAGAATATACGGCGTCAAAAAGTGAACCGTACATTGTCTCAGGTCAGACACAGCAACACTGGGATTCCGCAAGGATCTGTGTCATTGCCTGTACTTTTTGCTCTCTACACCGACAGCAAAAGTACACACCCAAATAACTACATCTTGAAATGATGCAGAAGAAACTGCCATGGTGAGCTTTCTACACAGTACAAGGACCTCACATCCTACCACAGTGAAGTACCTGTCTTATTTTAAACATTAAGAAGACTTGTCATTAACCCATTAATGGGCGACCATGAGCCTGTCCTTACAGAAGACATGGCCATCCAGCAGCTGGCCTCCTACAAGTACCTGGGGACCAACATGGACAGTGCCCTCTGCTGGAAAGCCCACATTGATTCCTTGTGTTCTCAGCTGCAGCAGAGGATGTATTTTCTCAGGAGATTGAGGCTGTATGAGGTGGACACTAACATCCTGCTCGTGTTTTACCGGGCCACTGGAAATCCATAACGAACATTTATGACGAGGCAGTAGTAAGACGGGCCAGAAACATCTCCACCGACCCCAAACATCCGCTCTACAAGGAGTATGACCTCCTGCCAGCAGGGAGGAGGCTGAGAATGTCAGGGCAGGAACAACAGACTGAAGCTGTCATTTGTTCCAGCCTCAATCCAACTGCTCATCTCCAAGAACAGCGCCACTGGCACAGCACGCTAGCACTTTACTTACTTTTTAATGCTGCATGTGTTTTTATTATTATTATTATGTCTTGTTTGTGTCTTTTAATGTTTGTCTACACCAGCTATGTAACACTTTGCGCAAGACAAGGCAAGACAAGCCTTTGAGGACAATAATGTTTATTCTATTCTAAGGACGCCAACACATTTCGGCCTTGACAATTTTGTACAATCTCTTCACAGAACTCCTGTCTTTCCTACATTCTACTGAATAAGACCACAACTAAACTGGACAAAATCAGGAGCGAGCAGCAAACAGGACAGACGCAGAGGACAGACTTTTGGGGAAAAAATGGTTTCAGCCTCTTAAGGTTCAGCAACATCCCAACCATAAAATGTATCATTTGAACATAAAGATTTCTTGGACATCATCTGTTGCATGAATATTGCTGTTTCAACCACTTAACCACCCATTTTAGACACTTCAGTCCAAGATGCACTGGCAGGTCAGAGCAAAGTCAATAGGGGACTCCTGTACAGTGTATATTGAATTTTTTGAACAGTCAATCGCAACCAACCAAAACAAAACACACACGATTCATTAATTGTAATGGGCTCTGTGCACAGCTGCAGTGGGCTAAGCTAAGCATTTCTCACAGCTAATGCTAACTTTTATTTAAAATATAAAGAAACAACCAATTAAAATGTAAACGTAAAGACTACAGATTACTTGAGTTTTTATTTTTTATTTGTATTATGCTTTAATTAGCATTAGCATTGACCCACAAACAGCTCCATTTATCAGCACAAAAGTGTCTTTTAGGAGAGACCCTTCAGGCAAAACCCTTTTTTTTTTTTTTGTCAGTTTTAGCTCTCAATAGGCTTTCATGTGGAAACAACAAACTTGTCCAATCTGCTCCAAGAGATGTTTTATTACTTCATTTAATCCACTTCATCCATAGATTTCTCTGGCACATTGTAACTTCAAAGGCTGTTTGGCCCTGATTAGACCTCAAAGTAGCACCTACACACACCAAACTTTATACTCAAAAGATTTTGATGCAACTCACAGAAAGATTTGTTGATATGTAATTCTAAGCTTTATTTATTCAAGATTTAAGTAAAAATGAAGCAAAATTTGAATTTTTAGGTCAATTTCAACTTAGATCCAGTTTAAAAAAACGAAATAAGAAATATATCATAAAAATAAAAATATACCAGAGATTTGATATAACTAATAAATGTACAAAATGACCCAACATTTTTAAACCTGGTTCTATTCATTTTTCAGGTTGAAATGCTCCAAATATGTGCAAATGTCAACGATTATACACATAAAATGCCTTATTTAGATATGAAAACATTACATAATGAAAAACTTGCATTTTTTTCATACATTCATATGAGTAAACTCCAAAGAAGTTTAAATTGATATGTGTAAAATTAAGATTTTATCCTCTCCTTCTCTGCAAAAACCTCATGAAGAAAGAACTGGACAGGAAGTACTCAGTAGTACAATGAGCTAGCCATTAAAAAAAAAAAAATAATAAAAAATAATAAGAGTCTGTGCAGAGCCTATTACATATTTTCTGCTCCCTTAAAGATATATTCATATATTGTTTTTTTCAATGTATGGATTATTTTTTAGATTTGTTTGGCTCCTGCTTGAAAAGTAATCAAACAGAATGCTAGACTCGATAGGTTCTCTAAACACAACACTCCTGGAAGCTTCTATTGATCCCACCTAACATACAAGCCGTAAACCTGACTTTAAAAGAAACACTTTTACAGAAAAACAAAAATAACATCAACCTCCACACTGGTTCGGAGCAGCTCAAAGTGTACAAAATGGCAATAGATTCCCCTGTAACAATGAGGGTGAAGTGTGTGCGGGACTGGGGAGGGATGCAGAGAGGAGTGTGGGCACGAATCTTGGAGGTGCACTGATGAGTTTGTTTGGAGCCCAGCTGTGTGTTTGCCTGCGACGCCTAAAATCCATTAGAAATCTGCTGGGGGGGTCAAGGCTGTGGTTCGAACCGTGATGCCTCCGTGCTCGCGTGGCCCACCTCAACCTCATTTTCTAAAGCGAGCCGGTGGTGCCAGGCAATCAGGCTCCACAGGACAGCAGCCTGGAGAGCCCTGAGCCTCCAAACACGCCGTCCCGCTCGCCCCCCCAGAGAGAGGAGCTGACAGCAGAAGAAAAAAAAACATCTTAAGGTGAGGCTGATTATGTAGCAAAACCTTGGTGTGCTGCATCAATGGCTATGGAGTACAAAGATTGAAGTCAGGCGTGTTTTCCTTTGGCGGGGTTGCACTTTCATCTGTTGTATTTTTTCAGGACGATAACATAACAAAAGAGTGTACGGTTTTTTGGTGTTTTGTGTTTATGTTTAAGTGAAGGAAGTGTTGGAAAATGCTGCCTCAGAGCTGCCAGAAATACCTTGGGTTTTGTAAAGAACATTCTCAGGATGTTTGACCAGTGGAAGATGCACAGTAAACAATACGGCAAAGTGAAATAAAAGAAGTCAAAAGAAACTGCTTTTGTTGTTGGAAATGTCTTTGTACTAGTTCTGTTGAAACAAAATTGACCTTCTAAAGATGCTTCTATGTCATGTGTGCCTCTTGCTAAGATTTTTAAAAAGATTTTTTAAGATGTGTCCTTGCCTCAAGCTGAAATCTTTACAGTCTTTTCATGGGGACCATTAGATGTGTGGGGACCTAACAGGTCAACCCCTGCAGTATTAGCTCAATTACATATTTAAATTTGTTTAAAATATGGGTTAAGATTTGAATATCTCAATTTTTATTTGCATTTTCATGTCAACAAAATTCAATAATATGCAGACAATATTTTAAAAATCAAAGCGTCAGGGTTGTGTTAAAATGTATCTCTCAAAAGTTGAAGTCTAACTCGAAATGTGAATAGACCATAAAATGAATCACAAAAGGGCATAAATATCACTTTATTATACCCATGAGACTTAAGACGTTTCTGTCTCTTTTTGAGGTTGTTTTTAATTGTTTTAGTTATAGATAATATACTTCATATTGTATTGTTATCTTCAAACCAACTATTGCAATATTTGTTTCGTTTGGTTGGTTGAGTTTGGTTTGGTGTGAGTTGGGTTTTGGGGTTTGTTTTGTTTTGGTTTAGTTTCATATTCATATCATATTTGGTAAACATACATAAGAAAAATAAATACAATATAAATGAATATACAACAGTTTATCTTTTTACAATAGCATTCACATTACGTGCTAGCGTGCGTGGGAGTGGGGAGAAGCTCTTCTACCTTAGGCTTATGGATAGGATCACTCTCCAGCAAATCAATGTGAATCAATGTAATGTCCCCACAAAGCAAGGTGCAAATGTGTGTTAATGGAAGAACCGTTCCTTGATATAATCAGTTTTGTGTGCCGAAAGAGTTGGCAAGATGTAAAAAGTTATCATGAAGAACCACTTTTGCAAATTAGTGCAATGCTAGGCGTGTACAAAATGTTTGGACCGCTGCAAACCATTTAAATTGAAGTAGACATGTTTTATTTATATTTTTTTTACGCTTTAACACAGTAAAAAAATGCTAAAATGAGAGTTACATTGCATATGTTTGATACTTGTGGTAATGCCTTTTGTTGTTTTGGTTTGATGATCAACTTCATTTTTAGTTTTTTTGTTTTTTTCTGTTAGCAGAAAAGCACAACAAGATCCACATGAAGACTTTTGAACCCGTAGTATATGTAAAAAAAAAAAAAACAGGCATACAAATACTAGCTTACTACATGTGCTCCGGTGCATGCTAGATCTGTTGATGGACCTGTCATTACAGTCACATCTCCATTAAGTTTGCCTGCTTGTTCAACAACATCGTCCTGACCAATCTTGACAAGTACGAGTTGACAAGTGAAGGATTTATGTAGGCGCCAATCACTGCCCCCTGCTGCGACGGGGAGCAGAAACACGTACAGCCATTTTATTTCTCTCTTTTTTTGGAGAGGCCAGCGATTTACTGGAAGGCCTCCCATCTGTGCTGAGAGCTGGTAAAATGACCAGGTCCTGACAAGACTTCAATTCACGGGTCACAAAACATGTCAGCGTAATGGCAGAAAGGTTGAGAAGCACACTTAGCTTGACAGGTTCCTTTTAATGCTGGCTGCCTCCGAGCTGTGATCCACGTGATACAGTGCACATACAGATTAACTTGAAGCCGACTTGGTTTGCATGTCAATTTGCTCTCTAATGTCAATCTGGAGCCCGGGAGGGATCAGGAGATTCTCACCCTCAGTAAAAGCCAGTGTATCTTCATGAATGCTGACACTCCAACAGTAAATGTGCAGAGGTTGAAGTCAGAATTTGCAAGCCCAACCATGTTCACGTCACTGGGGCGGTCTGAAAGGATCAAACGATCACTTTTCGGATGTTAATAATTTAGGATTAGAGAGACTTTTGCAAATTGAGGTATTTAAGCATGGGATAAATCAAAATGGAAGGTTATTGCAAAATGCCAAGCTTGTTTACTCTGAATTTTATAAGTGGTTACGTTGGCATTTGTGATAAATGTTAGCTAAACACTCTGGAACTGAAAATAATCTACTTTGAAGTGCATTTAAGCAATGATGAGAAAGATCTCTTGTGAAATAAAAGGGGAGCTGTGATGAAGATTCATGGGGTTTTCAAATACAATGCTGTTGTCAAAGTGTGGACAAAAGATGGGAAAATTCTTTGTACAATATTGATTCAGAGTTTTGGGAAGTTTACTGACTGCCTATGTAAAATAGAGGTGGGTATGATTGATGTAACTGAAATTGTTCTCAATAAAGAGTACCAATATTTTATCAAGTATTCATATTTCACCCACTTTTGCTTTTGACACTTCCATTGTTTTGGCTTTTTGAGTTAAGCAGATATTTCATTCACTTCGATGGAGTAACCAATGGGAGAAATGTATGATATGGTTCTTGTCAACACATGCACCGTTTCTCTGGACAACTTGAAAACGGTTTTGTGATATATGTAGAACTTTTTTGCTCTTGAGATCGGTAGCTCTGAACAAAATTAATGGCGGGAACTGCGGCAACTTCCGAAACAAAGTTGTGGTCCAAGACATGACTCAAGTAAGAGTTTAAAAAGTTAGTTTTCATAGTATAGATCACAAATACAAGCTCAACTAAATCAGATTAACACAAATGTTCAAATCACTTAATACTGATTTGAACATTTGTAACCATTTACTCAAGTAAGAGTATAGCAAGAAAAGTACATTTGGTCAACTAGACAAAAATCGAGAGTAAAAGTATGCCATTTTCAAACTACACCGAGAGTCAGAAGTCAAAATTGATCAAAAATCACTCAAGCGAATGTGCTAAAAGATTGTTAAAAATGACCCACAAACTGTATGAAACAAATTCAATGAAACAAATCGCACTCCATGTTGTGTCATGTTGACCTCATTACCTTTACCAAACCCCAAAATACAGTGTCCCAGCGTCGAGGTGAGAAGAGCCGTGCTACAGCGTGCCATGAATCATCAGCTGTTGCCATTAACCATCACAGTACGTGGCATCAGTGGACGATTTCTACCTCATCTGTGCCCCCCTCAGAGGTGACTTCACTCTCCATGCTTGAAAGACGCAGTACCCATGAGTAACAAATGATTACTTCGGAATGATTCCCTTAAGTCCTCCCTGCTAATACATAACAATGGACTAGCCAGAACCTATTGCACTGTGCTTGGAGATCTATTTTTTTTTTTTATACCCGGCGTCATTTTGTGCTTCACTGATCTATCACTAAACAACAGCTGCCGAGCACGAGCCGGGGAGAGGCGCACTGCGGGGAGGACTGAGGGAGCCGGGCTGGTGGGGTGCGGATCTGGAGAAAGCGGCAGTTAGGGGCGCAGAGCGGGAGGGAAAGGTGTCTAAAATAAGAGAGCGAGGAGTTTAAAAGAGGGGAGGTCAACGGTGATAGCCTAAAGCTCTTAGTTACGACGGCCCACTGCGAAGTCGAGTGAGAAAAGGGGATCCTGGCAGGTCTGGCTCTCTCATGACGGATAACAAGTCACCTGAAATGGCTTCCTGGGTGGCAGCCATTAGACAGACAATTTGCAATCATCCCTGGCCCAATTTCTACCTCCTGCCTCCTTCCCCTCCTCTTCTCGCCCTCTCTCTCCCCAGCGTTTCTCTCACTCTCTCTTTCTTGCACTTTCTCTCATATTACTCGGCTCCTCGCTCCGGTGCCCCATAGACCTTGGCAGCTTGAGTGACAGGGACTTAACTAGTCTAGTCACACAAATGTGAGAGGGGAAATGAGGAAAAGAGAGGGGAGAATTCCATTCATCTCACAAATACCAAATAACCTCTCCATCGCGGGGCGAATTTACATTTTCTGGCCACATTTGCAATTGGCCGGCAGGTATGCAACAGCCTTTTCCAACGCTATCTCATCTTGAACTCGCAATACTGAAGAGAGCAAAGGTCTAACATGATTTCAAGACATGCATCGAAGGTCATGATAGCATAGTTTGTAAAATGTGACGGATCTTGGGGCATGATTTCAATGAGTATGGTGGAAAAGACCCATCGCAGAGCTCTTCAAATGCATGCAGCGGTTTGATACAGCTGCTTAATAGACATATAGGTTTGGCTTGCTTCTTTCTTGTGCAAAAGTTAAGATATTTTACCAATTGCATCACAATTCCAACCCCATTTTATGATTGGGGTTAAAAACTAAAAACATATGAATGATGATAGATACCCTACCGCTCAGTGAGTATGTCATGACATGGAAACAATGACAAGGACTCACTTTCAAGTTTGCACATATGAATGAAAGGCAAGGGCAGACTTTTAACTGCCCACACAAAAATCTCACTACTTAGTTACAGCCAACTTAAACAAATCATGACATTTCTTCACTTTCTTCAGCAACATCACAGAGCGGAGGCATCAAACTCTGTTCTGTACTCCTCGTTTGCAGCCTAGTTGATTAACCTACATATATACTGCATATCTGCATATGGCACATGTGGTAGGCCCATTAATATGCAGCAGTAGAGCCTCCACTGAAGTCTTTGGGTGAGGTTGTGGAGCATAGCCGCAGGGATTTGCACGGCTGCGTTAGTCAGTTCAGCACTGATGATGAGTGATAAGGCTGTGTGAACGTTCCAATTTATCCCTGAGCGCCCAGATACACTCATGCTCAAGCCAATCCACAACTGTGAAAAACATATGTACTCAAGTCTATCTACTGCAAAATTGGCAGGAATGGAGGTTTTATTTTGGACTATTTTTGACATAAGGTTGTGCTATTCAAGGACTAAATGTGGTGAGACGTAGTAAATGCACTGTGTGAGCAATAGGAATGTATCAATGTTGTGATAACAGGATAAAACCAGATATTATACCAGCAGTCACTTAACATGGCTCAAAAGGTTTTAACAAGAATGAAACGGCAACAAAGTGCCACATTCTGACTGAAGGTTGACCCATTCAATCTGATTCAACAGAGTTAACAGAGTCTATTTGTTCCAAATACTTAATTTCTCTTGTTATGTACTGATATTCATTTTTTGAAAAGGCATTACTAACCTATCAGTTAAAGAGATGTGTGTAGATATCTACACATTATGACTCTGGGATTACCCCTTAAAAGCCTTTAGGAAAAGTTTGGTTTGTTTGAGAGAGCTTTTTCTTTGGCCTCTGCCCAAACCAAAATGCTTCTCTGTCATTGATCGAAACACTCCAATCCACTGGTGGATTTGGGCTCAAATGCAGTGTGTGAGGTTCAAGATAGATTCTTTTGAGATTGTGAGCTCAGCAATGCATGAGAATTCAACTTGCTGCACAAGGTTGTCCTGTTAAAAACAAAGAAAAAAAAAACATTACTAACGGCTTACATTTGTATTGTGCTTTACAAGGTTCGAACTTTACAATCCTCTCAAAGCACCTCACTGTAGTCGTTATTATTTATCCTGTCATTTTTATTGCCAGAGCTGCCCTGGGTTAAGACTGGCGGACTCAACACAGCCAATCAGCCCTTCTGACCAACATCAATCACGTACACAACACATTCATATGAATGGTAAAGTTGTTGAAACCATAACATGGCTTCAAACTGGCAAAATATAACATTTTGTCGGACTGGTTTGGCAAAATGTATGCAAGTATCTCACAAGGGTTAGGGTTACTGTATAGAAAGCAGACCTCAAGTTATACACCCGCAGACTAATAAGATTTTTTAAGGATTGTAACATTTCATTGTAGTGGAACATGAAATGTGATAGTTGAAAATTGGTTGTCAGGAGCAGTGGGAGTGCTATGTTCTAAAGTGTCAGGGTACAGGTGCTGCTGAGGTGATGCAGCACACAAAGGCGGCTTGCTTTTTTTCTACCCAGACGGTTGCTAGACAGCCAGCGCAAAGCATATTCCACCGGGAGTCACTCGTTGTGTTCTCAGTGTTTTAGAGCACAGGTTTGAAATTGACTATACACTCGGTGGACCCAATGCCAAATAGGCCTGGCCTCTTTTATGTGTTCAAAAACTCAATCATTCTGTGCTGGTGACAGAGCCGGAGGTGGAAGATGGGAAATGGAGAGAGCTGAAGCCAGGTGCTGTTCTTTTATTTAACTTGAGGGAAGTGTTTGAAAGTACTTATTCGGAATATGCCTGTTAGCTCGATCAAACCTATTTTTTTCCCGAATGTGCATAAAGATAATTGGTTCACATTGGCGCCCAAAATTGTCGGTGAATATGGAACGCATGGTACATAATAATAAAATACTGCTTCTGCTGCTACTTCTGTGCAGATGTTCAGTCACCCAGGCAATAAGGTATGAAAGGTTTCATTTGGCTTCATTGTCTTTACTGTAAACATCTACATGACCAGAGGAAAAACGTGCCAATAAATACAGTTTGGAGTAAGTTGGTAGAGCTCCAGGTCAGTAACTAAAGTGGCTATGGCAGGTTGGAGTACTCGTGTAACTAAAATACAAGATAAATATATTTAAACTTTTTCTAGGAATATATGTATACATTTGATCCCAATAAAGCATTTTTTGTTTTTGTTTTATAATAACACTTCCTAGTTGTAAATGATGATGACATCACACTGGGAAATTACTTTGTACACTGGACTAAAACCCAGGTCAAAAAAAAGTAAATTAAAGTAAAAAATTAAGCAAAACCGTTGGAGTTGAGGTTTTTTTTTTTTTACTTCCTGGAATTTTTTAACTGTTCTCCACAAATTACTACTTGATTGGTGTAAAACTAGAATTTGTTTTTATGTACAACAGGTATTAATACACAAAATAATATTAAAATTGGAAAATTGTTCAAACCTGTCATGCGCACTTTAAACTGCATGTATCTTTCTTCCCTTTTGTATGTACAAACAAAAAAATGAATTGGTTTTCCAAGTGTCCACCAGATGTAAACCCTCCTATATCAGATCTAAAAATGAAAAATCATAGTAACAAACCCACAGAAAGACAAAAATGTATCTATAAATAAAGAATACTCATCTGCTATATTTTGCCTCAGCTGTAAACCTGACCACACATCAATGGTGTAGACTTATTTTCACTCACTATGTTAAGCACAATTTGCAGATCCAGAATATACACTTCTTAAATTCTTTGCGAAGAGTGTGTCTGATCACTCTGCCCTCCGACAAGCATCGGGTCAATTCCAAAAGTACCACGCAATCAGATGTGTTTATTTCTGTGACGCATGTTAAATGAAAGAGTTCATTGGTCACTTATATTTTAGAATAGAATCAAACTTCTTTCACCTCAGATTAACAGAGTTTTGTACTTCACTCTTTGATTCCGAAGAAATTTGGGACGTTTTTCCATCGCTGTGATATTTTTTGCCGTTCTTTTTTCCTCGCAAACGGACCATGCGTGTCCCTGATTGGCTAATCTCCCTGTCAATCACTCATCTGGTGATTACAGAGTGACCAGACTGATATTGATCTGTATGGAAAAACACAGAGATATCATTCTGGATTTTCCAGGCAACAGCCCAGTGACCCAGCACCTATGATTGGTGGAACGTGGAACATACCGTGCCTGGCGACCATTTCAGGCTCATGCTTATCTCTAACTCCAATCTACATGACGTAATCTACACTTGTAAGGCCAATAAAGATTCATATGTTTGCATCAATGTGTGTGACAGAATCCAGATTACTGAATGTACACGGAGGCAGGAGGTGAATAAAAGATGTGGTGATTTGACTGGCCCCAGATGTTGTCCTGTTATTTACACTTCTTCTCGTCACAGCTCAACAGTCCTTTGTGTACAGGGTTGTAATCCAACTGTGCAGCAATCATAAGAGGAATGTTTTAACGGAAATAAGCCAAACCATTAAAATACAGAGCATTTTGATTGGTCAGCTCAAACCAGGGACTATCTGACACTTTTTGTAGCATCCTTTGTCAGATTAAATGTGCACCATGTATCTTTTCTCATGGGGACGCTGCCACCTGCTTGTCTTCATGGATATGTTGCTTTGTCTGGAATGTTTCACTGTATGGCTTTAGAGTTATCTTTCTTGCATTTTTTAAATTGTTTATCTTGTTATTGCCAAAATACAGTGGTATTGGAAAAAGATTGTTAAAGTTAGTGGGTTTGCTTCGCCGCAGATCTGACCTGTAAGGTGGTAAGGTCATTGCGAAACGGGTTGCTTTTGCGTTTGTTAATGGCGGTCAGCATTTTCGTACAGAGGTCCTGACTCGCATTCAAATATAATGAATGTTTCCATGATAAATAAAATCAAAACTGTACCTGAGCTATACTTTTTAATCATAAGTAAACTAGACACAACTTCCGCTTTATCAACAAGTTCTTCTATATTTATTTCACTTTACTGTGCCTCCAGGCTGCGTATTCAAGCCTCTTTATGTAACGTGTTGGATTTGGATAGTGTCAGATGAATGCATTGAGCAGTGGAAGTACAATATTTTTCAGTCTTGATACAAGTGCCATGGGTCGATAAACAGGAAACTAGCTTTGTTTTGCTGAAAGTCTGCCGGCTCAATAACAAAAAGAGTCATCAACGCTGGAAATACAGGGGTTTGTCACCAGATCAAGTCGGTGTTTGGTGAGGAATGAGTATTTTCTATCCGTTGTCGCTGTTTCCTTCTCACCTGGGTCTGCGTTCTCTCTTGTCCAATCATCTTCCGCTAAAGCATTTCGGGGCCGAAGGCAGGCCAGCATTTTCCATAACACAGTTCTGCCAAGACCTGGTTAGCTTACCTGCCCCAAAGCCATAAACTCAACCAGGTTATCTGTCCATAATTGTGAACAAATATATTGTATAAAAATAAGCAATTGCTATTATAGCCACCAATGGAAAGTGGCAGTTGTGTGGCATAAATGGATTGGGGGACCCTCAACCCCACTGTACTGTACTGCCCCATCTGCTCTAAAGAAATCAGGCGAAACATACCTGTGGAGACAAGCAGGTGGTGGACCCTTATTCTTAAAGTGAGACACTATAGGCAAAACTCGTTTTTTTTTTTACATTTTTTTGTTTTTTGGTCAGTTTGCTCTCTCAACATATCGGCTTTTATGTGGAAATGACAAACTTGTCCAATCTGTTCTTAAAACGTTTTATTCTTCCATTTAATCCACTTCATCCATAGATTTCTCTGGAACATTGTAACTTCAAAAGCCGTTTTCTCCAAATGTTAATTTTCTCCTCTAGGGACATAAGGTTCACCACTTAAAGTAGATCCCACATACACCAAACTTTACAATCTTGGACTCAAGATTTTGAAGCGACATACAGAGAGATTTTTTGATATCTAATTCTAAAGTTTTAAACCAAAAAATGAGGGAAAATTTGAATTTTTAGGACAATTTTCAGTCCAATCAATTTTAATTAAAAACTAAATAAGAAATCCAAAATCCCCTCTGTACATTTTTTTTTGTAACTAATATGTGTACAAACTGAACTTTAATCCTAGTTCTGGCCATTTTTCAAGTTTATGTTTTTTTTTATTTATTTTTGACCATTTTTACATATAAAATGCCTTATTTGCATGAAACATGACGAAAAACTTGTAATATATTTTTTTCTTACATTTATATGAAAATGTACAGGAGAAGTACAGGAGAAGTTAAAAATGATATCTTTAAATTTAAGATTTTTCCTATTGACCTGTAGTGTCTCATTTTAAAAGGTACTATTATATATTATAACTTTTCAGATTACAATTTATCATCAGGGACAGTTTACAACAAAGTTATAAAGAAAGAGTGAGTGAACGAGGGGAACGTTTGAATTAGCTGGCTTTTTTAATGTGAAATGACAGTAAGGTGCATGATAAACCACACCATTGCCTGTTACTGTAACTTTGTTTTTTTGTTGGATTCCACTGACCTGACAAAGACACAGCTGCACAGTGACTTTAGATCTCACAATCACAAGTTGGGGGTTCTTAATATGACTTCCATGTAACGCCGCAGTCCCATTCTCCACAGACTGAGGCCCATAAGAAGTTTAATAAAGACAGTGTGATTGCTCACGCGCTCCACAGTGAAAAACATCCAGCTGTTCTGAGCGCCTCTCATTTCCAAATGTCAGATTGCCCTGAGACGAGCCTCTGTGAACATGGGCCTTACGTACGAGGCTTTCTCTCAAGGTTTGGCCGTCTGTCACTGCCTGCTGTTTCATCGTTTCTCACATACACCCCATAATGTATATTACTTGGGCATCATAAGCAGATATGGAAGAAAATAATTATTAAAAGAAAAAAGAAAGAATAATAATATTAAAGCTTGCCCCTCCCACACATTTGAGCTTGACTGTTGAGCACATACTTTTACTTGATCACAATTCTGCAAATGTTTCTGTTTTATTTTTTGTTTGTTTGTTTCTATTTAACATTGAATACCATAGAACAGAAACAAGATATAAAAACTCGATGGCTTTAAGCGACAGCCTTTCCAGATTGATTCATGTGTACAATTCAATTAAAAGTGCTGCAAATATCAGTTTATGGAAGCAAAACTAAAGGTTTTTGTGGCGTAAAATTCAATGCATCCAGTTCAAGACACTCAAGGTTTCAGAACATTTACAAAGATTATTGACTTGTAACATGAAACATTTGAGCTTTGAAATATTTTATAGCAACACAGTTTCTAGATTTTCATTTTGCCAGTTTTGTTTTATTACTTTTTTATATATTTTTTGCCGCTCAAACTATTGACTCAGACTGATATTGTGCTGAGTTCAAGTGAGTCATAGTCCAAACATTTGATCAGGGAGAAAGCAGCGCGATGCTCATCCGATTTAAAGGCACTTGAGTGGTGCAAAACAGTGAGAATCGACACCGTGGACAAAAAGGGAAACAAGAAAAGGCCAATACTGGCAAGAGACGTGCAAATGCTGGATAAGAGTGAGCTTTCAGAGTACTGTGGATGTCAATTTTACTGCTGCGCTGGACATTAGGTTTAGATGTTAATGACTTCTGCAACATAAATATGGAAACTATATCACGGAGCACCACTGAGTCATTACACATAGGTGCTGAGCTCGGCAGGACTTATGAATAATGGGAAAAGCAGTGTCACGTTGCTGTAACTTAAATTGAGCCTTTTTTTAAGTAAATGCACTGTTTAAAAGAGCACTGTATAACTTTTCTGCTGGAGGGTTATGTGCAATACTTGAACATGTGTTTGTTTCAGGTACTTACATCATTAGTACATAATTTATTTTCCATTTTGTTCATTTTAAACCGCAATATTGATCTAAAACAGCTTAGTAATAGAAACAGGTACTTTGACTTTCTGTTCAAAACTGCAGAACTGATAAGCCCCGCCTCTTTTACGGCATTTCCCCATAGCAAGCAGTGTATTGTATGTTTTTTTTTCATTTTTAAGTGGACATATTACATTTTCGAACCCTTCATGTGTCACTCTGAGTCTTAATTTTTCACTTAATTGCAGCTAAGTACAGGGATGAGGGCGGGAATACTCTAAATGCTATGAATTAACCAAAATACAACTTGGAGTAAGCCAATGATGAGGGAACACCGTTAGAAAACAAGATCAAAAGTTGATTTTGCAAAATTTCTCCTTTAACAACTTGGCACCACTTTATAATAACTACACCTTAATTTGCCTTAACAGTACATGAACAAAGACTGGTTAGGGTTAGAGTAGAGAATTATTCTTGAATCATTCTTAATAAGTAAGTCACTCATTATGACTTAAGGTGAGACACTACAGGTGAATAGGGAAAAATCGTAAATTTAAAGATATCAATTTGAAACTTCTCCTGTAGTTTACTCACATAAATGTAAGAAAAAAGTTTTACATGTCATTTTTTTCATGTGTAAAAATTGCCAAAGTTGCACATTTAAATTTCTTGGTTCATTTTGTACACATATTTGATATTTTTAAAAATTACATTTACATATTTTGGATTTCTTTAGTTTTTAAGCAAACTAAATTGGATTGAAAATTGTCCCAAAAATTCAAATTTTGCTTCTTTAAAAAAAATTAATATATTTTTACTTTGAATACAATATATATATATAATATATATATATATATATATAATATAATATACAATATAATTTGAATACATCTTTCAAAATTAGATATCAAAAAAATCCTTCTGCACATTTTGTCAAATCCTTGTTGAGTCCAAGGTTGTAAAGTTGTACAGTCTCTGTGGGAGAAAAATGCATTTTAAGAAAACTGCCTTTATGTTCCATTGAAATCCATGGATGAAGTGGATTAAATGGAAGAATAACACATTTTAAGAGCGGATTGGACAAATTTGTTGTTTCCACATGAAAGCCGATATGCTGAGAGAGCAAACTGACCAAAGGCTGTAGTGTCTCGCAAGTCTTCGTTCATACTAAGGCAGGAATAAGTTGTATAAATAAGTGTCACCAACAATTTCACTGGATTGTCATAAAATTGAATAAATGTTACAAGCAAAATCATAAAAACAAATGAGATTTTCCTTTTAGTTCGCCCATTGTATAACTGCTACTTTATTTATTTTAGTGCAAGAGTATTTATTACCAACTTCAGACAACGTACGGAAGGGAATTTTATGCCTGATGTTGGATGCTAATCTCTTATCGACAGCAGAGGAGCGATGTCCCCTTAACCAATCACCGCTAACCTGCGAGACTGACACGGCATTGATCTGAGCCAGATTTACAAATTCCCCCTTTGATTTTTCCAATTGCCCGAGCAGCACCATCGTGTCTCCCCGGCCCCGGAGGAGGGGCGCGGTGGGCCGTGGGCAGAGGGAGCGCGGGGGCCTCCGGTGAGCTGATGGAAAGCAGCTCCACAGGCAGTGCCCCGGGCCCCTCCACCTCAGCTGTCCCACACCGGAGCGACAGATTGCGCATCTTCTGCTCAGCGTGGAGGAGCGGTCCGAGTCAGCCGAGGGAAACGTGCAGCCGGGAGACGGAGCTCAGGGTAAAACAGGCGTTATTGTTTTTAGTCGGGGAGAGGGCTCGGGTTTGCCTCCTTTCTGAAAAATGGAGGGGAGAATAAAATGTTGGGAATTTAGTGTATTAACTTGTGCTTATGTGGGTTATTGCAGTGTTTTTCAACCTTTATTGAGTTGTGGTGCACGTTTTGGGTTCAAAAGCTACCACGGCATGTCACCTGCCACTAAAACACTACCAAATCAGACCATTTAGTTAAAAATATTGTATATAATGAGGTAAATTATGTCTGTGGCACTGTCTAGTTCTTTAAATTTGGTAATAGTGATAGTTTTGTGTTCTTTCTTTGGTGCAAATTTTGCTCAGGACACTCCAAAAAGGTAAATTAGTTCATTAAATCTGCATTTGTGAATCTGTTTACTCAAACTGGACATTTTCTCAGGGCACACCAGGCAAAACCTCAAGGCACACTAGTGTTCCCCGGCACACTGGTTAAAAATGAAGGGGTTATTGGTACAAGAGTATTGGTATTGCAGTGTTGACCGACGCAATAACAATATCGCAACAAACAAATTATATTGCAGTAACACCAAAGTCTACCATCTGATAGAAATGTTCTGTTTTAAAAATGAAAACACTGAAAATTGAAAATTAGCCTTGGTTTTGTATTTGTTGTTTTTTTTTTTAAATATATATATATAACAAACATTAATGCATCGAAAAATAAGGCTGCAAATATTAGTCTAGTCGACTATAAACAATAATCCAGTCATATTTTGATGATGGTCATCATTCGCTGGACTATACAGATTCTAAGCCACAAATTTAAACTCTCTTATATCTTTTATAACAAATACATTACTAAAGAAAAATGGCAAAAAATAATAGACCATTTTTGATTTTCCTGTATTATACACTTTATTAATAAATATTATCTATCTATCTAGAAGGCATTATTCATATTATTTTAACATTTATTTGGTTATTATTCTAAGTCTCAATAGAAATAATCGCTTACTAGTTGACTACTAAAATAACTGTTAGTTTCAGCCTCAAAAAGTGTATCTGAATAATAAAAATAATATCTTAAACAGATCTTAATAGCCATATCGCAATCATTTCCAATATCGTGCAGCCCTAATTGGTACTATCCCTTTAAAGAAAGAAATGGTATTTGGCCACTTATATATATCGGTTTTCTATGTTCGAGGCACTCCGAGCACTTTACATCAAGGAACGACTCACGCATTGATGCACGTTCAAACAGTGTGCGCAGACACTGGGGGCGAGGCGGGTGAAGTGTCTTTCCAAAGGGCACAACAACAGAGTTCACTGCGATCAAACCAGCAGCCTGTAAGCAGTGGATCTGACCGCCCTGCGTAGGATGTTTATGTCGACCTTTGAATAAACACTCAACCAACTGAGCTAATCTTGCACTATGGGCGACTGTAGAAGACAAGAAGACAAATGACATACATGAAATCAAAATAATGAAATAATAGAAATACATACCAGCGTAGCCAGGTCAGCTTCGCCCCCTGTATGACCTTTTAATACTCAATTGGACTGACTATTGCAACTGCCTTTAACTTGCGATATTGGCGATATTCACAAACTGTCTTCATCGCCTTCATCATCTTTATCATCATGATCTTCATCAGCATCTTTAGCATCATATTCAGCATTATCATCTTCATCATCAGCAGCATCATCCTCATCGTCTTCTTCAGAACCCCTAATCTTGCTCATGTTATATTACAAACTAGGAGTGGCCGATATTTACAAACGTTCATCTCTATCATCTTCATCATTGTCATCATCTCTGTCACCATCTTCATCATCATCATCACCTTCATCATCATCATCTTCTTCTTCTTCTTCATCATCATCTTCATCTTTGGAACTCCCCTAAACTTGTTCATGTCATATTACAAACAGTCTTCATCTCTGTCGTCATCTCCGTCATCGTCTCCGTCATCATCATCATCATCGTCGTCGTCACAATCGTCGTCATCATCGTCACCATCATCATCATCATCGTTGGAACTCCCTTAAACTTTAAATATCTTTATCATCATCTTCATCATCTATACCACCATCATCATCAGCGCCCCCATAATCATCTTCATCAGTATCATCAATATCATCACCATCTTCATCAACATCATATTCTTTATCATCTTCATCATCTTCTTTATCATCTTCACCTTCTTCATCATCATTATCTTCTCATTTGTCGTCATCGTCGCTGTCTTTGTTGTTGTCATTTTGGTTTTAATAATATTTTCACATGGACCAGGACATGAATCCCACAAGGGCAGAACAGAACTTTTTCATTTGACGCTCCCGTCTCGTTTTGTCAGAACATTTAGGACAATATACTCTTTTATCTAATACTGTATCTACAAAATATAAAAAATACGATCGCTGCTCTTTCAGCTCCTTTTCGTACATTTTGGTGTGCTTAACTGCATGTCACTGATGATGTATTTTATATGTTATGAAAAAATTTATAAATCATGAATTAAATAAATAAATAACAACGATTGTGACATAATCAGTCGCTTATAGAAAGTCCAAATTGATGTCCACTGTCAGAAAATGCAATTAAATGAATTAAGAATAATAAAAGAAATACTTTAAATACTTTCAGCTATTTGTTCAAAGTGTTTTCCAACCCCTCAACTTATTTATTATGAATTATTGTTATTTTTATTTTGAATTGACAGTCGCAAACATCACATTGTTTGTTAGTGAAGGCTTCCTACTCAATCTGTTCATTTGTGGGCTGCGGTGACGTGCTAATTGTCACCTTCTTTTAGCGAATGTCATTTTGATAGCTTTAATGAAATTCAAATCACAACCCAGGCTTCTTTGGTGGTGGGAGAAAAGAGAAAAAGAAACAGAATATTTTGCGCGATACAAGTGTGTCTTTACATTGGCTGAGTGAACTTTAAGCTGTCTTTGCCATGCTTGGGCGTCTCGGGCATCGGGCACGATCCGCATTTTGCTCACAGCTGAAACTGCAAGATGACACGACGCTCAGACATTGCACTCGTCTGGGTGCGATTTGCATTCGGCGTGTCTTACAGCGGCCACCCACTGTAACGCAGGAGGGGGCAGGAGTTTGACTGAGCAGCTGGTGCCCTGTGCTGCCTTCGGACTCTTTAGCCATACTTTAAACACTTAAACGCGGTACTGTGTAGTGGCACAATTATAATTAAAAGTCGTCATGTTATTATGTGTGAATTGAAAGTTGCGATGTGATATTTTAAATGTGATTTGGCTAATAATCTTTCATGCTAGTATATATATATTTGTATTACTATTATTATTATCTGTCAACACATACTGGGATGTGCATGTGCGAAGTGAGCAGGGGGGATTCAATTATCCCAAGTGAAAAATGTGAAACCCCAATGCAGTCAAAGAAGCAACCTTCTAAATTTCTTGCTGAAGTAAAATACCAATCATAACTATTCATACTCCTTTCAATATATATTGTTGAAGCCCTTTTCAATTGTTTATTGTAAAGAAAATTTGTTAATGCTTATGTGGTCTGCACAAGAGTACCTTAAATAGGTTGTGGGTTCAATTGTTAGATCAACTGACTGCATGTTCTCACTCAGTTCAGTTTCAGCGCACAGGTAGCTTAGCTCACTCCCAACATTCAAAGAAATGCATGTACATTGTGAAATGTAGACATTAAGTCATCGAGTAATGAGTGAAATATGACATGGTGAAGGTGCTAAATAGAATAAGATGGGTGCATGAATGATACAAGTGGGACTATAAATAAATAAATATAATGTTTATTTGGTGGGGAAAGTGCACGTACACATGCTGTAGACACGTCGGATTGTAGCCATGGGCTAATTTCCATCCGTTCACTCTCACTAAACACTCTCATTCATACATCAGCGCATATTTGAACACTGGAAGCAAGGCGGAGTCTCCCATCCAAGTACTAACCATGCCCAAATCTACTTAACTTCCCAGATCTGACGAGATTGGGAATTGACAAATTGATACGGACACGCCACGGGAGTTGTTACGTACAGTCTGCACAGCACAATGGTGTCTGTGTCTACACATTTACAGGATTAAGGCCTGGGTGCTCTGAATATTTCTTTTTTCACCTAACCCTTATCTCCCCTTGTCTCTGTATTTACTTCCGGTTATTCAAAAATCTCAGACTCGCCTTACATGTATAGTTAAAAAAAGGTCACAGTGTCATGGCAATTCGTTAGCAATAAAAACAGTTCTAAAAGATTAATAATAACAATGAGCTGCTTAAATGCCAGTATGAAGAGGCGGGGCCGATCTGTCCTGCAGTTTTGAACAAGAAGTCAATGGACAAGTGTTGTTTATCAAGCCATTTACGCTGAACAAAATGCAAAACAATGATCTACGTACGGTATGTTATAGACCAATACTAAATACTCTTCTAAAAGAAATATAACCTCCAGATTTCCTCAGACGAGACACAACCTAATTAGCATATCCAAAGAGAAATTACGCTGTCAACTCCCTGATTTAAAATATAATTAAGAACATAAACTATTAGCGAGAACTGAGTGGCCACTTTGAGGAAGTTGAATTGATGTATGATTAAAAACGCTCGCTCTTCTCTCCAAATGAAAATCAATGCATATTTTCAATTAATGATAAAATTGCTTTTTAGTGTCGTCATTAAATTTATAAGCCCTGTACTCTACGGTTATTAGACATGGTCCCTCTGATAGCTTCAACGCCGAGAAGTCCATCCACTCAGCGTTGATGGCGGCGCAGCTCGGCACAAAATGGCAGATATAAACGCACGTGGAAATGTTAATCTGTAGTAACCAGGTGATATGTGCTTATGATGAGCTCTTTGATGGTGTACACCGCCTCCCGGCACAATATTAATCATATCTAACGACTTCAGCTAGTGCACTAAACAGTTTGCCCTCCAGGATTTCCCCCGACAGCCGCAGCCGCTGCTCGATATGGCGCCCAAGGCATGGCTGTTCCACGCGACGAGAAGTGATGTGTATGTGTGTCCGTGCCATGGGAGAGGAGGGAAAGTGAGGTACGGGGAGAAGAGAGGAAAGGGGAGGGAGCGGTCTGATCTCTAGCGGCAAATTAGGCCCCCTCTGAAATCGATAAGAGGGGAGCCATGCGCAGATTTCATTAGTTGGCAAACGTGTGCGGCTAAAGGGATGCAAACGGATATTGATGCCTGGGATTGATTGATCTCTTCTTTTCGCGAAAATGTACACACTGAGTTGCAATGCAGGGTTTGTTTTGCGTTTGTTTGCCTGCTGAGCGAACATTCAATCTTAAATACCAGTTTCTCCGTGACCTTTTCCGTGCAAAAACACTTTTTTACTCACCAGATAGGCATCTTTGGAGGGAAAGAAGTTTAAAAAAAAATGGCTGCTATCTAAAATGGACTTGCTAGGTCAAATTACTGTCACAGCCCGCGTATATTCTTCGCTACAGGCTGCAAAATATGTCTTCTGAGAGATTTAAAAATCAATAAACAAAAGTGACATTCAGGCCTGGTGCATTTTTAAGTAGGTGTGTGCTGTCATGCAAGTGGTAGACTCAGGACCGTGGAGTGACTGGAACAGATAGCTGGACGCGGCTAAATCCCCTTTTGCCAATACATTTTAGTCTATTTAGCTTCCGGAGGGGTGTGGCCTTCCTCAAAGCGAAAACAGAAACCTAGGTGGATGAGGCAATCACGCGCAAGTGGATGTGGGATAACGGAAAGTGATGGACTGCTTCCGTGATATTATCTGAATTCTCCGATAAATTAGGCATCTCTCCCGTGAACGCAGGGGAAGGCTGGAGAAGAAATTTGCATCAAAAGGAGTCAGCGCGGGACGTCAGGAGCACAATTCAGCAAAAAGCAGTGCATTAGAGGGGGGATAATGTAGGTTTTAGAGATTTACTTTAAAACACTGGCAGCCGGTTTGATGTCATTGTTAATCAAAGCGCCTCAGTCTGGAATGGAGTCGGAGACTTTTGCCGCTGTGCAAAGTTATCACTATTCATTAAAAAGTGTGCGCACTGTCTCGGGAGCATTACCATCACCTCATGTTTTAGTCAGGACTGATCAGAGGTAGAAAAAGAAGCAACATTTGGAGAAGAAAAGTGTTGCGAAACGTTAAGCTAAATAAAAAGTGAATGATATGAGGCCCTGTTAGCGAAGCCCTTTCATGTAGTAAAGTACATTTGTTTTGGGCCCATAAAGTGTATTGTAAAAGCAGCTCTAAGGGTAAAATCCAGATGACTTTAAGTGCCGTCTGCGTTTACTTATAAAGCATTTTTATTGATCGTGAACCTGGAAGAAGAGCTAATTGTTGCACTGTCGCGAATACGGAACTCCACTTTACCGTCTGAAAGGTTTCGAAACTTTATGGCGTGAAGAATTGGAATATTAGGAGGAGGAATGACTTTGGACCTTAATTTCCTTCATCTTCTTAATCGTCGTCATCTTCTTTATCTTCTTCTTAATCGTCGTCATCTTCTTTATCTTCCTCTTTATCATCGTCATCTTTATCTTCTTCCTTTTCTTTATGATTGTGTTCATCATCATAATAATCATCATTGTCTTCTTTATCATCTTCAGAATCTTTGTCATTGTTTTCATCATCATCTTCTTTATTATCTTCTTCTTCATCTTCTTTACCATTGTCTTCATCATCACCTTCTCCTTCTTCATCCTCTTCATTTTTCATCCTCATAATTTTCGTCTTTATCATCTTCTTCATTGTCATCTTCTTCATCGTATTCGTATTCCTCGTCATCCTCTTTTTCATCATCTTCGTCTGCATCTTCATTATCATCTTCATCATATTCGTCTTCATCATCCATCATCATCTTCGCCAACATCAGCATCATCGCTGTCTGAAAACTCTCCTTAGACATTTGATGAAACTGAACGAGGAGGAATTACTTTGGACATTTACAAACAGTTTCATATGAACTAGATTGGTTTTGATATTTGTAAAAATAAAAAAAAACTAATTCAAGGCCTTTAAGTAAAAGTAAACCGATTTAAATAAATGTTGGTCCTTGAAGTTCAGTGATGTAATGAGCTCTAACATGCATACACTGTCTTTATTTCAGGGGCAAACCAAAAGCCTTTCAACATTACAGGGAGATGTCATTTTTTCTGTAATGTATCCTGTATATTTGAACCATCCTCCATTGCCACTGGGGTGAGCTGTGAGGGGCATAGTCCTGCACCAGGGGCGACGTCTTCAGATCTCCTCCCTTTGATCATGGTCTGCAGAAGCTAGCTGGTGGAATGGCCTTTTTTATGTTTGGATGATGGGCGGGTGGGAGGTCCCTGCTTCAAGGAGGAGTTCATGTATCTCAGGGTCTTTGTTCATGAGTGAGGGAAGGATGGAGCGTGAGACTGACAGGCTTATTGGTGCACCTTGTATATCTAACCGTTGTGTTGTGGAAGGAGCAGAGTTAAGGATTTCAGTTTATCTCAATTTCACCGCTCAATCCGTCCGTGCTCTCACTTGTGGCCATGAGCTTTGGGTGATCACAAGGACGATATTGCGGATACGAGCAGTCGATCTGAGTGTGCTCCATAGGGTGGCTGGGTGCTCCCTTAGAGATTGGGTAGAGACTGAGCAGAGCTGCTGCTCTTCCACATGGAACGGTCAGCTGAGGTGGCTCCTGGATGCCTCCCCAGTGATGGCAGAACTTTTCAGGACTATTCAACTTAAGAAATGAGGACTTCCGAGGGTTATGATCCGGCACTCAACCCATCTTCCAAAAATATAGAAAATATTTTATCTCGTTATTGGTTATGTCCTGGTTTAGACTTGGTTTAGACCTGGTTTAGTCATAGTTTAGTCCTAGTTTAGTCCTGGTTTAGACTTGGTTTAGACCTGGTTTAGTCCTGATATAGACCTGGTTTAGTCCTGGTTTAGTCCTGGTTTAGATCTGGTTTAGTCCTGGTTTAGACCTGGTTTAGTCCTGGTTTAGACCTGGTTTAGTCCTGGTTTAGTACTGGTTTAGTCCTGGTATAGTCCTGGTTTAGATTTGGTTTAGTCCTGGTTTAGTCCTGGTTTAGATTTGGTTTAGACCTGGTTTAGTCCTGGTTTAGTCCTGGTTTAGATTTGGTTTAGACCTGGTGTAGTCCTGGTTCACCTCTGCAGATGTTGTTAAAGTCTTTCCTGTTAAATGTTTTTATATTTCAAAAGCGTTGGGGACGTTTCCGGCCCTGAGGACAAAACCATCCAAACAATCTGGCCCTCGGTAAAATAAAGTTGAACAGCCCTGTGTTTCGGGCTCGTCCCACTGGGAGCGTGAGTGAGTGTGTGTGAAAGAGAAGCCCGGAGTTCTCTGCTCAGACTGATGCCTCTGTGACCGACCCTGGATGAAGAGGAAGGTAATGAATGAATGGATGATGGGCAGTGTAAGGATGAAACAGGGAGAACATGCAAATATCAGACCCCATGAAGTCAGGGAATAAAACCAAAACTACCAACCACTTGCAAGTAATCAAATGGTCTTACTTACCCAATGTTATGTTGTTATGTCATAAAACCAATGTTTTTCAGCCTTTTTTGAGTCACGGCACACTTTTCTGTTTGAAAATATCCCGGGGAACGCCACTAACCAGAACATTACCAAATCACAGCGTTTAGGGACAAAAAAAAGTGTTGCAAATATTGTCCATCCCATTATGTCTTGTTCTTTAAACTTGGTAATGGTGGCTGTTTAGCTTTCATTTTTATGTGATGTTGTCCAGAACACTCTAACACTGTAAATTATTCAATAAAATCCATGAATCTGACATTTTTGTGTCAGATTCATGGATTGTGTTCCCCGACACGCTGGTTGAAAGTCTAAAAAGTCTTAAACTACTCTAGAATTGATTAAGAGAGAAAAAAACAGAGAGATACTTATTAAATCCAAAATGCATGACATTTCAGCTCAAAATAAACTAAAATAAAAGCCATTATATTTCATTATGTATGGACATGTTGCTTTGACTGGAAGGTTCTGGCTTTAATCAAGCAAAGTCATGAGTCAGGTCTGTGTAGAGGAAAGCCTACTCACAACTAGATGCATTTCTGTCTTTTTTTTTTTTTATCAATCAAAACACCATAAAGGCTTCTATTTACTGGCTGAAACTAATCAGAAATATTGTTAAGTAGACATTATATGACCTACATTTACCCTACAAATAAAATCACAACTCTGACGTTCGTGTTGTTTTACTTTTTTTCTTTTCTCTCTCTTTTTAAGCACTGTCCCTTCTCCTGATGTGTGGGGCTGGCCAGGTGCTGCCCGAGTGCCATCTCACTTCTTCATTGCTTCTTTGATTTCACTCAGCCATCTGATAAGCGTGCGCTCGCGACAGTCTTCTGTGATTAATCGAGGTTGAATATGTGCTTTAAGATTCCCATTCATTATGCCGTGTCACATTTTATCTGCCGTCCATTTAATCACATAGCCACATGCATATTCATGAGTACAGTGCAGCTGCGTGTCGTGTGACGGTGTGTCTACGCCACTGACCACAGAAGTGCAACATTAGGAAATGAGACAGAAAAGGGTGACGTTTTGGCCAAAATTGGTAAGTATTTTGCATTATATATTACATGTAAACTTAAAGGACACTCATGCAGAATTGACTTTTTGGAGCTTTTAACCATGTTATAACACTGTTCCCTCAGGTATCTGGAGTTGCACTAAGCTTCATTTATGCTTGTTTGATGAATTCTGTTTAGAAAGTCCTCTCCCTTCGAGCGTCAAAAACATCCCATTCTAAATGTTCTATCCTATCCTTCCCGTGCTGTTTTAAAGTCTAAAAATTACACACTTCTACCATCAAAATCCTCACCTCTACTGAACATTCTGGGTCTCTGGAAGTCTCTGGAATGGTGTGATGTCATCTGAAACCCAGAAACATTATCAAAACAAAGGTGCCAAATGGTGTGAGAGAGTATGCGTGCCTCTTTTTTATTATGCATGCCTCTTTTACATATATCTTAGTACTGTTTTCTTCGCTGTTTTATGTTGCACCTCACATCAAAACAAGTTCCTATATTTGTGAAGTTTGATCACTGACAATGGCAATAAATCTGATAAAACTGCAGGAGTTATACAGTTAGTTAAACAATGAAATTTATATGTTTTATTAATAATAGTAAACAATATCGCGACACATGTTCTGGCATTCGTGTCTATTAAAACGTAATGGCTAATTTGCACACAAAGTTGAAAGTCCGAACCATACTTAAAGTTACCAAAATGTCCCTTTTTTAAAATTCTTAGCCGTCTTGTCCCAGTGCAGGCAAATCTAAAGTTACAACAAAGCTCCTGGTATCAATTTAAAGTTTGGAATGCACCTATATGCTTTCTCTCAACTGCTCTAATTCTTAGTTCTAAAAGTGATTAGTGGGTTGTGGTGTGTTGGGTGGCGTTAACACAGGGGTATAGAATGTTTAATTTAGCCGGAGAGAGCCTGGTGAAGCGCAGCGTGACTATTTTCTTTAAGATTAAGAGAAAAGTGAGAGCGGGCTGTGATGATGCCATCGCCACCTGCTCACTGGTAAACAGCACTCCTTCTACTCCTAAAATGAGTGCTTGTTTAAATATCGGGAATGATATAAACTGTGAAATCATCATAGAAGTAATTAAAGTTCAAAATTAAAAGTGTGTTGCTCTGAATGTGGATTTAGTTCCGATGACTCCATCACTCAAGGATGTGTCTGTAAAGAAATGTAAAGGAAGTTTTTTTATTTTGAATTGTCAAGGGTGTGTAAGTAGTCAAATACTGGACTCAAGCAAGAGTAGAATTCATTTCAAATAATATTAGTCAAGCAAAAAAGTAGTCATACAAACAATGAACAATGAATATAAAAAAACTACTCAAATCATTGATCTAAAGGCAAGACAATTCTATAAATGAATGAGTAAAATGTGAATAGACTTGTGAATAGGTTTGTAATGTGATTGCCAATGTATGCAGTGTTTGTGCAGCGTGAAAGAGTTTGAATCTGTCGTCTTGGTGTGGTAAATGGGATGTCTGTGTTGAGTTGTGTCACACGAGTAAATGAAATGTTGCGTTGTCGTATGAGTTTGAGATTGCAGTCGATGATAGTTGTTTGTATCTTTTCTGTTTGTCATGTTTTTATGAATTGTGTAGGTCTTGTGGGTGGCCTTGGTTCACCAGGGGAATGGCTTTGGCTATAATCCTGCATATTTACAGGTATGTTTTTCTGCATCTTCTTGTTTTTAATATGCATTGTCCCTTTAATAAATAAATACAAATACAAATCGATCACACTTTATTTTGCAGTATCTGTTAAAATAACATACGTAAATGGCAGTAAGGGTTGAAGACAAGGTTAGGAACCAGGTTGTATGCACGTTATATGTAATGAGATATTGATAAGATGTTTTTTTTTTTTTTTTTAATACACCTAAAAATATTGATGTGACAGTATGCAGTCCTGGTAAGTAAGTAAATGTAAGAATATGAATTCAGAATACTAATGTTGGAGGAACTGTATTCCGGTATAGTTACACCTTTGTTTGGTCGTGTTATAAACAGAACACTGTTTCTTTCCTAAAACCAAAGAAATATATTGTGGTATTTGATCATGCAAGTTAGGCTAGGTTAACTGTGCGGCATTAGTGAGAAAAATAGAAAATAACGCTTTTGTGGTGCAAGGGCGGGCAATTTTTCCTTCTGCATAAAAAACAATAAACATAACACTGTGGTTTTACACTATAATATAATGTAATTTAAGGTGAGTAATGTTTAAGGTATTTTTTGTGTGTTAAATTTGTTGTTGTTTTTTTTTTTTAAGATTTTATAAATACCTACAACATTGAATACATCCAGAGAGTGCAAACCAAAAAAAAAGAAAAAAAGAATAACAAACACACATGACCACCAACTAAACAGAATCACAGCACATTTAAAGAAAATGTTCCCATTCCTCATCTGTCAAAACAAAATTACCGTCTCTTTCCCACGTAAGGAATGCAATACCCTGATTGGTCCATGAAGCTAAACATGTGACAAAGTACATAATATTGTTCAGCAGAATAGTGATAATTACATCCCTTTTTTCTTCTTTTTTTCCACCCAAATTGTTACTTAAATAATTATAACTTCCTGAAAACTACCCCTCTCTAATAATTATGTTCTCCCCATGTCCATGTGACAGTTAAGCCACTGTACCACACAAAAGACGTGGCACAGATGTGTGAACTACAAAAACTGTCCATACAGTGAGATGAAAATGAGTTTATGACAGTCCAATTATGGAAGTTGCCTGGACCAAGCTGGAAGGCTAAGCTGACACAAATCTGCGCACGTTGTTTCCTGCTCTCATAACATTTCAGTTTGCTCAATACTTCATGCCAACGTTTAAGGTCAATAGTTGCACTTGACAAAAAAGATTGTACATGTTTTAATTCATTCTATTTTGCACCAAATACCTGAAGAAACTCATTTCAGGTAAATAACTCAAAGTTTGTTGGTAGTTCATTTCTCCTTGAGCGGGTCACCCAAACTATTTCTTTATGCGATTTTATTTGAATTGATTTTGAGAGGCTGAATGACAACCAGAGGCACAAATTCAACTTTCATACCTTCAAGAAAGAGAAAGCGAACTGTAGCTATTTAAGTAAAAGTGAAACCAGAGCAAGTGTTTGCAAAGTTCAAAAGTTCCGAATTGTATTTTCAAGAACAAATCACTTGAACCTAAGCAAGAATCCGAGTAGAAGATCTAAGATAACTGCAATATTTTACCCACCACGGGGCTGTCTCACCGTGTTCATTCTCGTGCGACTGAGATTTTTATTATTTCCGAGAGAGTGTCGGGGAAAATAATTGATGGTGACATGAAAAACGGGGCGCGGGGTGCACGGGGAGGTGGGGTCGGAGCCGGGCTGTGGAATCCTCGCCATGAATACCAAAGAATTCCACCGCCGCCCCCAACACCACAAGGTAAAATCCACTTCACAATGGGGGCATCAATCCTACTTCTTCCTGCCTCCTGTTGTGCACCGGGTCAATTATATCTTTATTACAGTAAAATGCAGATTATTTCCATGCGCAAAGTAGGTGCGGGGAAGACTAATGACGCTTGCGGCTCACCAAATCTCTTATTTCTTGGTGTTTTTCGCAGTAGGCATGGAGCGAGCGAGGAGTTCACGGTCATAAACAAAGGCGAAATTTCACTAATCTAATTGTGGCCCTACTCGCAAGCGCAGCCATAACCTTAAACCACATTAGAGAGGATTGGGCCTGACACTTTGAAGCATCAGCACCTTTGCCTGGGTGGAAAGGTGTTGTTTTTGGCGCCCTGCGTGTTAGGGATGAATGCCAGAGAACTCCACAATGTGTTTTTTTTTTTTTAGGGTTTTTTTTCATATTCATTTTGCACATTATTCCAAGAGCACGCTGTGGCTGCTCTTTGGAAGGTTCATGGTGTTGCGTTCAGAATGTGCAATAAACAGATGAGGACAAAGGAGCCAGCGCTGGTTCATTTGGTCTCACATGTGAGTTCCTTACAGGCAATCTTTTAAATGCCATCTTTCAGAGATGCATTGGGTAATTAAGACGAGACACAACAAGCAAAAGTCTTTTTTTCCGGTCAGTTTGCTCTCTAAACACATAGGCTTTCATGTGGAAATAACAAACTTGTCCAATCTGTTCCTAAAGATGAGCCATTGCCATTTTCGTAAAATGCATTTTTCTCCTGTAGTGACATAAAGATCACCACTTAAAGTAGAACTAAGTAACATTTTTACCTTATGAAAAACGGTATGAACGTATGTAAGTCCGTGTGGTGGTTGCAAATGTATTTTTGGGCTGTTTGAAGTCCCTGCTGTCTCCCCAAGCCTTGCAACTTTCCTGACGCTGACCCGAAGACAACTCTCCTGAGAAATCTTGGCTCTCTTTTTTTTATATTTGGCGACATGAAATGTGAAATGTGTGTACTTCCTTATTTCAGTAAAAAGGAAGGGGGAAAAAAAGAGTATATTTCATAAGTGTATTTTCACAAAAAAACTGCAGGGGGAGCTCTGTCACTGAAGTTACTTTGTTTTGCTTTAAAAATCGCAACTACACACACCAAACTTTACGATCTTGGATTTGAAAAGATTTTGACTTGATTTTATTTACTCAAAAACAATATAAGACATCCAAAATCCCTTCTGTATTTTTTATTTATTTATTTATTTTTTTTTAATGTGTGCAAATATGTGTGCAAATGCCATTTTTTAAATGCCTTATTTCTAAATGAAAACGTTACATAATGAAAAACTTGCAATATATACTTTTCCTGACATTTATGTAATTAAACTACAGGAAAAGTTTCAAATTGATATCTTCAAATTTAAGATTTTTTTACTTGTCAACCTTAAGTTACCGACACATCTAGCAGTACTGTAATATCATCTGTTGTCTTCAAGATTTACCTTTATAGATAGAAGATATGAATGTTACGAGTGTGCAAACATATTCATGGGTTTCGGCTTCCCGTTACTTTTTCCCCATTCAAAATATACAATAAATTGTTCTAAATTGTTCACTATGGCAACAGTCCTACCTTCACATTGTTTTTTTCACTTGTACGTGTACAGAAGTATGAAAGGATGTGAAGGAGAGAAGCACGGTTGGGTGGCCATTATCTTGATGGTATTAAATCAACAATCCAGTATTCATCATTCACTCCACACAAATCTATAAGATCCAATGCAACCTCAGCAGCTTTTTCAAAGAACAGCTTCTATACATGTACTGTATGTGTATGCTATATTTGTCTGACTGTCACAATGCACTATTGATCTTGCTTTTTATTGTACAAGAAAACAGGTTGTTTACAGAAGAAAAAAGATCTTCCACAATGTTCATGGAAATTGTATAGACTATATTTTGATATTTGTTAGTTTTGCTTGACATGGTGCATGGGCTATTGACTCGAATTGTGTGCAGGTCCTCAAAGCTAAACGTCTTTAGAGGAGTTCTTTCTCTAACTTTGCTTTACTTGTTGATCACTGACATAATGAGACAGGGCTGAGTGAGGGGAGACTGGGTGGTTGGTCTCTCAGGTTTCTCTGCCCTCATCCCTCAGTCTATCACAGGAGCTTGTGGAGAAATAGCTCTATTGTATTGTATTGTATTCCCTGCAGTGCCCTTGTTTTAACTGCATTGTTGTGTCCAAATAAAGCAGCACTCCCATACAAGATAATAGAGGTAATATTTTGGGGAAATTAGAACAGGAGAAGAATATCAGAACTGTTAAACATTTTCTCCGGATGTCTGGTCACCTTAGTAATGAGTGGCTGCAGGTGCTGGGTTGTCTAATGAGTATTCAAAGAAGAGAGAGGCATTTTAGGTTTAAACCAACTGGATTCCCGTTCTAGAACTGGCAATACAAATGAGAGACTCATATGAGGCCCATTCTGCTTGCTGATTGAATAATAATTTTGAGAATAAAAACGCCAAATGTAAACATCAACAACTTGAATATCCACAGGGCTGTGTACTTTCTCCTCTGCTCTTCTCCCTGTACACCAACGGCTGCACCGCCAGACAGGTCTCTGAAAAATTTATCAAGTTTGCAGACGACACCACCCTCATCGGGTTCATTTTGTACGGCGATAAGTCCACCTACAGAAGGGAGGTGGACCAGCAGGGTCAGACACAGACTGCAGCGCATTGTGTACTCAGCTGAGAAGGTGATTGGCTACAGCCTCCCACCTCTCCAGCACCTGTACGTCTGCAGGACTTGGGGCCGAGCAGGTCAGATTACAGCTGACCTTTCTCACCCTGAACACGGACTATTTAAGCCACTCCCCTTGGACAGGCGGCTATGATGGTCCATCCAGACCAGAACCTCCCGCCACAAGAACAGTTTCTATCCCTCTGCCGTTGGACTTATGAACACATTTATGCAAATAATACTTCATCTACTTCATTTGCACTGAGTTTTTCACTGTTGTTCAAATTTTACTGCATGTATTTATTAAACTTTTTTATTCTTGCACATATTTTATTTTGTATGCCCTTATTTTAGCATAGTCCTTAGACCTTTTACTATAATTTTATTCATTGTTGTATACTGCACCTTGCCGCCGAAGTAAGTTCCTAGTTTGTGTGAATTTTGTTCACTGACAATGGCAATAAACTTTTCGGATTCTGTTCGATGTGTCTGTAAACAAGTTTACCTTGAATCATCGGGACACAGATTGGCCATGTTTATGAATTTTTTAATACATACATAGTCATGCATTGACAATCTTGTCTGCAGCTTGGTTTAATTAGCCTTGAAGGCACAATTACTCAGAACCATGTTTTGTGTTGACTAAATTGGCCAATAAAATCTTTGAACATTCAGATGAGCATGTCGAAAACAAATATTGGCAAAAAGACATTACCCAACATGTCAGCTGGTACTTACGAAAAAATCAATTACTTTGAATAGCCACTCTGTGCGGTTTGCGGACAGGAGGGTCATAAACCTGTGGGCTGCCTGATTGTTATTACCAAGCCCATCTATTTTCTACAGCGTCTGATTCTGTTAAGGGTTGAAAAGGGCTGGAGGGTCTCCCAAAACGCCCTGAGCAGGAGGCACAGAGAGGAGCCCCCACAGGTCAGAATTAGACAGACAAACATGTTCCGCACCACATGGGAAATTTAAAGTTAGCCATTCAGTTAGCATACAACTTTTGGGGCAGTAGTGAAAGGCCACGCTGTTGGCCCTGTCCATCCCTGTGGTCGGATCAGGTTAGCGGGTTGACATGTGTAGGTTGGACAAAGCTGTGCAAACCATTCTGAATGCACATTGTCATTAGCTGTAAATGTGTTTCTTTCTGTCAGGGGGAGGGTAAGGACTCAAATTTTGTGTGGTGGGTGTTTTATTTGTAATGTAATGAGGAGTTATAATGAGTCATTGACCCAGTGAATACAGTTTCAAAACGTTGACGGCAGTGGTTTGAAATCTTGTGTCACTGTTTTTACATGCAGGCTGGGTAAGTGGCCAAGTCAAATTTAAACCGATTTTCAAAGTATATGTGAACCCGGGAAGTACAACTGAGGTGTCCCAAACATCCCAATAACACATCTTAAGTCCATATTAAGTCGCATTGACCCCGCATGTAACCGCACAATCCGATGAAGACAAGAGCAGACTAGGAGAGCCATTCGACTACACAGAGAGATGTGGTGCACAGTGTTTCACTTGCATTCTCAATAAAAAAGCATAAAAGAACACAGTTGTGGACACTTTTTATGAATAAGGCTAAGCCCAGCAATGGCATGGGATAATTGTAGGTCATGCATTACACCACAGTTGACAAATGTTGTTTGACAAAGATTAAATGGGTTAAATGCCATCACTCCCATAGGTCAGCCTACACCACTCAAAAATGTGGCTAATGAAACAATATAAAATAATAGCAAAGGTTTTGTTTCAAAGCTTGTAATCTGGACAGTGTTTTTGATAAGCATCTTTGAAACCACCATGGGCCACTCCTGGAGGAATGAGAGATTACATTAAGTACAATGTACTGTATTTTTTACAATTAAATGTAACACGTTATAAAGTTGTGCAAACATTATGTGCTGCTTTGAGTCTTACCTGCCATTCTAACAAACATTGGCATATTAAAGAGTAGTATACAATATAAGGAGCTTATTTCCTTTCCAATATAACACCTCCACTCTGCTGAAAATGGTATTTTGTTTACTTCAAAGACCTGTCAGCTTTCTTATCGTTATTTGTTATATATCTACTGCACACTCCACCATCTGTTTATTCCCGCAACTTGAGCAGCCTCATATTAATGTCAACATTTAACAATCTTGGGCAGTGCTGCTTCAAAACACGTCTGGCTGTAAATCCAAAAGTGGGCAAATGGCACTGGAGAGCTCTAATAATTCTACATACAGGTAACTAGATAATCTTTTTATTTTTTGTAAAGTTAGTGATGTTAGCTGACCTAAATGATCTGATCAGGAGGAATATATTTCACATTCAGCTGTTTTTAATGTATGTTTAAGAGGTGGGCGGTGGACAAAATCAGTGAAATACATAAAAATCCTTGTTTAAAAACTTGAGACAAGATAATTCTGCCAGCACATAAAAGGATCAGGCCTTAAAATGATGTGCCAACTGCTGTCCTACCTACCCCTGCTGTTATCAGTGAGTGGTCCCCTTAGGCAGAAAAAAGAAATATCTAAAATAGTCTTAGAACACTCTTTTAAATGGTCATAAATCTTTCTGAAGTTTTTTTTAAAAACTTTTTTCCTCAAACAGTCACACCTTACAAATGAGGGTGAAAGGAATAATTGGCGATTGGTCATTGTCCTGATGTTTTGTTTTTGTTTTTTAATCTATGAAACACCAGCAGATAATGCAAGGACACCATCTGAAACACTGAAGACTGAAACATGCAGAATCAGGCTAAAAAACGAGCTGTGAGGACTGAAGTTGGAGATTGGAGTGACTGAATGATTAGAACTGGCATAGTGAAGGTGTGAGGACATTAAAACCAGACGAGAGCATCCTGGATTACCACCTGATGATGTCACAAAGTGGGAGTGACAGTTTTGAGCATGGAAGACGGTCAATACGCGGGATGACGTGATAACACATTGCTAGGTATGTTTTTTGAACATTGTCAGTGTACACATTAACCAAACGGCTTTTTGAACATAACTATCATGTTTTTTCTTAAAGATGTGACTTTATTGGTGGAGCGTCTGGTTTCAATGTGGGATTGTCTCCATGAAGATTCTCTTGCTTTGGAGAAGATACCTGTAATTAAATAAATGCAGGATATATACATTCAATTCCATACTGTGAACTTTCAAGACCAAGCTATAGTGGAAGGAGAAGCCTTAATACTCTATACCACAATTTCTTTTTTTGACACTGCCAACACAAAGTTATTTTATTATTACTATACTCTAACATTAGTTCTGATAAAAACTCAAGATTATCCTAAAAATGTTACGGATATAACATTTTGTCATGTTCATGTGATTTTTTAGTATCAATATCAAATGTGTATCTAGTTTTGACAAAAGTTTTAGTATCGATTAGTATCTGATTTTCAATACTTTTGGCAACTGGCAATGAGTAAGTGGCAGATTCTTCACCAAAAAAGTTACACAGTATGCCAATATTGACCAAACTAATACCTTTGAGTAAATGTTTAAATGTATAAATACCAGTTTAAGAATTCAACACATATAAAAGAACTTAGATAAGATAAGAACATAAGATGGTTCCATTTTTATTCAGCATTTTTGCAGCATTTTTAAGTTTTCATAAAAGTTATACCCAATATTCTAAGTACCATATTTTCAAAATAACCTCCATAATAGCATCAATAATTCGTCATGTTGTGCACCTCTAGTTTTGCAGCCATTTGCAAGTGTGCATGTCTTGGTGTAAATGTCTCAAACAGCATGCCCTGAATTTCACCTCCTCATTACAGGAACAGGCTGTTGACCCTTTGCTCGCACATTGTGTAGCTTCTGGTGATTGTGTGGCTTCTGGTGACTGTACCTCCTTGTCCTTGTTAAGCCAGCTGCCTCGTGCACTACAGATGTTTACTTCTCACGTGTGTGCCGCTTCCCTGCTGTGCGACGAACGGCAGAAGACGGGAAACAAAAACACCCGAGCGCCCCTCCTCATCTGCAAGGTTACTCTGGTCCTTAGTCGCAGCTACAGCAAGTCACCCTAATGAAGCCCCAACAGGCGAACACTTAATAAGAGTTAAGAGTAAATTAACCTTGAAGACTTTTGCACACATCTCTTCTTCTGCTTGATCTCCCGCGCTTCACACAACCAAGGACATCCGTTTATTTAGTGTGCAGAGGTTAGAACAAAACATTCCCTCGATGCTCGCAAATTCCACTTTTGACATCTGTGTTCTAAAGGGGGATGATGAGCTAATGCTTCACACCTTAATACTGTTGGAATTAAATGAAAAAGTACCACCCACTAGTCAACCGAATCAACCTTCCGTTGTCTCCTTGTTTTTGTCTCCTTCCTGCAGCTGATCAATGTCCTTAATGATGGTGATCAATCACAAAAATGAAAGATTTACTTTCCAATATTAATTTTGCTCAGCATCGATTCTGGACAGAAGAGTATTACTGCCATTATAGCTTCTTGGGGAGCCGCAATGGACCGTCTAAAAACAAGTCGTCCATCTTTTTATTGTTATAATGCCATACGTCAATTAGAAGAAAATATCAATCACTTGAGGTAATATTTGGTAAATAGATTATTTTTAATGCTAATTGCTAAACTTGAATAAAAGTACCACAAAGGATTGTCACTTCTACATAAATGTGCATGTTGTTTTTTTTTGTTTTTTTTTTACTCGTCATATGGTATATGTGCATTTGAAATTGGAATTATTGCAACAGACCTTGGAACAGATGATTACAGACTGATTAGACCAAAAACACTACTTTTTCAGTCAAATACCATAATAGATTTCTCTGTGCCATTCACCAATTTGTCAGTTAGTTCGTCAGTTCGTTTGTCAGTTTGTTCCTCAGTTTGTTCGTTTGTCCATTCGTTTGTTCGTTCTTCTTTTTGTTCACCTTTTTGTTCGTATGTTCATTCGCCTCTTCATTCGTCTGTTCATTCGTTTGTCCGTTCGTCAGTCCATTCGTCAGTCTGTTTATCATTTCTTTCGTCTGTTCGTTCGTCAGTTCGTTCATTTGTCTGTTTGTCTTTTTGTTCGTCAGTTTGCTCATCAGATTGTTCATCTTTCTGTTCATTAATCCATTCGTCAGTCCGTTCGTCTGTTCATTGGTCGGTTAATTTGTCTGTTCATTCGTCAGTCAGGTCATTAGTTCGTTTGTTCGCATTCAAGATTTTTTTTTGGGGGGGGAGGACAGGGGAAGCTGCTCAAAACATTACCCACATACAAGTCGTACAACATCAAAACACCAGATAACGCACAAATCTTCTCCTCCAGAATTCTTCCCAAATATGTGCAAGAATTCAAATTGAGTCTAATCTGAAAACAATCCAAACTTACACTTTTGAACCTGAAATGGGTTTACCGTCTTAAATTCTTCATCATCCAATGTCACAGCAAACTATTTCTCAACAATGTGCAAGTTGACTCGACACTGACTTTAGCCCAACCCAAACCATGCACGATCATTATTACGCTCCCCCTCAAGCTAAATAGTCCTGACAAAACCTAGTTCATGGTCTGGAGGTGAGTAAGTAAGTAAATTTTCTGAAACTGTTTAATTCACCTTTGGGACTGGCACAAAAACACACTCTACCGTGAGCGTTGGTGGTTTTAGAAAACACACCCCCATCAACCACTTGAGCTTATCGTAAACCAGTTAATCTCTTGCTAAAATAAGTTGTTGTTGCCATGCCACTGGGAATGACTTCATCCACACTCCACTGCACATGCTTTCATAGCTCCACGCCTGCATGGATTTTGTTATGTTTTGACAGTGTTCGCAAAAGGGCAAAGGGCTGCATGCTGCTCGTCTGGCTAAATGACATGACACTGATGGTTTTCTGTCTTCAGTGAGTCACGTAGCACACGACAAAACACAATCATCGGCAGTGGTGTGTCTGCGCCGGCTTGACTATGGCGAAGACAGCCAGTGCTAATGATACGCCACTCATTGAACCACCAGGGGCAGACAGGATTTATGCCACGAGCCCATTCTGTCTGCGCCGTGTTGTCATGTTATCGCATCAGCTGATCAAAGGCCCGATAGAGGACTTGAAAGCTCTGTGGTGCGTTCACTGGCACAGGAACAAATCTGTTTTAACCTGTCTTGTGAATGCTACTGCTGAGGTAAGTCAGAGTCTTCTATAGTTTAAGAAGCAGTGGAAGTTGACTGTACGCCGAAGGACGACATTTTTGGAAAATTTCTGTGAAATGTGAGACAGATTTTTGGATGTTGTGAAAGACGTAAAGTGTAGGAGGCAGATGCGGAGAATATAGTTTTGAATCTAACTTAATCATCTAAACATTTCAACTATTTTTTGCTTCGATAACTGAGCAGAACTGAAGACATTTACTCCCAAACTAGAAAAGACGATGATGTATCTCCATGCATCAAAAGCCTTATTTTAATGCGTAAGCTTTCTGATGTCATGGAGATTGCTTTGCCTGGAATGTTTCACAGTATGGCATTACAATACAACCCATGGAGACAAGCAGGTGGCACCACTAGGTCAAGTTATAGAGCAGATCGAGGAGATCTAGAAAGTCGAGGTATTTCTAAGGTATTCCTGAGCAACAAAACAACCAGAATTAGATAAGATACATTTAAAGCCATGATGTGGAACATTTTAGGCAATAATTTCTCCACGTGGAAAAGCAGGTGATAGGCCTTCCACAAGAAAAGTCAGATAGTTCACCTTTGATACACTCAATCATTAAGATAAATATTGCACAGCTCGTCTTCCTCAAATAAAGATATAACTCATTTAACATGGTTTAACTGACCAATGTGCAATGGCACTGGCTGTGAAGCTCAAAATGATGATATTAATATGTTAGGTTATGTTATGTTATTCTGTTGTGTTATTTTTTCATACAATGGCTAAGAAATGTGTTTAGTTCAGTGTGTTTTTGTGGACCACGAGTCTGGAATAAATGAATGATGATGAGGATGATAAAGAGACATTAACACTGGACTGACTGGAATAATGAACTGGGAAGTTTGACGATATCAAGCTCACAGACCTCCAATTTAATCATCATAAATCAATAAAAACGTCGTCAAAAATGACGTGAATTTCAGGTTATTCATTTTAGAAAATGCTCTGCATCTCAGAACTGTTGTTTTAAACCCATTATCCTCTTTAAGACTCAACAAACTTGAAAATGGGGAAGTACAGCAAATGCACACTAAAATAGCCTACATGGAAACCACAAAGATGGCAGTGATTTTTGTTACTCTTGAGATGATATTCTACTTAGCTGCAGTTAGAGAGCTCCTTCGCCATGTAATGCTTTTAAGCTAGGTTGCCAGGGCGTCACGGTTATCCCCATCTTCCCTTTCTCTTTGTCGGTACACTGCTACTCAGCTGCAGTGAGAAAAAAGTAGCAGGTTTTGTTGATGACTTAAGGGATGGAGCACACACCAGGACTTCTAATGCACCTAGTATTTAAATAATCCCCGGGTCTCCTTTATCCTTTTGATGCCTTTGTTCACTTTGAAAAGTTATCGTCATACGGCCCCTGTACTGCCGGGGATGAGGAGGGAGAGACGGAGAGAGAGGCAGAATGATGCAGCCACATATATACCTTTTTCTGCACCATCCTAGTTCCCAGAGCGTGAAAGAACATCTGAATACACATTGGAAAAATCTTATCGCGCTCCAGCTGTACAGCCAAATTCTCCACTCTTTTGCTATTCTCGAAAGCAAGGCAAAAAAAGACGAGGGAAGCCAGGAATAATCGTCCATGCTTATCTTTCTGCAGTACTGAGGGGGGCTATAATGAGACGCAGTGATCCATAGTGGAGAGCTTAATAATTCATTGTGGTAGCTTTGCAGGTGAACCCTATCACATTACAATTTAAAAGCTCTAAAGCTAGTATTGCTGAAGGGGAATATCGTCTGATGAATGCTGGGCGGCAGAGGCCCGGTGCACACGGATACATGGACACACACGGAGCATGCACGTACATATGAGCTCCTAATGAGACCCAATTTGCTCTAAATAGACTTGTATTGCAGTCCACGGGCTTCCGCAGAACTCCATCAGCACCATAAGTGACAACCCAGTGGTACTTTTAAGTGGTAAACACAAACAGTGCTTATTGAGAAGTGGCCCCGTGTCTCTAATTTGAAAAGGCACACCTCATATTAGTGAGTGTAAGTGAGCCTTAACAGGAGCAGCGTTAACATTCCAGCAGTGCACCCGGCACTGAGACAGACAGAGAAATAAAACAAGCATTTTACTTGTTTTTTTTCCCAAGGGCAGGGAAGTGACTGTCCACTCCCTTTATAATGTCACCCCACACACACAGACCTGCTTTACCCGCTGGCTCAGAGCCAGAAGAACTCAAAGAGGGGGGCATTAGTATTTCTGTGCTCTGACATTCTTGTTTTCATGTGGACCTTTGCTCTGATTAAAGATCTAGAACAGTCTGCTGGCATTTCTTATTCCCTGCTAAAACTCATTTTCTCCCACAGAACCTTCAGACGTTGTACAAAGATGGGGTCGGCTTTGTCAGTGACCTCTGGCACCGACAGGCTGTGGAGCGCATCCCAGATGGGTTGGACTGTGGCCCGCACTGCTTCCTCTCTTTGTGTGCCTCTCTATCGGCTGCTGTCCCCCTCTTTGCTCCCTAAAGGACAGACGGAGCCTGGGTCGCTTGGCACAAGGACTGCATACAGGAGTGACCTTGCGGGGCTTCCTAATGGAGAACTTGGCGTGGGTCCACACTTTCTCAGCCAGCAGACACAGGCCTCCCTCTCTGTGTGCATAGATCGAGGATGAGCTCACCTCTAACCCCCCCTTATGTCTCTATCGGAGGCTGAGACACATCACTGACATTAATTGTCACCAGCGACGGCAGCAGATAAAAGCTTCCGGCCCCGTTTCATCGTGGGGATACTGTCGAGTCATAGGGGAAATCATTCTGCCGTGAAGATCCATAACATGACAAGGTGAGAATCTACGTGTGTGGTTACTATGACACTGTTTGCACATGTGATGGTGAGAACGATCAAAACACATTGGAATCACGTTGGCCCCTGCTGTAACCCTTCCGGAGATAAGTGAGATGCGATTAAGCGATGAGGAGATCATTCACATGTGAGAGTATTATGTGGGATAAAACAGGTGTGAGGTCTGCTCCGGTGATACACTGCCACAATCACTTCATAATGTACTTTATGCAGATGAAGTCTGAAAGGCTGCTTTTCTGTGGCTGATGAATAGAGAGGATATTGGTTGAATGAATTCGAATGCTTGATCATCAAATTAATCCTGCTTGCACATTGCAGTAAAGATAAATAATCTTCAGCAGGGCTAATCACAGTGGTAAATATTTATCTGTTTGTGAATATGTCGGTGCAGAATGCCGCTTTCCACTAGTTTTATTGGAGCGTCGCATAAATAAAAGCCATCCAAATGCCAGACAGGCTGCGTTTACCCCTCACAAGCTATGGCATATGAAAAACCTAAATTTCGCCTTTTTCAATCAGGACCTTGGAAGGACCAAAGGAACCCCGCCTGGGGATCTGAAATGGCTTGCAAAGGACTTCAAGAATTGTGATATAGCCATGGGACATAGCCAGCTGAGCCATGAAAGTAGAATCTTAAAAAATCAATTCTGAAACTCACAGGTAGCTGCAGCAGAGATCATTTCGGCTTGGAGCATTGCAGCAGCTTTTTGGAGGAGTTATAAGGAGAGGAAGAAGAAGAAGAAACAGTTTTCGTGAACCGCAGCAAGGAGCAGAGTGAGTCACAGTAATCCAAATGAGGAATAGAAAATAAATATGGAGGACTTCTACAGGTGTCCTTCAGATAAAGAGCTCCGTCTGGGTATCTCTGTAGTGTGGGCTGCTGCACGCCAGAGTACAATTGGTCACTGACACAGATAAGAGACATGTTTAGCCCAATGATACTAGAACAAAGTCAACTTGTGAAAGTTAAGAGGAAGGAGCCTGGTTTGAAGAAAGTTGTGAAGATTGTATTGGGTTTTAATCTCTCTTCTTATCATATCAATGTATTCTTAAAGCCATATGCTATTTTTAATAACAGGGTGCAATGAAAAGCTATTAAAGCCATTAAAACATCCTATATGGACTTAAATATGCCTTTTTAAAACAGAAAACAACTCTGTGTTGAGATCAAAGTGAAAAACTTTGAGAACAAAATGTACACTACTGTTCCAAAGTAAAGTAAGTGCGTTTTTAGGTGGTGGGTCTGAAACCTTCTATTACCCATGCAGATGTTGTTCCACAGAATGTCATAATGAATGGCATAATGCTTCGCTATAAGCAAGCATTAAAAACTCCAATTAAATTCCTGGAATTAAAGACACTGTTCCTAATTTTTGCTGTTTTGAAACATGAAAAACAGAACGACTTAATTTGAAACTCCTCACAGCAGTCCACATGCAGTCTCAGCTTCTCATAGAGTAAAATGCTGTACAAGTGGTGGTGGTCTCATTTTCACCCAAATGGTAAAGGCAAAACAGATTTGACTTAATTTCATGCAAAAAAGTTACTAGTTCTAGTTTGTTTCAAAACAGTATAAATCAAGTACAGCACCTTTAAATAAATGTAAGATGGAGAAATTCATATCATACTGAAATATTCCAGGCAAAGAAATAACATTTTCATGAGACAAGTGTGACAGACACTCCATTAGAAATGTTACATAGCGCAGCTTTAATGTTTTGTCCAGAACCTTTATACCAAGAAAGTGTTTTCTTGGTATAAAGGTAAACAGATGTTATTTTTCAACTGGACATAAAGACGATTGTAATAATCCATCTCTTTTTGTCGTTTGCATGTTCTCTTTTCACTCTATAGTAAGTTACAGCTGCCTTGGGGCAAACTGACAGAAAACTGCCTGCCATTCTGAGCCTATACCGAAAGGTTTGACCAAAACACAAAGAGATCATAAGCTATAAGCAACTATTTCGGTTTGATACATAATAATTGTCATTCAAAAGTCCATTGTATATGCATTTAATATTTTACTGCTTCATCCTCTGTGTAAAAATAATAGAATTCCCCATTTATATGTCTGATCATTTTTCAAGGACAATTATTTTCATGGGAAATACATTTTTTGATGTGCATGACTGACATGATTTGCGGATAATTGGCTGGATTGTCAGGGACTTGAACATTACGACTGCACTCAAAACCCAATTAACATTTTCAAGAAATAGTAACAAATCAAACTGACTTTTTGAAGCCGTCAGTCCTGCGATAGCAATCAGGCAGACCAAAGTACCGGCTCTATCTCCCATCAGTCAGCGAGTTGTTAGATTTTACCTTTTTTTCCATTTATTGATCATGAAAAGGGTTTTGGGGAGTCACCTCTAGATGACACGGGAATTGAAATTCTCTTTTGTGTGCTTAATCCATCTTTCCTCTGTATCTACACCTAATCTCAAAGTCGCCAGTTTTCTCTCTAATGTGATGTAGCCATGTCCTTCCACACTTTTTCCAACCTAACAACTCACCAATTTGAGTAAATACCGATGCAGCGATCACAGATGTAAAACACAACTAAATCTTATAGATGGAATTATCAATGAGGGTCATCTCGGTGACTTTGCAATGGGGCAGATTTGTCGCACAACTTTATACAATCAATCATGTCAGCGGATGTCAATAGGAGGCTTGCTTACCCGTATTGATATGCTGACAACTCAAAGAATGGCGTGTTTGTCCAAAGGCTTACGACTCATCAATGCACAAGTTACAATATGCTCGCTGGCCATTGTAGAAGTTTAAAAAACAAATTACGGTTTGAAGGTGCTTTAGGAGAGATGCACGCACACCTTTTGTTAAAATCTGAAGGATCGTAAGTGATGAGACAATTTACGACGGCATTCTGTACCGTTCTGAAATATAGACTAGCAAGAGTAACAAATAATTCTTGTAGATGCTTTGTTAATGTGCAAGTATAGTGGCAGGGGTAAAGAGCAGTTCATTACACATAATCATGTTACTGTAATTGAGTAGATATTGGGTTATTCGTACTTTTTTGATTGAGTGAGCAATTGAGTTAGTTACTTTTTTTTCAGTCATTAGACAGAGTTGATTTTCAAACCTGTACTTGTGCATGTAACAATTGAGTACAATTCTAGACATTGTAATGAGCTACAATTAAAATCTAAGGAGCTACGGAGCACAACACAAGTCTCAATCGTCCCAGACACGGCTGTCTCACCCCTGTCTCTACTTGTTTCTGTACCGACAAACACACATAACAGCACTGCATCAGCTGATCTAATTGGACAGAGCTCAGAGCAAAGCATATTATGATGTAAAACAACTTAAGTAAGTGTTAAATTACTCAGGTTTTGCACTAAATACTGATCTAAAATTGTACTAAATTTGCATTAAACTGTAACTAGCAACATGAGTTTTTCCCATGCATACTTTTGAAGTTTACTTAAAGGTCCCATATTCTGCTATTTTCCCCTTTACACAGTCTATTCTAAGGGCTTTGTTGATAAAATTTTGCGTTGTGCAATATCCATAACATAACAGTTTCCAAAAAACACCCATTTCTTGGACTGGCCCCCCTCCTTGCAAAAGCAAACGGCTCACTCTGAGATCCGACCCCCCCGAACAGAGAGCAGGCTGCCTACCCCGCCCAACTCGCGCGCCTCCCCCACCCAACTCGTGCCGAAGCCTAGAGCGGAGATAGTGCGCATGCGCCGTGTGCTCCGGTAAACAGCGATACACAAACACGGGAATAAACCTTTTATCCGTCCTGACGGTGCGTCGTGCTGAGTCCTACGTCCTGGATCTGACCTGGAGTTTGAAGTGCTCCAGTGCCTCAACGACGGACGTTGCCGTTTGGTAAATAACAAGCTAACTCTTCGATCTGTCGTATCCATCGTGTAATTACTGTGTAGCATTAGCATTAGCTGTTTTTATTCTGCGGCTGCGCGCTTCCCGGAGGCGTGGCTTAAACACCACGTCATCCATGGGAAGCGCGTCATCCATGGGATGAGCCCCCGTCTGCCTGCTCAGCCGAGGGGGACAAAAAAGACAGTTCTCTAGCGAAAGCATGCGGGAATCAATCAAAAAACCACTTTGGGCACACATACGAGGCCCAAATAGCACTGTAGGAAGGTTAAAACCTCTGAAAAGTCGATTTTGCATGTTATGGGACCTTTAAGTACAATTCTGGCAGCAGTACTTGCGCTTACATTTTTAGCCATGTCACTGTACTTAGGAAAGTATTATACCGGACCAGTAAAAGCTCATTAAACTCCATTTTTGTACATAAACAGCTCCGTGCGTTGAAAGAGTGATAGCTTCATTTATGCTTCCAAACATTTCTAATGTCAAGGCCTTACTCTTGTAAATAACCACCAGGGGGCAATCAATGTGAGCTAAATAATAAATCAAAATGGAAGAAAAAGAGGAAGAAAAAAGTGAAACAAGAAAAACAAACATAGAGGCTGCAACAGAGGTTTTTTAGCTCACATTTGTTGGAAAAGAGCCAAGAAAAATGAGGTGAGAAAAGAATATTTGTTTTGCACTTTTTAAAAAGTTGAGCTGTGTTCACTACTGCCCCCAGTGCTCAGTACATGCACAGCTCTGTTACTACACATCCATCAACAAATTGAATACGTACCAAATGACGGACTAAACAACACAGAGGACGGAAAGAAGGCTCTATGTGTATCTCAAACATTGCATAAATGAGCCTTAAGAAGGTGTTTTGTTGATCTATTACATTTGCCAAATAGGAACAAGTTAAGTATTTTCACCATATTTTTTATTCATTATGGAACTACAAGAATCAAAATAAATTCTAACATTAAGCATCAGTTTGACAAACCTCTATAATCTGTTTCTGTTTGTATGTTTTTTGACTGAATGGCTTAAGTTGGCACAGTTTTTAAAAGACTCATCGCTCTGCCTTTCTGACTCCTCCCGCTCCTGATACAGCTAACGTTTTTCTTTTAACTACTAATTTACCCTGAACATTTGAAGCGTGTGCATGGATCATTTTAATGAACTTTAATGATATCTTTAAAGTTTTACGTTTCCTAAAGAGTGAGTGTATTAGGAGCCGTGCTGGAAGCCATGTTCGCACATAGATAAATCATGCATGCTGCGGACATTATGTTTTATATTGCTAATTATATAAAGCGAACAGGGTCATTACTTACTCCACCTTCCACTTCCAACAATATACTGGTCATTCCACTGCTATCAATATACTGTTGATGTCAGCCAACCAGTGCCCAGTGGGAAAATGTAGTATGCTAAGAGATTATTAAAGTTATTATGTCTGGAAATCATTTTGACCAGTGTTGGGAAGAATACAGTGAAAATGTATTTAATTAAAGATTTTTTGTTAAATTCCGGTCCAATCAGAGTATTGTATTCTACTTAAGCTTTGGGAGTGGACGATATATCTGCACCAGTGTCTTTACCAGTCAATATCATATGATATTGAAAAAATCTGCTGGTATTTAACATCCATACTTTTTTTGGTGATACCTCAGTCTGTGTGTGCCCATGTGTCGTTCCCAGATTGTCCTCATATTTGTCTTTGTGAACAAAGTAACGGCAAAATGACAAAAAATATGTCCATATGTTTACAAAATTATGCCAAAAATTATTAAATACACAAAATGTTAAATTGACAACTTCAACTTACAATAGATTTGTGGGCTTTGCAATGGATTTTAAAATTTAAATATCAGTATCAACAAATATCAGTTATCGGCTGTAGGCATCACGGCAAATATCATTATCGGCTCAAAAAAATCCATATTGGACCATCCCTACAAAGAATACTTTTACATTGAATTGTGAGTTGAATTACATTATAGTGACGAAACGAAACGTTTGTTAAAAACGGTTTTGTGTTTATTCCATAGTATGTTTTATTCATGTATTCATCACTAATCATAGAAGAAAAAATTACTCACGCACTCACCACAAGAACTGTGTTTTCTAGTTCCTCACTAATACTGTGCAGTTTGAAGCCTAATCTACAATAATGTTTATCTTTTATATTTCATTTTTATTAAAGTAACTATCCCGATAAACACCAAACGTAAGCAACTGTTCTGGAACACAGTCCAAATCAATATTCTGAATACATATTTTCTAACCCTTTACATATTAAGACTAAGGTATTTAGGTACTTAAACTCTTAAACTGTTCTTGTTCACTAGTGCACACCACCCTAAACCCCTAACATCCAAAAAGAAGGGCCCCAGCCTTACAGGAATCAAACCCAGGACCTTCTTGTTGTGAGGTAGGAGTGCTAGCCCCTATGTGACAGCTTCCTTTATACATATTTCCCCAATAGACAGGAGCTCAGTCACTCAAGAGCTTGAAGTCGAGCTGCAGCTCCTCTATTATTTGAAAGCAATGGTTTGGACATAAGTCGGGATAAAGTACAAATGGATCATTACATTGGATTGTTACATGTTAATATAATGTTCAGCTCTAAACAGTAGTTGATTCTGTAATGTTGTTTAATGTTACCATGTGGTCTTATACTCGTTATGTCTCAAAAAAGGTCTGATTTAGATAAAGTCCTTTGAAAAAAATGGAAAATCCAATGTCATCCAATTTGAGTATTATTATCCATTAGTTTCTGAGTATTTTTTTATTTATTTTTTGGCAATTGATTATTGTGTCCTTATTGTCATATTGTCAACTTCCAGTCACATGATTGCAATTATTTTTGGTCTTTTGTGTTTTGTGGCAGGTGTATGTAAACCCAAGTTAGACATTTCCAGTGGAAGTCATATAATTGGACATACATGCTATTATAAAAATCTTTCACATCTCTAATTTAGATGTGTAAATTCTCAAAGCCTTGATCTTTTTTAAGTTCAAGCCTCTTAATTATAACGTCAATGCATGGCAGCGATATCAACATCTTAAAAAGTGCAAAGTTGTCATTATATTACATTTTAAATTACACAGACTATCCTCAATAAATGAGCAAACCAGAGGAGGCCAACAGGTGACGAGGCAGCAGCCAAAGCAGCAAGTGATGTGAACAAGAGCTGGCACTTCTCTTCTTCCTCACACCCTCCGTTTAATTATCTTCAGGATTCTGGGCCAAAAATCCTGAGAGCCTCTTCAGAATATAACTGTTGTCCGTAGCCTCAGCTCTGCCATGAAAGTTGCTCCTTATTATGAAGCCATGTGAAACAGAGGTGCAGCGCCATTTGCAGAAAATGTGAGATGTTTAAATTCAAGGTTCATGCAGGCAGTTTTAGAATCAGAGGTGATAGAGGATAAATTACTGTAATATAGACAGATAGATAGATAATAGATAGGGTCATCTCCTCTGGGCTGTGTCTGGACCAGATTGAGAGAGAGAGAGAGAGAGAGAGAGAGAGAGAGAGAGAGAGACAGAATCTGACTTGATCTGATCTCAACAACATACTAAGTCAAAATTGTCAACAGAAAAGTGCAACAACAGCTGACATAAGACTTTGCGTTGCTTCTCTGGTGCCTCAGTTTTCACCTAAAACATATTCTTTATCCTTAAAATCCGTTATCTTTAAATACAACATACAACCTGGTAGAACAAACAATTAGCTTACAATAGCCTGTTAACCTGTTGAAATAATGAGATTTGTTCAAATTTTCTTGGGAGAGGACCCCTGAACCCCCCTTTACATGAGCATTTATCATTTTAAAAACAAACTAATGAATAAATGGCACACTTCTCTAGAGATCCTGAGTCACTTTTTCTTTCCAGTCTGACTCTGATTATTAAACAGTGTTTGTCAAATGGTGGGCCACAGCAAATCTTGTTTAAGGCCACCAAATGCCTAGAGCCGGACTTGGATGTATACAATTGTCACAAGTTTTATGGCGGTTTGGGGGAAGTGTTACAGGAAAAAAATGGGTTCAGGTTGATGCACAACAGCAAACAATAGCTAGTCATTCCATTTGCTACATGGGTTGTGAATAATTTATCTTTAAGACAATAATTTAGCCTTAACTTCTGGCCCAAAATATTCAGGCTTAATTGTTTATAGAGAAGCTTTGTTTCTTTACTCACTTATTCAATGCATGTACAGTCAGGCTAGTAAAACTAAAATCAATATAATAAATATGATATCGCAATCAAGGTCAGGAATGAATACTTGAGTGATTTAAACTGATGCTATTTAATTTGTCAATGCAAAGTTAATTACTCAATCAATTAATCAAGTTATATGCAAAGATGATTGCCGGTAATGAGACTTTTGGATCAGAGGCCATGGAACTTTGAATACTAATAAAAAGTTGTTTTAAATTTGATTTTTGGATAATATTCATCAGGTCACATTACGAGGGCACAATCGTTTTAATCAGCCCCAAATGCCATTTATCACTATTCATTGGTTTCCTCAGATATTCCACCTGTTTTGATCTTAATCATCTGAGGACAGATACTGCCCTCACCTTGAGTTTTGGGCATAACACAGACTTAATTATCAAACCGACTGGAATTCATAAGGGAGAAGGCACAAAACTAAATCTGAAAAAGTTGGGGCACTTTGTCAAATCTAAATAAATGCACAATTGTTCTTAAATCTCATGAAACCATATTTTATTCACGGGAAGTTAATGAAACACCAGATTTATTGCTTTTCAAGGCATTCATAGTTTTTTTATTTTCATCATTATTCATTTACTCCACTGTTACCCCGGCGGCAATACATCTCCCAAAAAGTTGTGACAGGGCAATAAAAAGTTAGAAAAAGGTGATGGCGAAAAGCAAAATGTAAATGCACAAGTTTAATAATTTTCAAATAAAATAAGAAAGTATAATACTACTTGTGACTTTATAGATTCTTTTGCCCAGTCAAACATGGTGGTTTAAAGGTGCATTATACCATTTCTGGAACAGTAGGTGTCTTTGTTTTGGTGGAGATGTTTTGATATGATGATATACCATACCGAAGACATTAAAGAAGTGTTACTGGTCACTTCTGTGGAGAGGCGACCCTGCTCATCATAAAAACATCAGACACTATTGACCTTATTCTGCCCCGCCCACTTTTGCCGTTTTTTGCACTTTTGTTGTAAACGCACTTCCGTTTGACGAGAACTCCGTTAAAGCTAATGACGAACGAGGGAAAAGTCTTGCCGCTAAAATGTTACATAAAGTAGGTTGATTTGTGTAAAATGTTTAATGAACACGAGCAACAACAAGTCAACAACGCTCCGATTTCCTGAGCGGTCTGAAAACGGCTTTTTAGTCCATGTAGAACTTATTTTCTGTTGAGCTCGTCTGCTCCATGTTAACGAATACAACGGAAACAAGACGGTGGCGTGTAAGGCAACTTCCGGAATAAGGTGAATACCACAATCAATTACACTATCACACTAACTTGACACATTGACTCGGGCAAGGAAGTGTCTTGCTCACGGACATGATCACAGGCTGAAACGGTGTTAGTGACGATCTAACCGCCAACCTTAAAGGACTGCGGAATTTACTTTTTGAACATGATTGTTGTTCTTCAATAAAACAGCTATTTGCTTCATTTTTTCATTAATTCTGTTTACACGGTCATCTTTTCTGAGTGCTCAAAATCCACTCCGTTTGAATTTACCCAGCTCGTTGCGTCACAAGTAGAAATCTAGACTTTTCCTGCACAGTATTTAAGTCGATTAACCATCTTCAGTCTTGTTCTGCGGTCAAACTGTGTTCACAACGGTTCTATTAGCGTCACATTCACGATGCCTAGGGGCTTCATTTATACGTTTTTTTCCAGTGTACTTTACCACTTCTGACACCTAAATATCTGATCGTAAACAGGTGTGCTTTATGAAGTGACTTTTTTCAAATGCAGACAATATTTTACGTTAGAAAATGTGAAATTCTTCTCCCAAGGTGACGAAAAGCATATTTACAAGCCGCAACAATGCAAAACATGTCCACTTTATGACTTTTGAGAAATTGTGTTTATCTTCTACCGTGCGAAAAATGTGAGCTGTGCTGGTCGCGGACTCGGTGTCACTTTTTGTCGCGTTGAAGCTAAAAACATACGGCATATGATGGAGGGAAGGTAGCGGGGCATAAAAGAACAGAAGAAAAGAGAGGTAGAATGAATCGGAAGTGGCTCTCCATGGATGGCTTGTCATTTGAGGTGAGACTGAAGCGAACAAAGGTAAACAATGGATGTTTGGTAAAAGGCAGGAGCAGCCAGTCAGGCAGTAATAAAAAAGAGGCGAGAGAGAAAGAGAGAGAACGGGAAAAACAGCCTCTGGTCTGTCTGAAGGGGAGCTGCCAGACTGCATTTGTCTGAGCATGCAGCCCACTCTGTCACCTGCCATAACTACCCATCAGCCCCCTGGATTCTTCTGCCCCTCCATCCTCTGTAGTTGTGTTTGGAGCTTTTAGTGTGAGCGCCTATAGCTGTTGGCGTGTCACATGGAGCCCGGGCTGGCTGGGGTGAGGGCTTGTTTTGCACGGTGTTTGAGGGAGACAGAGGCACTGATAGCAAATGACACTCCTGACCGGGGCGAGCTGGTGTCTAGACCTCGCCGAGCTTAAAGGGAAACGCAACGCGGTTTCGCCAGCTTTCTTCCATTCGAGTGTTATTTTCACAGATATAAGAATTGGACAGTTCTTTGTTTAGAGCTCTTTCATAGCCAGTGCTTTGTGCGCTCAATAGAATGCCACTAAACTGAGACTGTTTGTCGTTGTGTATTTGAACGATTGGTACCAGTTTTGCATAGAAAAAAGGTCTGCGTTGTTTCGGTTCAATTAAATTTATTTTTGCGGCGCCCAAAGTCACAGTTGCCTCGATGGGCCACAGATAGAAAGCAGATCAAATAAACAATGTTCAAGAGAATTTAGCAATTGAGCATTGTTAACCTCACTGCCTTGTATCGCTTTCAACTTCATTTTAATTTCTTTGCATAAAAATGTAGCATGTTCCTCATATTTACAATACCCTTACAAAGCCATATATTTAAAGGGGCTGTGTCAGTTTTTCATGCAATAAAGTAAAATCTATTTTCCAACAGTACAGATATATTGTATAAGCAGGTCAAAATCAGACCGCTGTGTGTTGTATGTATCTTATTAGTTTTAATCTTTGTGAAGCAGGAAGTGCGCTGTTAGCATGCCAATGTTTGTTAGCTTTAACGTAACGTAAACTCTGCTAAAATAAAGCGTAAATTCACCACTGAAAATGCAATTAACTACAGTAGTTCTGGGTTTTTTGTTGATGTTTTGTTTTGTCTTTTTTTTTTAGAAATACAAAGTTCGAACCATGACTGAAGAACATGTTTCCAGACGAAGTGTTTGCCCCTCCCACTTTGTTCCTTCTCTCTATCTCGCGCGGATGTCGAACCATGACAGAGAAACATCTGTCCGGGATGGTTACAGCCAGTTGTTTCCGAGCTCAACAGAAAATAAGTTCTGTTGAGCTCGCCCCGGGAAATCGGTGCATTGCTGACTTGTTTTTGCACGTGTACATTAAACCTTTTACACAAATCAATCTTAAATCTAATATTTTAGCGGTGAAACTTTTCCCTCGTTCGCCATTTGCATGACCTGGAAGTGCCATTACTTCCAGAGCGGATATGTGGCCAATAGAGGCAAAAGTGGGTGGGGAATAATCAGAATCAGAAAACGGTTTATTGCCATTGTCAGTGATCAAAATTCACAAACAGAACTTGCTTCGGCGTGAGGTGCAACATAAAACAATGAATTCGTCGATGGAAACCCTCATTCGTCCAGGTGTGGTCCATCGTAGAAAGGGTTTCAGAGGTTGTCATCCGGACGCTGTTTAAAGATCGAGACGTTTCGACTTTTATCCCAAAGTCATTGTCAATCAGAGAGCTGGTATGGGAACATGGTCTTATATGCTACTCTAAGTACTGGGAGTCCTGCCCCCAGGGAGGAGTCACTGAAACCTGTCTTGTAAGAAAATTGTTTGTGTGTCACCTGGGACTTGATTAATAGGTCTATCTTGTTGATTAATGGTTGGCCTCACCTAGTTTCACCTGTGACTAAAGGTCTATTGTTATTGATAGTTGGCTGTAGCTCCCTCCTCACTGCTGATTACCTCATTAGCATTTGACTGGTCTATTGATCTAGACCAAGGTGTCAGGATGCTGTCATAAATTTTGGCTAAATTAAATCTTAACCCCCCTTCCTGTTTAGAGAAGGATTTTCTCTTTTTACAAAAATGGCTTCCTTAACTCCTCTTTCAAACCAGTTCTTCTCTCTGCTCAAAATCTTCACCTCACTGTCCTCAAACGAGTGATTTGTAGCTTTTAGGTGCAGATGGACCGCACTCTGCGGTCCGGTGGCGGAAAATCTTCTGTGTTGGTACAGCCTTTTGTGCAATGGCTGTTTTGTTTCTCCTATGTAACGTTCTTTACAACTGTCCTCACTGCACTCTATCGAATAAACTACATTGCTCTGTTTCTCTGTCGGCCTCTTGTCCTTCGGGTGGACCAGTTTCTGTTTAAGTGTGTTTAAGTGTGTTGCTTGTCTGAGAAGTTTCAAAGGATTTTTAGACAACACGACATCCCTGTTCATTTCAAACCTGGCAACACACTTAAACAGAAACTGGTCCACCCGAAGGACAAGAGGCCGACAGAGAAACAGAGCAATGTAGTTTATTCGATAGAGTGCAGTGAGGACAGTTGTAAAGAACGTTACATAGGAGAAACAAAACCATTGCACAAAAGGCTGTACCAACACAGAAGATTTTCCGCCACCGGACCGCAGAGTGCGGTCCATCTGCACCTAAAAGCTACAAATCACTCGTTTGAGGACAGTGAGGTGAAGATTTTGAGCAGAGAGAAGAACTGGTTTGAAAGAGGAGTTAAGGAAGCCATTTTTGTAAAAAGAGAAAATCCTTCTCTAAACAGGAATGGGGGCTTAAGATTTAATTTAGCCAAAATTTATGACAGCATCCTGACACCTTGGTCTAGATCAATAGACCAGTCAAATGCTAATGAGGTAATCAGCAGTGAGGAGGGAGCTACAGCCAACTATCAATAACAATAGACCTTTAGTCACAGGTGAAACTAGGTGAGGCCAACCATTAATCAACAAGATAGACCTATTAATCAAGTCCCAGGTGACAAACAAACAATTTTCTTACAAGACAGGTTTCAGTGACTCCTCCCTGGGGGCAGGACTCCCAGTACTTAGAGTAGCATATAAGACCATGTTCCCATACCAGCTCTCTGATTGACAATGACTTTGGGATAAAAGTCGAAACGTCTCGATCTTTAAACAGCGTCCGGATGACAACCTCTGAAACCCTTTCTACGATAAAACAATGAATAAAATATAATAAAATATATAAAAGAGGCATGCATGAGATTAAGAATAAAATAAAATAGACTAAAATAGACTAAGACTATATAAAGAAATGTACAGTTGGCAGACAGTGCAAGTCATAGTCATAAAAAGGAAAAGAAGTCATAGATTGTATACTAAGTCGTATGTATAGAAATAATATTTAAACTAGTAGTAATGTTTCTCCAATCTGCTGTATTGTAAAGAAGTGTGCACTATCCAGGCATAGACCACAAACTTCATTTTAAAAACTTGATTAGCTTGGGCTGAATTAGATTGCGTAGATCTGTCATGCAATGTTTTCTTTCATTTTGATATGTTTAGAGAGCCATTTTACATCACCTGCATCTTTATTGTAATAGCACGAAATGCATAATCCACTTTATGTTCACATCAAACCGAATGGCATGCTCTGGCAGTGACAGGATGCAAGCTGGAGCATTTTCACCTTTGAGGTAAACAGACAGTTTCAACTAAAGCTTCTGTCACCACGATGAAATATGTCTTTTTCTCCAATCATTTCACCACCTTCACACATTTATCAGAAATGGCAAGGTGTAAAAGTTCTACCCTGAATATTTCTCGGTGACCAGCGTGATTTCTTGTCCCGCTTTCGTAATAACTTTTTCCTTCCATGTCAAAAGTGTCCAATTTCCCCCCCCCCAAGAACACAAAAATACACAAAAATCGCTTTGAAAAAAAACAGTTCTCAGCTCATACTTCCAGAGCCGTCATGTCGGCGCTCGCCCACCTGCTCTTGTTTCAGCGAAGGACAACAAATTCCAGATGCGCCGGGGATCCATGCAAATCAATCATTTTATTCTGAAAGAGATAATTTATGATGCGCTCGCAGGGTTACGGATCCAATCTCCAGCATGTTCCCACTGTCATGTCCCATGTTTGGGCTTGTCATCAGTCTTCATCAGGCCCTCCGCTTCCATCGCTGCCACCGCCGTCCCCAGAGTCACGATTTATCCCGCAAATAATTGATCGTGACAGCCCGCACGCAAACAGAGAGGGGGCCGGACGTGATTAATCACTTTGTTCGATTAATTACGCTTGATTATGCATTTTAAAGTGGCAATCCAGAAGCACTTAATGACTGGGATGTTAGACAACTGTTTAGAGACCTTCACCTAATGGCCTTGTTGATAAAAGTGCAGTTTGAAGAAATGTATGAAAATTCTGAATTTGTGCGGCAAAAGGGATGAGGTGAGTGTTAATTTGTAGCAGTTGGTATTTTTTTTAAGGATAAATATCATGCAAATTTTACTTTTTTGAGCTTTTAACCATTCAATTTTCCAGTCATCAAAACCTGGAATTGCATTTGGCTTCATTCGCGCTAGTTTGATTAATCCTGGTTTGAAAATCTTCCCCCTCCGATCATCAAAAACATTCTTGTTCTGAATTCCTTTGACGTGTGATGTGGCTCCAGGAATCTTCTGCTCAGTTTTTAAGTCCATAAATCATCGCCAGACTCGCAGAGCATTTCTGCCGTCTAATCACGATCATTACAACTGCGTGACAGATCAGCTTTGCTAGCATAACAAAGCCTTGTGTATATATTGGTTATTCCGATTTCCCAGTGTCCTTCCTCATTCCTCTGTCCCCAACGATTGGAAGGAGCTCCAAAACACACTGAAGCTCCACGCTTTGAAAAGACATTTAAGTAGGGCTGCAACAAGTAAATTGATTAATCGCAACTAATCGTTTATAGAACTAGTTGTCAACTAATTAAGTCATCGAATAATCGTTAACAGGTCTACACAAAAACTATAAAACATTCCATGAAAAACACACAGGAAACATGTAAATTGTGTGTTTTTGATTAAAATATTTGTTTCTACAAATATTCTCCACCAGTACGTCCTCAAAAGGCTGCACTTCTGCTTTTTATGGGTAAAAGTGAGTAAAAATTGCATATTCACGGGCATTTTTTGTTGTAAAAAACAAATCATGACTACAACAACGATTAATCGAGAGAATAATCCAATAGACTATAGACTATATAGACTAATCAATACCAAAATAATAGTTGCAGCCCTCATTGCAAATGATTGATTACTTAAAGGTGGAATGGAGGATTTCGGGCAACAAATCAGAATCTCATTTCCTCGTGGGTAGCACAAATAACTGGTCCGCTCAGGTGTCAATCATTCTCTGCGCGTGCAGTGCACGCCCAGGCTCGTCAGGGAAACGCCGCTTCCCAGGTGCGCATGCGTGGTTGATATGCTTGTGTGTTTATGTAGCAGGAGGTTAGCGGCAAGCTCCGTCATTGTAGGTCTAAACTTTCATCCGCGAAGTACCGAAATGGCTGAGGGACGAAAGAGAAAGACTGTTTTTCGAGCTTTCACAGAAGAGACGAAAGTCTGCAGAGGAAAGAAACAAAACGCGTGTTATTCTGGGGGAATCGTTTACGCGCTGGCGAGCATTGAAAGCACAAAACAGGCTTCAAACTGATGCCTCCGCTGCAAAGTTTCTGCTGGACAGGTAACTGTTTATCTGACTCTTTTTTTTAGCTCATTGTATGTGGACTGTATTATTGTAGACTAACTGGAACGTGCACTTTTATGGCTTAGCAGACACGAAGTAAAACAAGTTTTTTTTTGTTTTTTTTAATGTGTTACTCAAAGTAGTTTGTAATGGTAAATTTTAATTTATAATGCTACAGTTTTTAAATCTTCACGGAGGTTTTCGTGAGAAAGCGACACCAATCGTCTTGTAAACAAATGCACATGGAGCAGTGCTGCTGGGCGTGCTCGTGCACGAAGTTTGGTAGGCGTTCACTCAGGAGAAACGGGGAGGGAGGGAGGGGGAACCTGCGCATGCGCTTTTTCAAAAAAAGGACTAACAGTCGCAGATTTTCAAATCAGCGAGAAATCCTCCATTCAACCTTTAATAAGTTGAAAACTATTTCTATAATTGTTATTTAGACTAGACATAGACGCCAAAACGTGTCATGAGCTAAGAGAAGAGGTTTTATGACTCGGACAAAGCAGGAATCGCAGAAAAATGACAAAGGAAATGTGTACATTTTGTATTTCTGATGGAAATACTCCGTTTTTCATCTGATGAAATACTTTCATCTGTAAATATTCTCTATTTCATGCTTCACTTCAGCTTAATCTGAGTAAAATTAAGTAAAAATCTCAAATTCACATCTTTTGCATTCTAAACAACTAATCAATTAATCAAAAGAATAATAGCTAGACTAATCAATTACCAGAATAATCATTAGTTGTAGTAGTGAGTTTCTGATGAGTGCACATGTTTTTAAGTGGCTTTTTCATACTATTTTATGTTGTAAATATAGTCAAATATGTGAAATATTTAATGTTTTATCTGTATGTTCATCTTGTATTGTACTGACTCTGCTCTCTGTGCTGCTGCTTTAGTTAAATAAAAAATCAAATCCAAACATTTCCGTCAGCCTTCACCGTGGCAGCTGTGGCTACTCTTGAAACAGTTTCCGAAGTCATTTTGCAGTAGAAATATTCAGGAAGGTCAATTTGCAGTAGATATCGATCACAATTCTTTTTAAAACTTCCTGTCATTAAACACCACACAAGTGAAAATCGTGAAAATCGTGTTGCCCCATCTGACTTCCTTTCACAGCCAGGTAATACAATCCCATTCCCAGTGAAAATTGCAAATCAGATCACATAAGCAGGTCCACGAAAAGCAATTACGATTCAGTGAAACATGTAATTTAATCAGGGGGAAAAAAATGAAATGTATTAAGGTAAGGAGTACTCAGCCCCTTTTTCCTTTTGGCCACTATTCAAATAAATCTGGTGTGCAAATGGCTCTTTAGACGAGCCAAAACCTGTCTGTACTGAAAGACAATTGTGAAAGACAGCCAAATAACTGCAGCAAAGTACCAGTCGCGTATGAGTCACTAGATTTCCAATAACTCACAGCAAAAGGCTCAAGGTGCGCGGGGAAATGCGCTCGTTTCGTCGAGAGCCCTGTTGAAACGCCGAACATCAATTAAGCTTGTCTTTTGTAATCCATATCATTGAAATGTTCTCTTGTCGGACACGGCGTTTAATCGATGGCGTTCAAATTACGACAATTAAAGGAAAATGGACAACAGCTGTCGATGCGCAGGGAAAACTTCACTAACTTGTCCTGGTTGTTGTGAGGCGGACGGGTTCTTCGTGCGGTTGTGAGGATGAGGTGTTCGGTAAACTCTGCGTCTTTGCGCCTTGGTTGAATTCTACAAGACGGTGCTGATTCTAAATGATCCATGATAAGATACTGTATCAAGAAGTGGATAAGAATGAGTTGCTTTAGATTAAGGTTCACTATTTATAAGATGTTAATAAGCACTAATAGTTTGTTTATGCACTTATAACGCCTTATACATGTTTATGATCCATGAGCCAAAACATGTTTGAGTGAATAAACCACATGTACAGAGCATCAATGAGCTGCATATTACATTATTTTTAATTATCACGCTAATAAATGCTTGTAAATGCCTTGTAAGTGCTTATAAACGCATAACAAGTGCTTATTAATGCATTATAAATAGTTGATTAAGGAACCTTAATCTAAAGCGTAACCAAATTGGGTAATATTGTAAGTAATATTATTTTGTAACTCTAACTTGCAACTGGTTACACTTCCCACTGTGAGTCTATCAACAACACTGGTTTATATGTATTATTATGTTAAACTGTTTTCAGATCGATCATATCTTGCACTTTTCTGTCAGATATGATGTTACTCAATGTTAGTCTATTGTGGGGAATTATCACATTGTGGGGATTAAAATACACACATCATGACGTGCCTCCATTATGGGGACAAAAACAGGTCGCCATGAGGTCAATCCTTTATCATTTGTACCATTGTCTACACTGTAAATTTTCTGTACATAAGTCTATTTTATTTTATTAGCTTATGCATGCCTTCTTTTATATATTCAGCTACTATTTTACTCATTGTTATATGTTGTCCCTGACCGCCAAAGCAAGTTCCTTGTTTGTGAATTTTGCTCACCGACACTGGCAATTAACCTTTTCTGATTCTGATCATTAGATCCACAACATGATTTTAAAAAGACTTATTGCGCTTTTGTCTGCTGTATAGTTGTAATCTACGGCATCTGTCTGCCCGACTACGGAGAGCTGCAGTTCATGTTAGCGAGCTGCTGATTTTGAAAATGTTGTGCCAAAATGGATACGCGACGCAGCAGAATCCTAAGTATATCACCGTTTAAGAAAATAAAATTGCAGAATGAAGTAAGTGCAGGCAGTGGGCGTGTGACGGTTGGGAATCAGGGTAGCGCTGAAACAGGGACTGTTGGAGCAATGGCGTCTGGTGTGATTCAAACATGCATACTAGAGTGATATAATCTTAAGATGAAGATGTTCCACCGGTGGTACATTGGACTTTTCCTTTATTTATTTCATTTTTAAACTTTATTACAAAACAAATGTTTTGTCAAATCACCTTCAGCTTTGAAAGAGGAATTGTCAAAACCCAAAGTGCCCAAACTAGTATCAATCCGGCCTCCAGACACCAGCCTTACTCATGTATATATTTAACAAAGAAAATGTAGGCGGACTTTGAATTTTGGTTGCCCTCGTTGTAGAGCTTGTTTCCACTTGTGATTAGAGTAAATTAAACACCGGAGGTCAAAACTACAGCTTCACAGAGTCCAGCCATTTGTTTGTGCTCCAAAAGGTTCAAGAACAGCTTCAGTTTGAAGTGGGACTTATTTTAGTCAGACTTTTTTTGAGAAAAATAGGCGTTCATTGTTAAATAACCAGGGAAAACAATTATAACATGTTTAAAAGTCGATTACGCATGATAGGTCACCTTTAAAGTTCGGATGGGATAAAATAGATCAAGATTTGGGTTAAGGTTGGGCAAGTTATGACTATGGACTATGGTGATACGATTATTCACCAAGAAATGCAATGTAAGCCAATGTAATGTCCCCAAAAAGCATGAAAATCATGAGGTAATGTTTGGCTATTCAACTTTATTTTACTGAGGGCAAGATTTGTCAGATGGTTTTGTCCTCGGGTCGGAAACGGGTTCGGGTACGGGTCAAAATAGGGAAAAATGTCATATGGAAGGCTTTAACAACATCTGCAGAACTGAACCAGGACTAAACCAGGTCTAAACCAGGTCTAAACCATGTCCAAACCAGGTCCAAACCAATAACAAGAGATCAGTTATTTTCTATATATTTGGAAGATAGGTTGGGGGCCGGATAATGTCCCTTGGGGGGCCTGATTTGACCCCGGGCCTTAAGTTGTATAGCCCTGGTTTACATCAACTGTAACTCATAAACATTCCAACAGTACTGTAACTTGAGTAATCATGTGGGGGAGCCTATCAAACACATTTAAACATATTTTTGATTAACATTATGGCTATTCAAACCACGTATAGTCCGGGTAACACTATAACCTAGAATATTAGAAATAAGAGAAATAATCATGTTTTTTTGGCATAAATTTTGGATTGTCTACAAGTCACGACTTCATCCCATTTGCTTAAGATTTCTCCAGCTTGAAATACACTTGCACCCTGCAGATCTTTTCTCTGACCTCATCCATTCTCCGTGGAGACCATTTTCGATTGAGTTTAAGGCAACGCTCTACAACAGCTACAACAAAATGTGTGGCAAAATGGGTTCAGCGTTATAAATGAAGAGGTTGTTGAGAGCTTCCAGAAAAGGGCTGAGTTGCTGTCGTCTCCGCTGAGCGCGCCGGACTGCTGATCCAGTGGGTCTGTGAAGTCTGTCTTCGAGTCAAGTCTTATACCTCAAGAGTGTGTCAGTGGGAGCCAATACTTAGCCCCATCACTATGATAGATGGAGCATAATCACACGCTGACACTCCTGACTGAGAATCGCACCGGGAGAAATGCGAGAGTCAGCTCCATTGATCACGCGCTCGTTTTCGGAGGCTGCGCACTGGCGGGAACTTACTTTGTGACAGTTTTCCATTGTAAGGTCAGAAGGAGCCAGCTAATGACCGTTACATCGCCAGGATGACCCACCTCCGAGACAGCTGGATCCACGGCATCAACAGGTAAGGTTCAAGGGATTTACTCAGGAATTTGCATATTGGTGGCACAGGGACACTGTCGGAATCAAAACGATTTCAGGTTTTGTTTCCAGATTGCAGATTGTTTGAGGGAAGTTTGCATGTTCTGCCCTTCTCAAGATTTACCAGTTTTTATTTCACGTTCCAAAAAGTTATTCTTCCCATCTGCAATACAATTCTTCTGTTCTGTTTTATGTGTATTTTAACAGATGTGTCTTGATGGCACTTGATTTTGAGCCATGCGTGAGAAACAGTGTCCAGTTCCCATCAAGCCCTTCTCTCATGTTGCACCACGATAGAGAAACAATGGTTTGTGAAAGTCCTAGAATGTTGCTTGCAAAGGTTGTCTTTTCGTTTAGCATTGTGTCAAAGTGGACCAAATGGGGTGCCAAACTTGGTATGGTTCAATGGTTCAATGGTTCTTACTATTGCATAGGCAATATCAAGGATAGTTTTTTTCTCCACAAACACCAGCTTTTACGACAGACTTCATGATACAAAGGGCATTTTCCTGCACCAGAAGAGCTAAAAATCAGGCCTGTCTCTTTTAGATTGAACAATAAAGTTTGATATCTTGTCAGTCAAACTATTTTTGTTGTTCGCAGATGCCAATAATATGCTTCTTTCTGGAAGTAACCTAAGAGACGGAACAGAGAGAATAAATGAAGAAATGGTAAAAGTGAGAAATTGGTTTAATGAAAAAAAGCCATTTTTGAATTGTGAAAAAACTAAATATAGAATTTGCTGCAGAATGATGCTGTTAGCACAGACAGAGTCACTGAGGTAAGATTTTTGAGAATAATTTTGGATGAAATATTTTACTGGAAGACTCGTGTTAAAAAAAAAAAAAAAATATATATATATATATATATATATATATATATATATATATATATATATATATATATATATATATATAAATAAATAAATAAAAATAAATAAATACAAAATAAATATATATATCAAATCAAATCAAATCAAACTTTATTTATAAAGCGCTTTTCATACAAAAATTGTAACACAAAGTGCTTTCCAATTTACATATTAAAAACAATTTCCCAAACCCACCCATTCACATATTTAAAAACGATCCCCGGAACCCACCACCACCCCGGCCCCACCATCCCCACATTAAAGCTTCCACGCAGAGACACACGCGTTCACATGCACATATTCACGCACACACACCCACACACGTACATACATACCTTAAGATAATGGGCATGAGGCTGAATGCAGGTGAACCAGCTGTGAGAGCACCATTAGAGGAGCCGTCTGCACCAGGAGCTGAGAGTCGCCTGCAGCCAGAGGACACAGACTCAAGACCCAGAGCAGAGATTAGGCCCAGACCCAACCTCCAGCAGGAGCCCATGAGCCAGGGCCCAGGAGCCACAGCCGACTTCCGCTCCCGGTACAGAGGGCTCCTCAGAGGAAACACTGGAGAGTCTAAAATGAATAAAGGGATTCAGATAAAGGAGGAAAAAGATAAAATATATAGTAAAGTAAAAACTAAGACCTAAGGTTGAAAGTAAAACACATAAAAACTAGCCTCAATTATAAATAAAATAATAAATTATATTAAATACCGATATAATTAATAAATATTAGTCAAAAGCTTAAGCTAAAAAGGTGGGTCTTGAGCCTGCTCTTAAAAACCTGAACGTTCTCTGCGGCTCTGAGGTTCTCCGGCAGGCAGTTCCACAGACGAGGGCCATAGTACTGAAAAGACGCCTCGCCATGAGTGTGTGTCCTGACTTTGGGAATGACTAGGAGCCGGCTGCCGGAGGAGCGCAGCGGCCGCGAGGGTTCATATGGTAAAAGCAGGTCTGAAAGATAAGAAGGCCCAAGACCATTAAGACATTTATAAACCAGTAAAAGAACCTTAAAATCCATCCTGAAACACACGGGGAGCCAATGCAGTGATTTTAAAACCGGTGTAATGTGGTCCCGCCCCCTGGTCTTAGTCAGGACACGTGCTGCTGAGTTTTGTAATAATTGCAAACCTGCAATACTCTTTTTGGGAAGACCAGAGAGCAGGGCATTACAGTAGTCTATACGACTGGAGATAAAAGCATGCATCAGGGTCTCCGTGTTGGCCCGAGAGAGAATGGGGCGGACTCTGGCTATGTTCTTTAAGTGATAAAAACCTATTTTTGTGATATTCTTTATGTGAGGAATAAAAGTGAGCTCAGAGTCAAAAATAACGCCCAAGTTTTTTACTTGTGCCGATGGATTAAAAGACTGTGCTTGGAGTTTGGATAAAAGTTTCTCTCTCTGAGCCTCAGGACCGATGAGTAAAACCTCAGTTTTGTCCTGGTTAAGCTGGAGAAAGTTTTCTGCCATCCAGGATTTGATGTCTAAAATGCAGTTAAAAAGAGCATCCATTGGTCTGGTGTCATCAGGAGACATGGAGATATAAAGCTGCGTATCATCAGCATAACTGTGGAAGCTGACTCCATGTCTCCTGATGACATCACCAAGAGGGAGCATGTAGAGGTTAAAAAGTACAGGACCTAAAATGGAACCCTGGGGCACACCACATGTGATTTTATGGACCTTGGAGGGGCAGGTATCTAGACTTACCATGAATGTTCTGTCTGTGAGGTAGGAAGTAAACCATTTGTGCACAGTACCAGAGAGGCCCACCAGGTGCTTGAGTCTGTTTAAAAGAATAGTGTGGTCTACTGTATCGAAGGCAGCGCTTAGATATAGTAGAACCAACACTGTCACCTGTTTAAAATCATAACTTAGTCTAAAATCATTTAAAATCATTGTCAAGGCTGTCTCGGTACTGTGGTTCACCCTAAAACCAGACTGATATTCCTCAAAAATGTTGTGTGAGTTTAAAAAATAATTTAGCTGAGTAAAATATACATATATATAGTAAAAAGGTTGGTATATTATAGAAAGTTATAATATACCAACTTCACGCTACATGTTATATTGCACATTTATTCTCCCATATTTTAGTTACTGCAATGAAGTTTGGGGTAATATTTATCCAAACAACACAAAACCTTTATTTTTGTTGCAATTTGAATATCAATAAAAAGGGATTCAGAAAATATACCAATAATTTATTTGTTAAGGCTAATCAGCTTAAGTTTAAAGATTTAGTTGATCTTAAGATTGTATTAGTTCTGTGGAGAGTCAAACAAAGAAGCAGAAGCTGTGCAAAGGCTTTTTACTTTGTTTTGTTTTGTTTTACTTTGTTTCGGCGGACGAACAACATAGACAACAATATTTTTTGGTGTTTTCACAAGAACAGCCTTAAAATAGCAGTGTGTCTCAGTTTATGGAGTCACACTTAGGAATTTGTTAAATGATTACTTTAAATGTTGCACTAACATCAGAACTTTTTTTTTTAATGTACAAGGAGAAAATAATTATGGGCTGTGTAAATAAGGAAAGTAATTAAGTCAAAGAAATGCAAACCATAACAGAACACTGTTAAAGGAAAACTATTAGGTCTTTTTTTGTTTTTGGCCTTTAAACCTCAAGTGTCTTCAGTTTGACATTTTATAAAAATAAAATGCTTTTGCCAAGAAAAATGTATGTCCCTGCGTTGGGAGATGCCATATTGACTTAGCTGTGGCTCCATCTACTGGCTGTAGCTGCAATTACACACATGTAAATATATACCCACAATGCTTTGTGATATGCAGTGCATCTGACGCAATTGTCGTCATTAGACAGAAGAAAGAGTGAGTCTGGTGATGATTTAAGAACTTAAAACAGACAAGGATTCTGGGATAAATTACGTCAGCATCATCTACGACACACATCGAAGGAGTTCAGAACACAGTGTTGGAGGGAGATTTTCAATCGAGCATTCATCAAATAAACGTGATTCAAACAAAATGCTACTCAAGATATATTTTGATGACTGAACAATGTTAGAACATGGCTAAAAGCTCAGCAGTGTCAATTTCACACAATATTTGCCTGTGACTTGGTTGGCGAGGGGATAGAATAAGAATAATTGATTTTTTTATCGATTTGTGAAAGGTGCAGGGTTTATAAGATGTATCTTCCTATTCCTTTCGTTCATGTCAATAACGTATATTTGTTTGAACTGTTTTTTGTATTGCTTGGTTTCTCTTCTGAATTTGTGCAAACGAAAGTAAATGTCGTGATAAATCAATCAATAAAAAAAAAAAAATGCACTGAAGTCTAATTTGTCCCCCTTTGCTTTCTATAGGAGGCAGGGGGGAGATCTGTATTCAGGAATCATCACCACCCAAGTTCTAACCCTTTTAGATCAACTTCACTCTCCAACTCTCCTGATGATACGCCTCCATCTGCTGGTGCTGCCCCCTTGAGAGACTTAGAGAACACATACTATGAAAAAATGACTTCTTTGAGCCTTTAAGCATGTTATAACATTGCTCCCTCATCAAAAAAAACAAAACTATTTCTGCTCAGATGGGAGATCCTTACTAATCCTGTTTCGTAAGGATCTCCAATCTGTGCCTCAGTCTTTTGTTTTTAAAGGTCCCATATTCTGCTAGTTTGCCCTTTACACAGTCTTTTCTAAGGGCTTTGTTGATAAAATTTTGCGTTGTACAATATCCATAACATAACAGTTTCCAAAAAACACCCATTTCTTGGACTGGCCCCCCTCCTTGCAAAAGCAAACGGCTCACTCTGAGATCTGACCCCCCCGAACAGAGAGCAGGCTGCTCCCCCGCCCAACTCGCGCGCCTCCCCCGCCTAACTCGTGCCGAAGCCTAGAGCGGAGATGTTGCGCATGCGCCGTGTGCTCCGGTAAACAGCGATACACAAACACAGGAATAAACCTTTTATCCGTCCTGACGGTGCGTCGTGCTGAGTCCTACGTGGATCTGACCTGGAGTTTGACGTGCTCCAGTACCTCGATGGCGCACGTTGCCGTTTGGTAAATAACAAGCTAACTCTTCGATCTGTCGTATCCATCGTGTAATTACTGTGTAGCATTAGCATTAGCTGTGTTTATTCTGCGGCTGCGCGCTTCCTGGAGGTGTGGCTTAAACACCGCGTCATCCATGGGATGAGCCCCCGTCTGCCTGCTCAGCCGAGGGGGACAAAAAAGACAGTTCTCTAGCGAAAACATGCGGGAATCAATCAAAAAACCACTTTGGGCACACATACGAGGCCCAAATAGCACTGTAGGAAGGTTAAAACCTCTGAAAAGTCGATTTTGCATGTTATGGGACCTTTAAAGAACACATATATTATGCTATAGTGCCTTCTAGGAGCTTTTAAACATGTTCTAACATTGTTCCATCATAAAAAAAAAAACACAAAAAAAAACAGGACTTGCATTTAGCTTCATTCACACTAGTTTGATGAATCCTAGTTAGAAAGTCCTCACCACTCCGACCATCAAAAACACTCCCTTTAAAATCTCCTGGATGAGTGACTTTTATTAATAACTACATGTTTAAAGTCTACAAAAAATGCATGATATTTTTCCTTTAAGTCCATGAATCATCACCAGACTTGAACATTTTTGCAGTCGTACTGCGTTAATTGCAACTGTGTGCCTGGATTAGCGTGTCGGTAATTCCTGCTGCTGCCAGTAGATGGAGCTTTAACACAATTTCTTGTGTGGGGAAATGTGATATGGTAGTCAATGTTTACATTATTTTAAGCTCTAAAACAATGTCAATTTAAAGATATGGCACGTCTAAAGGCTAATATCAATACAAATAATGCATAATATTCAGACTATTGGTGCACTAGTGTCACTTTACTGTTTTTTTTTACCACTTGTATTGTTCCCAAGGTTTAAGTTCATTGCACAGATTTTACAAACATCTGCAATAATTTTCTTCAGTATTGGATTATGTTTTATTCGTATTGTCCATGCACCTGCCCGAAAAACAAATTTCTCTCGACAGGATACAAAAAATTAACTCAACTTAATCTTCCGGCTGCCTCCTTATGACCATGAACCTGAGGAGATCTGATCTCCAAACTCTGCAATCGCACACTGAAGAAGGGGTTAAATGTAGACGTCTTACTTCCTTGCAAACACAATAAAGTATACCATAACTTTAACCTTAATATATTCTCCAACTCCAGCCAGAGTTATAGATTCAAGAGATATTGAAAAATGCAAACAACGGAATGACATGCTCAGGCGCTCACAGGCTTTTACTTTGAAATATACCAACATCTGAGGCAATGAAGTGAAGATTCAGAAGATTATTGAGATCAAAATGACTGTTGTAGATCATTTTTGTTTGACAAGTTTTATTGATCCATCAGTCGGGCCCCATATCTGCTCGGCACTAAAGCAATCCAAGCCTTTAAAGAATTCCCCACTGCTCGTCTGAAGCCCACATCTCCATTGAAGCCATTTCCAGGCTAATGAAAAAATGAGAAAAGTGGCTATTAGAATTTAATCCATTAAACGCCTTAAGGTGTAGTTGGAACGTTGCTGTTTTGAAATTTTTCTAATCAGTATGTTTATTCAGATGATACTAAAGCAAGATATAGGTTTGACACAGAAGTTTTTGAGCGTGTTTTCATTTATTTATGTAAGACGTGTCCGTGTCAAGTTTGTCTTTGCATTTGACCCACTCTTCAATGCCACTTTGGGGGCTGTTAAGGGCTTTATACGATGTTATTTTGAAATTTAAAACTGCATTTTCATTCCAAAACCATGCGTAAAGAATTACAATGTTTAAACAATCAATTTTGATCGAAACGGTGCACCCACTGATGTTATTTGGTGTGAAATAGTTTATAAGAGGCTGGGAATATACAGGGTTAGGGTTTCGGGACTATGCACGATACACTGCTCAAATAATACTGCGATAATTGACATATTGCTCATGATATTCTACGGTACATCATTATTTTTAACGAACCCGATACATTTTGACAAGGTTTTTTCTTTGTTAAACCATGACCTGCACAAAGTTAAAATGATATACACCCAATTTAATAACTAAAACAGTGAATATGTCAAATATTTTGCATAAACAAGTTTTCCTTCTCTAAACAAGCAACAAAATCGTACGCTGTAAATAAAAGTTAGTCATGGCGATATATCAATACAGCAACCCACAATAACGATACCGTATTACCAAATTTAGTATCATGATAAATCGATATTTCAATATTTTCACACACCTAGTTTCCATCTTCTGACATGTCTTTAATTTCAGAATGTTCAGACTAATTATTGTTTTGCTAACCCTGATTAACTGATTAGTTGTTTGGAATGCAAAAGTCACGATTTAAACCAGGGGTGGGCAATTATTTTGACGCAAGGGCCACATTGGATTTTTACACTTGCCTGGGGGCCGGACCATTTTACACACATACTACTACACATAGACTTAATGCCTAAAATACACAAAAAATTACTACAGAATAGCAAAAATCATTACCTTTATTTAGTGGGAACAGTGCAGTTGATCACTCCTTTTATCCAATGCATCAAAGTTTGGTGTTATTCTAGTGGTGGCTGTTCTCAAAACTGATTTTTAATGAACAAGCAGCTGCTCAGGAAACTATAAAATGACAAATGCACCACACCTAACTCATACAATTTTAATTAAATGCTTTGCGGGCCGGATCAAAATGCCAAAAGGGCCGCATGTGGCCCCCGGGCCTTAGTTTGCCCCCCTCTGATTTAAACCATGATTTAAAGACATTTTTTTACAAAATTTGACTCAGATGAAGCTGAAGTAAAGCCGTTTGAGGATCCTGGTTTAGTACATTTATGAAGTGTTTTTGTCAAATACACAAATTTTACACAAATCCTGCGTCATTTTCATGCAACTGCGGCTTAATTTGAGTCATAAAACATCTCAGCCGATAGCATTAATTATTTCAGCCATCGATTCGTCGCAGTCCTAATACAAATGAATATAATGTATATTCATTTGTGTAACAGATGAGTTCAACATGACTCATTTACAGTACACAAATTCCATAACCATTCATTGAAATGTTTAAAAGCTTATGATGGGGAACAAATCGAAGAATAGACTTGTGCTGACTGCAATATAAAACCCTGCAAATCTGATCTTCTGAAATCAGTGGTTGGAGGGTAAATACTATCTCGTCTGGCCCAGTGTAAATAAAAGACTATTTCAAACCATGTCAGATCTAATCTCAGACGGAGCCCATTGTTCAGCAGGGAGCAGATAAAAGCGTCTGTGAATTTGCATGAATTTCCAATGTCTCTTACATGGGCTTGTCGAGATAAAATGATTATAGAAGGAGATTTTGTGCACGCTCCCTCACTGATACACACCTTTACCTATACGTTTCTTTACATGTCACTCGCAAACAATTGTGTGACAGTTTTTGTAATATGAATACAGTAAATACAGCGCTTACTTTCATAGCTTTCGTGAAGGCGTCTATGTTGCGTTTGATTTAGTATTTTACAACTTCAACCACTTCATAATGATCAGTCAGTTCATTAATTTCTTTCGGCAATTCGTTTCCATGTGTAGAATTATTATTATTTTTTCTTTATCAGCTGAGGTTTTCAAAGAAAGTGGGCACATATGGTCAGTCGGGTGGGTCCAGGATACGGCTCGCTCGCACTCTTTTTGCAAAATGTCAACTCGGTGGACTTTCTCACCATCCGGACACTCGCTGGAGATTTACAGGCTAAGGAGTCACACAAATAAGGAAGCCAGACGAGAGCTAATCAAAGTTCTAATCCTGAAGTTTGGAAAAGTAAACTCCAGCATCAAAACACTGTGACTTGCAGAGAATAAAATGTCATCGCTGTGAAACTGCGCTTTGTGCCGACTTGTCCTTGATACAAAAGAACAATGTTTGTTTGAAGAGAGGTCTAACTTCCAGTTCAGTGCTCAGCTATTTACCCATACTTTAAATATGTTTATTTATCTGCTCATATATTCATTTATTTCTTATCTCTTTTGGTGTTGCAGCCGTGCATTGTTTGGCGAAGTGTTCTGCCGGATGCCCTTGCGGTCTAAACCAGTGTTTCCCAACCAGGGGCACGGGGACCCCAAGGGGTACGTGAGGAATTACCAGGGGCTACTTGGGATGGTTTCAGGTTTTAAATAAAGAGTACATTTACTTTTATCTGAATAAAAAAGGAAATTTCGCATCTTTTTAGAATATCTTGGACCATAAATATAATTAAAACAAAAATATAGTAATAATAATTGACTATATTCATTCCATTAAACACATTTATTTGCCCGAAACTCAAGTTAAGGGGTACTCAGAGTGTGAAACAAAGCTTAGGGGGTACGTGAAACAAAAAAAGGTTGGGAACCACTGGTCTAAACCATGCAGCCGCTTAATGTGTCTTGTTTCATACAAGATACATTTACATTGCTTAGTCTTATTTGGTGCATGGAAAGGTATTCACGTAATCACTTGTGTTATATGTCAATGCATTTGTCACTTCTTCTATTAATCATTGCAATATTAGACTAGATTATTCCGTTTAGTTGTATAAGAAGTTGAAAAAGTAATGATTAAACTAAACTAAAACAGTGATTTAAAGAAAACGTCATGCTTTATGTTGGTCTTTATTGGCTCTTAAACAGGCTTTTTTCATTATGCTATTTGCATTTTTTGATAAGTTCTGGATTCTTTGTCATATATTTTAGTCTCGTGCTTGACATGTTTCAGCGGATTTGAAATCACGCACACGAGCCATTATGTCAGAAGCAGGACAACACCAGCTCAAGTCCGCCAATTCCGACTACAGCTAGTGAAAGAACCACCTCATGGACTGGGACCTTCGGCGCAGAGAGCAACAAGTACCATCAATGGATCAGGGAGGCAGCTGAGATCCGGAAACACACACACCAGACTGTAAATCGGAATGAGACAGCAGCGCTAAAATATGTTTAAATCAGCTGATTTTGAGTTGATTTACCATTCTGGAGAGTCCTGAGCAAACTGCTGTACCAAAAAAGAAAGCAAAACAATCAATATGACCAAAATTAACGAACCAGACAGCGGCCTGGACGTTATACTACATTATATATCACTTTTATTTTACTAAAAGATCTGATTTGGTGATGTTTTAATAGACGCTGTGCCGTGGTATCTTATTATATACAAATAAGTGTGCCACGACTGTAAAAAAACCTGACTTAATGAACCTAATCGGACTATTTGTACTTTATGATTTGAACACACTTTATGACTAAGTGGTTACATTTCCATAAGAGCTCCCCCTGCTGACAGCAATAAGCATTACCAATGAAAAAGACAACAACAAAGCAATCATTTAGCAACGTGGCACGCTAACATATGGAGTGAAACCAATTCGACCGCAGCGCAGAAATGCTGCACAATTCCGGATTCTAACTATCTGAGGGAAAATGAAACTGAGAACTTTCTGAGTGCTCATATAGATTTGCTGAAACAAGCCAGAATTAAGCAGAATACAACTCCAGATTTGTTTTGATGAGAGAATAACGTTACAAAGTGCATGATATAACCTCTGTAATGCATAATCGTATAGTCCATTATATGCAAAAGGAGGACTTTTTTTTTCACGGTACAGTTTTTGTATTATGCTTGTACTGCACCAAATCCAAGGGTAAAAAAAACAACACGCTGACACTGACTTATCACTCAGACTCTGCATGACTCACTGGATTAATAAAATCATTAAATTGTGTAAAAGCCCCTGCCATTCAGCCCGGGCCCCCCTGTGTTTCACCTTGTCCGTTTGCCGGCGAGCGCCCCTCTGTCTTATTGAAGAATGAGCCAAGGTTACTGCAGACTCTTACAGGTACTAGCTCAAACCCTCTGTGCCGGCCTTCATGTCGACGCCATTGATTAGCTGACGTAAACCGAGAATTGCAGGCCTAATCATTAATTCTGCCCCTATGTTTGAAACCACGCCCCCACCGCCTCGCTCCTGCCTCGCGGTTCTCAAGGGCACCGGCGAATTGAGAGCTGAGTGATGGACGCTTTGTTCTGTTTGGGTTTCGCACAAGCGCGGGGGCGGAGTTTACCGTCTGAAGAGTGAAAATGTTCAGATAAATATTTAAGGTTAAGAGGGAGAGGTGCCCACAGCGATCGATGCGATATAGCGAGGGAGAATTCCTACAGGGGGCACTTTGTAAAGTAAATGTGTGCGGGGTCGTTTTCACAAAGATTGACATTGGCAAAGGCATAGATCTCAGTATTAGTCTGACTTCAGGGAGACGGCTAAATGTGGCTGTTGTGAAAAGCTGTTTAGTGCTTGTCTGTCACGCGGCTTGCAGTGCATCTTGGGCAACAAAGAGTTGAAGAGTATAACAAAAAACAGTCAATTGAGTGGAGAAAGTAAGTAAACAACAGGAATTTCATGTGTGGTCCTGACAATTAAAGTTTAAAGGATGAATAGTATGCATTATTTGAAATGTTATTGGTCTTTACACATGCTCTTGAGTACTTATTTTAGCTTTAGTACTTACTTTACAGTACAAAAAAGCAATATGGTGGTTGTGAAGAAATGAATTGCATAGAATAAATAACGACTGTAATTAAACTGTTTGGAAAACAAATCTACCTATGTATTTATAGTATATATCCATATGTGGTATATGCAATAACTGAGTGGGTGCAGAACAGTGGAAAGTTGTCTTACCTTTCCCTGCTCCCGTTACAATATGAGCTTTTATAATGTTTAGTAGCACACCCACATTGTTATATGCTATGCAACTTTATCTGATCTGCTAATGGCAAACACCACAGCGAACATATTTGAATATCTATGTAGTTCTATGCTAAAGTTGTTTGCATATATATTTAGCAATCATTTAAATTAGTCTAAGTTGGAACACAGGCCTATGTATGTATTCAAATAAACTGTGCCTGTTGTACTTTTTGTTTGGTTTAATAAGAATACAAACTCCAATCAATGTAAGGAGAAATTGAAGTCAGATATTTTTGAAGACATACAGTAATATGCTGTTTCTGGTAAGGAGTATAAACTTCTCATAGATCATTACATTATATTTTAATAATTGTAAACTTAGTGATCTAAAATGACAAGTTCATTGACCGTTTCAAAACTGCTGAGGCGATTCACTGCTGCCAACCTCGCCTCACCGCGCCAAACAACCACATAACCGTCTGCTCATTTTTAATTTACAGTTAATTGTCAATTATAAAATGGCTTCCAGACATTTTTTAACCTTTTGCGTATAACCTGGAGTTTAAATTTGTATTGCCATGAAGTAAAGATAAGGGCGATAATGTGCTTCCCAATACAGACAATACATGATTACGCAAACATGTGTAAAACACTAAACAGTTTACCAAAAAAAAAATCAATAAAAAATCAACTAATGATGAGGGGAAAACCACCAAAGCTCATAAAAGTTGCAAATTATTATTGTCTTTCGTTTTATGTATAAATATCTTTTTTGCCCCTGTACATATATATTGTAAGCATCTATTCATGTGAGAATCTGCTGTTTTTAGTATGTTTTATTATACGAGAATACGCTTAAAATTGACTAGTTGTTTTTACAGTAAGACAGTAAAAATCAGGTACAGTGCCTTTAAGTTATCGTTCAATGCCACTGTGCTGGTATGTCAGGAGCGGCATTAGGAAATCTTGAGCTCGGAGTACCTAGCTGGAGGACTCAACTGTTGTACATGTTTTGGGACGATGGATAACCAAACTACCAGAGGAAACCCACTCAAATACAGGAAGAACCAGCAGCCAGACATTAATCATATCTCTTTTCTGACAATCCATTCAAAACAAACTGTAAAAGCAAACCTTACCCTGCAGAGCTCACCTTGCTCATAAGTGTCACCATTACATGTCCTGAAATGCCATGTTGGAGTTGTATAACACTCTCACATCGCGTGGTGTGGGCTTCACACCTGGTAATTATCCACAGTTTTTGCACAGCCTTTGGGGAGCTGAGTGGACCTGTGAGGGGAGCAGGGACACATAGCGTGGGGTTGTACCTTTGCAGGCTGAGATAGTGAAAATTACCTTGCTCCTCCGCAGGCCCAAAACATCCAGCAGACCTCATCAGGCTGCAGGTGACTGCGCTTGTGGATCAGCCCCTCGCCATGGCCCTGTCCCATATAAATAGAACAGTATGGCGGCGCGAGTCACATCCCATTTTGCGTGTTGTGCTTCAGTGCAGCCCCGTGGAGACGCTATAGGCACAGAGGCACACCACAGAGGCCATGTATGGATAATGGACAACAGGCCACAATAGGAATATACAAGACGAGCAGGAGAGCAGTTGGGTGGGATGTTGGGATATATAAATACATACTTTGGTCCGTGCATATTAAAGCGACACTATCACTTTTTGTCAAGGAGGGTCAGCCAAATGCTTGTGCTCATGGACATGTGCATGTTTTTCAACATTACAAATCCCCGTATTGGGGTTTGGAACACATGTGCAAGTCTTAAAGTAATTAAAACCATCGCGCCCTGTTAAGGTTCAAACACACTGGACGTGATCGCACAAGCGCTTTCTATGTTAACCCTACTGGTGTGTTCAGATCACGACATTAAGGCGTCGAGTTTACATGTAGTCTATGTGGACATGCGTCCAGGGCGTCCTGTATTTCTGCGTCACATCTTGAGCGTTTGACACACCATGTCTAGCGTTTAGGCGTCTAGAACGTCCAGGCATCTGCCGCATTGAAAAACTGAACTTTTCTGCAAAATTCTCAGCATGTCAATCAATCAGAAGCTTCCTTCGGAGCAGCAGTCATTCATCAGAAAAGCCTTCTCTACACAAGGAAGCGAGGGGCGTATTTGTGTCCAGGGCGACCTCAGAGCATGTCCGGGGGAGATCTAACCTTCCCCACAGGTGCAGGCTCAGTGTGAGCAGCAGCCAACACGTCAGATCACAGACGTGCTTTCACTTCAGGAAACTGACACTTTCACATAGTTTTGTATGTCATTAGTCCCGTTATCAATCTCGGGAATTTGTTTTGATTCTGATTCCAGATCAGAATTTGATTGCACATTCATAAACAAACAGACTGTTCAGGCAAATGGATTCTGAGGCAAACCAAAAGTGTATTGTGTGCACACTTAATTAATTATTCCATAATTTTATCGAAGATTTTTTGTTGGAAGAATCTATAACTCTGATAGTTTTACATGGATTCATAGTATTTTTTTTAAGCCAGTGTTTTCAAACACAAAATATGCCAAAATAATGTATAGTGTATTGCTGCACATTTAGAGGCATAATTTGCTGAAAGAAAAACACTAAACATTTCCTAGAAACCAAAAAAAAGTGCTGTGATGTCCCTTTCTGTTTTAGTATTTTTTTTATTTTTCTCCGAAGTATATAACACTGCCCTGCTTGCAGCTCTTATCACATCAGGCTGGGTGCAGTCCAAAAGTTTGTGCTTAACTCGAGCCTTGATCCGATAAGCCCTGGCGCACCGCTCTGCCTTCATGTACAGCTGTGGGCCTGCAGGGGTTAAAAATGTCAGCTTCATTAGATATACAGTAGATGCAGGAGAGAACAATGAAGGCCCCAGCGGCCCTCAGGGGCCCCCACAAAAACATGGATTAGGTGGAGATTATTAAATGTCAGCTCTTAAGACGAATACTTTTTACTGCCTCAAAGTAAATCAATACTACTTATCTTTGATAAAAGAGCCGGAGGAGATGTGCCAGCGTGGCAGCCTGACAGCTCCCTCTCCTTTCTCCCGCTCCAAACAAGAAGAGGATATACAACTGGAACAAGTCAAATCAAAGTGTGAAGCCATAAATATGATTTGGGTTTGTTTTCAGACACGTCATTTTAAAAAGTTGAACTCTGTAACTTTGCACTTTTCCTCAATGTTTTTGTTTTCTTTGATAATAAAATTGCAAGTCATTGACTGTATGAGTTCTATGGGTTTCACTATTCTTTTTTCCTGTAAGCATTCATAAGCATTCAGCTCCTACCATAGTCCTACCATGATAAAAATGAACTAAAGTCATCTCTGGTTTGTTGTTTGACTAACTTTATGCTCACAGATCAGAAATATTTCCCTTTTTTTCTTGCTTATCGATTTACTAAATTTGTGTATAACAATAATATTTATTTTGTTAAAATATATGTTTCCACAGGTGCTTCACAATTCAAAGTGAAATCTGATTTAAAAGATAGCTATGGTTTCATTCTGTGCTACTTTTAAACCCCTCCAACAAAGCATTGTTCTATATACTCAAGCTTATTGTTTTCTTTTTCATATGAGATATCAGACAATGTTATCTGCACTCCATGAGCTACACGTTTTGTTTCTCCATACACCTGTGTCTAATACCAATCATTTCTCACCACATTCTGTTTCATGCAGAAAAATCCATGTTCTCAAAGGCGTGCCGATTGACATCTGCAAATATTGATAGTAAACAAACCAATACTGCTCTGTCGATATCTGTATGAAGCCTTTTTTCTGACACTCATCTCGCACTTTCAAACACAAGCTCTGGATGCAACAAGGCACAGGCAGTTTTCAACCCATAGGTGTACGTCTGTGCTGTTAGCCGTGTGTATGTGTAGTGCGCTCTTAGCACATCATAATTACAATGTAATATCATGCGTAAGGCAGTGCCCCTGCTGTTGTTTCACTTTCTGCTGCTCTTCCCTTCTATGAATATCAAATGCACTCACGCTGAGAGCTGAAAGCCGCGCAGCTCTCCCAGACACACAGGCGCTCTGTCAGTGTGGGAGAGAGAGACAGAGACACAGATAGGCTACTTTAGACACTACTTTCCTCCTCCAGCTTTGACAGAAAAACCCACATCGGGACCTCCATTTTCCCAAATACACTCAGCATCCCTGTGGTCTGTTGTTAGCCCTGTCCGAGAAAGACAAGACAAGGCTACATCCCACTCAGCCGAAGGGGCGCTGTGATATGTCTTATTCATGTCACATAAACGCACAAAGCACAAAGGCGATCTGCCATGCGAGTGCAGGGGCTATGCCAGGGAGTTGGCATGGCCGAGGCATCGTGATGCGTGCAGCCATTCTTGCCAGCGGCTGTGAAACAAGGACATCTGTCAGAGGCTCACTCAAAGGAGCTATTCTTCTTCATGCATAGGAGACGCTGCATGTATTTACATGAGTGGCCTTCAAGGTTTGATATTCTTAGTGTATTCTTTTCCTCCAGCATCTTGCCATTTCTTTTTTCTTTTTTTTTTCAGATTGATCTACAAATAAACATAATAGATTTACTTTTTTTTTTTTTTTAAGCTGGGGTTCTAGATTTTCTCAGCACTAAACCGAAAGGTTTTTAAATCTGTGCAACTCGTCTGAAGCTCTCAGACCCTTTGGCTCATTCTTAATATTCATATGCATTTATAAATAACATAAAATATAAAATACTCCACAGTGGTCTCATAGTACAGTGGATCAGACTAAATTGACTTAATTACATACAAAAAAAGTTGAGTACCCCAGCTTTAAAATATGTTTTATGTCACCTTTTTATATATATGCTTTGCATTTGTTGAGTCTTGTCTTTTTTAGAAAACACATACCATCTGTATCCATATAGATATGAAGTACAGAAAAAGTAATTATAAAAGTAGAAATTAAGTAAATGTGTGTGTTTGTTTTCTTTGTTTTCAGGCTGGTTGTCTAATCCGAAAGCACATTTCACAATTATTCTCTGTTGTTTTTCACTACTCTGAGTACTTTAACATGAGTGTTTGACATCCTCCAAATCTCCATTGGTGCATGCCTTATGTTTCAAAAACAGCAAGATAATATTATATTTGATTACCCATATAATGAAAACAAACAGTTCCTTCTATAGGCATCTATAGTACTGTTTAAATAGCCATGCTGAATAACAAACTACTCCTTTTCACACCACTATTCTGCATTCAATGCAGATTCTTCCTTTTGACTCAGATTTCAAGGTTTTCTCTCCCTTCGAGATTTTTAAATTTTTCCTTGGGACCATTTGACAGATGTTGTCTTTTCAACCTACCACCGAAACTGAAAAGAAAGTCACACCTTCTCCCCACTCCTGTGTGCTTATTGAGTAAAGCACTAATTCAAAGCTAGTGCCTGAGGCTGTAATATAAACAGATTATCCATTCAACTCAGGGATAGGGACCTCTTTTATCTATGAATCACAATCGACAAACACTTTTTACACATTCTGATGTCTGCTCTGCAGGCAACAAACAGATGCCAACGCAAACGCTTTCACGCTAACATTTAAGGCCCAGATAATATCAATTTGCGGCAAAATGAAGCATGTGTTATTTTGTTAAAACGTTGACAGTAAAACGGCAAAGAACATTAAACACAAGTCTCTCAGTTATAATCGGTAATGTCTGTGCAGGTACTGCAGATGAAATAAGGGGATTTTCATTTGAAGATTTGAGTTGTGTAAACACTGTGTGTGAGGATAACACCAAATGTACATCATGACAAAACAAATAACACATTTTATCATCACATTCTGCGGGGTATGCAAAAAATGGAGAAATGAAAAAGTGATTTGGTGGGAACACAGTTATAACAAAGCTTGGAGGATAATGGGCAGGTGGGATGATCATGTGAACATGATCAAAACAGACTTGCCTTGAGCAATTTCAAACCAAGTGCTTTTGCAACTTTGATGCGTCAATTCAAGATCAGTATTTTTTTGAGAAATGGGGCAGCAGTGGCTCAGGGGTAGAGTCTGAAGGTCAGCAGGTCAACCCCACTCCGGCCAGTGTCCTGTGTCCTGAGGCAAGACACCGTGCCAGTGTGTGAATGTCGCGTGTGAGTCATTGTGTGTGGTTGGACGGGCTGATGGCATGGATCGGCAGCCGAAACCCCAGGGCAGCTGTGGCTCCAGTTTCCATCACCAGGTGTGGAGTGAATGAATAATGAGTGCAGTGTAGTGCTTTGAGAGATCGTCAAACATGTAATGCACAATACAAATGTAAGTAATGATTAATGTTAACAGGTGTAGATCACACATGTGTAAAAGCTCTGCGATGGCACACACAAGATATTGTTACAGCATGTCACTGTCTCTCAAATTAAATAACAGTTTTGGTGATATAGTTATGTATACGGTTTTGTCATTAGAATTTTAGTTTTACAGCTTGTTTGTCAAACTTGGATGTCAAGACACACCTGTGGAATGTAAGAGTGCTTTGTTCCTGCTCAGAAAGTTCCTCATCTAATTAAAATAGTAATCATCGTTCACATTATACATATGGCTGTGCATATTTTATAGCCATAATTTATCTCTCCATATGCCTCATCTAGACTCAATGCATTATGGGAGTCAACACCCCTCTCATCCCTAAAAGCTGACTAAGTCAAAACCACCATAACAAAGTACCTCCAGTTTACTTCGGCGAGCCTCCACACACTCACATTAGCATTCTTCATTAGATATGAGAGATAAGGCAAAATAAATCAATCCAGCAGCATTCCCCTGCATTAGTGAGGGGCCTCTGCTGTGCACCGTCTCCTGGGAGCTGGCGACATGATGGCTGCAAATTAATTTGTGACACTCAGAATTGATTTTCTAATCCCACATGGTATTTGATAAATAACCCTTCAGAAAGAGAACACCTCAGACGATAAATACAGTTATTATCTCTTCCAGGCGTGATTAGAGCATCTTGTGAAGACGCAGCACCCCTGGCCCCATCGCGCTGTCGTAACAAGCCCAAAAGTAGCACGACTAATAAAAGTTGTTGTTGTTGTGTGCTAGACAATCAAAGTGGTGCTAGCCGTGGCCCCAGGTGACACGAGAAGGGGTCGGATAAGGCATTGAAACCGAAACAGCTTTCCCTCGAGGTAAAGTGAGTAATATTTAGCCAATTATGGGTGTGCTTTAAGTGAAGTTATTAAACGTACCACAGGGATTGCCATGTGAACAATTAAATCACTTTTAAAAGCAGTTGATGACTACTTTTCTCTGTCTGCTCGGCGGCTTTAATGGAGATGCACAGGTCTAAATCAGCCCTGTTTTAATTTAAACTGGTCGTTTTTAGCATAATGAGCTCTAATGGTTGAATTAACTTTACAGCTTCTACACTCAGCGCCACAAGCCTGGACAAGGAACATTGGAACACTGTCTTACGAACAGACTTAGGTAAGACAGATGTAGGATTTTTGGCTGAGGAGCATGCATATGTTTTGAGAATTTTAGATCTGGTGATGAAGACTGGTGGTTTATCTCTTTAGGTCGACCTTTTTGTGTTGATTGAGAGCAGGGTATGGTAAAGTGTTGACCATAAGCTCATACCCTCTTGTCTATACAAATGCCTTAGCTCTTTGTTTTTTGAGGAAAAGTGTCCTCAAGTTGGCCAGATTTTTGTTTGGACCAACTATTTATATGTATAGCTGACAAACACAATTTGCAGAGGGAAAAAAAACACATCCCATACTGTGTTTTAAAGCATCAAATAGTTCTTCATGACAACTTCATGAACTAGATTTGCATCTATAACATAACATATGTTGCAAAGTGGCAGAGACCTTTTTTGTGTTTCCTGTAACTTCTTTAGTAGATTTTTTCAGATCAGCACAAGGAGTCGGAGAAATATTACCAAATAGATGATGACCACATTATCAATATTGAGTATAATGTCTAGAATAACATAACTTATAAAAAGGCAGCACACATGCTGTGTTGTTGATGTCATAATATCAGATGGAGGACCGAGGTCTGTGGAGCATGGAGATTGACTGAAATTGTTTTTCAAAGAAATATAACTGTTCATCATTAGAGTTTGGCTAAACAAACTTGTCATATTAATCTTAAGGCTTCAAGTTAATTTAACTGATAAACAATCATATCTTTGGTTTTGAGTAATGGCACCGCTTTCTGAAACAATTCCACATTTGTTTATATGCTGACCAAAGATGTCAGTTTTTGAGCCAGGTTTTAGTTGATTTGCATATAGGCACAGTAAAAAAATCACAAATCATCTTCAGACTTTCTCTGAGTATTTCTCCGTCTAAATACGAGCATTACAACCGTGTCACAGCTCAATAACAGGGCTAGCATAACAAGCAATGTGTATTTAAACTGTGTGTAATTCCCTCTACAGTCAGTAGATGGAACCAAAGCTAAATTACTCTGACATCTCCCAAGGCAGTGATAAAGTTGTATTGTTCTTTGTAAAACATTTATTTTAGTTCTAAAACATGAGATGCCCACATAAAGATACGCAAATTATACATAATATTTGTCCTTTAAGTCATCTAAATCCTTGTTGATGTTTTATTTTATATATATATTTAAAGGATTTCTCCTCAAAATCAACAAATCACAGTTGCTGTACAAAGAGCCTTTTTTTTTTTTTTTTATTCAAACCATTGACGTTTGAGGAAAGTGGTTCTCGAAATGCAACTCATTTTCAACTAAACCAAAACTATTCTTGAATACTTGCACTCTAATGCTCTCCTATTCATCACACCGTCTATGATATAAAAAAGGTTTAAATACCCAATACTCAAAGATATAGACTGCTGTGCCTCCCTTTTAAAATTCATAGGAAAAAAAGTTCAATTTGGACTTTTTTCGACACGCTGAGATTTAGTCTTTCAACCCAGCCTTTTGCAAAATAATACTTATGATTCTGGTACGGACTTTTGCCATGACGCCAAATTAGTGTGTCTGATACCTCTCTGTTATAACTGCCTATTATTTTACTATGACCACACAAACAAACAGGAGGCAGACAGGCAGAGGAGCTGGCCGAGTGAAATGGAGCTTTGCAGACACTATGGCATTCACTCTAAATGTAAATGAGAGAGTTTTAAGAGTGCGCCGGTCAAGTAACATATGCCTACAGTGAAGCGCGCGCTTTTAGATATGGTCCTGGAGATGACAGTTGTTTTAAGAAGAGGCCTCCAGATTGGGATCACATTTGAACTTCAATCAGGAGGAAAACAAAGAAGGGTATAAGCTAACATAAACACAAGGAGATGTGAGGAAGAAAACAAAGAAACGTATAAGGGAAGATAAACATGAGGAGATACGAGGGAGAAAACAAAGAAGCATATACGGGAAGCTCAACATAAGGAGATATGAGGAAGAAAACAAAGAAGCGTCTAAGGGAAGATAAACATGAGGAGATATGAGGAAGAAAACAAAGAAACATATAAGGGAAGCTAAACATAAGGAGATATGAGGAAGAAAACAAAGAAGGAAAGCTAAACAAAGAGATATGAGGAAGAAAACAAAGAAGCGTATACGGGAAGCTAAACATAAGGAGATATGAGGAAGAAAACAAAGAAGTGTATAAGGGAAGATAAACATGAGGAGATATGAGGAAGAAAACAAAGAAACATATAAGGGAAGCTAAACATAAAGAGATATGAGGAAGAAAACAAAGAAGAGTATAAGGGAAGCTAAACATAAGGAGATATGAGGAAGAAAACAAAGAAGGGAAGCTAAACAAAGAGATATGAGGAAGAAAACAAAGAAGCGTATACGGGAAGCTAAACATAAGGAGATATGAGGAAGAAAACAAAGAAGTGTATAAGGGAAGATAAACATGAGGAGATCCGAGGGAGAAAACAAAGAAACGTATATGGGAAGCTAAACCTAAGGAGATAGGAGGAAGAAAACAAAGAAACGTACATGGGAAGCTCAACATAAGATATGAGGAAGAAAATAAAAAGACACGTATAAGGGAGGCTAAACATAAGGAGGTATAAGGAAGAAAACAAAGAAACGTATAAGGGAAGATAAACATGAGGAGATACGAGGGAGAAAACAAAGAAACCTATAAGGGAAGCTAAATATGAGAAGATATGAGGAAGAAAATAAAAAGACACGTATAAGGGAAGATAAACATAAGGAGACATGAGGAGAAGGCAAAAAACGTCTAATAAACGACTAATATTATGCAAAACGGAGCTAATTATTAACCATGTTCAAACACTGTGCCGTCATCAAAAAACATTGCATTTAGCTTAATTCACGCTAGTTTGATGAATCCTGGTTAGAAAATGATCTCCCTTCAAGCGTCACAAACTCATTCTGGATTTCCTAGTTGTGTGACTTTTTTTCGATGCGTGACGTGGCTAAGAAAATCTTCAATGTGTTTTTATAATGTGTGTAATTACTTTTGTAGCCAGTAGATGGAGCCAAAGCTAAGTTACTGTCAAAGTAAAGATACTCGAGAGCACGTATAAACAATACAAATAATGCATAATATTTGTCCTTTTAGGCAGTGTTTTTCAACCTTTTTTGAGTCACGGCACACGTGTTTGGTTGGCACACCAACTTTGTGACCACGTAGTAAAAAAATCTGGTATATAATGTGGGGTATAATATCTGATACACTTTTTGATTCTTTAAATTTGTCCATTTCTGCATCTTTTGCTTTATTTTTTGGTGTAGAAATATGTTCAGGTCACTCAAAATGTGTATTTTTTTTTTTTTTTATCAGGCACACTTGGCCACTCCTCAAATGTGTCATAATACTTTTGGGGAGAAATACTTCTTTTTTTTTTTTTTTTTTTTTAAATCCAGGGGTGCCAACACTTTTGGCCATGACTGTATTCAAAGAAGTTGCATGAGCATTTTGATGCATCGTAGTACTTTTTGCATTTTCAATGCTATGGCTACGTCACTTCGAGCGTCATCAACAAATGGCTGCTCTGTAATTCACAGCTAGAAAGGAGCACTTTTAAAAATTACTATTATTGAGAGAAAGTGGAAAGGCTACGCAACCATTGTATGTATCACCTTTTTTTTTATGAATTAAATAAAGCTCTACAAGAAGCAATAAAAGCTGATAAAGGTCAAGTTTGCATAACATGTCATGACTTTTAGGAGCTTTCAACCGCAGTAAGATTATATTTCTCAATTAACGAAGTTGTATTCAGAGAGAGATATACACGTTTGAGTAATATTCATTCTCCTGCAGACGCCATTAATGACCGTTTCACCGCTCCTCAGATTCCACACCAATACATACCACTCTGTACTTCGTTCTGCAACATACGTAGGATTCATCAATTTCGCATAGCCATTTCGGTATATGGAACCCAAAAAAATGTGTTGCTTGCAATTGTGAACTACACTACTCTATACTCTATAGACCGACAGCATGTAAGTAAGCAGGATTGGTTTTTAATTAAGTTGTTTTAGATCAGTATTGCACTTTAAAATATCCAAAATATAACAATTCACCAGTGTAACTATACAGCAGACAAAAGTACAATGTGTTTTCTTTGGGTAGACATCAATATGACGAACCTGAACAATAAAACACAATAAAAGTATTTGATGGATAATCATTTTGCGTTTTAAAGGCCCTGTACCTGATTTTTACTGTTTTGAAACAGTAAAAATCAACAAACAGAACTAGTTCATGTTAAAAGTCTTTACATCAGTCACATATATCACTCCCTTTCCTTATGCAGTCCCATCATCCTAAATATTCACCTCCATGAGTTTAGAAGCACTATACATGAGACTCTGAGCCCAGACCGTCCAGGCCCTTCCCGGGTTAAGCTAACAAACATTAGCATGAAAACAGCACACTTCCTGCTTCTCGTAGGATGTAACGCTCTATAAATAGATGAAGAGTAAAAGTTGGGATCTCATTTTCACTCGAATAGATGCTTTTACCATACATTTACTTTATTACATGTTTATTCATGTTTTCACAACAGTAAAAATCAGGTATAGGCCCTTTAATGTTTTGGTTTTTTTTTTTAGTTTACAAAATCCTGCACGGCATTTTGGGTACGATTTATATTTCTACGCTCTCTCTACCCATTTCAAGCCACAACTGTCCTGTCTAATGAAGCCGGGGCACAAAAATCTTTAAAAATAAGAAAAAAATCCCTGATGAAAATTTTAAAAAATGACTATACGACTGCAGTAGAAGACATACCATATAGGAAAACTATGATTACTTCCCATATTCTGAAGTCATAAATTGTCACATACCAATCACTTTGCAAAACCAACCCCGTTTCTAATACTCTCGTGCCTTTAATGGGATTTCAAAAGCGTGCAGCGCATTTCCCCACCAACAGAAATAGTTTTGCTTTTAACGCCCCTCTCTGTCTGTTCAGTCGGATCATCATCATTCCAGCCGGGCCCTAATTCAGATAGAAAAAGTGCATTTAAGCGCATGACAAATGAAAGACGGGAGGTCATAAAGAACACATTGCGCGGGATCACAGCCCTGAAATGGAGTTTAAATTATGGAAAAGGGGCCTTACTTTATTGCTCTCCTTCTGCAGTCAGTGCGATGACACGAGAACCAACCCGGCCATACCCACTGAGCCCAAATGACACGCTAATGTGGTCGGCGCCGTGAGTTAGCATTGTTTACACATTCACGCATTTTTATCATCGGTTATTTAATTTCCACAGGGCATTTCGTTGATATTTATTATGCTGTAACGCCAAAGCTGATACTTGAACGCGTGTTAAACATTAATACTAAAAAGTCGTGGATAAAGATTCTGACCAAGGCCGTTTCTCAGCTGGTTCCTCCCAGTTTCGCGAACTCTAATTAGCTTTGTCTGAATGCGCTGAATGAAATGTGACCTTTTGTAAGAATGGAAACAGAAAAATGTTAATTTGGGCTCCTCTTTGTGCTTATATTTGCATTTTTATTGTAGAATTATGTTGATAAGTATGGGTTCTCGCAGACAGGCAAAAGATTATGACCACTGGATTTGGAAGCTTTGTTTGGGCATCAAGATTGTCCATAATCTTAAAGGGAAGGTATTGTGCCACAATGTTTGAGTTTTTATCCATGTTGTTACATTGTTCTGTCACCAAAGATTGCATTTAGCTTTTTTAACACTTGTTTTATGAATTCTGCTTACCAGGTTATGAGTACTCAGAAATCACTCCATCACAACTTTCCCTAAATTGTTATGCATTAGTCCATAACTTGGAAAAGACATAGGCATCATTTTAAGTTATACATTTAAATAATCAAATTGCCAAGATGCCCAAAACCTTTAAAAAGTCGAAAAGCCATGATACAATGCATGACACGTTCTTTATTTATGAACTATTAAAAGCCTTGGTGAAAATTCTTAAACATCTTACACTCGATGGAGCTCAACAGTCACTTTGAAGTTTGCCGTGGTTCTAGAAGCAGATTTTACACATTTTTGCCAAAGGGATTTAGAAAAATTAATATATTAAAAGGCACGATGTAGGCTAAGCAGCAATATCGTAACTAATGTCTATAAAATAATTGTTATCAGTCAAAGAAAAATCACATGTAAAACTAAATTATGCATTATTCATATCGTTAAGCCTTTAAACATGCTCTTGAGTACCTTTAGTTTGGCATCTCATGTTTTAGAGATAAAAAAAAAAATTATTAAAAAAAAAACGAAATCAACATCTATCTCTCTGTGGTTTCTCCCGGCACTAACTGAGTTTTGGTGTCATCTACAGGCTACAGACAGAATTACAGAAGTTAAAAATAAACAACCGGAAAGTTCACCAGGAGATGCAAGGTAGCCACGTAGTTGTAATGATCGGGATTTGACATCACAAATTCTCAGAAGGAGTCTAGTGATGATTTATGGAATTAAAAACAGCGCTGAAGATTCTCTGACCTGCATCACACATCGGAGAAATTCAGAATGGAGTATTTTTGACGAAGAGGACATTTTTGATGTTGGAACAATGTTAGAACACGATTAAAGCTCAAAAAAGTCAATTTATCATATGTGTCATTTCAAACGTTTAATTTTACTTCTGGAACTAAGCGGTCACTGTAGAGCTCCGTTATTGATGTCTTAAATCTACATAAATATAGGACAAAGATACAAAACATATCGTAGCGGACAACACAAAATCTGCATTCAATCCACATTGGACTGTCCTTTCAGCTGCCGTTATGCTGTTGTTTACAATAATATCCTATCTACTTCTTTTGACCTTCTCAATATGCTGAAAAATATACAAAAATATAGACAGTGCCTTTATGCATAACTATCAGTAAAGAAGTTCCAAATTTGGTTTGAATTGTTTTATTTTTTTCCTTTTCTGTTGACAGCTCTGACTGATTTTAAAAGAATTCCTAAGTGCTGCGGAGCCTTGAAAGTTGCGCACAAAGCCATGAGTCAGTTGACATCTTTTATTGCCGCGCTGTCAGTCTGATAAAATAAGTAACTTTGATGGATTCAGTGCCGGGTGAGCTCCTTCACTTGCATTTGCATATACCATCCTATAGCTTCCATAAAGCCACACTTTAAATATTTTTGCCTCCTGCATTCGTGTGGAATTTTAAAATGGCAACCAGGTTGAACTTCGGGGGAGCCTGACACATTGCTTTTAACCCTCAGTTTTTTGGTCTGCATCTGTCGCTCCTTCCATCTATATCTAGAGAAAAACATTACATCTTTTGAGTGGGGAAGGTTCGTCATAGAATCCTTCAAATCAGGAAGGAATAATTTGCTCTAAACTCATGAATATGTTTCTGTTTTGTCCATAATATTGTGTTAAAAATCTGCTAAAAAACTGAGAATCTTGCACAAATTGTCACCTGCCTTTGTTTCAGAATGATCTAAAAGGGATGGGACGATAGCGTTTTCGATTCTTGTCTTGATACATGGGTCACGATTTCGATGTGTGCTTCTTTTTTCTATTAATTTGTAAGATAAAGATGAACTTTTTCAATACATTACTTAATTAATTCGTTAATTACTGTAGTTTGTTGGCAAAAAAATCAGGACTTTGTTGTTTAATTGGTTTAATGATTAGACCCTTGACTTTAAACCAGTGTGCCTTGAGGTTTTGCCAGGTGTGCAATGAAAAAATGTCAGATTCGTAGATTCAAATGAATAATTTACCACTTTCGAGTGTTCTGAACAACTTCTTTACAAAAAATGAAAGATAAATAGCTACCATTGCCAAATTTAAAGATGCAGACACAATGACATAGACAATATTGCAATGTGAACGATTCATTTTTTTCCCCCGAAAGGTGTGAGTTGGTATTGTTTTTGCTGTTTTTTTCAAACAAAAAAGCATGTTGTGACTCAAAAAAGGTTGAAATACACTAGATAATAGACTATACATGTAGTTCTGAGTTTTTAATAAGGAGCATGTGTGATTATGATGTATGATAGACTATCAAAACCTACAATCACCTTTAGATTTCTCTTATTTGTGCACTTTACATTGCATTTGATTTATTTTGGTTATTTTCTTGACAGTGCGTCTGTGCTTTCATGTCTCTCTCATGTCTGTGATTCTCTGCCTCGTCCCAGCAGCTCCTCCCACTGACACTGAGAAAAACACACAGCTCTACTACTACCGCTATTTCACCGATAAACAAATTACACCAAGTAAAGGTGTCTAAAAGGGTTGTTTTCAAAGGAAAGCTTGGAAGATAATGTTGGAAGAAGATGTCTAAATGAATGTCTGAAATATGAGCGCCTTTAATTACCGACACACAAAGCCAAAAGCGTCTTCGAGTTTTTAAAGGTTCATATTTTAGTCATTCCTGGATTGATTTACGTAAAATAAAAGGTGACAGAAAGATAAAACCCGCGCAAGTCAGACTGGGTCACCAGTATCGAACGATTCAATACTATTTTGAGAATTGTCTCATCCCTATTGTCTAATCTAAATTGTTCCTAGCTCTCACGAACCCTTTGACACATCATATACATCATCTGATCGTGAAGTAACACCAACCCTTGTAGTAGCCGTAACCACTTTTAACCTAGATGCTTCACAATCTCGTGATGACGCATGAGAATATGACAGACAATTCACTTTGCTTCAGTTATTTGCTCTATTCTACACCAAGCATCCCAACAACATAAGGCAGCTTGCATCGTCAAACCACCGCCTTGTATAGCACTTAAAACATGGCAGCATTTAAAAATAGATACGTTGAGAACATCATTAAATCTTTTGCTGCGGGTGGCAAAGTGTAAGGCTCTGTGCCTACATCATCAATGAGTGTCAGTAAAGTCTAAAATTGGGAGGTGAACAACATATGCAGCTTTTATCAGCCTGTTCCAGACTGGGTTAGATCAAAGTAATAATGTTCCCTCAGGGCTGGACTCATGATAAAGAGAATACGTGTGTGTTCTATAAAATGCACTCTGGGATGCAAACAAATGATCAAAACAGCGAGTTGGCATCCAGATATTAGAGGGCTCTTTAATGATGCTCACTTTGCCAGCCAGTGGGGCCACAAACTCAAATGTTGTTGTGCATGTTTTGTAGTAGCTATTGGTGGTTTTGTTGATGAAAGTGATATTTTCATGGTAGCAGAAGTGGGCAGAATTTTCTTGAAAGTAGGTCACATTTTTTGATTTGACCATGATTCTTGAGTAACTGAAAAGGGTACTCAAATAAGAGTAACACAACTTACTCAACGTGTGGGACCATGTCTGCAAATTAGCCCTGAGCTATTTGGCCCAAGGACATGGAATTGACTGCACTTTAAACTGCAAAAAAAATGTGAAATGTGAGTATGTATCAAATAAACTTGGATACTGTAAATTAGAGACTTTTAGCCATCCAAGAAAGAGTAATTGTACCAGTAACTGTCTGGAATTGACTATTTTTTGTCATGTTTTTAACACCAGTATCCTCCAGCTGTATACTCTTGACCACCACATTGGTTGTATGTGTTGAATGAACTGGTGTAAACGCTCATGCGAGGAAACTGTTCGTCATAGGATGCCCAAACAGCACTTCAATGATAGGTACGACACAGAAACCAGTTTTCCAACAAAAAAAATTAAATTATATGCCTATTGGCTCTTAAGTATCTTTGGTTTGGCATCTCACGTTTTTTAACTTAACTCAAAATACTGTATGAATTGAAAACCACACATTACTTTTTTTAACTTTACATTCCCTCATCAGGATGTGTAGTAGCAGTCCATTTACTGGCAGCAGAGGGAATTACAACATGGGAGGGAACTAGCTTGCTTTGACACGTTGATGTTATGAATGCGATTTGACGGCGGTAAGGCTCAGTGCGACGACTGTTAATGATTTTTGGATCTAAAACAGCGCTGTAGAACTCTGGATCGCTACTTTCATGTGACTGATCTAAGAAATGTGAAACGTGTGTGCTCAGAGAAGGAGCAGAGAAGACAACATCGGGAACAGGATATATGAAAATGAAGCAAAATCCAACTCTGGCTATGTTGTTGCTGAGGGGAAATCATGAAATATGGTTAAAAGCTCCAATAAGTCAATTTTAAAGTCCAGCTTCATTTCAAAGAAGCTAGGATACAGGCCATTGAGGTCTCAGGAAGTGCCGAGAATACTTTTTGTGGGATTTTTAAAAGACATGTACCATTTTATTTTGGGCAGGTGTGGGTGGGAAGGGGCATCCGCGCAGAGAGCTCACTGCTACCTTGTAGAGCATGTTGCTCCACAATGGGGCGAGTGGGCAGTACAGTGTTCAGAGCGGCTCCCCAGAGAAGAGCAGACAGTGGGGGTTGAGTGGCAGTGAAGCGCCTTTCATTTGCCATTGGAGCACCAGGAGGAGGAGGACTAACTTTTAGGCTGTGGGCTTCAAGTACCACTTCAACTCTCTGTCGACTGACTCCAGGAGCTAGAGTTTAAGTTTGGCACCAAGACAGGACAGAACACAAAGCAAATTTACCAAGCATAATGGTGTTTTTTAGTGTGTACTTAGAGACCATTTGAAATGACTGAACATGCTAAATTTTCAATGAGATGTGTTAAACGGGTTATATTAAATGGATGAGCAGGCGTTCTGGATGATTATGCAAGTTCATGTAAAAGAATGACTCATCAAAAAGACAAATTAATGAGATGAGTGATTTGGCACAGGTTCTACATCAGTCTGGGGGAAAATAATCATCAACAAAAAAGAAAGTTTATTTACTTACATTTTCTTTGTGGTATACAATTTTCGTAGGAAAGGTGTCATTTAGAAGGTAAATTGAACCAAAGGAAAATTGATTTCTGTCAACTGAACAAAAGTGAAAGAAAGACGTTTCTCATCCAAGTAGCTTCTTCAGTTGCTCTGACAGAACTGGCGAGTCACTGCTTTATATCTGTCTGAAGGGAGGAGCTCACTAGACTCAGACTAACACAAGCTGGCTGTTAAAAATAAGGAGTACACGTTGTTAGAAATAATGCAGAATAAGTGTCCTTTAAGTTAACTATTGTTATTATTCATTAAGCATACTCTTGAGTACTTTTACTTTGACATCTCATGTCTTATAACAACAAAAAGGTCCAAAAAAGCTTATGTCTGCGGCTTTACCCATGTGAAGAAATGAATAATGGGCTCCATCTACTGCCAACAGAGAAAATTACATATGGAGACAAAAAAACATCTGAGGAAGGGAAACAGGCAGTTGTAGCCGAGCAGTTGTAGCCGAGCAGTTGTAATGATCGTGATTAGATAGCAGAAGTGCCCAGAATGAGTCTGACAATAATTTATGAACTTACAAAGAGCACCAAAGGTTCTCAAAGCCACGTCGCACATCGAGAAAACATCACATATCGGGCAAATTCAGAATGGAGTGTTTTTGATGGTCGAGGGGAGAGGATTTTCTAACCAGGATTCATCAAACTAGTATGGATGAAGCTAAGTGCACCTCCAGGTATGTTTTTGATGAACCAACAATGTTAAAACATGGTTAAAGGCTCAAAAAAGTCAACATAGAAACAGTTAATAATTACTGTAAAAAGCTTATGATAGTTTCAATGTAGTTACCTCCTCCCTTCAGACAGATATGAGGCCGTGACTCACCAGTTCTCTGTCAGAGCAACTGAAGAAGCTGCTTGACCAGTCGACAGAATTCAATTTCCTTTTGCTATGGAACCTCACCTGGACAACTGAGGGTCTACACAAACAAGGTACATTGAAGTTAGTCCACTAAGAATGTTCTTTTTTTTTGCCCAGACATACAGCTTGACTTTGCAGTACACCAGTTGCTGTTTTGATTCTGACCTACATTCAAAACATTGTACTTAAAGGCAAATCCAAAGGTTTCTATTTTAGAGTAAATTCACCTGGAGACATCTACGAGACGCAGAAACAATTAGCGCTGACTTATGCTGGCGCAGGTGCGGGGAAAGAGCAAAACAAAAGAGTCAATTCCTGTGAGCGCCTTAGATGGGGCGGCTGTTTAATCCAAATGTATGCAGCTCAGGTAGAGGAGCAGGTCAAGGACAGTCCGGGCCCAGATCTGGTGGCCATGTTGTAAACAGAGCAGCCACTTACCTGTCAATCAGAGGCCCATCGCTGGAGGAACCGACACGGATCCGCAATATCCACAGTCAGCAGGCAAACAAGGTGTGGAGAGGCGCAGCTTTGCTTTGCAGAGTGCTTTTGACCTCCAGGGTGAGACAATTTGGAATTCCTTCAAGCTGTGTGCGCGGCACACCTTGCTGGCCCTGTCTGCCTCTATCACGCTGCCAGTTAGGCCTAATCACAAGCGACGTATTGTCTTTCTGTCACTACCCTCCGCGGCCATGCAGGAAACAAAGTGTTCTATTCTCAGAGATGGGCTTTGGAAGAGGAGAGGCGAAGGAAAGTGCAACTATACTGGCGTTGTTTAAAGAATCGCAATTATCAAAATGGTTTAAATGCACCGTACGCCCCACATAAGCCATTGTCAATAAATGAAAGCAGTACTCCAGAGTTAAATGAAAATCAGATGAACTCTTTCTCCACTGCAGCTCTCTCTGTTCGGGCTTTGATTGGTTGATGGCTTCCATTAAAATGTCCAAATCAGATTAGGCTTCCATTACTTTTCAGAAACAGAGGTGAAAATGGTTGTTGTACATTTAAAAATGACCTAGATGTATGCGCCATAAAGCCGTGCACTGTGCAGGGGCTTTTAAATTATTAGGCGAGTGATATTTGCATTTTTATTTTTTGACTTCATTTCTCATAAAGCAATTGTGTTCATTACCACAAATGGGATTTGCGTAGCTTTACAGTTGGCTGTGAATTAGAAAAGGTGACTTGGAAGGCACTACAAGTAACTAACAATGAAGTGCACTAGAGTTCAAGTGAATTTTGGAACATCAAAATATTGTCAATTCAACTTTCTACCTTAAATTTCAAGAACTAAAATCAAATGTCTGAGTCACCAGGAATGAAGGCCTTTTGAGCCTATTCATTACCATGTGCTTTGACTAAAGACTTAAGTAGTTTGAATAATCCACTTAGCCTTGATCAAAATTTAAGTCCTTCAACCTGGGTTTAAATTTTTAGACGATTATAAGATGTGGTAAAATCATTTGAGAGTTGGTAATGTCATGCTGAATCTGCCATATTGTTATGTCTGACTGAAGTATAAACTGGAAAGACCTGTAAAAAGTCGTCATTATTATTTTATTTGTGGAAATCAACAAAAAAAGAACCCAGGTTTAAATAAATGGCCTATGAAGGTTTGGATAAAATGGGGCATAGGAAGGTGACGTATAAACTTGTCAGTCTGTCCCAAAGATTGTTTTTGTTCTCCCAATGTTTATGCATTTTACAGTGGATACTTTTTTTTTAATACATTTGAGAGCTGGTATATATATATACTTTCTCCATTACATTTTTTATTGGACTGAAAAGTAAGAGTTTATTTTTTATCACATTTATGGAAACATCTTTAACAATTTTAGAATTCCAAGTTCCGGCTTTGAGCAAACAGAATAGGTTTTACAAATGACCAAGAAAATTGCTTCTGATGAAAAATAATCAGGACCATTCTTTGTAAATATCACAATCTACTTTTACTTAAAGCTGGGGTACCTGACTTTTTTGGATGTAAATTTGTAAATTTTATGTTTTCCATCGAAGAATGTCTTGTGAAAGCATCACTTTCTGACAAAAATGTGACTTCTGCGTGCCGTCTGCATCCAACAATAAAGTATTTTGTCTCAAAGTAAGAGCTAAACGCGGCGCTCTGATTGGCTGCACTCGGGTGGTCCTCCTCAGTTTCACTTTGTCATATGAAAAAAAAACTGCTGTAAAGCTGTGCACAGGACTGAAAATGAATGCATGTGAATTTGAACAATGTGCAAAAGGGTTTGTAAGAGCTAGAGACGAGTTTGATTTAAAAACCTACCTCTGGTTCCGTGGTGTGAAAATGAGGTACCCCAGCTTTAAGTACATTTTTAAAGATGTATGTACATGGCTATTTTAGTTGATTTTTTTATGTGATTCTTTTGCTTGAGTAATTTTTTTGTTTGTTTGTTTTGTTGTGTGTTTCCAGCTCTGGCATTATATCTGTCTGAAGGGAGCAGCTAAGAAGACTGAAACTAACTTTATATATACAGCCCTATATTTTCCAAACATTTTATCATTTAAAGTGATGACTGACTTTGTCTCCGCCTTAAATCTTCCACACATCATGCAAAGTTACCAGGGACAACAGGCAGACAGCTCTTGGAACAGAGACATAAAATCCCTGCTCATTCAAATGTGGAGCTGTTATTGGAAGTTCTGCATGGAAGATTAGGTGAAATATTGTGACAAAAAAATGTAACAACCACCAAAATCAAATGTTCCACGAAGTTTGCAAGCACTCCCTCCTCTTCCGTATCTAAAACATTATTAGCACTATTCATTTCAATAGTCATTTGTGTGATTTAGTAGGTCTGCGAAATCAAATTGAGATTGCATATTCATATAATAGATCTCGTCATCATTACCACCGAGAGATATCAAGACACATTTCCCTACAGCTGCACCGGGGCTTTCATCTGAATGTGATTGCTCAATTGCATGTTTATCATCCATGACATTGTCGAAATGTTTCTTTCCCAGAGTCACCTCATAAAACCCTCATTTACAAAAGTTTAGCCGAGATTAGTCCATTAGCCAAATTACCTAGCCAAGCAGCTGATTTTGGAGCGCAGTCTCTTCAATCTGCCGCACAGCGTGGGATCAAGAAATGGAAAGCAAAAACCACACCAGAGGAGATTTTGGAGGGAAAGAAGAACAAAACACATGTGCGAGGGAAGACCGCGTTCGCTTGCCACTCGCACAGCCTTTGCGTGTCGGGTGTTAACTTCGCACATGTCAGGTAGCTTCATAAAAGATCCGCTTGCAGATAATTCAAGGGTCAAACATGGGTAAATATCAGGAAATGGCAGTCATCGATGGTGGCGTTGCGACACGCTAATCAAAACTTGGGAGGAAAAAGTGTGAGATGATTTATAGATAGGGAGAAATCATATCTAAAATACTAAAATGTACAGTGCAAATGAAAAAGCTTGATCAACAGTATCGACCATTGTTAGCAAACTGATGCTAGGCAAAATAGGATCTGGTCTTTACTTTATTAGTGCTACCTTAACTTATTGTTTGGGACATATTATGTAAAATCAACTCAAAGTTAGCACGGCGTTCCCACATCGTTAGCGTATTCAAGGTTGTATTTCGATTGATGTATGCAATGCGTGTTTGAGTGATCTTGTAGTAGCCTTCATTGGACTCTTGAGCGCTCAAAAAATCTGTTTTCCCCTACCCTCTATGTCCACCCACAGGTCTAACTGGCGATTATTCCAAAAAAAAGCAGACTATGGGTCATAAATGAAGGGTTCAAAAATGCCATAGTTCCTTTTCAGTAATAAAAACACATCAAAATTCCGCTGCTTGCTGGGAAATTTCACTTATTTCACATCAGTGGTGTCAGCAAGAGCCCATTCAGATTTATTCATGTGTAGAACTCAATTCACAGAGCTACACACATCAGTCTGATGCGAGCCAGGATACCAGTGGATCTAAACCAGGTCTAAGACTATTCCAGCTGTAAACTATGGCTGAGGTAGAGTTCTAAAAAAGGACTATAAACTTGTTCTGAAAGTATAACCCAAGGAGGACAAAATGTGGGATAAATTGACTCTAAATTCAGCAAAGAGTTGAACTGCAGAGGATTTTGTGTACCACCAAAAGGATCACAGTCTGAGGACCTGTACGACAAGAGAAGAAAGGCAAACTACAAAATGTCATTGGGTGGCCAAATTGAACCTGCTATTCTTCTTCTTGCAGAGTTGCTAACCTTTCTGCTAGACCTGTGTGTGAGATACAGACTACAGTTGTTCTGCATTCAATAAGAAAACAATCAATGAGAAAAGATCAAAGTAGTACTAAACCAGAGTATACCTTAGGGATAACCTGTCCTGGAACGAATTATACCAGGGGATGAACTATCCTGGGCCAAACTACACCATGTGCGGTAAAGTAAGCCAGACTAAACTCCTCTGGGCCAGAATATACTCTATTTCAGTGATTCTTAACCACAGGGGCGGGGCCCAAAGTAGGGCCGCAAGCACCTCCTTGAGGGCCGCATAATCACTAAAATATAATACATTTAATTTGAGATTGGGCCTCAAGTTACTTTACACGGGAAAAGTCGGGCCTCAAGGTAAAAAAGGTTAAGAACCCCTGCTCTATTTGTCAATATCATGTCTTGTTATTTAAGCCCAGTGAAGCCTAAATGTATTTGTTTATTCAATATTTGACTTTGCTGGTCAGTTGAGAAAAGATTCTGCTTTACAATCATGACCTGGCCAAGAAGCAGCACAAAAACAACACCTGGAGAATAAAGTGGCCTAAGTCAAAATGTACAAGGGTATAATGGACTTTAGGCTGCTTTAACCCCGGGTGTATTCCAGGCAGGGGATGTACTAGCCTGTTACACTGGTTTGTTCGACATTACAGATCAACTGGTCCTTGTTGTCCTGCGTACAAAACAAATGACTCCAATTCCAATCCAATTTTCCTGTTTTGAAAACATCACAATTTTGAAATCTTGCCAAATTAGAACAGTCATGTGAAGTGTTAACAGCCTCCAGTCATGATCATTCTGAATGAGAATGCTTTGAAAACAGATGCGTTTCGTCCAGTTAAAGCCAACTCCACAAAGATTTGCTTGTTAGTGTACTTTTTTCTGAGCAGGTGTGAAAGCTGGCGATCGATCTTTGATGTAGACTAAAGAATTGCTGTACTAAACTAAAAACTTTGAAAGACAGATGGAATTAATGTTTTGCGGTGCATTTTATGATGTTACTGTGAGGTGTTAATTGTGACTTTCAATTCAATTTAGTTTTTACAACACCAATCACACAAAGTTGATTTGCCCAATATTCAGAAATGAGCAGAAATGAGAAAATAATGTAGTGAAATATTCATCAGTCAGGAGAGCAGATTGGCCAACATTTTGCACAATGCGACACAGCAATTTTACTGAGAGGACCGACCAAACCTTTTAATTAGAAAAAATAAATAAATAAGTTAGAACTTGTCTTTAATTAGGTTCAATATCGATTTAAATTCCACCTTTTAAACTCATTTAAATGGAATTACCGTGTGCTCTTCAACTAATTCTTATATAGCTCCAGACACATTTTCAAATTGTTAAAGGGATTGTAACTGATTTTTACTGTTTTGAAATATGAAAACAGAACTAGATGAGATTAAAAACACAGTCCAGAGCGGGTTTTGTCGTCCCAGGTAATGTTAACAAACTTTAGCTGCTAACGGCGCACTTCCTGCTTCTTGTAGAATAAAGGTTCTATAAATGGGTGCAGAGAAAGCGCTCATTTTCACCCCAACCGATACTTTTACAATACAGGGGAAAAACAGATTTTACCTTATTAACTAGTACTTTTTTCCCCGCCACGTTTTTCACTTTTCAAAACAGTAAAAAAAAATAATCAGGTACAGCCCCTTTAAAGAAAGATGCAATTTAGTCCATATTTATCTTTTTTGGTTGGTATTTTGGATCGTTCAAGAGTACTGTTGATTAGTATGTGCTTTTTTTTTTTTTTTTTTTGACAAACTCATATATCCAGGAGCGACACTTAAAATAAATATTAAAAACGAACACCTCAGCCTACAATGTAAACATATTTTGAGGCATATCTGTGTAATATCGCATTGAGAAAAAGGAAAAAAGAAAAAAAAGGTTGATTTTTCTAGTCAGTCTGTGCAAGAGTTTGTTCAATTTGGCCTTGAGGTCCCATCTCTCCTCCAGCCAACAGTTAGTCTGTCGGATCAAACCTAACAGACCACCATCTGTCACTAGAGTACACCGCTGTTCCTTTTTGGATCACTTTTGTTTTGATCGACACTGACCACTCCAAACGGCGAACAAGCGCTGCAGTTTTGGAGATACTCTGATCCATCCGTGACAACCTGACCCTTGAAACTCTCTCAACTTGCCAAGACGGAGCAATAAATGATGTAACTTTTATATTACTTTTTCTTGTCAAATGGGATTCCACTTCCAAATGAGGTCAAAAAGTGTTAGAGTTTTACAAATCCTCTGTCCTGCCAGCCACTCTTTCAGTTCCGTTCAAACTAAATGGCAAGGTCAGAGATTAAAAGCCATTAATTCAGACTGCGCAATTACTCCGTTTAACTTCCACAACATTCTTATTCTCCTGCATGTTCCAGGTTGGCGTCTGGACCAAGGCTTGACCCTCCATTTGAATAAGTTAATGCGGTGGCCTGTTTGTGAAGTGAACTGCATTGCCGAAGCCTATATCAGCCCCATACAGTCGCCTCTGTGCAGAATTTGATTCCTTTTCATGTGTCATTCTCAAGGTGTCATTCTCCACCCCAGGTTGTTATCAGCACGTGGGCCCTGACAGCTTCAAGACGCTTCCTAAAGCTGGGGAAAAAAATACGCCAAAGCTTCACAATGAATATGTTTGGGGGGGAGAGAGCGAAATGACATATCGTTTGGGCGCAGAGGTGGATTGATGCCGCTTTATTCTTCCATTTAGTAAACAGCGAAGAGGCAAATTGTGTTCGTCTTGGCTTATTCATGGATTAGTATTGATACCGTTGTTATTTTCTCGTGTAATGCCTTTTAATAACATTGTGATTTGTATTAGGAATGCAACATAAACAAAACTAGAAAGGATTTTAGCGCTGGAGCTTATGAGAGGAAGAAATATGGCCGCACAAAATGACGGTCAAGGTTGAACTTAAAGGTGCAGTATGTAACCTTTCTGGTGGACTGTGCACCATCTCCACTGGGGCACGACAAGGCAAAGGAACAGGTCAGATCTGTAGTATTATAAGCCCATTCCCAGTAAGAATGTATGTTTTTCCGGGTATTTTTAGAAATCAAAGGAAAAATATTATGCATTTTTATGTTTTGTTGTTAGCCTTTAAACATGCTCTTGAGTGCCTTAAGTTAAATTTAAAGATATCAGTTTGAAACTTCTCTTGTATTTTGCTCACATAAATGTATGGAAAACAGGCACGTTTTCCATTTTGTGAAATCATGTTTATGAAGATTTTCGACATCTTGTTTAGTTCTTGAGTGAACTAGATCTGACTGAAAACTGGTCCAAAAAACGTCATTATCCATAAATTCTTCTGTATTTTCCGTCAAAATTGTGTTAAGTGCAAGATTGTAAAGTTTAGTGTCTGTGAGTGCTACTTAAAGTGGTGATCTTTATGTCTTTAGAAAGAAAAATGTATTTTAAGAAAACGGCCTTTGAAATGACAATGTCCCATACAGATGTATGGATGCGAGTGGATTATATGAAGTAATAACACTGTTTATATAATGGTATTTTTATAATAGTATTTAATATTTAGGAGCAGATTGGACAAGCTTGTTGTTTCTACATGAAAGCCTTTATGTTGAGAGAGCAAATTGACCAAAAGCAAAAAAAAAAAGAGGAAAATAGATTTTCCCTGTAGTGTCTCACCTTAAAAAGTTTGTATCCGTTTTCCACAACACTTACTCAGTTTTACCGCCATCTACTGTAAAGTTTAAACAAGTTATATAAAGAACAACACAAGAGTTATTCGAGAAATGATAGTTACTCTAGCAGTTGTAGTGATCGTGATTAGACGACAGAAATGCTCAGAATGAGTCTTACAGTGATTTATGGACTTAAAAATATCTGAGCCATACATAAAAAAAAAAGTCACTTGAAAAAATTCAGAAGGTAATGTTTTTGACGGTCAGAGGGGCGAGGATTTTCAAACCAGGATTCATCAAACTTACATGAATGAAGCTAAATACAACTCCAGGTATGTTTTTAATGACGGAACATCAGGTTTAGAGCCCAATAACATCAGTATAAAATATGTGTCTTTTAGCACCCCTCATCAGAAAGGTTACATAGTGCACTTTTAAAGAATGCATACACACAGTAGTTAAAGTACTGCTCAAAAATGTCATGAAACTTTTTAAATATTTGAAAATCCTTTCCGAGAGAGTTCAGATACAAAGATGAACCGTCTAGTTGAGAGAAGCATTTTATTTTTCTTTCTCAAAGTCCAGCACATTCGCCACGAGGCACCTTCTGATCATAGTGCAATCTATTGCATCAATCACCCTGGGGAATGCGGAGAATTAATTCCAGTTGGCTAAATATGCACCTCATTGCTCTCGGTATTGAAAGCTTCAGCTAGCTACCTGCAATATATTACAAGAGACTGTTCAGAGGCGGCAAGGAAGGGTGAATCCATCATGCTTTGTGAAAATGTGTTAGTGTCATCATGTTGACTGTTGTTAATCAGGATATAAATAGTTTTTAATTAAACCTGTTTATTCAACTGGATCCAGAAAAAGAACATAGCTATGATATGGTCTATCGAGTGTAAAGATGGAACAGACATGGGTTAAATTGTAATATTTGACAACCTGAAAGCACACCTTTAAATGTTAGGCTTTCACTCGTGACTCATTTCAAATTGATTTATTAACACATTAAGGTTTTTGTTTTTAATCAGTGGTTCAAAGTTGTAAAATAATTGAGGGTTAAAAAAATATTAATAATAATCCTTCATACCAGACTATGCTGTGTAACAACAACACTTTGTGGCAAACTATACTCACGGCTAGAGATGGGAGTATCTTGAGCAAGGTATCAATATTTTGTTACTGACTCAGTACAAATGTGGGTATTGATATTGTGATGCAATTAGCATTACTGATAATACTAGAGCTAATTATATTTTAAAGCTAGGCATTCATTTTAGGCCAGCTCTTCTTTCTTTTGTGTCAGAACACCTTCACTATCGCGTATTGGACTGATTCATCTGTGTCAGGTCCATTTTTGTCCCATAGAACCTATTTCAGGTACTTTTTTATACATATATTTATTGAAATGCTTCATCCACAAGGTTTAGGTATTGTAGCAGTATTGAAAATAGTACAGAAAAAGTACTTTGTATCGTATCGACACCACAAACTGCGCTGTCGCCCATCTCTACCCTCAACAACGAGCAGTTTCAAAATACCATACGACCCTGGCAAGTCATTTAATGTGTTACTTCGTCCAGTCTCAGCTGGTTGTTGCAATGGGAATGGCATCTGAATTGAAAAAAACAACAACAAAAAAACAACGCCAAGTAATTACTGTATGTGGCCAGCAGAGGTGAGTAGAGCAAGCAAAACCTCAACGAAATATTTCGTTTAAAAGGGCTTTTACCTCATTTTCAATGAAAGTTTCAGAATCAACTTCCATTCTCTCGCTCTGATGTAGAACCATGACAGAAAAACAACTGTCCGAGCTAGTCTTGGACAGCAGTTTCCACACGGTTCTCCTCCAACGAAATGCCTTTTAATTATTTAGGCAATGGATTCACTTTCAAAAACTGCCTTTACATTTTACTGTATGGAGCAAAAGGCCTATTCCTGAACCAAAAAGTATGGTGTCGAAGCAGAGAAGTGCTTCTGCTAAACTGCAACATGAATAAGCCGTAACCCAACAGTCCACATTTCTCAGCCCCAGCCCCTCGCTCTTATGTGAGTGTGTGCTGTCTTGTATGGAGAATCCCCTCTTTGGCCGCGGCACTCCTTCTGCACATCGCTCCTGAACAAGAAAAACAGAAACACGCAGCCACGCCACAAATCCCCTGACACCCGGAGATTGCAATAATCTCTCCTCTTCTTTACATTCTTCCATTTCCTAATACAATCCCACAAAAACAAATTTATGGTAATCCCCCGGTGCATATCCATTGCTGTTGTCAAATCCACATGAGGGGCAGCCAAACATGCTTTTCTCTCCCTTCTGTATCCGCAAGTATGGAGGCACTGAGCATTGTGCTTTGTAGTAATTACTTCCAAGCACTTAACTTTAATTCACATTAACTTTGGAGTGGTGTTTTGAATCTGGCTTACGCCACAATGATTTTTTTGAAGTTTCCAATGCTCAAACTTGCTCATTCGAATGCCTATTTCCAAGAATGTTAATCGAGACTAAAGCTGAAAAATGAAAAGAAAGCATTATACAGCTGTCACATAGTGGTTTTGGACGCCAGTTATATTTAAGCCGAACATACGGTCTATACATGAACACATGATTCCGGCTTGTACTGGTGGATTGACGCGCATGTTGGCTTTGCAGATTAACAATATGGAGGTTTATTAATGCGCGTGTTATCTCAGTGTCTTAAGTCGTTTTTCATAAATTCTGTACCAGGGATTTCTAATATTTAATCCGTGCTCGTAACCTTAAGCATTATCGAACGTAAAAATAAGTCTTGTGGTCATTTCTGATGGTTTGTCTCTCCAAAATTGTGTTTCATGGTGTTATTTTTCATTAAAATGTCAGAATAAAGCATCTTGTACACATATTGTAAGATAGGTAAGGTTATTAAATGTCTTAGACGCATTTATAAAAGGGGCTGTTTAATCATACATTCTCAAAGATAGCAGTAATTTAATAAACTACAAATTACAGAGAATAGATAAATAAAAAACTACTATATCACCTACCTGGTGTTGAAGTTCTCTTCGGTTGAGATGAGAATGGATGGGTGCCTAGAGGAAGTGCAAAAAGGAGATTTATGAATGTAGGTGCAACAGAAGAAGATTTTTAACAGTAAAATAGGTTTGGCTTTTGAAAACACTGATCTGGAAAGAGTAAATTTCATGCCTTTGTTGGTTTTTAATGGCACTTGACTGACTGTGCTCAGTTCATTGTGTTCATACAGTAAAAGTAAATAAGAACATGCTCTTTTACACCTTTCTTCAGAACCAAACCAACATCAATGTCTCAATAATGCTAATCCTTAACCTTCAATCTTGGAAAGGCCAGATCAATGAAATCAAAACACCTCTAAAAATGAGTTCAAAATGTGCAATCAATCGTGACGCATCAACGAGTTTTGTTGTTTTTAGATCTGATTAAACGAGAGAGGAGCCAGACAATAGTTTAATTCGCAACACAAAAGTTTTCAGTTAATTCTAATCAGAGGAAACGAGCAGAAAGACCCTCTCCTTTCTCGGTTGCACGGGAAGTTGATGCGCACTAGCTTCAAGGTCTTTTTGTGTGTCTGTGTGTGGAACTTAAACCTGCTGCATGTATAAGTAAAGCTATAATGGAACTCTTTGCATGTAACGAGAATTGGAGAATCAAATCCGGGCACGTATGGATGTGTAATGCGGTTCAAATGTGAAGTGGAAGAGAGGAGGGAAAGGGAGAGAAAGACAGATGTGATGAAGGAGGTACAGCAAAAACAGACCGAAAACCAGTTCATCCTCAGAGTTCAACCAGCACCTATGTCTGTGAAAAAGCTGGACAGCACAAGAACTTTTTACCCCCCACAAAATACAGGCCTGTTTGATTCATGTTCGAACATTTTAAGTGATTAAAATGAGCAGTAACATGTTTTATTTTTATTCTGGAAGCGGTAAAAAGTTGAGTCTAAGTGGGATCATAAGTTGAGTTATAGGCTGCATATTGTATTACTTATGCAGCGTCCACAGACACGTCTTTCCTGTGTCATAAAAAGTCCCAGGTGACACACGACTCAAAAGTAATTTTTTAAACTGTATCCGTGCGAGTTAACACAAGTGTGGAAGTGCTCAGGATGAAACTTTAGAGAGAAGTGTTTCATTAGACGTTCGTGGAGACAAAGCTAAAATTATCTTGACAGCACCGCTAGATTGATCCCGACCAGTTTCGGACCTGGGTGCTTGTTTCTACGGCAACGCCACATTTTCAACGCGACTGAGGATTTGACAGGCCTAGATTGCCTAATAAGGCAATCTTATTAGGCTTATAATAATAAGCTTTTGCCTTCACTCTGGTTCGTGGAACATTCCCACTGTCTGGCACTCCCACCGCAAATCTAAGTCAGATGTGTCATTTTAAAAAGGAACAAACGTATAACAAATAAAAGGGACGTACATGAAGTCAAGGTTAACAGCGTATCCCTGCTTGATCATATTTTCCACGGTGTAGGCGTGTTTGCTACGTTGAATTTGTGGCTGATGTATATAATGGGCTATTCCACAATCTTGTTTATTTAAGCGTATTTATCAGTGCGCATAGTAATAACAACGCTACCACAGATATAAAAACTTTAGCTGCGGTAGAATGGACGGCTTGGCTGATGATGCTCATGGGACACACAAAGGCTTCCAATCGTGCAGCGCCCAATTAGGTGCAAATAGCTTCCTCTTCTGCTCGTAATTTTGAACCAATTTCTGTCATTGACCTCTGACCTCAGGTACTTCCATCGACACATCTGCCACTTGTTTTTCCAGACTGTTTTGGTAGAGGTGCAAGAGCAGAATCCCAGTAGATTTGAACTTGATTAAAGTCCGGTCGCCTATAACTGGACCAATTTTAAGGTTCCTCTAACAACAAAAACTCACAGATTGAGCTTTTTGTTGTGTTTTTGTTGCGCTTATCCTGCAAAAAGAAGTATTTCCCCAGTTACGTCGAAGGACTGGTCAAATTTCCACTTTACCTTGATGTGCCGCTGTAATGAAACGATAATTGCAATGTTCTGATCTGAGTCATTTTGAGAAAAGTACAGTCTTTTTAAGGAATACTTGATCTACGTTTTAGTGCTTGGAGAGACTGAAAAAACAGCTAAGTCCACTTAAAATACCATATTTTCTTTCTATGATCTAAAACATTTTGTGAACCCAAGCAGCTCTTTTTCCTGCAGGAATATCTTGAACATACCCGAGTAATTATGTTGCTGCTTTTTTGCATACGGACTAGACATTTCCATGCAGAAGTGCTCAACTGTGGCCACTGACACAGCTGAATCTTACACACACCTCTGCTACATTTGATGCTGAGTGGTTCCGTTCGCCGTTCTCTGAAGATAATAAGTCAGCCACGACCAAGCATCCTGTCCCGGCGCTGTCCTGTCCCACTCTATCAACACATCCCTCTGAACACAGCACCTTTGACCAAGGGCACCACCAGTGTCTCAGAGTCTCCTGGAACAGCTAGATTTGGAAAAGGACCTGGCATTAACACTAGCCACATACGCCTTTAATTGCAGAAGCAGATACATGCTAGATAAACAGCAAAGTTTCATTTTTGATTGTAATGTAAATTGCCGTTAACACCAAAGCCTCGAGAGAAAACCAGATGTAGAAGTGTTTTGTGTAGATTGTTACCGTTAGCAATTAGCACCGAAATCAGCCTACATGCTAACAACCTTGTGATAAACATGTCTTAAATTACTGTTATTCTGGACAATGATGCACCAAACAATAGTTGGTTACAACAGAATGACAATGAAATGTATGTTTTCTTTCATCAAGCGCAACAAATCAAACAGTAATAAGTTAACTTTAGAAACTATATTGACTGAAGTTAGATATTGATTATCGGTCGTTGGCAAATGTAACTTATAAACAACTACGTGTCTACGCTCATTCAATAGTGTGGTTTTTTGGTCAGTTTGCTCTCTCAACATGTGGTTTCATGTGGAAACAACAACCTTGTCCAATCTGCTCCTAAAGATGTTATATTCTTTCATTTAATCTACGTCATCCATAAATTTGGAAAAATGCATTTTTCTTCTGTAGGGGACATAAAATTACCACTTATGGTAACACATGCACTCACCAAACTTTACCATTTTGTACGAAACAAGATTGTGCTGAAATGTACAGAAGTATTTGTTTATGTCTAATTCCAAGCCTGATTTATTAGTTTTAAGTCTTAAAAAATGAGGCCAATTTTCAGTCAGATGCAAGATATTTAAAATTCTCTATGTAAATTTTTTGTAACTAATATTTGTTCAAAAAGAACCAAGAAATGTAAACCTGGTTCTGTCCATTTTTCAGGTTTAAAGTTCCCAAACATGTGCAATTTGTGGCCATTTTTACACATAAAATTCCTTATTTCTTAAAAAAAACATTACATGACACTTTTTTTCTTACATTTAAACATTTACGTTTAAACTACAGGAGAAGTATCAAATTGATATCTTTTAATTTAAGATGTATTTGACCCCTGTAGTCTCACCTAAATTAATGAATCGAATGTAAACATAAGAACCTATGAGTGTGCGTCCTGGTACTTGTGTCACTTCAGGAAGAGTCTTGTAGAGTACATTACATTTATCTAACTTGCAATTTATCAATACAGGCCTTTTTGTTGCAAAAAACATACTTTGAAAACATGTTTTGAATTAGCTTGCCTCTCAACAGATCTGACTTGGCCAGGTGGCTGCTTGCTCGTCACCATGGAGATAAATTCAACGCTACATTGTGGAAAATTGCAGGTAAAGCAACAACATCTCCATGGAGACAAGCAGGTAACATACCCTCTATCAGAAACGCTACACAAAAAAGAGTTTGTTGTTTTAGCAATTAAACCAATTACACGTTTTGAATAGTAACATATTCCACTGAACATGATATTTTAAAATACGTTTTGCACTTAATTCTAGACATCTTTAAACCTCAATTACGAGAAAGAATATTTTATTATATCCATTTCCTCATACATTTATCTCTTTACTGTTTAACTATAGCAATACATTTCGGGGCTATTATTGAATCGTTTTAATATCACATTGTAATAGATTTCTCCTCATATCATCCTCTACGCCATTGAAACAGCATTCAACAGTCAGTGACTTTTAAAGGACACCAGCCAAGTTAATGTCAAGCCCTGATAGAGACATAATACCGCAACACTGTTTATCACAGACAAATACTTCTGGCAAATTCCTCTTCCTCAGACACAAAAGATTTAGCCTTGGCGGTAAAGTAGAAGAAAAAAGTACAAAAAAGGAGAGAGGAGTGATTATTCTCGCTCGTGTTCTAGTCAAGGTCCCGCTGCTTTAGTTCAGTGTGCTGTTTTGCCAACTAGTCTTTGAAAAGGATGACAAGGATATCAAGTTCGTGTGAGGTATTCCAAGGTTCAAAAACAGTACATGCTTTTGGTTAAATACAAATTCTTCTGTCTTAATTAAGCTGCTGAGAAAACGTCCCACTTTAGAAACATAAAAGTGAACGATTCTGCCTAATATTTAACCACGCTGATGGTTATTTACGCTCAACTAAAACTGAGATTAAAATGAGCATAACTGGGCATAGTGTTGTCTGTGTGTTATGCAACATTCCTATTGGAAACGATTCTGTTTATGGCATGTGCTAAGCAAATAAAATTGGATTTAATTGGATTGGACAAGATAAAATATGAACTTACACAAAACTACAACAGAGAAATAATTCTTTGAGGGAAGGGGTTCTCTGTAAGGCTGAAAAAGATCTTTATTTTTTATTTGAAATGTCTTGAGTTGTCTACATTGAGTTATGAACCTAGCATTTTCAGCTCCTTGGAAGGACAGCATCTCATCATACAAGTTAATTTAGACATAGACAGAAGCAGAAAAAACATACAAAAATAGGGAACATTTTAAAAATGAAGAAGTCCAGTTAGCATATTCATAAAAATAAGCATTCACAAAGCGTCAAAGAGCTGGATTGTTGTTGTCGGTCTGCATTTTGACGTAAACAATGAGATGAAAGAGAAACTATTTTATGTGTGAAAAGCTGCAGTCCACGCATTTGACCACTAAATAGCACTGTGTTCCTACAGACGCACTGCACAACATGGCAGAAGTAATCTTACCTTCTGTTTACATCTTGGAGAAAAGTTTCAGTCACTTCATTTTTTCCCCCAGCCCACCTATGCCAAAAGGTGGCTAGGCAAGCAAATGTTTATTTTTTACATTTTTTTTTTCTCACGGTTAGGGTTAGCAGTTATTTTGTTTAAAGGACACATATTATGCTATGGTGACTATTTAGAGCTTTTAACCATGTTCTTACAGTGCCCTGTCATCAGAAACATACCTGGAGTTGCATTTAGCTGTATTTACTCAAGTTTGAGGAAACACTCCCTGCTGAGCTCCCTCTATCTATGTTCGAAGTTTCCCGATTTTAGACAGGATTCTTTGACTGTTTTAAGTCTTTAAATCATCGCCAGACTCATTCTGAGAATTTCTGCCGTCTAAACACGATGACTGTAACTGTGTGAGAGCTTAGCATACCAACAGCATATCAAACCATTGTGTATATACACATATGTAATTGCCTCTGCAGCCAGTAGATGGAGCCACAGCTCCAATTAATATAATATCTCCCAAGGTTAATAAATAAAGTTATATTGTTCTTTGTTTTATTTTTAGTTGTAAAACATGAGATGTCAAAGTAAAAAGAGGTTCAGCCTAGCAGCAGTAGATAATGTGTTTAGACGGCAGAAATGCTCAGAACGAGTCTGGCGATGCTTTAAGGACTTTAAGGACAGGTAAGATTCTCTGATAAGTGACGTATGAAGTCTGAAAATTATGTCCGTGGATGGATTTCGGAAGGACGTGTGTCTGACGCTCGTAGGGGGGAGGGTTTTTAAGTGACTATTCCTCAAAACACTGAACACAGTCGAATGCTACTCCAGGTATGTTTTAATAAATATTATTAAAACCTCAAAAAAGTGACTGTAGCAGAATATGTTCCCTTTAAGTTTAAGGCTTTAAAACAGACTAGCTAACTGAGTCTTGGCAGAACTACATGAAAAAAACTTTCAGACCATGTTCTTTTTTGAGGTTTCTGAGGTCATGAGGTAAAAGTAAGTTGTGGATGATTTTCTGAAAGTTTCTTGTGTAGATATAAACATATGAGGGCTTAAAGTATTGGCTTTTGCTATCATGGGATACTTGCATGGGTTAGAGTTAGGGTTAGATCCAGTATTTATGAACTCAGAACGACCTCCTGTCCCAAAAGAAACTACCTCCTCCAGCATTTTCAGCGGGCCGAGGATTCAACACGCAGCCTGTCATGTAAAAGAGAGAGGCCAATGCGATATCAAAACATTGCAGATTTGTGAAAACCTCTGGCCATGTAAACAGCCCCTGATATACTCAATATGCAACAAAAGTTATGTGAAAATTTGCTTGGTCACATGTGATTACCTCTTCAGCCTTTTCTTACCAAGTCATGTTTCTAGAATCCATTAATTATTTTAGACCTTGTACTAATATATTCAATGATAATAAGCTTCACCAAACTTGTTAAAACATGTGTCTATTCCAAGAACAAACGTGGATGAATCAGTGAAATGAATCAAGCAAAGACAACTGCTAATTTCTTTCTCAGTACCATAACTTTGATTACAGACTTGGCTGGCAAACGTGCTAAAAAGAAAGTAGCCTTCAAGGTTTCAGCAAAGAAAAGCACAATTATAAACATTATGTGGACGGTAACATGGTGTGGAGAGCTGCACAGGGCTCTTGGCTGTTTTATTATGTCCATCATAAACCTCTATTACGAGAGTTCTCAGAGGGATTGTAGAAGCAGACTCTCTCCTGACAATCGTCTTCTTATCTGCAGCTTTATGTCAGTGGAATGTACTCCAAATACGTACGTTTGTAGAAGAATGGGGTGGAAGACTGGAATGTCTCAAGTAGTAATGATTTTTATAAAATTGTGTATTATGACACTGAAGGAAAATTATTGATCTCAACTGAATCTGACACAGGAAAAGTAGTGGAAATACTTCAAATCTATACTTGGATAACATTCGAAACAGTCAGTTCAGGAGACGATTCACAGCTTTTTGCCTTACCATTCATTTATGCAGAGTGATATACAACAAGTGCACTTCAAAACAATGGTTACAAAGATCCAAACATTCAACTAAGCCTTTCATTTACTGTCCTCTGTTTATCCCGTTAGAGGCTGTGGGGCTGGAGCCTGTCCCAGCACCAGCAGGTACTTCCTGGATGATTCAACCACTGTGCTAAAGTCTGCACGTGCACAGTCACAATGCAGATATACTCATATGCATCCTGTTTCAGGTCTTTCCATCTGGTCAGAGATTTGCTGGTCCAAAATGCAAAACGCTTTCTGAATAAAGGTCTACACTGATGGTGGTGGAAACTGATGGAAACATTACAAAGCATTTTGGATGCAGGCTTTTGTGGAAATGTGGTGTCCAATCAAGTCTTCCCTTAACTTCTTTTCATAGATACAGCATCTGAAAAAAACCCCACTAATGGACCTCTGGGGGGAAAGAAATCCATTACTTTTAATGTAGAAGGGATCCGCTACCACCCACTGTTCAACAACCACAAGAGCAAATGCGGACTTCAGGAGTTATATTGTGCCAAATACAGACATAAAGACATGAATAACATAGTAGTCCAACAAGCCAAATGTATATGAATAGCTTATAATGCTAAGGGTAGTTTGGAGCTAAATGCTACTGCAACACCAGCATGACTTGATGTGTTTTAACATCTACAGAATAATTTTGTTATCCTTCTGAGGTAACGTGATGTCAATAGGTTCATTTAAGACGCAATTGGGACTCGACTTATTATTTGTGCTTAATATCTTAATACCTCGTCTGCCTGGACGAACTCCTTCTACTTTAGATGAACTGTTCCTCATCTCCTGCTGGAGGGATCTCTCTACACTGGTGGACTGCTCCTTGTCCGCCTGGAGGAACTCTTTAAAGCCACCTCCCTCTTGAGTGGTTCTGGCTCCACAGTCCAAGTGGATGCGTCAGTCCTAGTTAATCTGCAGCCTGTCCGTCCGTGGGAGTAGGATCTCTCCTTCACTGTGGTTCTCCCCGAGGTTTCTACTTTTTCCCATGGGGTTTTTTGTAGTTTTTCCTCGCCGCGAAGGAGGGTCAAAGGACAGGGGCATTCTGGGACAGTTATCTGAACTGCTTTTACCTGTGGCCCATCGAGGCAACTGTTGTTGTGATTTTGGGCATTATAAAAATAAATTGATTTGATTTGATTTGATTTGAATATACACAAGTCTACTTTGCCAGGAAACCTCTGAATAAGAGTGAAAAAATTGCATTTTCACCTACAGCGGATCACGCCCCCCAATATATGAAGCATTGTGGACTGTATTAGCCCTTTGGATTAGACTAAATATTGGCTAACCAGTATTACTTTACTGCTATCGATTCCTGGCTAAAAGATCAGATTTGCAACCTGTGCAACATTGCCATCACGCACAACCTCACAGCAAAGTTCAACTACTGAATTAGAAGAAGTAGCTGGCCAGAGCCTCTGTTTGTATTCTCTATTCTCTTCTATTCTCTTTTTTTTAAATCAATTCCTGTCACTCTGGACCTGTATTTCACATACTGCGTGTTAAAAGGGCCAGGTTATTTGTATTGCAGTAGTTTTAGCACCCCCTAATGGACACTTTATTACTTTAATTTTATTTTTTTATTTTGGCATGTTTATGGTCACATACTAATTCCACTAGGACCCATGTTTCTAGAAAAGAGAAGAAAATGGTCTCATGTTCAGAAAATGCATAAAATGTTATCTGTGCGTGCATTAGCTAGCTGCATTTATAATGAAGCTAGCTGTAATGATATTGAACTTTACACATGTTATTATTTATACTAGTTAGCATTGCTAAATAAAGCACAGTGGAATTAATAATAATGCATATTTAGTTTATTTATGTTATCTGTATTTGTACTTTACAGAAACCACAGATTAAACATAGTGAAAATGAAAGCTGGCCCGATTCTTTCGCAAGTGGACATACTGCAGCAGTTATCATCCCCAAAATAATATTTCAATCAGCTAAATTCGTAACACTGCGTTTCCAACCTTCACACCCATTTTACATACTATATGCACGGGTTTTAGGTGGCATGGGTTTTACAAAAGGCAGATGGATCCACAGTGGCGGGAAATATAATTGAGCAAACGTTAACTATATTTTTTTCCCCTGTCTTTTTCTGTACCGCGATAAGTCTTTCAAAACACTATTCACTTATGGACTCGCCATTGTCCCAGTTCTTTGTCAAGCCCGGCACATATCAGTGAAGATCAGTGCTCCATGGCTGATGTGCTGCTAACAAAAGCTAATGCAGGGAGGTGTATATTTGTCCTGACACTGTTATCTGTCAACCCACACTCACAACCTCTCACTCTCCCACTCCTTCCCCCAGTGACCTCTGACGGGATTGATGCAGTTTTACCACATCCAGACTGGACCGCCGCAACGCTCAGTGAGAGGCATAGGGGGCAGTGGAGCGCGAGAGAGGTCAGCGATATGATTACCCCAGAGTGTCAATACTAAGGGGAGATGCGAGGAAGGTCCCCGCTGGGCTGGAAAATGAATGGCTTTGACCTCATCAAACCTGCGGAAGCATCTCCACTCGCTAATTAAGATTGAGTGGAAGAAAGTCATCAGAGTACAGGGCCAGCTATCGGAGCTGAAGCTAATCAAGAGCACTCCACTCCACTGCACTTTGTATTTATCAAAGGCCCGAGATGCGCCCAGGCAGGGTTCTGTGGCCGCGATAACAAGTGTTGCTGTCATAACAGTATTTCTTTTCATGACATTGTCCTTTGGGAAAGTCATTTTATCCAAATAAGAACAACAACGTCCCAGGTTAAATTCCCAGTTTGTGTTGGGTTTTGAGATTTCTTATTATTTTTGTATCTGGATCTGTTTCCTGTGGGTACTAGTTGTCTTATCAAACTAAACATGCACAGTAGGCCAATAGTTACTTCCTATAGAAATGCAGTTTAATAAGATTTTGTCAGTAGCAACCTCAGCAGCAGTATAATTATTTATTTTTTGCAAGAAATAATACATCAGAACATTTTGGTTGTCTAATTCCTATAAATACATTGGTTCTAATGGGAGAGGGCTGGAGTGTTTGGTCCTGTCATGGCGCCCTTTCACACCACTCTCAATAGGCAGACATGGAGAGGGCGGGATCTAAGATATTTACTCCTAACCAGGCTGGAATAAAGGATAAAGGTGGGGGTACTCTGCAGCCATCCACTGATCCTGACAGTATTCAAGAATTGTTTACAGAAACAGACACATACATACAGACACATCGTCCACAGATAAAAATATCTGAAAGAATGATTTCACAATAGCTGTAATTGAATCTGGGGAACTTAGTGTTGTTCTGTTAAAGAGGTTCTGTTAAAAACCAACAACAACTGCAAATTGGAGTTCATCTATATTACGGTAGTTTAATAGAGTCTAGAAACCCTGACAGCATAAACAGCACAGAATGTAACCACAGTCCCCAGGCATCAAACATACGGAGCTCTGAATGGCACCTTTGTGCAAACTTCCATTGTGGAAAATATTGTAAATGTTATGTAAAATTCTACAAATTACATACAATAATTATTTTTTTTCATGGCATCCATTCTTTGTGTCCCTATAAAAGTTTATTATATGAATCATAATGTAAAAGAATGATGCCCCAATAAGAAACACGCTATTTCCAATTAAACTCTACAACATCCATCATAAAGCATCACTGTAAACCAAGCAGAGCGCCATTATTGGCTCTCATTAATACAGTACATAGAGGCAGATGGCAACGGGATGGGGAATGTGTGTCTATACGTTTATATACAGTAATGGGTGTGGGATAAGACACTGGCAGTGAATATGCCAGCGGAGCTGTTTAAACATACACAGGATTTTGATTTATGATGCAGATGCTCTTAAGGCATCTGCAAACTCCTGTACACACAGTCAAATGATTAGTATGGGATGCAAAACACACCCGTAATTATCACTACATCACCATCATGGGTTCATTGTCATCACCTATGGACCTTGGATTGATTAGATCTAAACAATGTTTACATTTCTAGCCCCATGCGAATTGTCCATGTATGTAAATTTTTGTTTTGTTTTTTAAATCCCCCAAATATTACCCGTATAGGCTTAACTCTAGGCAAGGCAAGGCAAGTTTATTTGTAGAGCACAATTCGTACACAAGGCAATTCAAAGTGCTTTACATAACAGGAAAAGTTGCATTAAAATCACAAAACACAAAAAGACACACAGAATCATTTTAAAATAAAGCGCTTTAAAAGAGAAGAGTGCAGATAGATCTTTTAGTCGTATGCACATCTAAAAAGAACAGTTTTTAGCCTGGATTTAAACATTGTCAGAGTGGAGGCCTGTCTCACATCTTCAGGGAGACTGTATGTTCTAGTCCTCAGTTTTTAGTCCGGGCATTGAAGCTTATATCACTTCAAACGGTCTATACGGTCCATTTCTCATGCATATTTTAAATTAATAATATCTTTTCATCGCAGACTATTGTTTATTGTTTCATAAGAAGTAATGTCAGTGAATGTCATTCCCATTGCAACTACGTGGTAAGGAAGTACATTTGATGCTACAAAAGGCACATAATGCTGCAAAACAACCTAAAACAGAAGCAACACTATGATATGAGTGCAATATTTCAATGTGGTTTTAAGTCCACCATTTCCAAAATAAAGTCCATAAAACAATCATATTACTGACATTGCTTATTCTGCGAAAACATACACAACGTAGAGGTTGTGGGGTCATTTTACAAGCTTCTCTAAAACGAATCCCATAGAAATATATTATAAGGCTTGTATTTACAATAAAAACACTTTCATTATTGTAAAACTTGAGGCGCACGTTTGAAAAGGCTACAAATCCCTCACTATGACCTCAGTGCTCTCTTTTTCTGACACCTCCAGAAACACGTGACGATTGTGTTGCTCTCACCTCTGCAGACATGTCGTAATCACACTTCCACCGTGTGCACCGGCCGCAGGCACAGAGACACTGCTCCTTATCTGCAACACAAACAGGTGTGACCCCATCACACCAGGAACCCTGTGATCCTCCTGGAAGGTCCGCTGCCACAAAGAGCTCCCCCCGATGAGTAAAGGCGATATATTGGAGGTTGGATCTGATTATCCTTTCCAAATTCGCTCCATCACTTCTTTTTACCACACCTTTCTTCAGCAGTAAAAATAGCAGCCTCCGCGTCAGAGCGCTAGCTGTCCAGTTCTTGCCTTGCTAGAAGTCAGTCTATAGTTGTCCTTCGCGTGGCCCCGTTTCTCCAAGGGCCAATTATATCACGGCACCATATGAAAGTATGTTTTTGCGTTTCACTCTTTACCCTTCTATACTAGTGTTTTTACACATAACCAGTCGAAAAATCGGCAATGCTATCTGACCTGTCCATGCGAAACAGAATATGATTATACAGGCAAAATTTAGGTGGAAGAGAGGTCAGAGTTTTGTCAATATTAGGGACTTTCATGGTCAACCGTGCTGCACTGCTTTGTCAAAAAAGTAACCCATTAAAGCACTCGTTACCAGTGATTCTTCATGACCCACATTGACGCTGGCGAACTTTTTTGCAACGCTGAAGTCGCTGTGTTGTGCGCCAGAGGAAAAGAACATTAATGTGGTTTTATTTTGTCTGTGTGAGGCTTTGGGAGCCCGTTATCAACCAAGCTGTGGCTCACTTTTTCTTCTCATTCATGATTTTGTAAATACACCGTGAAGCCTGTGAGCTGGTGGGGAGAAGAGGAGGTGTAAGAGGAGGCCATGTGGTTAGGATGTAATCACTGCATGGGCAAAGACGGGTTAGCGCAAGGGGCTGACGTGCGGAGGAGGTTCCAGAGTACGAGAGCAGAGCAGGTGCTGTTTGTGCGAAAAAGAATGAAGGCTTTGTGGAGGAGGTGCCATAGCGCAAAGGAGGGTGTGTGCGAGAGGAGGAGGTGCAGAGAAGAGTCTGCGTGAGAGGATGAGGTATCGCAGAGCAGAGGAGGGTCTGTGCGAGGGAGGAGGTGCAGAGGAGGGTCTGTTCGTGGCGAGGAGGTGCAGAGCAGGGTCTGTTCGAGGGAGGAGGTGCAGAGGAGGGTCTGTGCGAGGGAGGAGGTGCAGAGGAGGGTCTGTTCATGGCGAGGAGGTGCAGAGGAGGGTCTGTGTGAAGAGAGGAGGTGCAGAGGAGGGTCTGCGTGAGGGGAGGAGGTGCAGAGGAGGGTCTGTGTAAGAAGAGGGGGTGCAGAGGAGGGTCTAAACAAGGGGAGGAGAGTCTTTGCAAGGAGAGGAGGTACAGAGGAGGGTCTGTGTGAGGGGAGGAAGTGCAGAGGAGGATTTGCGCAAGGGGGGAGGTGCCATAGAGCAATGGAGGGTCTCTATGAGGGGAGGAGGGTCTGCGTGAGGGGAGGAGGGTCTGCGTGAGGGGAGGAGGCGCCGCTGAGCAGATTCTTCTGTCCTTGTCCACGCTTTGGAGACGGAACAAGAAGAGAGACGAAAAGTGGGAGCAGCTGCGTCTTTAATAAAACTAATGTGTTACAGATATGAAAAAGTAAATAGTAGTAAAGGAAACAAAACTCTCGCCAACACGCTTTCTGACTATATTTGCAATACACAATTGCTCCACCAGAGGGAGCCCAACTGCTCTCTTCCAACTCTGGTGCTAAAAGTTAGCTAAAACTCCAACAACAATTTAATTCATAGACTGAGACTGAGCAAACTTGAATGACACTGTAATGACACTGTAATATTTCTTGTCTGATATTAATCATACATGGTTTATTCAGTTTTTTGCCTGAGACTGAAAAATATTGATTTGTTACCTGCTCAGGATAAAGTAAGGGCTAGCGACAATGTGATTCTTTCTTTTGGACACATTTTAGTACAAAAACTTAAGGTAAAGTTTTGTGTCCTGTGAAAAAGTGATGACACTATTCAAACAAAAAGGTCAGATTGATGTCACGGCTTTAGCAAGTACCAACATAAAAAATAAATAAAAATAAGTTGAGGATTTTCTGTTTTGCTATTTCCTCCAAAAACCATCAGTAGAGTTCCAGGCCACAATCCCCTGTCTGAAATTACATGACATAAAATTCTTGAATGTTATTTAACACAAGCACCTCGAGCGGAGTTACCCAGACTGTGAAGAAGTTTATTTACCATGGGCTCTTTTTATGGGGCAGACTGTAGAATGATTATAAAGCTGTCCTGGTTATCTGAAAAATGGAGAGGCCGCACTAATGTTTGCTGATTTATTGGCCCACCTTGGGGCTTGAGACTGTGATTTATGCAGCTCATTGGCAGCTTCTGTAATCATACAAGTGTTGGTAAAATCGTGATGGATGACAGGTTGTGTCCTCCAAAGTGCCCGGGCCTTTACCTATTATGTTAAATAATGGCCCTGTTAAGTTTATGGTCAGATGAGATAACCCTTCTTCCAGTGAGGGCTCGCGGAGGTTGGTTTCGGGCCATTTCTTGTTTTTCTGGCCTTGGTTTTTGGCGCTTCAGAGTTATAATTGAAATCTCGCCATCATGAATCTAACGTTTTATTATATAATCTTCACTTTATTACAAAAAATACATATGACTTCCATAAAGCTCTTTTGATTAGTTCTTTGTATACCGTATTTTCTATTTCACGTTAGCATTTTATTTGTAAAAACAGCCAAAATTGCTAATTTTTTGGACAAATAAATCTGAAAAATGAAAAGAGACAGGATTACATTTCTTGCTTCATTTTGTTGACATATTAGATAGCTGATTAATTGAATATTTGTGTAAAAAGTCATCACATTTTGTAGCGTTAAAACCTCAATAAACCTGGCAAAGAACTACATTTTCTGTACAATTTGTCAAAATGTTGTTAAATATGAGATTATAAAGTTTGTTGTGTGTATGTGCTTCTCTAAAGGCTGATATTTATGTGTCTGTGGGAGAAAAATACATTTGGAGAAAGCATTGAAAAAGAAATGAAATCCTATTAAAGGGGACATATAATGCCTTTTAACCTTTTTACAATGGTTTGCTCTCATCATCAATTTACTCAAAGCTGTATTTTGATTGATTCTTGCATTTGAGTCATGTAGTATTGTCCTGCTAATAAGGCTTGAGTGCTTAGAAAATAGCTTTTTTCATCTTCCCCCTATCCCCGTCCACATCCCTGTACTTAGCTGTGATTATTTGAAATTGATTGAAATTGAGTGATACATGTTTTTCTAAAAACATTCTAAAGGTCATGAAAATCTGATGCTATCTATGATGAAATGTTACGGTAAAGAGGCAGAGCTTATCAGTTCTGCAGTTTTGAACAAGAAGTCAATGGACCCGTTTCTAGTATTAAGCTGTTTTAGATTAATATTGTGGTTTATAATGAACAAAATGTAAAATGATCATCTATGTATGTTATAGTTCAACAATAAATACCCGAAAAAACATACAATCACTCATCCTTTAACAATCACTCAACACAGAAATGGCCCTTTAAAGTGCCCATGACAGGTTGGACTACTCATTTGACTAAAATTAAATATATTTCAAAGTTTGCTAGAATGCCTAACAAATTTTATGCCAGTTCAGTAGTTTTTTGAGGTTTTTCATTTCACTCACGCTAGGAAATTACCAAGCGACCATTCAGTGCACTGGGCAAAAACTCTTCTGATGTTACAGCATTTTAAAACTTTTACAAATACATGTGAACACCTTTATTCTTTACTTTGATGAAGTAATGTTTAAAGGGTCAAAAAAGTAGTTTATTATGTGTAAATGATGTATAACGTTTGTCTCCCTGGTGTGATGTCATCAATTTGTTTACTCCCAGTCATTTTTGCCAGATTTTTCTCCAACAAACCATTACTTTATTGGTCTAAAAGTATGATTTATATTGACAACGGGTATTAATACACCAAATAAAGTCAAAATCATACGCACTTTAAGCCAGATCAAGAGCTAATCATTATCAAGAAAGCCCCTCCAGCTCCTTCTAAATGAATACCCTTACATTTGCATCGAGCATCATTTCAAATCCCTCTTCTGCAGCCTTAAGAGAGAAATGTGTGCCATGCATGCTCCTTGTTCTCCTCTGCCATCTACAGTCTGTACCGGGGAGTGCTTCACACCCTCTGAACACCTGCAGGGTCTCTCCACACGCCTCCTTTATGTAACACCATTCTGCCGTACAGCTCATTTCACTTAACGTCTCCTGCATTTCGCGTTTCATCTTATTCAATGTACATTTCGAGCGCATTGTGATCTCCAAACATTGTATACATTTCTCGGTGCCGATGCATCCAGCAGAAGTAGGGCAGGATAAAACCAGCTGACCACCATCTGGTATTTGTTTTGGAGGCTGCAGAGGAGGCGGATTTTGTGTAAGATGGAAATACAGAGTGTTTGTGTATGTGCGTCTGTGTGTGTGTGTGTGTCTTCGCTGCCATCAAGCCTGCCTGGGGTAACCTTGAGTAAGAAGTTCCTTAAGGCAAAAACTAAAGCACAAAGAAGAGTATTCGCCATGCAAGTCTTATGCAAGATGGAGATAAAAATCAGAACGCTGCTATTTGAATGTATTATGTGAGTGTGCCCGAATTTAAAATATCATCAATAGATTTAACTGATATAAAGTGTGCTAACAAGATTATCACTAAAGAGCTGACATATGATTGTGCAAGGGGGAAGTCATTTTGGAACGCTCAAATCATTTTAAACTGGTCACTAGAGAGATTTGTTTCAAGATACTGAAAAATATTTAGCCTTGCAACATAGTAATCTTCACTGATATCAAAAACAAATGTATGTTCTGTGACAGACTATGAAATCATCTTTTTTTTTTTTCGTTCTCTCAATCTCTGTTTTCTTCTATCTGTCGTTATTTTGTGTCTTATCTTTTGGCAGTGGTGGAAAGTAACAAAGTACAAAGGTAATAGTTGTTTTTTGCATCAAATATTATGCATTATTTGTATTGTTCTTGGCCTTTATTAACCATCTTAAAAACAAAATGAACATCTGTATCTCTGCTGTTTCCCATGGCACTAACGGAGTTTTGGCACCATCTACTGGCTGAATAAATAAACAGCTGGAACGTTCTCCAGGAGAAGCAGTTGTAATGATCATGTTTAGAGGGCAGAAATGCTCAGAACAAGTCTGACAATGATATGGATTGGTATGGATTTTCTGAGCCCTGTCACGCATCGGGGAAATTCAGAATGTTTTTGGAGGATTTTATAATATCATAATATTCATAATGACGATGGAACAATGTTAGAACATGGTTAAAAGTGCGAAAAGTCAATTTAGCATACTAGAGAGAGTAGTTCATCCACCACTGATCACTAAAAAAAAAGGAAGAAAATGTTTACCATCTATTTTATCAATGCCAACACTAAGTTAAGTTCTGGAAAAACATAGCCAGGTTTGTATCACTCAAAACTCAATACCCCACAGCTACAGAAATTATAACCGGAGCAGAATAAAAACAAATCCACTAAACACTTCACAAACTTACCCATACTGCTTTAAAAATTCATAAAGCAAAACTGTCAAAATCACCCCCCAAAACAATTTTACTGAACTCAACACGTACATAGACCATAAAAAAGACTTATTACCCCTTTTTTTTAATGTTAATTTGGCTTTTTTTGCTTTTTCTCGAGATGTGTTACATGCCATCATTATATCACTTTATGTTACGACAGAATTTGCTATAACGGATGTCCTCCTGTAAAAAAATAAACGCAAGAACGCAGATTAAAAGAAGGCAGCCGCGGCGATGCTGTAAACAGGTCCTGCTCTGCACAGACTCCGAGGAGAGACAGAGCCCTGGGGTGGAGCAGAGTCGAGCGGCTCCATCTGGCGCCTGGGCAGTGAATGAAAAGAACGGTCCACCGTGGGAGCCAACAAGAAGGGGGACGTCGTGAAAAAGAAAAAAAAGACTGCAATCAGGTTTGTGGTCCATCTTTGGCAGAGGCACGAGGCGACAACGAGGCAGGTGGTTAAACAGGAAGTAGAGGTGTGACTTTGTTTTTAATCTCGAATCCTCCACTGTACGCTATAGGAATGGGCAAACGGCTGCTTTGTAGTGAGCGAATGTGCAGTTTGTGTGTCGAGATATTAATGAGAATAATTAGGAAACTGTAAACGCGTAAAAAGTGGTGTCGTAAATAAACTAAATGTCATGTATGTCTGTGACTGATGGAGAACATTGGCAGCGCATCATTGTGTTTGAATGTTTGATAAAAAAAGAGACAAATTATGTATAATTGAGTGCAGCCGTTATGTCACAAACAAAATAAATAAATAAAAATCACTGCAGCTAGTTGGGACCCTTAGCCTGTAACCTGGTGGTGCTTTGTTGTGATAATATTTGTATTTATTTATTGCCCTTTATTTACAGTGATGTGACTGTAAAGGGTGTGAACAGGAAGTCATCGATATTGTGTTATTGTGGTTTAAAATGAACAAAATGTTGAATGATACTCTAAGTGTGTCATAGATTATTTGCCCGACGAATGGCTGTGACAGAGGTGCGCAGTAAATAAAGTTACTTTTTGGAGTCAAGTCAAGTTTATTTATGAAGCACATTTAAAAACACACCACAGTGGCCCAAAGTGCTGTACAAAGGCAATATAAAATGCAATAAGACAAAACATGCATGCAAAACAAGCTAAAATAAAGTAATACAATACAAATGTTGCTTGTGTTTGGAGTTTATAAGTTGTGTGGATAAAATGTATGAGCGCATAGATTATTTCTTCAATGAAAAATGTGCAATGTGTGTGAAATGAACACTTTCTTAAGTTTATTAAGAAACTCATTTGCTTCAATACGGCGTCAGATCATATGATTAAAAAAGAACATACTGTATGTTGTACAACTGTCAAACATGTCTTCAGTGTATAATTGAGTTATAATTATAGCTCTCTGACATAGCAATTGTATGGGACAGAAGATTTTGATGCATTTTGACCAGTAGGCTGGACAAAACGTGTTTAAAAGTATTTTTATTAATTTAATAAAAATCTGATTCTGGTTAAAAATAAAGAATTTTGACAATTTTGAATTTTGACTTATGAAAAATGAGCACTGTTGCCTTGGCCATTAACAATTCAAAACAAAATATTATATTTTTAACGGTGAGAAGTGCTAAAATGGCACCTAGAAAGCTTAAACTCTGGTTGAGACTTTTCTTTTTTTCCCTCAACACAGTTCTGCCAAGACCTGGTGACCTGCCCCAAAGCCCTAAACTCAACCAAATGACCTGTTCCTAAACTTAACCATGATCTTAACCCTAAACTTACCCTAATTGTGGACTAATATACTGTAAAATAAAAAATAAACTTTTGCTAGTATTGCCACCAATGCAAAGTGACAGTTGTGTGTCATATGAGGATTGCGGAAAAAAAAGATGAAGCGGTTGAGAAGTATTTTTCACCATTACATGAAGCTATGGATATATTGATATTTGATTCATCTTTTATTTTCCAGTGCAATATTTCCATACAGTCTGGTTTATTTGGACCTGCCCATTAACAGCAGTAGTGATTACCCCTTTTTATTCAGGTATCCTTCAGTGATTTAAAAAAGCCAAGGGAGCTAGCTATCTGGTAAACAATTAGAGCGTCCGCGTTACTCAGGCTTGTTCACGCTTTAAAAATGAGTACCCTGTAGCTAGTCGTTCCCGCGAGGAGCCGGTGTAGTGTGTGCTCCACGTGCTACGCTCCTGAAGCATTATGGGAGAGGAAATGATGGTAAGCAGAGAGCCATCTGCTTTGCCACTTGTCATGTTTGCCGGTGCCAATACCGCCTCCTTGGCTGCATCTCTCAGGTGGGACGCAGTAGAGAGGATCGACTGTCAGCACACATATGTAATAAGACACATTAAAACTGCACCTGCAAGTATCAATGGAAGTGCCAGATGTGTGGATTAGTATGTAGCACAAGATGTTTGGTCAACATGCTTTATCGTGCATTATTATAGCCATTATCCACCGGCCCAGATGGTGATGAGACAAGCAGAAATAAGCCATACAAGGTAGCAGCAGCATACAGAAACATACTCGTTTAATACTTCTTTTGGACGATAATGTGCCTTTGCATTTGACCCATTCTTCAATGTGAGAGCGTTCAGTAGCGGTGGGTGAGCACTGTGTAGTGCTTGGGGGCTCTGGAGCTACATTTATATTAATGAGTACCAAGCAGGAGGGTTTCGCCTGTTGTGTATAAAAGGCTGATGGGTTGTAATCAGAATACTCAAAAGTCATGTTTCCATTGGCTCACTTTAGAGCTGATCAGGATGGTCTGAAAGTGTCTCCACTGCAGGGTTAGAGTAACCTGGCTCACACCAAACTGATATGTGTATCACTCTGAATTTAGTTTTAAACATTATCAATCTGGATAGGCTCTCGCCGAAAGCCGTCGGCAAAATGTGTCATGATGACTTGTTGGAACTTATGAACTGATCGTCGCAAAAGTGGAACAAGCTGAGAAATGAAGAACTCCAGTTGAGAGAAAAGCACAGACTTCTTCCTCGTGCTCAAATGCACAAAGCACTTCTATGTGCACGTGTTCAAAAACAAAATAGTACATCCATCGGCAGCGCCATGTTTGTTTAGGTTCGTCTATTTGACTTCCGCCCAAACCACAATGCTGCGCTCTGATTGGTCCAGCACAGAGCGGCCGGTGCAGCCTCAATAGTGGAACACCGAGCAGAAGGATTCTCAAGAGTTTGTGAACTCACAAATATCACAAGAATTCATAGTTAGGCTGAGAGTTAGGATTATTGACACACATGGTATGCGTGTGATGTGTTATTTATTTTTGTATAAATTCTTCGGAAATTCCAGAATGTGTGCATTATTTAACGTTTTGTCTGTTTGATTGCTGTACCTGATTTTTACTGTTTTGAAACATGAAAAAACACAACTAGATTGTGTAATAAAATCAAATCTGGTTTGCCACAGTTAGCATGTTCATGTTTTTAGCTTTACCCAGGATGCCAACACTCGCTCTGGGGGCAGAGTACACACAATTAATAAATAACGTGCACTTTGAAAAGTTGGACTGAACAGGCAATTTCAAAATTCAGGACACTCAACATTTTCATTAAAGTACATAAACTTAATTTTGTTACAACATTACTAAATGTTGCTTTTAGTGTTGTCACAGAAAATCAACCTAATGACTAGCTTGAAATAATTTGCACATTAATTTCAATTAATCAAATTTCAATTTTCAAAGTGAAAATCCCTTTTGAATATGTGGCCTTCATGTATCCCACTCTAAATATAAGGTAGACATGAAAACATCAGTTAGTTTTTCCATACACGTACAGTATTCCTCTGCTAATAGCCTGTCAGTGGGTGTATGTAACAACACGGACCTTATCTACACAAGGGCCCACTTTATTTTCTATTTACAACCTGGACACAGCGGCAATTTTTATTTTTAACTAGCCGACTGTTTTCCTTTTATCTGAACAGAAGTGCGGCGCTAACAGCCCCCAGTGTCCTCAACAGTGGTGACATTGAAGAGAGGGATGTACAGGCAGTCAAAGGAAAGTCATTTATTTCCGTTGCCCCGCTCGGTCAAGTGGATTGAAGCTGAGCCGTTTGATTTGGCTTTTTTACTTTGTCTTTTCTTCGTGGTCGCTTTCTACTCCCACAGAGTCCACGCTGCTCCTGCAATTACTGCAAACAGTGAAGGTGATGGGTCTAAGATTCTGTCCAGATAAAGGAGTCGGGACCCTATCTCTCCTGTTGACACCATTAAGCCATCACTGAGCCGGAGGAATGGGATAGGGGGTGTGGGGGCTGTCAGTCAAAGCCGCACCACCCTGCTCTTGTTTAAAACCATCTGCCACCGGACTCCCACAGGTCTTTTTGTATCTGATCCCAAAAGCGGGCGAGGATGGTCCGTTAATGCACTGCTTCTTATCGAATGCAAGCAAGGGACCGGAGAGGAGAGCATATTCTTGGAAGAGGCGGCTGGCTGAGAGTGCTTAAAGGCTGTTTATCAAGACGGGCCATGGAGAATAAGTCGTGCTGAGTGATGTCATAACATTCGAAGGGGGAAAAAATGAGATTTTACACTAAAGACCTTGTTTTTTTTGATTGGTGTTATGTTTAAAACTGGGGTAGCTGTAATTTTTGTTGTTGTTGGAAATCAGTATATTTTCTGTTTTTCACCAAAGAGTTAGTATTTAGTAATCAGTATTCTAGGGATTTTGTGAACCTAAAAATAAGTGGGCGATACTACTAAAAATGTATACCTTATTGTTGTTTTTTTGGAGTATTCCTATACAACTGTGTTACTAATTGCGCGGTTGGCGAGCTACATGCGGCTCCAACACTTAAGTTAGCGCGGTTGGCGAGCTACATGCGGCTCCAACACTTAAGTTAGCGCGCTAGCCAAAGAAACGGCATCAAGCAGCAAAAAAGCGGATCGATTTCAAATCAAAAGACGACAAAATAAAGGAGTACGGACCCAGAGCGTGGGAAGGACAACTGAGGAAACAAATGCAGACGCTCGACGAAAGTCTGCACGAAGATTCAGGTGAGGGGATGAGGCGGGGAAACGGAACGGGCAAACGAAAATACTCAGAGCAAAAGACGAAAAGTAAGAGCAATAAAAAAGAAAGAAAAAAGAAAAAAGGAAGAAAAAGAGTGGATAATGATGTTTTGTGGCTCACTTCTTATCTTTAGTTTGCCAGTGTGGCTCTTCTTTAGAAAATAGTGAGGACCAATATTTTGTCGATCCAACAGAAATGTGTTAAAACATGTCTTTAAACGCATTAGTTGAGGAAATATCTGTAATATTAATCCCAAAAGTGCAAAAATATCACTTTATACCTTTATTTTTAAAGTTACATTACATTACGATGCGTTAAATGAAAGACTAATTTGCATAGCAGGCCACTGCCTGAGCTGCTTTAACATCTGTCTACTACAAACATTTTTAATGCTGAATGAGCTGGAATCCTTTTTATATATCAGACTATTTTAGGTACTGGACAGCTTTTATTACACACCAGGTTATTTTGTAATATTTTTGAAAGTTTTTAAATTAATTTATTGATTTGAGAAACTGGCCTGGTGTGGCCAACACTGCCAGCCATGCCACCTGGGGAAGGCCAATCTCCTTTAAAAGAGGATAATGTGTATCAGGGCAAAACTATTTATCAACTAGAAGAAGAGATCATGCGACTATCCAATGAACTTAAGAAAAAGGAAGCAATAATTTCCAAACTTATGAATGTTGCTACAGGACAACACAAACGGATAGCCTCTCTCAACAGCGCCCTCATGGATACAGTGGTCTGGGACCCGCATGGCTCTCCCCTGCCCTCCTGCTCAACTCCCCACTCTCGGCTACACCAAGATGACTCGGTGGTGCATAGGAACAAGACAAAATGCACACTTGGAGCCACAATTGTCCCCCGCTTAAGCCTCACCAACCGTTTTTCTGCCCTGGCAATTGACTCACCTGTACCAGCCGCTCCGGTAAAAAACATCTCCATTCTGGACTCGTCAATCGACTTCCCTGCTCTTCAGGGTGGCGTCCCGGGCCACCTGTCGGGGAACACCGAGGATCCACCGCCGGGGACCGTCTCTTCCCAGGCTGCTTTAAGCGAGGCTCCGGTACATCCCGAAGTGGCTGCTTCCTCCTCCTCCAGCTCGTCTGAGTCCACTAAACTTATCAAGACGTCTGAGCAGCTTGCTAAATCTTCAGCCAGACTAAACATCTTAAAAAAGGCAATCCTGAGACGATCTGGTGATGCTCAAGCTTCAGCTCCTGCCCTGCCGCTCTCTCCTGTGTTGCGCGCACCCTCGCCGCCGTCGGTGGTGTCACGGTCCAATGCCGCGGCACAGCCGGTGCCGCTGCAGTCACCGGTCCAGCCACGGCTACAACAAGCCGCGGCACAACCGGTGTGCCTGCTTGAGAACGCGCCCCTGCACCAGGAACCCACAGCGGAACAGCTCGCACCCGTCCCGCACACGCGGGCTGAAGCCGCCCAGCCAGAGCCGCCCGTCCCGGGTCAGTCCTCCGTGCACGGTGATGGTTCGAAGCACAGTAATCCATTTACGGATCATCCGCAACCACTCTTCCCTCCCACAACAGTGATCATCGGTGACTCCATAATCAGACATGTTCGCTTCTTCAATGCTATTACGCACTGTTTTCCGGGAGCTACAGTCTCACAGATTATGAGGAGACTCCCAGACCTTCTCCAATCGATGCCCTCAACAGTTCATAGGGTTATCGTTCATGTCGGTACAAACGACATGTTATACAGGCAGTCAGAAATTACAAAAAGAGATTTTATGGAGCTCTTCAATGTTCTGAAACCGTGGATTATTGAGGGTATGTCTGTGTTTGTGTCCGGTCCACTTCCTACAATGAATCGGGGTGGTGAGAGACTCAGTAGAACCCTTTATTTGAACACTTGGCTCAGCTCCACTTGCAAGTCTCATTTTATCAAATTTATTGACAATTTTAACCTGTTTTGGGATCGTCCATCTCACTACCGCTCTGATGGTCTGCACCTGAACTGGCTCGGAAGCCGTCTACTGGCAAACAACATGCTCTACGCTGTCCACTACCTGGTTGGCGTTCCCGCATGTGAGTGACTGTTTACTTCCTATACCAATTCCTTCCTATATCACCCAACATACCGCTGTGTTCAGACTCGCTCCCCCTCTTGGACACTGCAGGCACTGTCTAGAAAACAATCTCTGACACAACTGGAAAAAGACTTTAAGAGGGAAAAACCTACTTTCCCTATTAGGACTATTATAAGTGCAAGATGCCATAATTATAAACACTCTGCTCGTGGCATTGTATCTCATAACCTGCATCAAATCACATTTACATCTGCTACCACCTGCACAGCTCTGAGACCAAATAAATGTGATCTTGTAAAGGAACAAACTCCCCTGGATAATAGAAAACTGACCTATCAGAGAAATTTAATTTGTATTCCTTGTAATAAAAAACTGTCCAGTCCCACTGAAACAAATCTGACACTGGCCATGCTCAATGTCAGATCATTATGTAACAAATCCTTTTTAATCAATAATTTTATATCTTCTTATAACCTTGATTTTATGTTCTTAACTGAAACGTGGCTTGATAAAAATACAGGTAATGCAGTTCTAATAGAATCAGCTCCACCAAATTACAAATTTGAATCTATAACTCGAGAAAACAAAAAGGGAGGGGGTGTCTGTGCACTCATAGGTTGTCATTTGGGACTTTTTTGTCATTTGAATATGTGAGCTTTAAAATGGAGATAAAACAATCACCCTCCATACTTTTTGTAGTTTTATACAAGCCTACCCAGCACTGTCAAAGTTTTATTGATGAATTTACTGAGTTGCTTTCAGTTGTATGCACTGACTTTAATGGTCTAGTCATTACAGGTGATTTTAATATTCATGTGGATAATGTTTGTGACAGAAACACTAAAGAGTTTCATACTCTTCTTGAAACCTTTGGTCTAACTCAACACGTAAGTGGCCCCACCCACAGCAAAGGGCACACTCTAGACCTGCTAATTACAAAGGGGGTTAACATTTCAAAAGTGAATGTGGTTGATGTCGCTCTGTCAGATCATTTCTGTGTCTTCTTTGACCTGTCTATCCTTCCCAAACAACAGGCTCCTCCTGCAGTTGTTCACAGGAGACATATAAATGACAGCACAAGTGCACTCTTTGTGGAGATGATAAACTTTAAAACTGCCTCATGTTCAAATGTTGATGATTTGTTGAGCTCTGTCTCATCTAGTGTTGTGAATGTTCTAGACACCATTGCCCCTTTGAAGGCTAAAATTGTCAAAAATAAGCAGAAAGCTCCATGGAAGAATAATGAGTTGGTCAGGGCACAGAAAAGGGAGTGCCGCAGGGCCGAGCGGAAATGGCGCAAGTCAAAACTCCAGATTAATTATGACATTTTCAGAGAAAAAATGCTCATATATAACCAAATTTTATGTATAACAAGAGAGAGGTATTTCTCTGAAATTATTGGAAATTGTTGTAATAACTCCTGTGTCCTGTTTGCAACTGTAAATAGATTGACAAACCCTCCAGCTCAGCTGCCAGTGGAACTAATTTCTACATTCAAATGCAATGAGTTTGCAAAATTCTTTCATGACAAGATTCAGAACATTAAGAATACAAGTAACACCTCAATGCTAATAACAACCAATCAGCCAGTTAAACACGTGGAGCTATCTCACTTTGCAATCGTGAATGACAAAACTGTCCAAGAGACCATAACCAGTCTAAGTTCTTCTTCTTGCTGCCTTGATGTGTTACCCACAATATTTTTAAAGTCTGTGCTAAACAGTTTGTTAACTCAACTCACTCAAATAGTCAATATGTCACTTCAATCTGGGATATTCCCAAGGGCCTTAAAAACTGCAGTCATTAAGCCTCTCTTAAAAAAGAGTAGTCTTGATGCGACAGTACTAAATAATTACCGGCCAATTTCAAATTTACCTTTTTGGGGAAAAGTTATTGAAAAAGTTGTTTACCAACAGCTTAATAATTATCTTGTAATGAATGACATTTTTGATGTTTTCCAGTCAGGCTTCAGATCACACCACAGCACTGAAACAGCTCTTATAAAAGTAACAAAGCGACATCCGTCTTAGCACTGATGCAGGCAAAGTCTCTATCTTGGTCTTGTTGGACCTCAGTGCTGCCTTCGACACAGTCGATCACAAGATCCTCTTACAGAGACTTGAGGACTGGGTGGGCATTACGGGCAATGCTCTAAATTGGTTCAGGTCCTATTTGGAAAACAGAGAGTATTTTGTTGAGATTGGTCAATGTGTCTCAGACCGCATGTCCTTGACCTGTGGGGTGCCCCAAGGGTCAGTCCTGGGACCCCTCCTGTTCAACCTGTATATGCTACCGTTAGGTTCATTGATTCACCACAGTGGAGTGTCCTACCACAACTATGCAGATGACACTCAGATTTATGTCTCACTGACAGCTGGTGACAATGGACCAGTAGATTCACTCTGCTACTGCATCCAACAAATCAGCTTGTGGATGCAAAACAACTTCCTCCAGCTAAATTCAGACAAAACAGAAATAATTGTGTTTGGCCCGCAGAAACAGAGAGAAAGTGTAAGCAGCCACCTCCAGTCTCTCTCCTTAAAACCTTTAAATCAAGTGAGAAATCTAGGTGTAATAATGGACTCAGACTTGAATTTTGACAGCCACATCAAATCCATAATATCAGCAGCTTTTTACCATCTGAAGAACATTGCCAAAATAAAAAATATAGTGTCTAACCCAGACTTGGAGAGACTTATCCATGCGTTTGTCTCCAGTAGGTTAGACTACTGTAACGGCCTGTTCACTGGCCTCTCCAAACGAGCTGTAAAACAGCTGCAGTGCGTCCAGAACGCTGCTGCTCGAGTCCTGACTAGAACCAGGAAGTATGACCACATTAGTCCTGTGCTCAGGTCTCTGCACTGGCTTCCTGTGGCTCAGAGAATTGACTTTAAAGCAGCTCTGATTGTATTTAAGTCCTTCCATGGCCAAGCACCAAAGTACATCTCTGAACTGTTAGTACCATACGAACCATCTCGTACTCTGAGGACCTCAGGGACCGGCCTCCTGGTGGTGCCCAGAGTCAGAACTAAACATGGGGAATCGGCATTCCAGTTTTATGGAGCTAAAATCTGGAACAGTCTCCCCGAAAATGTAAGACAAGCCCCCACACTGCCAGTTTTTAAATCTAGGCTTAAAACTGTTCTGTTTAGATGTGCATATGATTAAGGGAATTTGATCCGTATTTTATTGTGTCATGTACATTTTAATGTATTTATTTATGCTCTTATTGTGATTGTATTGTTAGTTTTAATGTGTTTTTATGACTGTAAAGCACTTTGTGTTACTTTTGTATGAATTGTGCTATACAAATAAATTTTGATTGATTGATTGATCTTCAAAACAACATTCGCAAAATTATCTAAATCATCATATTGTCTGTGCACCTCTAAACATAGCAAAAATGAACATGTTGGACAATTATTTTAAAAGATTGTATCACAAAGCAGTGTCAGTTCCTCCCTCAAAATAAATAAATAAAATCTAGAACATGTAGACAACCATTTTGTCAAAAGAGATTAGCCCATTTCCAACACTTGTCATGTATAAAGACGTGGTTAATTGTGAAGAGAAGCATCAAGTTTTAGTCAACCAATTTAGTAACTCCAAAGTGCTAAGTTTAAGTTTAATCCAGCCTTAGTGTCAGAGCGGCACACCTAAATCTCCCCATGCAAAGACTTATCAAACAATAACAGACAGCGCACAGATCCGTTTATAGCTGCGAGAGACACATTTTCCATTGTGACTTCAGGGAACTTGCGGCAAACATGTCAACTCTTGGTAATACCCTAATATTTGATGCGTTGCATAAATGTATGAGGAGTCGGCACCTCTGCAGTTTTTATTTTTGCACCGGGTTCAAACGACGAATACGAGAGATAACGGCGCAAATGAAATCACTGATTATGTCTGAATTCATCTAATTCCTCCACAGGTGACAATTTAGGACAAAAACCACGAAAAAAAAAACTGAAAATCTATCACAACGTGGAAGGATAGCTGGCACAGATCAAAGCAGAACACCCACTCGGAATCATTGCTCAAAATTTTGTCTGACAAATAAGCTCTGCTGTTGGATGTTTTGAGTACAAGTTGAGGGCTGCGTGAATTCAGTCCAAAAAGTGATGATGAAAATGTGCAAAAATGGAAAAAATTCAGAATGACCAAAATGAGTAAATGATGATGGAATCTGTGTCATTTTACCAGGTTAATGACGGAAAACTATGCTAATGTGGCATGTTGGTTTGAGAGTTCTGAGAGGTGATTAGTGACTAATCCAATTGGCTGAGAATGTAGTAATAAAGGACAAAATTGTTCATTATTTTTAGTGTTATTGACTTTTAAAGAACAAATATTATGCATTATTTTTATTGTTAATAGCCTTTAAACATGATCTTTAGTCTGGAATCTCATGTTTCAGAACTAAAAAAAAAGGTTTGTAAAAGCAAAATACTGGCACTGGCTGCGGAGTGAAGTTAAAAATAAACTACCGGAAAGTTCCCCGGGACATGCTAGGTACGTAGCTGAAATGATCATGATTAGACGGCAGAAAAGATCAGAACGATTCTGACAATGACTTATGGACTTAAAAACAGTGCAGAAGATTCTCAGAGAGAGTGTTTTTGACAATCGGAGGGGAGAGCATTTTCTAACACAGATTCATCAAACTAGTGTGAATTAAGTTAAATGCAACTCCAGGTAAATTTTTAATGAAGGAACAATGTTAGAACACCAAATATAGTCAATTTAGCATGTGTATTATTTAAACATACTTCTAAGTATACTTTTACTTCAGCATATCATGTTTTAGAACTTAAAATTGTTAAAATTGTTATTAAGCAGTACAGCAGTCTCTCATCAGGATTGGTGTTAGCAGTCCACCTACTGGCAACAGAGGGAGTCACCATGGACGAAATAAATGAAAAAACTAGCTTGCCAGCAACATGCTAATACAAGCATGAAGGTGTAATGAATGTGATTAGACAGCAGAAATGCTCAGAGTGATGATTTGGACTTAAAAACAGCTCAGAAGTCCTCCAGATCTTGGCCTGATGTCAAAATCTGTGAAATTGAAACAGAGTATTTTGTGAGGCTCAGAACCGCATAATCAGGATAATTGAAACAAGTGAGAATGAAGCTCAATATAACTCCATGTACAGCATGATGAGGGAACAATTTAAGTTAAATTAACTAATTAGCTATTGACAAGTCAATTTGCATATTATATGTCTTTTAAATATAGACATCCAATATGTAAAATGTGCACATGGAATGTAAAAATAAGGATCACAACACAATGACTCCACATTTTACATTTGATATCCACGGCATCGAATGGGGATTAAAAACTAAAAAGATGCATTTCCATGGTGAAAAATGTGAAAGTATACGTCAGAAACCTCTTTCCATTGACTATATGCTTTGACATTTAGTTTGTTTTTTTGTTTTTTTTACTGGTGTGTGCTGTCACTTCTGATATTGGTTTGTTTTTATTTTTTGTTATCACTTAGTTATTTTATTGAAACATTTTGAACTAGAAATTGTCAATGTGCATTATTGATAATTTGACATAGACATTATGTAAAAATGAATTGCAAGGTTTTGACACAGACAATAATCTGCTTCTCTGTGAGTGGTGATTTGGCATAGACTTCTGGTTTAATGTACATTCTAATGGAAACTTTTTCATTTGGCTGAACAACAGGAGGTTGTGCCTCAATGTAGCTGCATTATTTATTCGCACCTTCAATGTTTCTTGTATTCTTCTGTATAATGAAATATCTGTGACTTAACACATCAATATTTATTTTTTCCCCATGTTGCAGCAATATAACAGACGTGCTATGGTCATTAAAATTCAAATTTCTGTCCAAATCACCAATTAATATTACTTGGTATCATGCTGCCAAATGACACTGAATGAATTAAGACTAGACACTACGGGCACATTTTTTGTCTGATTGTCCAATCTGCACTTAAAGATGTTTCGTTATTTCATATAATCCACTCGCATCCATAGATTTCTCTGGGACATTGTAACTTCAAAGGCCTCATTTCAGAACGCTTCAGATCAGCATTATTCAGATTTTATATTTGACAGACCAGTGTGGTATTTTGTTTTTATCATACGTCATGTTTTGGATGCCTTCAGAAGGGAGTCACAGGATGTTACGGTGATGTGATTTGCTGGCTGATTTACACAGGTTTAGGCGCCATTCTCCTAGTTGGATTAGAAAGGGAACAGCGCCATCTGCAGTCTGTCCTCTTAGGGCAGCATCCCAGGTCCTTGAGAGCTGATAGGCTCCTTAGTTTCTGTTTACTGTCCTATGGGTATGTTTCCGGACCTCAATGGCCTCCTTAATCTGACGTTTGGATGATAATTTGGATGAACAAATGAACCTTTTTGAAGTTATAAAGATGAGCCCTTAAAGTAGTACCTACACACAGCAAATAGAACAAGATTTTGATGAATCGTACTGAAAGATTGGTTGATCTATTCTCAAGCCTGATTTATTTAAGTTCTAATTCCAAAAAAATGGGGTGAAATTTTAATTTTTACACCAAATTTCAGTGACATCAAAAACTAAATAAAACATCTAAAATATTCTCAATTTATTTAAATTTTTTGTATCTAATCTGTCAGCACAACGAAGCAAGAAATTTAAGCCGGTCTCTATCTTTTTCAGATTTGGATGTACTAAATTTGTAAACTTTTGGCTATTTATATACACAAAATGCTTTACTTATGTACGAAAACAGATTATAAAAATGTGTAAACAAAATTTCTTACATGTTTGTACGTTAACTACACAAGATGTTTCAAATTGTCAATCAGTAAATATAAGATTTTTTCCATTGTCATGCCTTAAACGTAATCTTCCAACTTTTCAATTCACTTTTAAATTCAATTATGAACACGTTTTTAATTAAAATAATAGACTTTTCCCATTCAGCTTCCTGTTCCTGCAAAATTGAGGACATTTTCCTCATTCAAAAGACACGACATGTTGCTTTAAATTGTTAATCGCTGTGCCTGTCAGCGACGCTAATTCCCCATCATTCTCAAACCTGTGGCTATTTGCAAAGACCCCAACACAACAACAGCCAAATTGCATCTGCGCGTCTAAAAACCTTGCCGTGATAGACGTGTCAGAAGGTGCACTGAGGCCATCTAAACAGTGGCCGCGGCCCGAGGAGTCTGGGTAATATTGGATGGGATGAGCCTCTCTATCTCTTGTGTAATGAAGAATGACTGAGAGGGATTGCATGGGCCAACAGCATCCAAGACACAGGCCATTGCTATGCACCGGGCATCCCACTTGAGACGGAGCAAGCGCAGAGGCGAGGAGCGAGGGGTTAGATTGCACAAAGACAAGAGGAGAGCCGGGTTAAACGCCTCTCGTCCCACCGCGAAAGACAAGGCTCAGTCACACGGCGAGGGGGTGTTCAAGGACACGCGTGAGCTCAGGATGAAATCATAATACGATAGATAGACTAAGTTCAAGGAAGGTCCATAACGTGATAAATGTGCTGCCCGATCCCCTTTTTCGGGATCGATGATGTAAAATCTGCGTTCCCCAGAATAGATATATTTGTGACGGCAGTTCTTCGGGTGAAAATCAGACTGCTGCGTGCTGACTGCGATTGTTTTATTCTATGTGAAGCAGGAATTGCGCTGTTGTTGTTAGCTTTACTGTGACTCTGGTCTCCGCAAGTTGTGAAAAGGTCTTTTAAAATGATGATGCTGGGAACGCGTTAGGTAGGTAAGCAATACATTTGGACTGCAGCAAAGTTACTAATATTTTTTTTCAGTTTTTCAAGACAGTAAAAATCAGGTACAGCACCTTTAAAGGAGACATATTATGTTTTTTTTTTTTTTTCAGGTATTGGACTATAATATTGATCATCATTTTACATTTAGTTCATTGTTCAAACAGGTCCATTGACCTCCTGTTCAAAATTTCAGAACTGATTTGCCCCGCCTCTTCGTAGTGACATTTCCACCGTAACAAGCCACGGATTTTCATTTACACGTTTAATTTATTTTATTTATCAAAATGACAACTAAGTACAGGATGTGGGTGGGGATAGTGGGTAAGTGAAAACAGGAATTTTCTGAGCACTCGAGCCTCAGTTGCAGAACAATACAGGATTACCTCAAACATGCAGGAATCAGTCTAAATACAGTTTTGAAGGTGCACTATGTTTCTTATAGTTAAGGGTCTGTCAGCTGATTTTCTCAAAAACAATTTTTTGCTTTAACCTGAAAGGTCCACATTATGATGCAATCTCAGCTATCTTTGATTTAGTTTAGTTCAGTTAAAGTTTTTATTGCTCAAAAGTACATTGTTTTCTGCAATACATTTTTTTTTGCATAATAAGTCCCCTTTAAATACAGATTTTAATACATATTTGTAAAATGTGCATAATTGTCTTGCAAATAATTTAATAATTCATATTTTAAGGATTGGCTGATTGGCAATTATTCAAATAAATGATTTCCTCATTGAGTCTTTTGATACTTTTGCACTTTGCACCTTACATGAGCATGTTCTTTTCTTCCCAATTCAACTAGGTGGAACAGTGGAACAAACCCATGCACAATGAATAAAAAGATACTATTACAATTGTGCACTTGCTGTATCTGCAAAAATGATTCTGATTGCCATCACCTCATCGGATAAAATTACTGTTACTGAGGTAACACAGAACAAAGACCTTTGAATGAAAAGGAACGTGACTTAGCCTTCAGTTGAATAGAGTACCACTGAAGCTTTTTCTACTGCTGAAATTATTGAAAATAAATCCTCTTGAGTTTTGAATATTTATAACAGTTGGCACTTGGCACAAGCACGACTCTAGTTTGTACACTTTTTCGTGCATAAAAAAATGTACACTGTTAATAACAATCTCAAATAGTGCCATGTAAATAGTGCCTCATTTTAATGATAAAGTGGCTTTGTCCTTATCGGACCCCAGTGCCTTTGCTTGTCTGCACATGAGTACTTGATGCTCACAGTGGAACAGCGGTACGTCAGAAGCACGCTTTAGACTAAGGTAAGTAAATGAATGCTTGCGGCAGCCGGGCTCTCTGTTCTTAAGATTTCAGTCTGGGGAACGGGAATCATTAATTCACATCAAGAGGCTGCTTTGTAATCCACCCAAAGGGACGGCGTTTGACAGAAACTTTATTTATTCATAATACGTTCCCGCAGATGCTCTCACAACAAGTGGATTAGATTCAATTTTTCTTTTTTCTGCTTATAGCAAAGTGCATTTCATCACATCTGGAACTTTGGCTTCACAGGGGCGGACAACTTATTCTTCCATAGATATAAATGACGACTGCCTCCTTGGTTAGAAGTCCTTTATGGTAAAATGATTCTGTTCATTGAAGAAATAATTAATGGGAAACTCACCAAGGAGTTCTCTTCTAATTGGCCATATGGAGTGGAGAGGAAAAGTTTTATTGTCGTCTTTTGTCTTTTAAAAGCAGATGTGCAAGGTGCTGGACTCTTGGCTTTGGAGACACTGTCACAGTTTCCCTGGCGAATGCGAGCGTAATTACTGTACCATGTTCTGTGCTATTTTAATCCGAGCAGGGGTTAGAAAGTTAAACGTGTTAAGCATCTGTGCTGTGCTCTAGTTTAGGTACACGCAGTAAACAACGAGATGAAACGGGTTGCATTCACATGACATCACACTAATGTAAAGAGCACTGATTAAAACTGAGATGGAAAGCAGTTCAGATCCTTGTGGTGAGATAAATGGACATAACAATTTAATATAATGAAATAAAGAGGTCACATTTGTCAGCATTTACATTGTTCTTTTTGCAATCAGAAATAGAGGGTCCTCCCCCAAGAATATATGAATAAATCACACGTATTCAGGTGAATTTTGGATACTTATGATTTTATTTTATTTTGACTTTTTTTGCTGATTTAAAGATAAGCTAATGTTTCACGGAGCATGTTAGATAGATATTAATTTTAACCTGTGTTTATGGTCACTTTCTGGTGCGGACACAGCACACCAGATCATGTGGCCCCCTAGTGGTTGTGGCCCTAAACATTTGCTTTCCACCAGAAGTTGCATCCTGCACTTTTAACTGACAAAGGGACGTTTTTTGGCTTAGATTATGAATAATGTTTGGCCTATCCGCATGAAACAAACTATATTGCATCAAAAAATTGGATTTGTTGCCCCAATGTTGAACAAATTCCAATGTAGATAATGCCCTGGAGTAAAACTGTAAAATGGTTTATGGTGGAAACTATGTTTAAAGTAAACAGTTGCTTCAAATGTTTTATCATAGACCCTAAAGCAAGCAGCCATTATCACTCTTCAGCCGTGGGATAAGTGATTATATTTCTGCTCTTTAATCGACTTCTCAAACACCAAGGCGGTTGGAGGAGATAACGTCCCTCGCAGTCTAAAAGATTGGAAAGGAACAGGTGTAGAAAATGTCTCACGTTGACAATTAAATTTCAGTCATGGGTAGAGTAAATAGTCTCCAGGCATTGCCCACTGCAGATTTAAGCAAGATATTATTGGGTACACAGCAGGCCACTGTTCTAATCAGAAATTACAGCAAAGAAGCAAGAATCCCATGATGTTGCAACATTAAAAAATAATACTTTTCGTCTGCTGTTAATGATGTGTTAGTCCAAATTTGAAGTAGTAAAAAAAAGTTCAAAATACTAACAGGTATTGCCAACCATTGATGAGAGCAGAAGTCTTTAAAAGTACCAGCTTGTTTTTGTGTAACAAGTAAAATGTGTCTTGTCCCAATCGGGCGTCTGGCAGTGGACGTTAAGGGTATTGGTTTCCCCAGGGTCAAGGGCAGGGAAGGGGATGTTTTGTTGTCAGTTGCATTTTTCTACGCTTTAAACTACTTTTGTTTGTAATAAAATGCAGTGTAGTTGAGTACCTTGAGATACTGAATACAATTACGCATCTGAGAGCCCCATCAAACCTTTAAATAAACTATAATAAAGAGGAAAATCATTGCTTACATAATTTTTAGCCAAGTTCTTAACAATTAAATCTAGCGTATTTTTCAATAGTAATAATACATTTCGAGATGTTTGGGAAAGTGATCTGGTAGTTATTTGTAACCCAGGTGTCAAATCCTGAGCAGCCTGTCGTTCTCTCTCTCTCTCATTCATTTCTGTATTGCGCTCCAAATGTCGCGGTATTTCGTGTAGTTGTCGCGAGATTTCTGATCACACAGTCACGTGCGCAAGCAGAGAGCTGAGCAAAATCAAACTTTATCTTTTTCTTATTGGCCTTCATACATCATCACACAAGATGTCTATGAATATTGATTGATTGGGAATGAAAAGATAACAATAATAACCAAATTTGGGATAGAGAAACCATTAAAATTATGGATTAGGGGCCCAGCAAGAAGGTTTGTACAAGGGGCCCTGAATTTGGTGCTACGCTCTTGGTCCCAATACAGGTATATTGTAAAAGCAGCTGTTAGGATCCAAATAAGACCAGTGTATGTGTCTGCATCTGGAAAAATGGCCACTGAAAACATGATTTAAAAAAGTGGTTAAAATACTGCTGTCATATTGATTCAAATTAAGTTAAAAGTTATCATAATGACTAAAATTATGACTAAAACTGCATACATTTCTGTTTTCGTTGGATAATAAAAACTAAACATAACTGAATGAATGAGTGGTGACTAGATTTTTAGTCTTTACCCATGAAGCAATGTAATAGAACATATCAAAGTTTAAATAAAAATGTAATATTTGTATTTTCTGGTTGACTAAAACCATTATTGATTTACACATTTTGGTGAAGAATGAATGTGTTGAACCACTGCAAACTGTTAGAAATGAACTACATGCAGACCTTGGTGGAAACACACTTCGATATTGTATCTTTTGAAAATCTTACCTCTTGTATTGGCGCACGACTGCAAATAACTTCAGGTCTTCTTTGTGGATCCGTCACAGTCACATTGTGTCAAATCGCCGTGGCTATTTCCCGATCATTTTTGCACAGACTAGAAGTACATTTCAGATGATGACATGTCAGTTCCATGGCTCTGGTCTTTGAATGTGCTGAACTCCAAATCAGACCGCCGTTCTGATTTAAGTAGTACCACATGTGCTCTGGATCTCTGTGTAATCGTACTAAGATTGCTGTAGGCCGGACCTGAATGGAGATGAGGCTGCTTTTCTTCTTTGATGTGAGGGAACTGCAGAACCAGGCCCACATTCGGAGATGACTGCCCCCTGCTGTGCCGCTGCATATATATCCTCCAGGGACTGATCACTGGCACCACAATCATGTCTACAGCGATGATACAAAACCGCTGCTGGGATGATTTGATATGATATTTGCTATACTTTATGGATAGAATTTGAATATTTTAAAAGGGCCAAGGATTATGGATTTTTTGAGTAAACATTAAACAATTTTGCCTTGACAGTTTAAGTTCCTTGTTTCTGAGAAAAGAGTGCACTACATTTAGCAACGAAGAGAGATGCAGGGGCGTCAGACTGGGGGGGTAAAGGGAACCCGTTTCCCCGGGGCCCAGGTTAAGGAGCGGCCCTCAAAATAATGTTTTGTTTTGTTTGTTTCCTATCTCTGTTGCATTTTTTCTGTTGCTTTAATGTTTAATCTCACCTCCTCCATCACCGTGTGGTACGCTGGAGCCACAGCCAGGGACAAACACAGCGCATTGTGGGCTCTGCTGAGAAGGTGATTGGCTCCAGCCTTCCATTTCTCCAGGACCTGTATGTCTCCAGGTCTTGGGGACGAGCAGGTCGGATCACAGCTGACCCTTCCTCCCCTTCCCTCGGTCAGAAGGCTACGATCCATCCGGACCGTGAACATCCCGCACAAGAACAGTTTCTGTCCCTCTGCTGTTGGACTCATGAACACTTTATAACACCTGCCACTTTAACAATATATTATAAAAGAGCTATCTATTTGCACTATTGTGTAGCCAACTGTACATATCTGTATATAGTCTTAGTCTATTCCATTCTATTTTATTCTTAACTTTATGAATGCCTGTTTTTATATATTTTGCTAATATTTTATTCATTGTTTTATGTTGCACTTTACGCCAAAACAAGTTCTAATGTTTGTGAATTTTGATCTCTGACAATGGCAATAAACCAATTCTGATTCTGATTCTGATTAATCTATTTTCTATTGTTAGGTGGAGGTAAAAACCATAGGGTGTATATTCTAACAAAAGTGAAAGAAAAAACACAATAATAACCAAATATGCTGGGATAAAAAAATCGACAAAATTATGCATTAGGGGCCCAATGAGAAGGTTTGTACCCGGGGCCCAGAATTTGCTGCTACAGCCCAGGAGAAAAGCACTGGAATTCAATGACAATAATAATAGCAACAAGTTTTAAATAATTAATTATAGGGGTGCTGCTGAACAAGTTAACTGGATGCAATTAGCAAATTGCAAAGACTGCTATTATGAAGCGTCATAATTTCCTCCAAAACTGCCATCCCTGTACTTTTGATTTGTACAAACATCGCACAAAAAAGTGTTTATATGGAAAAAGAAAACAGAAACTTCCATAAACCTCTTCAAACTTGTCCACTTTTCATCTCCCTCAGAACAGATGTCCTTCTTCCTCAGCACAAAGTTCAGAGTTTTGGGACTAGAGCGCGCATTTCTATGTCAAGTTGTAATTTTTATAGTTTACAAACTCAACAGGGAAAGTCAGTAGGTAACATTTTTTAACGTAGGCATGCTTTATAAATACAACCCCTAATTCTTTTGATAATTTGTCCATTTATAGGCCTATTTCAGTCTGTTATAAATTCTTCTGGACATGTTTAAAATGTGAAATTTGACCAGAATCGAATTATTGAAACATAAATCTTATCAAAATCCCAGTACTGGTCAGAAAAATGCAATTAGTCATTTTCTTCCCAAATCATGCAGCCCTGATTCATTATGAGACTGAAATGAAACACTGGGACTGAGTGTGTTCAGCTCTGGAACCCGAATTTATTTGAGTCTGGGACTGTAAATCAGTGGCTCAGAAGTTTTTACCAACCACTGCTGGAGAATTGCAGAAGTTTGTAAGTTATTGGTGGTTAGAAACATTAAAAATAACAACATAAACTTACCAACATGATCACAGATATAGTAGAAACACTTACAGAATTTGAATCATCGTCTCCATTTCAAAATTTTGGGAATGGCTGGATTTCTGAACATAATGCCACATAATAATTTGCGGCCGTGTTGACACCTCAGTCACAGCATTTTGTCTATCCCCTAATGGAATTATGTAAATCAGGTTGTGGTGCAAACAAGCCCCTGAAAAGTGCAAGCAAATAGCTCCTTCATTACCAATTACAAGTGCAAATTATCTCCGCTTTAAAATTAATCCACCAAGGCACCTCTGCACCCAAAGCTCCTTATAATGAAGCATTCTCTGATGTTATCACAGCTTTTCTGGGATGTTTTAAAAAAGCTTTTGTTTACCTGACTAGCCGGTGACAATGCTGCATCTTAGCCGTTTTGATAGGATGAGATGAGAGCTGTTAAATTGTTCTTTAATATTCCTTTAGCGAGCGTGGGAGGAGAGTGTGAGTGAATTTGACACAATCAATTTGCTTAACCTCATCTACAAAACACTACTTAAGCAGGCGAAATGGTAAAATTTGCATGCCATTTGCATATGCATGTGATATGACAGACACAAAAAGGCTCTTTGTTTAATAAGTAATATCAGGCAACAAGATGGAGGTTGGACACTCTTTACTTTGAACATTTGAACAGCCCCTTTTTTAGGATTTCATTTAAAAACATGACTAAGCATCGCGTGGAACCATTGGCAGGGGCTGTGGGAGGCTTATTTCTGTCTAATTTTAGCAGTTATTGTGGAAAATATTCTTGGGGTAAGCTACAGCATTTATTTGATATCTAAATATTCAATAAAATACAGAGAAAGACAAAATACTATTGTCAAAACGTATGGTTTTCAGTGCTCTTAAGGTAAAAGAACAATGTTTTGAAATATGATAGTTGAACCGTTACACAGCAAGGAAATCGTTTTTTAAAATTAGTTGGTGCCGCCTCCTAAATGTGCGCATGCAGTACAAAAGGCCATACCTGCTGTTAATGCCCGATCTCGTCAGAAGGAGAAGCTCCGAAGCAAAGCAAGTTGGGGCCTTGTTAGTGCCTTTGGGTAGGAGACCATTGGAACACCAGGTGCCACAGTAGGAGGAAATGTCGTTGTGTCCTTTAGCAACACTCTTCACCCACATTGCCTAGTATGAAAGTGGTGCGTGAATGATTGGTGGTGAATAAGTTCGAAATGCATTAGAGGGAAATACATATGTGTTGTCCGAAAAAGCAGGCAGACAGGTCCTGGGTCTGACTCCCCGGTGGCGCAGGGCCTTTCTGTGTGGAGTTTGCATGTTCTCCCTGTGTCTGCGTTGGTCTCCTTTGGGTGCTCCGGTTTCCCCCTCCCACCTCCCAGTGTGTTTGTGAGAGTGAATGCGGGACAGCGGATGAAAACTAGCCCATGACTAATTTTGGCGTTGCATGTTCATTGACATGTACTGTTCTGACCAAATAAACAAATACATTTAATATGAAAAAAAAATAATAATAATGAGTCCAAGAGTTTTAAGGAGAGGCAGGAAACTCTGGAAAGTTTAATTAGCATCAGTCCGCGACCCAGCAACTTGAATACTCAAAACATTGTGTAAGTATTGGCTATTTAAGGTAGATGGAAAAGTCTATAACAATAAAAGGTGTATATATCACCAAATATTTCTTATTTGTAACATTTTGGCAACCGGCCTTAAATATCCAGCAGAGGTCAATACGTTAACACGCCAAAACAATACTACACTACTATTTTACGGTGAAACAGGAATGTGTATGCCTACATTTCACAGGAGCTTCTCTGGACTCTAAACAATGTTCACCCAAGGACCTGGCTGGAGGATCAATCTGAATACATTGCCTAGGGAGTCTAGTGCATTAATTATGTCTATTAGTTCAATTATAAAATCCCATGCATAAAGTGGTTAGACATTAATATAGGTGAAGCGTCCCGTGGCACAATTATCAAGGCTGGCCTTAAACAAAGTAACCACATTGTCCTTGCAGACTACTATCACACATCAGTATTCAATAATTCCTGCTAACGAATTTCAAATGTTTATCAAGTGCAAAGTAGTCCAGCAGCAGTGGATCTGGTCTGCAGTGACGCTGGATTTTCTACTCCTGACTGTGCATTTGCATAATGGAATTATGGGCTCAGCCATGCTATGTCTTTAGTGGACCATTAGGCAGGCCTTTACTGGATTGTAATTAGTGGCTTCTGCCCTTCACCTTCATTAGCATGCAAATGAAAATTCTCAACACCAAGAAATATTTGGCACATTGGGATAAAAATGCCAAAGTGATTAACGGGCAATCCATAGTGCAATTGTCTATTTCTATCTATCAGAGTTTGGAGTGGCTGGGATGAGCTGCTGTAAAGTGGCTGCTCCTGACAGTGTGATGGGAACAATCAGCTGGCCTTATGAATTTTGATGACATGAGTGATGGCCCAGGGTTCATGTTGGACTGAAGGGGCTGTGGCCTCACCAAAGTGGAATAAATCTGCTTTTGTTCTGCCTTATTCATTTACTCAACTCTGGCTTCATAAAATACAATTGTCTTTGTGTCAGGAGCAACAGACCCACAAACATGCAGTGAATAACAGACAATGAAAACTAAATTTGAATAGCATAAAGCTTTTATTTTGTGCCCTGACAAGACAAATTGGGTGATCATCAATTCAGGAATTAGCATGTCAATTCAGATTCATTGTTTACTGCCGTTTTGTCCTAGAACGCACTGACTCTAAAACCAAGTTGGAATCTTTGGTTAGCTTTGACAGGACTGAATCATGCAAATGTTTTGTAAATTGCTAATCATTGTGTGGTGGGCAATGAAACTCAAAAATTACAGCATTGCAAGACTCTAGGGATGAAGATATAAAATCTGATACAACAAAATGTCACAGTTGGTAAAACAGCTTTCCGTTCCAGCTTTAAATCTGTGCATTCATTACAAATAAACCTCAGGCAATTTACTTGTTTACCACCGCTGACAATTACACGTACAAAGGGGAACTACAGAAACAACAACATCATGATGTCTCAGAAGTCTTTTCTCATCTTAAATGCATGTAGGCTATGTAGTCTTTGCTTATGTGGTGTTAACAAACAATTATTGGCAACCGTAAATGAATCACGAAAGAGTAAAATGATGTTTAAACTTGCCTATCATTATTTGCACTCTGGTTTTACCCCACCAAAGGCGCATAACCATTGGCATCGCCTCCAAAACCCTCATGCAGGACAGGAAAGCCACTTTGATGTCACCTTAGGTAAATTTTTCCTCACAAACGACCCAATCTTCAATGTCAGGAGTGACAGATTTCAAGTTGGGAGTATCTAACTGGAGGTAGGGGTAATGCGATGTAATCCCTCATTCATCCAGAAGTGGTCCATGGAAGTTTTAAAAAGGTTTCAAAAGTAGAAGTGAAGAAAGATGCAAGAAGCATTTCATTGGAGAAACAAAAACACCATTGTTCAAAAGACCATATCAACACAGAAGGCGCGCGTATTTGGGTTTACATAACTCATCTAAGAGCCACAAATCACACGTTCGAAGACAGTGAGACAGACATTTTAAACAGGGAGAAGGGATTGTTTGAAAAGCGAGAAGGAGGACATTTTTGTTAAAAGAAAACCCTCGTTTGAATAGGAAAGGTGGTCACAATAACCTCATAAGACCTTGGCAGAAATCAAACCAGTCAAATGTTATTGAGGTACTGGACAGTTCTAAGGTGGCCAAACCTCAATGGGCTGGGCTAGTTTCAATTATTATTATTATTATATAACTCCTCCCTTTGGGCAGGACCAGGACGCTGCTGCTCAAACCATTTCCATCAGTCTGAAATTGACTTTTGCCGTCTTGATTCTACTAAATGATTACCTTTTCTACCTAAAAATGAACATCACAATTCTGTTAAACCAGTTGATGATTTAGATGTAATCACATGTGCATTTGATTTTATATTGAATTTAAGAAGTAAATAATGTCACCTGTGTCTTCAGAAAGTTTACACTTCACTGTAATTAAATCCATCCGGGTGGCAGTAGCTCAATTGGCAGAGCCTTCTGATTCAAAGCTTGGCGACTCGAATCCTTTGAGCGATCTGATCCATTGACTCACAGGTTGGCAGTGCGATTCCAGCTCCCTCAGAAGAAAACTGCTGTTGTGTCCTTGGGCACGAAACTTAAAGCTGGTATACCTTACTTTTTCACGTAAATGTTGTGTTTTCCATCAAAGAGTATCTTGTAGAAGCAGAACTTTATGACAAAAATAAGAACTCTGTGTGCTGTCTGCATCTAATAATAAAGGGTTTTGTCTTGAAATAAGAGCTAAAAGCAGCGCTCTGATTGGCTGCGCTTGGGTGGTCCTCTCCAGTTTCAAGTTGTCCATCTGAAAAAAGCTGTTGTAAAACTGTGCACAGGACCAAAAATGAATGCATGTGAATTTTAACGATGTCCCAACGGGTGTAAGAGCGCAAAGACAATATTAGATAGATTAAAAAACCTACGTCCAGTTCCGCAGTGTGAAAATCAAGTGCCCCAGCTTTAACCCACATCGCCCCAAGTATCTGTGTACATTGGTTTGTGAATGTGTGTGTGAACGGGTGAGTGGTTCCTTAGTGGTTCCTTAAAGGTCCCATAACATGCAAACCTTCCTACAGTGCTATTTGGGCCTCGTATGTGTGCCCAAAGTGGTTTTTTGATTGATTCCCGCATGTTTTCGCTAGAGAACTGTCTTTTCTGTCCCCCTCGGGTGAGCAGGCAGACGGGGGCTCCTCACAAGGATGGCGCGCTTCCCAAGGATGACGTGGTGTTTAAGCCACGCCTGCTAATGCTACACAGTAATTACTACACGATGGATACGACAGATCGAAGAGTTAGCTTGTTATTTACCAAACGGCAACGTCCGTCGTCGAGGTACTGCATCCACGTCAAACTCCAGGTCAGATCCAGGACGTAGGACTCAGCACGACGCACCGTCAGGACGGATAAAATGTTTATTCCCGTGTTTGTGTATCGCTGTTTACCGGAGCACACGGCGCATGCGCACTATCTCCGCTCTAGGCTTCGGCACGAGTTGGGCGGGGGAGGTGCGCGAGTTGGGCGGGGGAGGTAGCCTGCTCTCTGTTCGGGGGGGTCAGATCTCAGAGTGAGCCGTTTTCTTTTGCAAGGAGGGGGGCCAGTCCAAGAAATGGGTGTTTTTTGGAAACTGTTATGTTATGGATATTGCACAACGCAAAATTTTATCAACAAAGCCCTTAGAATAGACTGTGTAAAGGGCAAAATAGCAGAATATGGGACCTTTAATGCCTTGACGGTAGAAAAAAGCTACTTAAATGTGACCATTTCCTCACTCAAAGTATGACAAAAGCTGACCAGTAGAAGAGGTAGGTGGGAAAAATGTCTGTTTTAGCAGCACTAAACACAAAAGTTATGTCACTAATAAAGCAGACTGTTTGTCCTATCTGAAGAATAAGTTTGTGAATGTTTTTTAGGTTGATGGGTCAAACCAACACTTGATTGAACCCACTTCTTCATACGAAAACACAGATTGCATTGCTCACTTCTCTAGATTACGCTCAATCCTCTTCCCCCTTTTTTGCATTCCTTCACATTGCAGATATTTTTAACCCTACCTAATAAGACATTGTACTTGAACTGCGGAACCATCAAGCGGACATTTGCAAGTCTAATGCGGCCACTCATTTGAATTAGAGCCTATACTAACCGTGAATACACTTGAACTTCTCAGACATGTCAGACGGGACCCTGCCAAAAGTGGCTCCTGACGCGCACACATTAATCACCAGGACTCGCCGCTGGGCCGGGGATGCGCCGCAGTGTCCACAGGCAGAGCAGGGCGACATTCGGGGTCACCCTCCTTTTGTTAACCCTGTCTAATTAAGAGGCTAATGTCAATATGGCCAGACAACTTGAAGGCCGGTATGGTTGCAACAAAAGAACAGTAAGCCGTTATATGCAGGTGCATGCAGTTAATTGAAATATGCAGAGGCGGCCTGGGTAGAGAGATAAGTCAATTTGGCTGGAAGACCAGTCACTCAATGTTTCTATTCTTAATGTGGATGTGGGTGTATGTCAAAATATGAATATTAAGATACCTTGCAGACAAGAGAGTACAAATTGAATTGCGTAAGACTGCACTACTTTGATTTGCATTGAAAAAAAATGAAAGAAAAAAATGTAAACATTTACACACAGTCAGAGATAGGTTGTAATAACATACAACCCAGACCTAATCGGAACCCTAAATGTATGCTAATGTAGATACTTTTCATAGTATTCAACATTAACAAAGACTTAACTGATAATGAACTATTTTATCGACTTAGCAACTAATACCCAAACTCCTAACCCCTTAATTAAAGGCGCTGTACCTGATTTTTTACTGTTTTTAAACGTGAAAAACAGAAGCAGTTCATGTACCCGATTTTGTGCATGTGATAACTTAAACTGAACACTGACACTAAAATCTGTGTTGCCCCAGCACAAATATATAGTAAGAACATCTTTTGAAAATGAGACCACAGCACTTTCTCTGCATCTATTATGCACTATTTATAGAGCGTTTTCTTCGACAAGAAGCAGGAAGTCTGGCGATAGCATGCTAATGTTTGTTATCTTTACCTTGACAGAAAAACTTGCTCTGGGCTCACAGTAACTCGTGAAAAGTGCTTGTAAACTAATCACGGTGAATATTAAGGACGCTGGAACTGTATTGTGATACATGTGACTGATGTAAAGACTTTTAAATAAAATAGTTCTGTTTTTAACATTTCACAACAGTAAAAATCAGGTACAACAACTTTAAGTAGTTACTAAGCCTGAATCCTTATCAAAAAACAGTTTGTTCATTATGATTGAAGTCTTTGTTCAAGGCAATTTAAGGTGGAGTTATCATAAAGTCGTTCCGCTAACCCTATGTACTCATGGGTTTCAGAGTCCTGTTACATGCATTTTGTTTTAAATCATTAATCACTTTAGAAACAGCCCCAATTTTTGATCATTCTGAAACCCATGAATATTGTAATATGTGCTATTACAAGTTGTTGCACTGTGCATATGTCCTAAATGAGGTAGGTATCATGTGTTATCAGATTGTAAAAAGTATTACTTGGCAGTCGATAACACTATGAAAGGGAATCTACTTATGTTGGCTTTACATTTAAAAATCACTGATTAAAAAGAAGCAAATGAAAACATGAGTAATTGTTTTCAATGTCATCAATATATGTGGAAAGTCAATGTTAAATTATGTGTAAGCATGTCAAGATTATTTGGTTAATCGATATGATTGTTCAGGTTGCAATATAATGATGAGAATTAGAATCATATGCAGCAGTAATTTCAATAAATTCACACTATACTCCAAAAAGGTCACACACAAAAAAATCATCTGGATGTTTACGTGACAATAGCATTATTTTTTCATGTAAACGACATGATGTTTCTTGTCACAACAATAGTAACACTAACATTTGATATTGTGACATTCTTGTGTGTGAAATGTGTGAAAATCTGAGGGAAAAATCTTGGTGTTAAGGTTATAAAAACTGTTTTACACTTGCAACAGTGAACCTCAACCTCAAAGGCAAACAGAGTGAACAAATAGGACTTAATGCCTGTTTGACAGCTGCTTTTATTGAAGACGCTGCAGCCAATTGCACTTCATTGCGTGTGCATTATTATAATAGGTACTTCTGCAATAATGACTTTAATGCATCAAAATGACTAAATGGCTCGGTCAACAAATAGCAGAAAGATGAGTATGAAATATGAAAACAAATTACATTTATGGCTCCCAACTAGGTACTATCCAGGGCTCTTCAAACGTTATATTGCTGATTAACTTTTACACGGCCTCATATGAGCCCACTATCGTTATTAATTATATTTGTGGAGGATATGATGAGCGCAATTTGGGGAACATTGAAATTCTCTGCAGTGCTTGTCAAAAGTTTGATCTGGATTTGAAATGGGTTTTTACCATCTGTCCAATTTTCCTTTACAACCTTACTTTTTTATGAGTCTATTATAGCTATGTGTATGTGTGGTTCAGTACTGGACTATTAATGGAAAAAATATATATATTTTAAAGGACATATTATGCTAATCTGACTTTTATTTTAATAAAACATCAAACACAACACAGATAAATAAATAACAAACACACACACGTAGCACAGAACAACCAACTACATAGAATCATGGCACATTTAAACCAAAGTAAAAGTCCCACCTAGTCCAAAGTCTGTCAGATCAATTTTCAACTGAAGTCCAAAGGTTTTCCAAATGTCACTTTCTGTCCAGTTCTTGATTGATGGCACAGTTTGTGTCAACCATTTCTTTGTGAGGGCCTTCTTTCCCACCACCAAGCATATTCATTTATTTGATCCATGGCAGGGGTTTTGAGGCCCAGATACATAGTTCTGAAATCGAGTGTGATAGTGATGTCAAAGATGGTTCGGCGCACTTTGTTAATCTCAGTCAAATGTTTAACAGAACATTCCAAAAATACGCAAAAATGATGGCAGCCACAGTTTCTCCAACAGTTTGTATTTCCCTATATATGCCAAGCTCAAATCGCTCTGTTCCACCAGCTGATGTCATGAGGTTATGCCCCTCCTTCTGCAGGTAAGGCATGTGTGTTATTGACGTCCATTGATCATTTTATTTGACCTTTATCAAGCTAGGTTTCACTGTCAAGAGCGACCTGACCAACGTTTTATTCTTTTTAGCGTAACTGGAAAAACTAACTTCAAATGAATTCCTAAACAGTTACTTCGAAGTTCAACACTTATTGTGCTCATTATCACAAACTAATCTCAGATTTGGCCCCGTTCAAGAAACAAATATAAGCTTCTACTTAGTGTGGGGTAATCATACACACGGCCAATTCCCTGTAATGGTTTAGTGTTTGGACATTAAAAATATGTAATCACGGATAATTGCTCATTTGTGAACGTCTCTGAAAATAAATCCCTGCTGGGTGACATGTTGATGATTTTAAGTGACGAGCTGTGACGGCAAAGTAGTGATTGCTTCCTGTGTGCAGAGGCCTAATGCTATTTGGATATTACATACTTAAGTTGTTTTAATCCAATTCATTTACCCAAGCCCATTTACTGCTTAGTGTTGTAACTGTACCCCCTGAAAATATGTTTTAAATGGTAATATGCTAGTGCTGCTGAGGCTAACTGAAATCTAAGTCTTCCATGAACATGCCATTGCCATTTTTACGAGTGAATAGTAAGTAAGTATGATTGTTACGGTAATTGTCTTGTATAACATTTACAATAATAGAGGACTTGTACACAACAACATTTCTACTCAGATGAGGCAGAACATTCAGCCTTGTGCCTCCAGTAGTTTGCGAGGCCCTTAGGTTGCTTACTGAATGGCTCGTCTTTACAAAAAAATTAAGTTTGTCGATACGTGTCTAGGGGCCCCATCGACATGCCCCGGAATACCAGCTACTTTTAAACACTCTTTACTGTCATTTGGATAGAACTGTTTCATAGACTAGACGAGAGGCCACATTTTCACCATCAATAAGATTAAATAGCAATCTGAGAGCATCTTTGTGCACAAAGAAGGGACCTAAAATAAAGTACATTCAGAATTCTGTATCTGTGGCAGACCATGAACTCCTACATTTTTACTATCTCCGCCAAACATATAAAGTACATCATGTGAAGTTCTACTGTTGCATTATGAAGTTACATTGCTTATCTTGCACTTGCACAACTTTATACAAGAAAGTTGATAGATATTCGCGTTATTCCGATGCAGATTTTTGGGTCCAGTCCAATACTTAGCCTCAGACTATGCGCCGATACTGATACCAGTCTGATATCACACACTGTACTCACAGTGGCTGAAGAACTAAGGTTGCTATATTCTATTACAGATTTCAGGAGCAAAAAAATCTAATAAATACAAATTTACTTTAACAAGTGTGGAGAAAAACAACATAGAGGCTTGTAAAAAGACAGTCATCATCCGAGCACAAGCCTAAATATTATGCAGAGTAAACAAAGTCCGCTGATGTCGGGCAGTCTCCGCCAAAGTTCTGCTTCCACTCCAAAGGCTAAATAAAGGCATCAAACCAATAACGCAAATGTATTTGATGTCATTATTACAGTTGTCAGAAACTGCAGAGCCTTCACAGTTATATTTAGGCAAGGCAAGGCATATGTAGAGCACAATTCATTCACAAAATAATTCAAAGTGCTTTACATAATGGAACAAATGCATTAAAATAACAAAAGCGATAAAGACGTAAAAAAAAAAAAAATTTAAAAATACTTTAAAAGAGGAGTGTGCGTGTCAAATCTTTTCAGTCTTATGCACAGCTAAACAGAACTCCACCTAGATTTGTCAGAGCTGCATAAAACTGAAATGCTGATTCCCTATGTTTAGTCCTGATTCTAGGCACCAGCAGGAGGCCCGTCCCTGAGGTCCTCACGTGGTTCATATGGCACTAACATGTCAGAGATGTACTTTGGTGCTTGGCCGTGGAGAGACTTGAACACAAGCAGAGCTGCTTTAAAGTCTATTCTCTGAGCCTGAAGCCAGTGCAGAGATCTCAGCACAGACTAATGTGGGCGTACTCCCTGGTTCTTGTCAGGACCCGAGCAGCAGCGTTCTGGATGTACTGCAGCTGTTTTACAGCTCGTTTGGAGAGGCCAGTGAGCAGCCGTTACAGTAGTCTAACCTACTGGAGACAAATGCATGGACAAGTCTCTTCAGGACTGGTTTAGATACTATATTTTTTATTTTGCCAATTTTTTTGTAGGTGGCAAAAGGTATCTGATGTTATTAATTTGATGTTGCTGTCAAAATTCAAGTCTGAGTCCATTCTTGCCCCCAGATTTCTAACTTGATCTGCTGTGGGTTTCGAGTGAGAGACTGGAGGTGACTTCTGACACTTTCTCCTTGTTTCTGCGGGCCAAAGATTATTATTTCAGTCTTGTCTAAGTTTAGCTGTAGAAAGTTGTTTTGCATCCACACACAGTTCGGTTGGATGCAAAGACAGATTGAATCCTCCGTATCCATCCGGTCCATATTCACGCCATCAGTGAAACATACATTAGATCTAATTTAGATCTAAAAGTAGTCTACGGGTCCTCATTCAGGAAAACACAGTGGTACCAGTGTCAGTATCTGAACAAATCTATATGTTACAAAAGTCTATGTTATTTTATTCTCACAAACAAACACTAAGCAACTGTTTCATCATAGAGTTTTGAGTCCACCACCTTAAACGTAATCCATTGGCTTGTATGCATAATGTGAACCCAGCCAGGGAGGTCACAGTTCCTTATGATTTGAAAACTTTCACAAAAGAAAATAACGTTTGCTTCAGAATTTAGGCACTGCGGACGAAAATCTTCTGGTTAAAAATATCCTTGAAAGATGAATAAATCTTAAAAAAGGCTTTCCATGCACTCGAATATTCAGCCAAGCAAAGAGAAAACGGGGCTAATGATTTATCAGAGCAATCGGAGTGAGACCTTACCATAAATCAGTCTTTCCGCTGCTCAATATTACACCATGACATCAAGGCAACTTCTGCACTCTGGGGAGAAAATTTTCATCCATTCACCACGCTTCACATGCACTAAATCAAGTTTGAGGAAAATGTTTAGGTCCGCCGGGTGCACGGACTTTCTCCCGCAAAAACAAAACCGATTGGATCATTGTTCAGAACCGGACAGCCTCCTCAATTATTCATACAATTAGTTTTTCCTCCTTAAGCAAGCTCTCTTTGTTTCGGTAACCTGCCTCAACCTCCACGTCGGCCCCTGTCTTATTAATCAAGCTGCATCGATTTAGTGTTAGGACTAATTAGGGGCCTGACATGTGCAGTTGATTCCCGGGCGTTTGTATGTGTCATGAATGCAAAAGCGCGACCTCACCGCCACTCTGTAACTCACCGCCAATCGGCACCTGGAAAGTAACTTGTTTTTTGGTGAGCAGCGGCGGCCATTAGTGTTCCTCGCGGCAGATTCATTGTCCGCGGCGTCGAGCGAATGCCTGCGTTTGAATACTAACCAGCGCCTTTACGACTGTTTAGCTGGAGGAGACGGTGTCGAGCTGCCCTGGTTTGGATGGATTCTTCAGAGTTTATGCTGCAGGGTAGAAGGGGGAGCAGCGGGGGTAACGTATCCCTGAACATGACATGAATAGGGAAAAGTCCTTAAAGGATGCGGGCAATGTTAAAAACCGGCCAAAGTCAACAATTGTTCTCGATGGATGGTTTGCATTTTAACCAGCAGAGACTTGCGCGGGGACGGGCAAAGTGAGTGAAAAGCAAAGAGAAGAATGTTCAAATAAACTTTGGCTCTGTGACTGCAATGCAATGATGGGAGAGAAGGGGAGACTTGAGACAAAGAGAAGATGAAGAGGCTACGGTGGACGATGGTTCGGCTGCTGCGGTTGAGAGGGAAGGGAGAATGGTTGCGACACGAAGCTGAGAAAGCAGAGTAACAACGGGATGAGGATATGAGAGTAAATAGGAATGGTGATTGGAGAAAAAAAGGAAAAAAATGTTTGGACTTAATGTGAAAAGAGACCTATTTGTCAGACCTTGGACTAAGTGGGATTTCTGATAAGTTCTGATGTGCCGTAATTTTACTTCCTCTATTTTATTGAATATTCTGTGCAATTTTTATAGGACAAATATTATACATGGTTTGTATTGTTATTGGCTTTTAAACATTCTCTTGAGACATTTTATTTTTAGTTCTAAAACATATTAATATTTTAGAACTAAAAATAAATGTCTTTACAAAGAAAAATATAACTTTATGACTGTCTTGGGAGATACTTAACTTAGCTGTGGCTCCATCTACTGGCAGTAGAGGAAATTACACATGTATATACACAATGGTTTGATATGCTGTTGGTATGCAAAGCTATCACAGAGTTACAATCATTGTGTTTAAATGTCAGAAATCATCAGAACGAGCCTGGCGATGATTTAAGGACTTAAAACAGCAGAAGATTCTCCAATATGTGACGTATAAAATTGTGTTGACATTGTTAGACTATGGATAAAAGCTCAAAAAAGTCACTATAGCATAATATGTGCCCTTTAAACTTTTTATTCGTTTTTGCGCTCTGATTATGTTCTGTGTTTTGTGTTTTAAAATTTGAAAAAAAAAATTATTCAAAACGAAATGAAAAAAAAAGAAAAAAGTTTATAAATCCTTGGGCAGTGCAGTAAAAAGCCGTTCTCAGCACAAATAAATGATAAAAATGCAAGAATAAAAACATAAAGAACGTTATGCATTATTTGTAATGTTATTGACTTTAAAAAATGCTCTGCTTTGGCTTCGCATGATGATAAAAATGCAAGAATAAAAACATAAAGAACGTTATGCATTATTTGTAATGTTATTGACTTTAAAAAATGCTCTGCTTTGGCTTCGCATGATGATAAAAATGCAAGAATAAAAACATAAAGAACGTTATGCATTATTTGTAATGTTATTGACTTTAAAAAATGCTCTGCTTTGGCTTCGCATGCTTTTGAACTTAGAATATTTTATTGAACTTAAAGTATCGATAGAGCTCCCCCTGGCTGCAGCTCCCTTGTGAAAAAAACACAGAACAGAACAGAACAGACTCAGAAGTGTTGCCATTTACAGTTGGCAAACATATGTATATATATATGTATATATTTAAAAGCCTGGGTTTCCCAGGAGTGTTCTCTTCGGGTCGGAGTCAGCAAAGTTGCAAGAACGTTTTTTTGCCAAGAGACATAGTTAACCATCACAGGGACTTACAAAAAAACATTTAATAAGGTAAAAATATCAATTAATTCTCTTTTAAAGGACAAATTACTTCATCTCCCTCATCTCAATTTGTGTTAGCACTCTATCTACTGGCAGCAGAGGGAATTACCATGGAGAAGTAAACAAAAGCTAGCTTACCACCAACATAATGCACATAATGTGGTTGTAACAGATTTTATTTGATGGCAGAAATGCTCAAAACAACTCCGAAGATGGTTCAAGGCCTGGGAAATTTGGAACCAATTGTTTTGTGAGGTTTGGAGTGAGATGGAGTGACATAGATAACTATGAATAAAGCTAAATACAACTCCAGGTATCTTTTGGATAAGCAAACAATGTTAAAAGTATTGGCTAAAAGCTAAAAAATCCAATTTTGCATAATGTGTGTCCAAGTTATTCTGTGATTGAAGGATTAATTGATCGGCCGATTAAGGCTGAGATGGAGGCTGATGGGAAAAATGCCAAGTGGCCCAACATTACCATGTGTTTTCGGACTGTCCTGCTGCTCAGAAATAGATTAATAAAGGCTGTTTTTGACAGTGCCATCCCACTTGATTTTAGAATGAGAAATTAAATGATTTTTTTTGCAGCAGGGAAGAATGCTATCACACGAAAAAATGGATGACACATTCTGCACCAACAATTAAGGACTGGACTGACACTATACTCAATGTTGGGAAAATTGAAAAAGTCGGACTTCATTTGGAAATGGCCAAATTTGACAGACTCTGGACTAAACGGGACTTGTTCGCTGGAAGTAATTTTATTTCGTCATCATTTAATTTTAGTTTAATTTATGTTTTTTTATTATTTGCTTACTCTCTGTGTCATGTTCCAACTTCCAACACATTCTCTTTTTTATTCATACGTATCAAAATTCAACATCAACAACCAACATTCAAAACACAGCAAGTTTGTGTGCCTGAAAAATTGCCTTGTGCTGATTTTCAGAGCTAAACACATGTGCACAGCTGTTAACCATGTGAGCCAACTGTGAAATCAGCAACACAAACCTCTAATTATAACATCAACCTATCGCATTGTACACTATCTGCGGTACACCACCCTTTCTTCTCATGTAAACTTAGCTTGCCTTAATAATTACCCAGGTCTATTCAAGTATATAAACAGTCATAAGTAGGCTTCACGGCCCTAAAATGAATATGCACCTCTTAAAGTAGCAGTGGTGGGTAAACAATTAGCGTAGTCAGCCCCTCAATGATGAAGCTTCCCACTACCCCTATTAGAACGGAGCATCTTTATGCGCTTTATCCCCGCTGTTTTATGAATCCACAATTACACCTCATTAATGTGTCATTTGCATAATTACAAGGAACGGGGACACCAATCGCTGTGGGAGCATGCTCTACCTTGATGCGGCACAACATCGCGGGACGTTTAAGCAGACACATTTTGATATTATGCATTTGGAGGTGTGTTATGATTGTGACTTTGTAGCTCTAAACTGGGACAAAATTTCCGTAGATTCCCATGGTTATGCTTCATTGACTATTCAAAGCCACCAAGGCGGGAGTATGCTCAGAGTGTACATATATTTAAATAAGAAAATTAAGGGTTGTTAATTTTTCACGCTTTGTTTTTTTTTTATTTGGAATTCCCCAGGTCAGAGCAGTGTTTTGTCACTGTCGTCGATGGAAAAAAGGTTAGAAGTTCTAAATGAGCTTGTGTGCAAAATGATCAAGCGGTTAGACCTGTGAAAATTTGTATTATTCTTTTTTAGATTAGATTTAGATTTTTTAGATTCAGCTTGGAATCCTCCGCCAGAAAAAGAGTGCTCTCTTGTTTACGTTCATAAAACTAAATGTGATACCAATAATTACAATACAGTTTAAACCTTTTTTTCCCCATATCGTCCAGCTCTACTCCAGCTCCAAATAAGGATTATAGACCTATAGGTGGAAGTCGGGACGCCATGCTGTTCGGTTGGAGCCAATTGAAACAAATCACAGCTAGCACGTATAGCGGCTAATTGGGAGCAGAGTTCCATATCTGCAATCCAAGTGAACGTTTCACGGCAACCACAGAGCCAATCAGGAGTGAGGTTGTCGAAGGTACTTTCCTCTTCCCGCTCGGCGTTGAGCTGTGCCAGCAGGTTGGAACGGGCCTCGGCAAAAGAAGGCCATGTTTGGTGTTGTGGGACAAAACGTCATGTCTATATGTTTTATTAAGTGTGAAGATTTGAATAGTCACTTGAAGGTTACAGGTTATCGGAACACTGTGTCTCTTGCCTGATCGCCTGATGTTGAGACAAAACCTCGGCCTTCATGTTCATTTTATTTATGTCTGATGTCTCCATTTCTGGGGTATTTAAGCATGTGTTTTATTATTGTTCCTTTTTTGCTTTTTGGAATCGGAGAGGGAGAGATCTTTTTTGTCAGGGACAGACTATATTTTACTGTGGACGTGTAAAATAAACTTGATCATTTGAAATGGACAGAGTTTCTTCTCATTACTTTATTTCCGATAACGTGTAAAGAAAATCCACAACAATTTGGCGTCAATGACCAGTTTCCTTCGTCCGGACGTTTCTTTCCGCGGTGATCCAGTGTGTTGCTACCTGAAAGTTAGACGTTTTCAGCCTCGTTACCTCTGCAGCTTTCTGAGACGTGAGGACTGCATCACGGACCCGGAAAGGACACCGGCGCTGGGACCTCGAACCTGTTTGCAAAGTTGTGGTGAGTTCTGTCTACTTTCAACTGTATCATATTCTGTCTGGGTCGGGTTTTTAGCACCGTCTGACACACAAAAAAAAGGGGGGGAAACTATATAAGGAAAATAAACTTCAACTAAATAGGTCCATACCATATTTTTCAGTTATTGTTCAAATTCAAAAACACCAGGATCAAGTTGAGAATTTAAAATGAATGAAATAAACAGAAAGAGAGGTGCAGATGTTTCAACTGAGAGTGAATAGGCCAGTGTCAAAGGAGCAAATTTGCACCAATGCTCGGTTATTCCTGATGTGATGCAGACTGTTTCACTGGTTACAAGGTATTTCTTACATATCATTATATAATGTAGCTTAAAAAAGAAAATTAATTTGCCAATGGAGTAAGTAAAATTATCTTTACCCATTGGCACATAATTTGGCTTGAAGTAAAAAGTAATTAAGTGAAACGCTTTGAAACAAGTAAAATAATCTCGTTACATCAAATAGATAGTCTTAACTAATCTCAACTAGTCAAAATGTCAAAAATTAGGATTCATATCTTGAAATCTTATCTAGCAGTGTTAATTTTGACATGGAATTCAATTTAGTTTTAGTCTTTTGTCTAAAATGATAATTAGAGATAATCCAACAATTCTTTTTAGTTTCAGTCAATGAAAATGTCACGCTAATTTGGTCAGCATTTAGTCTATATTAATACAATAAAATGTACTGCATTGCATCATGGGACTTGTTCGGACATGCTCTTTGCACGTACAGTTTGTTTACAGTCTGATTTGGAGCGCTGGGATTGTTCTTTTCATTCCTTCTGTTTTTAATTGTTCAACGAAAATATCACTACTTTTAGTTTTAGTAAACTCCAATCTATGTCATTTTAGTCATATTTTCAGTATTTTTTGTTTAGTTTTAGCAAAAATATGACATTGACAAAAACTAAGACAAAATCATTTAGTCGACGTTATCTAGAAATTCATTTTTTGCAGTGTAGTAAGGATGCAACAATACAACGCTGTAAAAAACAATAGCCTTTTAATTAGCCTGTTAATAGATTCACCCTGTGTTGTACCATTTTCTAACCCAAAAAGCCTAAAAAGAGTAGCGCGTTTCTGTCCTATTTGAACATTTGAAAATAAATATTTGTGGGACGTCTGTGCATTTACAAAGCACTGTCTGAGGCCCGCGTTGCTCTGAAAAGTGAGCTGAATGTTTGCTCATTAGACCTATATTACAGCCCATGAAGCCGGGCATATTAGTAATGAATGTTGCTACGTGAAACTCAGTGAAAGAGATTATTTGGCGTGCCCAGGTACTTTAACCCACACACTCTGGGTTATTTGTAAGATAAATGAAAGCACAGGAACACATGACAGGTCTTTAGCTCAACTATAAAACGCAATTAACCAGCAAATGAGGCCAAGCAAGCCACTCTGACCACTCGGCACCAGCCACAGCTAGGGGGGAAGGAGAAGAATAGTAATTCATAGCCAATCTGCAAATTGCTCTGCTACCTTTAACCGCGGTGATAAATAGCGTTTGGCACTTTCCCTGCTTCTGATTTAGGGAATTCAAAGGTGCTTAATTAAGACTTTCGGAATTTGGGGAGAAACGTGTAATTATTAAAATCGTCTTCACGGTAGGCCACTTTTACTGTTTTGAAACTTCAGCCGCAGTCATTTCAGTGAAAATTTACATATCTTGAATTTAGGGTTATTAAAAAAATGGTTATCTTTTATACGCTGGCATAAATCTAAGCTCTCCGGGCGAAGAATCATTCGAAGCAGAACCATCACTGTCACTGTGCATTGCAAAAACATGTCGGACCCGTTTTATCTTCATTTGTCCTGACAAAGTTGACAAAGTTAACAAGCAGCGGGCGCGTGGTATTTCTCCTTGAATATGAACTGTTTCAAGTGTAAAGACCATCGCTTTCTTCCAAGACTTTCAAACTCCCACGGTGCACTTAAGCTTAATAAAAGCTAATCATGATTGCCTTTTTGTTGCCAGCTCAAATTAAGCATCTGATGAGAAATAAGTTGCCAAATCAGCACAATTAATTTCAAAACAGCGGAATTCTCTCGTCGCAAACCAACTGACTTCAAGATATTCATAAATATCCTCTTCTCTGGAACCACCTAGAAGAATTAGCACTACAAGCTCAAGTTGTACTAGCAGCAGTAGTAGTAGTAGTAGTAGTAGTAGTAGTGGTATATTCATGATTATACAGGTCAAAATGTAATTGTAAGTTACTGGAATGAAAAACTGCAAGCTTGCATCTCCATGAACCTGACTCTTACGTGGCCTGGAGGAGGCTTGTTTCCATGCAAATGCTGTTCCTTCTGCCATAATATTTTGGCATAAAACATACAGATTTCCATGGAGAACGTTCAGAGGTAAAGTTTTCAGTCTTATTTCAATGGAATCATGCAGGTGATGGGCCAAATCCAGAAAGTTACCCACTGTTAAAGGAAAAATATGATACTCTTTTCATATTGTTATTAGCCTTTAAACATGCTCTTGAGTACCTTACATTTGCCATCTCATGTTTTGAAACAAAAACAGTTTATTATGGCATAAATGAATTGCTGTGCAATGACATTTACTGAGTACATTCAGCCAGCAGATGGCGCCTAGCACTTTACACAATTTAGTTATTTTGGGGAAGTATTTTTGACGATCGGAGGGAGAGGATTTTCTAATGAACATTCCTCAAAAGAGCGCGAATGCAGCTCAATGCAACTTCTGTTAGAACAGGGTTAAAAGCTCAAGAAAGTCACTGTAGCAGAATATGTGTCCTTTAACTTTATCATTCATCACATTTGATTTCAGTTGGTCACATACTAAAATAATGATTTATTGGACAATGTGAATGAAAGGTAATTAATTTGTGACAATAATTGTGAATAATCATTCAGGTGAGATACTTTTTTTTTTTTGTGCTCAGTTTAGTCTCTAAACGTAAAAGCTTTCATGTGGAAACAACAAACTGCAGTCTGCTCCTAAAGATGTTTTATTACTTCATTTATTCCACCTCACCCATAGATTTCTCTGGGACGTTGTAACTTCAAAGGCCGTTTTCTTAATATGCATTTTTCTCCCACAGAGACATAAAGATCAACACTTAAAGTAGCACTAATAAGAAATCCAAAACCCCCTCTGTAAATAGTTTTGTAATACGTGTACAAAAGGAACCAAGAAAAAGTATTTCTAGCCATTTTCAGATTCAGTTCCAAATATATGTGCATTTTTGGCCGTTTTTCACACATAAAATGCCTTATTTTACCTTGCATGACAAAAAACCTGAAATACATTATTTTCTTACATGTATGTGAGTAAACTACAGGAGAAGTTTCAAATGTATACCTTTAAACTTAAGATTTTTCCTATTCACCGGGAGTGTCTTGCCTTAATGTTTCTACTAAAAAACACACACATTGTTCCAACCTACAGCAACAACCAACACCGCCTCTGAAGCAACACTACTTCTTCCACTTCAACTCCTTTCACAAACCATTTGAATTATTAAGCCCGCACACTACCCCCCTCTCCCTAGACTTTTTAAACTGCCCTCCCATGATCCTTTTCAGCTTAGCCTCAGACTTCATCATGATTGCCTCTCCTTCCCTAACTGTACTCCAAACTATAATATGCCCTATCAGCTCGGAGCGTGCCTACATTTCATCTGGGACAATATAATTCTCTCCGCGCGCCGCCCACTTTCCCTCCATTCCTACCCACAATCCCCGGCGGCGGGATACCTTGCCAAGGCCCCTTTTGTTCTCTGCCATAATACATCTTTATTAGTATAATCCCGTTTCTTGCTTGCACAGTGTATTAGTCTTTATCCAAATCATGTAGTTACAAGCGTTCTGCCTGGAAGTTGCTTTGAATGCTCGCCGGACAGCCGCGGTAGATAATTGCCTAAACTTTTTTTTTTCTCCAAGTTAGAAAACCCCTTCAGCGACGAGACAACGAACGCCCACATTTGCAAATGAAAAGCCGCCGTTTCCGCAGTCGCTTCTACGCGGAAAATAAAACTAGTCCCTGATTTGTGTACACGGGGCGGTAGAGATTTATAATCGCGGCTCGAACTTCCTTCCGCTGTTGTGTACGTGAGCAAAGCCTACTGGGGTTTTCACATCTCGCCATTTGTTTTGCACATTACTGATGTTTCCCCGTAATGTGCGCGGAGCATCCCCTGGAGATGGGGAGATGGGCCTGTTCGCGAGTTCAGGCTTCATTTAGTTTCGCTGGTGTCCTCCTCCCGAGATAAAGCCTGACATGGCAGACCTCAGCGGCTCTCGAGAGGAGCTATTAATACAACGTGGAGAGGGAAGAGGGATCGCATCCACCTGGCAACGCCACTTTTGGATCAGGAGAGGGCGGATGAATAGGCAATAGGCTTTAAGTGTGGTAAACTGACATGTCTAGAGTCCCTCAAGTGCAAGGTCTCGGTCCCCAGCTGCAGCACGACTCCACACTGATCAAAACAGACCCACAAACAGCATTAATAAAAACAGGGGCTGATTTATGACAATGGAACTTTTGCTAAACCTTCCTCGGAGGAAAAAGTGGCCTAATGATAAAGAGGTAGTATTTTGGAACAAAGGCTCAAAGGTTTGAAAGACTCTCTAAAATGTTGTATCTGTCCTAAGAAAAGGATTTTTAGGGGCTCATTTTGGTATACACTGCCAACACCACTAACGATATTAGCCTCAATGTGAGACACTGCAGGTGAATAGAAAAAAAATCTTAATTTTAAAGATAAATATTTGAAACTTCTGTGGTTTACTCACATAAATGTAAGAGGAAAAAAAGCATTACAAGTTCTTCATTATGTAATGTTTGTCATGTCGTGTAAAAACTTCCAAAATTGCTGAATGGACAGAGCAGGTTAAAATTGTTTGGTTCATTTTGTGCATATATCAGTTTTAACAAAATCTACTAAGGGATTCTTGATATCTTATTTAGTTTTCGAGTAAACTTGATCTGACTTATAAATTGCCTAAAAATTCAAATTTCGCCTCATTTTTTTTACATAAAATTTGAATACATCAGTCGTAGAATTAGATATTCTCAAATCCTTTTGCATGTTCTGTCAGAATCTTGTTTCGTACAAAAACAGACAACCTGTGGGTCAGTGGATCTGACCGCTCAACCAAGGATGTTCAGAGCAGAAGACAATCACTCTGCTGTTGAGCTACTGCTGCCCAGAAAGTAGCACACACACTGTGTGAATACTGCTGTTGTGTCCTTGGGCAAGACACTTAACCCCCCTCGCCCCCAGTGTCTGCGTTCACTGGAGTATGAATGTGTGAGTGAATGGGTGAGTGGTTCCTTGATGTAAAGTGCTTTGAGTGCCTGTAGGTTAAAGCACTACATCAAAATGTGACCATTTCCTTTAAGGCTGATCTTTATCTGACTCTATGTGTGAAATTATACAATATCTAAGAGAAATCTATGGATGAACTGGATTAAATGAAGTCTTAAGACATCTTTAGGAGCAGATTGGACAAGTTTGTTGTTTTCAAAGTTGAAAGCCCATTCACCTTATTCTGGATGTTGCTTTGGGCGCCACCATCTTTTTCCACTGTATTAGTTTACATCGGCCAGACGAGCTCAACAGGAAATAAGTTCTACACGGACTAAAAAGACACCGCCCTGGAAATCGGTGCATTACTAACTTGTTGTTGAGTACATTAAACATTTTACACAAATGAATCTACTTTATGTAATGTTTTAGCAGCAAGACTTTTTTCTCGTTAGTCATTTTCGTGAATGGGGTTCTCGTCAAACCAGAAGCGCGTTTACTACAGGAGTGTGGATCTGTGGCAAAAAGAGGCAAAAGTGGGCGGGGCCCAATAAGGTGAATGTTAAGAGAGCAATCTGACCAAAAAAATAAAATTAAATAAAGGGTTTTTCCTGTAGCGTCTCACCTTAAACATGGACAAATAGTGGGGGCTAAAGGGGCTATAACTTTTTTATTTTAATTTTTTTAATTTAGGATAATAAATTAGGCTCGGAAATTCTGTTTTATATTATAAAAGAGTAGAATAAGACAGTAGTACGGTCTCTGCATTTAATTCTAGCGTGCTTTCCTCTACGCAAAGCAGTATGTGCGCTGTTAACATGCTAGTTCTTGTTAGCTTTGCAAAAACTCATTTGCTCCCTCTCAAAGTTATGAAAAGTGCTTTTAAACTCACTGGGGCGAATAATTAGGACGCTAGGAATGAGTTAGTGAACGATGGATGTGGAGTGTGAGTCAGGTACAGCACCTTTGATTAAAGGGTTAGGGATAGGAGTTAGGGTATTAATTAAGTCACAAACCCTGAATCATTCTCACTAAACTATTAGCTCATTGTGAATTAAGTTCCCTCCATTGGCTTGGTGGTATCATCTGTTTCTTTCCATGGATAAAGATATACTGTGAAATATTCCAAGCAAAACAAAAACATCTCCATTAGGGGTGAGCGATGTGACAAAAAGATTATATATGACATTTTTTTTGAAGTCAGGTCTCAATTTCAATTTTACCACGATTCATGTACACTCACTATATTCATGTTTCCTTAAATATAGCTGACCAATAGGAGTGTGTATGGAAAAGAGTCTGTTTTTAAGCATAACGGCGAATTAAAGGCCCTAAGAGGCATGTGGTGGGTTATTTTTTTTTTCCTCAATTGCATTTTTCTACACTTTGATCTATTGCTATTATATTAGAATGCATTGGTGTTGAGAAAAGTCATTGAGAGACTAGAATAGATTCATGACATCTGAAAAATTCACCCTTCCATCACCCTTTTAAAAACGTGGAAAAGCATTGCTCACATTATCCAAGTTGTTAATAAATAAAACTAGTGATTTTAATTTGCAGTTAGTGCATTTTCTTATAGTAATAATGCGTTTCAAGATGTTTGTGGAATTGGTATGGGAGTTTCTTGCAAAAACAAACAGGATAAGCTGGTATCTACAAAAAAAATATTGTTAGGTGCAATGTAGAAACCATAGGGTGTATATTCTAGCAAAGGCAAATGAAAACAATAATAACCTAATTAGCTGGGCTAAATGAAATATATACAAAATTATGTACTAGGGGCTAACCAAGAAGGTTTGTACCTGACCCAGAATTTGGTGCTACGCTCCTCGTGGCAGACCTTCAATTAGAAAAGTTACAGTGTTCACTTTTACGGTTTACAATATAAATAAGTACAGTCTGTACTTTGAAACACTAAAACTTGTGTATATCTGAATTAATTCAATATTTTTTAGAAACTTTACTGTGCGCCAACTTAAATACAGTTTTTATTGCTATTCAACAAGTTCTTCCTATGTTTTTTGTTTCCTTCCAGTGCAAGTACCTGCTAATGGTTTTACATTCACACTGTGCACAATGGAGCTTATTCATGCCCTCATTTCTATCCATTACAGCCATTACAACTTCAAATTACAGTCCACACAATCAAGGTTAATGCATGACTTTATGGCTTCCCTTAGGCAGCCTTTAGACGCACACACAGCCCCCCACAGTTTGTATATCCAGTCTTTCTTGAGATCATGCCTATGCAGTTTTATGTACATGTAAATGCACACATCCACCAGTATGAATACATAATTGTTGGTAAGGGCTGCACGATTTGGGAAAAATATGTAACTGAGATTTACAATTTATACTTTTAATAATGCGATTCTGTTTAAAGTTCATATTTTAAACACAACAAGGAGAACTGACAAATAGACTTAAACATGAATTGACAAACTAATAAAAGAATCACGTGTTTCAAAACGTTTTTATTGATTTTTGTCACGTTTTGGTCACTTTTAGTTGCGCTTTTGTTACTTTCAGCGCTGTTTTTGTCACTTTCAGTTGTGTTTTTGTCACTTTCAGTATTGTTTGTTGTTTTCAGTTGTGTTTTTGTGACTTTGAGTCACATCTTTGTCACTTTTAGTTGCATTTTTGTCACTCTTAGATGTGTTTTTGTCACTTTCAGTACTGTTTTTGTCGCTTTCAGTACTGTTTTTGTCGCTTTCAGTCGTGTTTAGTCACTTTTAGTCATGTTTTTGTCGCTTTTAGTAGCGTTTGTCACAACCAGTGTTGTTTTTGTCACTTTCAGTCGTGTTTTTTGTCACTTTTAGTTGCTTTTTTGTCACTTCATTAGCAAGGACCACGCCACAACAGAGATGTGCGATAACAATCATGTATTAATGAGCGGTTGGAAGCTGGTTCTCCACGATAGCTCACACTAGCAGACAATGGATGGATGCTGAGACTCGGTGTGGGGGCTACGTTTCGGCGATCTGCCCAGCCGATTCGGGACCCCCTTCAGGGCACTGGACACTAAAAGAGAAGGCATATGACACAGAAGGAGAGGGGGGGCAGGTCGAGAGAACAGCAGCCAACAGTGATTAAGGCATAGGCTGGTATATGAAGGCTTCTGGGAGTTTGAGGTGTGGCTTGGGGACGGCGATGGAGGCGCGGTCCTGTTCATGAACCTCAGTTAACATATTAACTACATTTATAGTTGTTTTTTTGTCACTTTTAGCTACGTTTTGTCACTTTTAGCCACGTTTTGTCACTTTTAGCAACGTTTGGTCACTTTTAGTTGCTTTTTTGTCACTTTTGGGAGTGTTTTTGTCAGTTTCAGTCAAGTTTTGGAGGAAATTATTGTAGCGTTTGCGATTTGCTAATTGCGTCTATTCAAATTGCGATTTCGATCAATTTTGATTAATTATGCAGCTCTATTGTTGTTGTTGAGCATGTGTTTTCCAAAACTGGTTTATAAGTAGGCTAATTTATCAATTTCTGTCAACCAAGCAAATAATATCTTTTATTGTAATGTCTTATTCTGCAAAATGCACATCAATATTGCATTATAGCTTTTTAAATTCATTGTATTACTTTATTATTTGTATTTTATTTATGAATTTAATTATTGTTTAAGGGTTTTATTGAACACCAGTAGAGCAGTTTTTAAATGGTTTTCTGTGGAGCAGTTTGGAAACATTTCAGTTTATAAAATGTGTAATATAAATATTAGACTGGATTATCTATGTGGTCCTCTCATAGGGTCCTCTTCAGATCTAGCTTTGTTTAATTTAGAAACCAGTTTATTCACCTTTTTGGCCTCTTTATAGTAGCCCACTTTCAGGACAACTTTGGTGATGTATTTCTCTTTTCCGTTTTTAAACCAGTTCTGGTTTAGGCCTGTTTCTGTTTTTAATATCTGGTGGTACTCAGAAAAACAAATTCGATGTTAGATGTTTCTTTAAAGCCTTGAGAACCACTGCATGATGTCATATAGGCCAAACTGCCCTCTTCACCAATGTCTTCGATAACTTTAGCATGCCCTGGTCTCCTCTGACCAGCCTTGCAAAGACTTTGCATAAGGACAATGAAGGCTAGGCGATAAATCTTTATTGAAGCAATTATAGTGCAAATGTTATTTACACCACCTAATTGGGCCGGGATATCTCTAGAAATTAAGACTCGGGGGGAGCTAAAATGGACACCAATTAATTTTTGCTGACAGAATCTGCAAAACAGCAAATGGCAACAAAGGAGGCGGATTCCCCAGGAGGTAGCGACTTTAGAGAGAGGTGAGAATAACTGCGCTAATGTAGTCACAACATAGCGCCATTTCCATATAAATAACTTCCTAAGAAATAAGAAACTCATTTGAGGCCGCTGAAAGGAAATCAATTATGGAAACAAACAGGCTGCCATCACCTTTTGCTTTTGAGACCTTGAAAAGTACGAGTGACGAGTGCGGTTATGGGCCGTTGTAATGCTTTAGGCTGGAATATGCATAATACTTGCAGACGGACATGGGAGGGGTAAGCTAGTAAATGTCAAGTACACATACAGGGACCACACAGGGCTTATTAAAAAGCTGTCACGAGCAGAGGAGAAGCTAACAGGATGTACCAGACTTGATGAGGATTTATTACCCGCTGCCATCTTTACTAAATGGCATTCTTATACGCAGGGAGTCGTCAAATAAATCACGGAGCAAGAATGAGCCGGTGTGCCCGTGCAAGGGGAATGTGTGTTATTGGGTCACATTGGAGGTTCTGTGGAGATTTGCCAAGGGCGTAAAGAGGATAGATGGGTGTTAGTGTCATGGCGTGATAAATAAAAGATCAGCGGGGAAAGTAAGCGCTGTACGATATGTTTCAGACAGATGTGGCGGAATAAAGATAAAGTTGTCACGTTTAGGAGAGCGTATTAGTTTCACATTACCTGTACTGTAAATGAAAAGATAATGTATAAAAATGTTGTGGAGGAGGAAGAGGTATAGAAACAGTGATGGCTGGAGGTAGATCGTAAAAGGAAATCAAGTACTCACAAATGTGTTCATATCTTTGCACAAGGGACAAAATGTTCGCTCTAAAAGGTCAAAAAACAGTTTGAGATAACATGTTTTAATGATGTTACAGTTTTAAAATAACATACCAGATTTTTTGTTTGTAACACTCCAATGCTTCCTGCTTGTTGAAGCTGTATAATGCAAATTTCAATTTTCTTGCCTAAACATCCTCATTGTGAAAGAATCAACCTACAGAATGAAAGCAAATGTTATATAGTAAGCAAAAATTCACTTTTCCACAAAATCTATTTTTTCATCCTGATCTAAACTTATGTTGTTTGTTTTGCCGTATTGTCATGGTGATTTTTATTTTAACCAGGAAAGTCCCACTGAGATTTAGTATCTCTTTTACAGGGGCGTCCTGGCCCCAGAGGGGAGGAGCCTATTGTACATGTTTTAGTGGTGGGAGTAATCAGAGCACTTGGAGGTTAAGTACGCAGACACAGGGAGAACTTGCAAACTGCACACAGACAGGCCCCAAGCTGCCAGGGAGTTGAACCCAGGACCTTCTTGCTTTGAGGCCAGAGCGCTAACCATAGCACAACTCACCAGACCACCCGTGTTATTCTAATGGGAGTGATACCAAAGCTTCCTATTAATGAAAAACATTTTGGTATCACGGAAGAAATTGAAGTTTTGAGCAATGACTTTTCATGTCATCCCAATCATAACAGTAAATGGAACCCATTTACTCATATTTTGCAAGGTGTTGTCATGGCGATGAAGAGTGTCAGCAGTTCAGATGTGCTGTTGTCTGTTTAGTCTCAAGACTCAAGTTCATGCCGAAGCCAACATTATACTCAGACTGGGCGCGTGTTCGCGCCATCCTGAGGGGGGAGCGAGGCTACACAGTACAAGGTATGACCCACAAGGGCAATTTATGGAATATGATGAATCTTACCAATCTTCTGACCCACATTGTCCATTCTAGTCCGAATAATGTGAGCATTGATGTAGGATATTGTGTTTTATAAATCATGCTTTTTGTGCTTGTTCCTTACTTTTTGTGGTGTGCTATTAATTCAGGATCACCTGTCAAATCTACAAGCCAATTATCCATTGAATGAACAAGAAATAGTTTTTCATTTTATTAGCTAATAATAAACCAATCAAGTTCACAGCAAGCATATCGTAACACATCTTACACGGCCTGGCGCTTACTGAAAAAAATCTCACAATCAATTATTTTATCTTGATGCCACACTGTCATCCCTAAACGTTTTTGTACAAACCGTTGTCTCAGTTATCAGAGCGGAGTCAAGCCGTGCTCAGTGGTGGTCTTATTTATTATTTAAAAAGCTCTTGAGATTTGTTGTCATGTGCCCCCAAATTCCTTGCCTCCCCACTGACTATTTAAACAAGCTGCCTCCATGAGTCACATCACCGGCGCACTTCATAAATAACTTACTTATTTTAATAGTAACAACATGCACAGATTTCATTCCACCAAAGAAACAGGTAGCAATGGCATAAATGCAGAATATCTTTCATTTGGCGTCCCTCTGAGAATTACTGCAGGTTGCTAATGACTGCTCTGCCGGGGCCTGCTACCTGCACGCCTGTGAGGCAAATCCCAGGGGAAAGTGTTAGCAAACAAAACAACATTCTGACTAAGACATCTGAGGCATTTTAGAGAAAAGGCCTATGTATTTAAGAATGCAAAGTGTTGACATCAATAAGAGGAATTTGCACACTCCCTTGCGTCATGGTGCTGCTTTTGAGCATACTGATGCAATGTGCGTAGAATGGAGGGCTGGTGGATGAAAGATCAAGGTCAAAAACGTAGCTCCTGCATGTGTTGTGTACCTTGTTTCTCCAACTCCAAAAGTTGATCGTGCAGTTTATTTTTTAATAAATATGTTACTTACAGCACATTGGCTAAGTACAGTAGTAGTCTCGCCTCACAGCAAGAAGTTCAAGTTCAAGGCTGATTGGAGCCTTTCTGAGTAGAGCTGTTTATCTGAATGGGTTTCTTCCATGTAATCCGGTTTCCCCCACAACATGGACACGATAAACCCTCCACCTATACGCTTGACCAAGCTCCTGGTTCAAGTTCTGGAGGTGGGTGAAGTTGTCCAGAAGCGCCAGTCAAAAGCAGAGGATACATTTCCATACAAGGACAACAATAGTCTACAAATGTATTTTATATCTATCTATATCTATTTATATTGAAAACCTTCAACTAACTTTGACCAAAAACTATATTTAAAGGATAAATATCATGAATTATTTGTGTTATTATTGGCCTTTAAACATGCTCTTGAGTATCTTTACTTTGACATCTCATGCTTTAAAACTAAAACTCAAAATGTTTTTACAAAAAAAAACTTTACTACATCCTTGGGAGATGTCAATGTAACTTAGTAGCTTTGGCTCCATCTACTGGCTGCAGAGGGAATTACACACATTTTAAATACACATTACTTGTAATGCTACCATTGTTCTGTCTTGTTAACGCAGTTGTGATGATCCTGATTAGACGGTAGAAATGCTCAGAACGAGTCCGGCGATGATTTATGTAGTTAAAATCTGTGCTGAAGATTCCCGAAGCCACGTCACACATCGAGAAAACATCACACATCGAGAACATTCAGGTTGGAGAGTTCTTTACGCTTAGAGGGGAGGGGACTTTCTAACTAGGATTCATCAAACTAGCATGAAGCTAAATGCAACTCCAGGTAGGTTTTTTAATACGGAACAATGCTAGAACATGGTTAAAAGCTCAAAAAAGTAAATTTTGCATGAAGTTGTATTTGTTTGCCAGGCATTTGGAGTCTTGTCTAATTGCTACCAGTTTTATCATGTTATGTGTTGATTTGGAGCCATAGTGGCACAGTAGGTAAGCGTTTGCCCTCCAACCAAAGCATCGCCTTTCCAAATCTCACCAAAAATGCATTATGTGTTCTTGGGTAACACAAACCCCCCATGGCTTGTTCAATTCAGAGTAGTCTGATGAGGCGGTTTGCAACATCCTGTATAAAAAATTGCCAAATTACCGTGCAAAAGAAAAGAGCTTCCCAATTCAAGTTGCTTTATGGCATAAAGTTGATTTTGCAAAACAGACATTGCTTGGCGACTGCGAAATTGTAGCATAATTTACCAAAGAACGCTCACCACTTGCCAATTCAAAATTCATAAAGCAGTGAAGTTTATGACTTTACATGACAGACAGATCTATATCCCAAACGCTTTCGTACCATGTTGCTGACTGTTGCCGCTCCACAACCATCAACGCGCCGCTCCATCTCGCACCTACCTCTAAATTAAAGGTATAATTCACACGCAAAGACCATTTCCATTGTGTTAAAACGACAACTTTTGCTCTGTCTCCTATTGGACGGCGGTTGGAATTTTTGCTCATTCAATCACTTTAAATTGAAGTGATGCCTCTGTCAGCTCTTTTACGGATAAAGTTGATGGAATTGAATGTGCTGAACAAACTGGGAGCTGTCTTCATTTGGGCTCGAAATGAGAGCGGCGGTGATGTGATGAGGAGGATACATTTTTGGGAGGAGGGGCTGGAAAGCAATATTGTCTGCTCTTCTCTCCCTGGACAAGGTCAATTAGAGAAGGACATGGCTTGGCAATCAAACCTGACACCAAAGATTGACTATAGTGATTACAAGCATGCATATGGGGGCTTTAAAGGTTATTAATAATGATTTATGGAATTAATTATAGAAGTAAGATAGGATTCCGTGCCTTAAATACATTATGTAAGTCTTGCCCTGGGAAAGCTTACCGCCAATGGAAAGTACAGTTATAAATGGGATATGTTCTCTGACTGGATGGCTTGTCATTTAGTCTGCGGTGGAGTTATGATTATCTATGCCTCAAGTGGAGATGGATGAGATGGAGACGTCCAATGTAAACAGGCGTTATACGATTTTAAAGATTGATTCCCGACACACTGTTTATCACAATCTCATGCATGCATTAAAAACAGTGGCAGCGTTGTCTATTAATAATGCTAGATTTATAGAAAGATAGTTATAGCAATGCCATTAAATTGCCTTGCTCCCATAAAAGAGAAAACGAAACATGATGATGATGATTATGTCTGATTTAGTGACAGAGTGAGTTATATCTTCCATGGGAGTTCATTTAGGTTGAGATCGGGTGACATTTAAGGTGATATCAATTGATTTATATATTTGGTAAAGTCATAGCCAATCAGTGACCTCTGGCGACCTATTGATATTGCTGATTAGGAAGACGTCGCCATTTTGTTCCCTGATTGGAACAAAATGGGAAGATAAAGGTGAAAATACACATCAAATTCTTTAGCTAAAATATAGGTTAAGGTACATTATATTGTCCTCAAAGGGAAATTCGTCCTCTGCATTTGACCCATTCCTTTTACCTGCACGCATAGGTTGATATGGGAAACCACAAGAGAAACATGCAAAATCCACAGAGAAAGATCGGTTTTGATTAAATAAAAGCATGTGTTTTCATTTTGGACGTTTTTATGTGCTGAAAAAATTGAGAAAAGCTTGTCCTTACTGTGGCTTCCTTGCATCTGCACAAACCTGACGTTTCCTTTGCCTGAAGGACGGCCTCGACCTGCTTGTCTCCAAAGAACTGTTCTTCCTTTGGCTGTAATATTCCACAGTATGGCATAAAACTGTATCTGTGTGGAGAATGTTTCAAAGTACTCAGCTCCAGAAAGTTATGATGTGTTAACTAATGAAATAATAATACCAAATTATTAAGAACTGACCAGATTTTCGCCCAACACATCTAAAGCCCAATGTTTCAAGGATAAGATTTTAAAAAATAAGGAAGGAGCAATCTGAATGGAAAATTGATAGTTAGACGTCGCCTGCAGTTGAACATTTATGAGCCATTTTGGACATTTTTGCGTGGGGGAAATTTAAAAATCACCAAATTGATGTAAGCGCCGCCAGTGCCTTCGTTAAGAAACCACAATGTTCCATGCTGTTATGTCAATGGGGTAAAAATGACCCGCTGATATAAATTAGGCTATTGGCATTTAGTTCAGAAGTGCCTTGGTGGTTAATAGAGGCATTTTGGAAAAGGTCATGAAGTGAGAGACGTAATATAAGAGTTTATGAAACATCAATAAGTTCTGTAGTTTAAAAGTGCTAGAGGGGTAGAACGATGGCTCTGTGTTGGTGTCATTCTTGATAAGACAGTCATCTGGATACAGCCTGAAATACAGTGTTTATGCCAAGAACAAATTGTCACTGTTTACTGGGTGTATATTTGGCACTTTGTGTATGCCGAGGCCAAATACATGGAAGAAACTGTTTGCACATCTGGCCCCATTGGTCTGTGATAAACACCAGCCTATATTGAGTCGTAACTGTCAAATGTTCATTTAATCAATGTTCTCCTCACCCTGGAGCTTTGCTGTTATGTTTCTGCGGCATGAAAGCTCATTTATTGGGCACCATTGTTATAGTAGAAAATACATTATGTGTTAGCCTTTGTTATTACAGGGCTATGTGTTTAATATTTTGACAGGATGTTATTAGCGTTATTAACTGTGTATTATGTAAATTGTTCATGTAGATGTCATTGTTTTGCCTAAATGTTCCACAATATGACATTAAACCTATCTATCTCCATGGACACAAGCATGTAACACCACCAGGCCCAAGTTATAGGTTAGATCTGTGGAAAGGTGATCCCTTATTTAGTATAAAAACACATGTAATAGAATAAATAAAGATAGAAAGAATAATCTACTTCTGCCCTTTCAATTGGCAAGGCGGGACAAATAAAGTTGATTGATTGATTGATTGATAGAAATCCACAACATATCGGTTCAATGCTATTCACCTTATTCCGCCCCGCCCACTTTTGCCGCTTTTTATGTCTATGATCTGCGCTCTTGTAGTAAAGCGACTTCCGGTTTGACATGAATGGTTTTCGCGTAAATGGCGAACGAGGGAAAAGTCTCTTGCTAAAACATTACATAAAGTAGATTGTTTTGTCTAAAATGTTTAATGTACACATGCAAAAACAAGTCAGAAATGCACCGATTTCAACAACAGTTGAATAATAAATCTTTTTTTTTAAGTGCCTTTCAATCCTCTCAAGGTCAAACTGCATAATCATAAAAAAATACAATTATAGAACTATTAAAAGAGATTATCTATTCACCATGGCACTGTTAGTGAGTCTGATATGAAAGCTTTCCATTTATAGCGTGACATGTTGAGCTAGAGAGCTTGACGATCCAGTCCCAGCTTCTACTGCCTTTAAACATGCTCTTGAGTACCTTTAGTTTGGTATCTCATGTTTAAAAACAAAATTATAATAATTGTTAAGAGGAAAAATCTGTATCTGCTGTTTCCCAAGGCACTGACGGAGTTTTGGTGCTTTTCAGAGCCGTGTCGCACATGGAGAAAACGTCACAGATCATTGAAAATCCAGCATGAATAACCAGCAACCCCTTTCTAAATGCAACTCCAGGTATGTTTTTGGTGATGGAGCAATGTTAGAACCCGGTTAAAAGTTCATATAAGTCAGTTTAGCTTAATTAATAAGTGCCCTTTAAATAACAGAATTAAAGACAGTTTATGTTTAAGTGAGATACTCCCTCTTACTTACATTATGAGGGTAAGCTAAGAAGACATTTTTGAAGCGAAAACATCCAACATTATTATTACCTCAAAGTGGAGTTCAAGCCCTGCGAGCAAGATTGCTTTTGCCCAGTGGCTATTTCTCCGCCAGTCAGCCCTCGCAGCTTGTTAATCATTCCCAACGCAGAGTCAAAACTGACATGATCGCTTGATGCATTACCGTGCAATGCTCCAGTAATTATTCCTCTCTTTAACAAGGCCGTACTCCCCCTCTGTCTCACTCATTTATTTCTCCATTTTGTCTCGACTTGAGAACAATCTGCCAGTTACTGGTGCATGGACAAAATGTGACCATAGGAAGGATGCTCTTAGGCTAATCTACGGTGGGTAATCGCTGCTACAGCACTTTAAGCTGCATTTCCCTATCACACATAATTGTTGTATTAAAGATTCATGTCTCGAGGGAAGTGGGAGTATTAGAATGTTCAGTCTTCAGTCTTGTTAATACCTAACTTTTACAGGCTGCGTAGGGAACATAATGCAGTTATTTGCGAAAGAAGAATGTTAAAACTTTTACCCAAGCCCCTTTGGCCCCAACCACAATTGGAAAAAAAACATTTGAGAGCAACTTCATATCGAGCGAGTTGATTGTTTGCTACCAGGCATTGCTCCGTTTGCCATGTTGTCTTTTTTCCAAACCACGAGCCTGCCGCAGCCATGTCGTGTGACGTCATCACGTGTACTTACATGTTCAGTGGCAGTAGCAGTCATTTGTTTATCAATTGCTTTAGGCTCAACCTATAGGAAAATGGAAGGAATTTTTCAAGTATACATACAGAATAAAAAGGTATACAGGCGGAATAGAAAATAGGCGCTGCAACCAGTGATTAAAGATTTTATTAGACTTTTTTTAGTTACTAGTCAAACAATTATTTATATTATAATTTTTACAATACATTTTTAACCAGTTGAAGTTGAAGTTTGCCAACTGAAGATATCTAGATGTTCATATTAGGCGGATTATTGAATTCAGAAATTGCTTCTTGTTTTTTGGCATTTTGATTTAATAATTAAGCCAATTTTGTCAACTAGTTCTGATTATTCTGATTGATCGTTGCAACCCATTGACCCTGCGTTTTTCAACCTTTTTTGAGTCGTGGCATACCTTTTTGGTTTAAAGCATACCACCACTTACTGAAACATTAACAATTAACCAGAAAATTTAGGTTAAAAAATGTGGTATTTAATTTGGCAAATGAAGAACCAGGCTACTGGTTCTTTAAATTTGCTATTTATGTATTTATTTTTGGTGCAGAACTATTCGGGACACTCCAAAATTGAAAGTATTCAATAAATCTATGAATCAGAGAAACTCAAATTGGACATTTTTTCTACAGCACACTTAGCAATACATCAGACAAGGGGAAAATCAAGGGAAAAGCCAAATTGTGATGGTAAGTACTAGTTCCTGACGAGACGTACATTTGAGTTTCTGGAGCGCAGTGACTGTTTCATTATATATGCAATATGTTAACTGAGGTTCGTGAGCAGGACCAGGCCTTCACCACTTCAGGCCACACCTCTATTTCCCAGACGCCTTCTTATACCAGCGTAACGTCTCAGTCACCAATCGACTCTGCTCTCTCGACCTTTCTCCCTCCCCTTCTATATAACCTGTTTTTTTTTCAGCATCCTGTCTCCTAAAAAGGGGGAGGTCCCGAATCAGCTGGACAGATTACCAGGACGGAGTCTCTCCACTCAGCCACGGAACATCAGCGCCTCTCACTTCAACAAACAGTTGACATATCTTAGTTGTGATGTGGTCCTTGCTAATGAAGTTGTATTTCGCGAACGTAAATATGTAACAGGTTGCATGCGGTTATCAGTCTCGGTCTGAGTAGTCTGCACGTTCTCTGAGTGGGTCTCTTGTAGATGCATGCATTGTCTCCAATCTGACGACTTTGACTTCATACGACTTTGGAAATCTTCCACAAAATGAAAACTTTTCGCATGTGTGCTTCGATGAGTAATGCAAGAAGACAGATAAGCTATTATGGACACTTTCTGCAGAACACTCGAGATCGCCACTGATACTGAATGACTCACAGTGAAAGTAGTGCTTTGGTAACACTGGGCACTTCAAGTCCTATTTCCAAAAGTAACAAACCACCTGTCACAACTTCTTATATACGATCATTTAAAGCGTTAATTCATTTGGCAGGGTTTGACAGAATGGGTGCTTAGAGGTGCAGCGCTGCCCTGTACCTTCCAGGCATAAAGTACTCATTATGACCCACTATTGACATTGAAATGCAGCCTCGCCCTCATTAATATGCATCACCAACGTATCGTGATCGTCTGGTATTGAAGTATTAATGACTCAAAGTAATGCGTTGTTTAGACGAATAGATTTTTTCCTTCGTTTCTTGTCGGTATCATTGTAAAAGCTTAACATGTTTATAATCCTCCAGCTATAGGTACCTCTCCAAGATCTCACCTAAGCTGCGGTCGCTGAAGGTCGCTCTTAAAAGATTACCTATCAATACATTTTCCATATCAACTAAACCCAACATGTATTCAATGTACAGGTGTGTATGTTTAAACTGTGCTACAAGAAAAGTGAACGAAAGAACAGGTATAGCTGCGCGACCATCAAGCTACACAGCCTACACGGTTCAGGAGACTAATTATACAAGAAGGCCAAGCTAAGTCGACCACTTCAGAGAGACCGCAAGCTACAGGGGGACCGCGCGACATGGATAGCCTGTTCAGAGGAGGCGAAACAGCTTCTCATGCATGCCTTATTACCCTAAAGACCGGCTTCATGTGGCAGATAAGTCACCTAGCCCTTCCAGCCCTGCTCCTCCGCGGACACAGATCCTGTAATGATACATTTCACTTCTGGCCATTTCCAGTTTGATGGCCCGAAATATAAAACAAAGAGAGAAAAAAGGTGCGGCGTGGGACGTCATCTCTGACCCCTATCAAAGGCTTGCCTCTGCAGCATGTAGCCAGGCGTCACCGGATTCCGCCCCTCATTTTCCCGTGGTCCTGGTCTAATGGGATTTTGGTTTTATATTAAGCTCATACCTCCCCTTGTCCTGACACCGCGTTGTGAGTGATTTGAATATAAAAAGTGGTTAAGTTCACAGAGCAGCAGCTTCAAATAGGATTCCGTGTGGCTTTTTAACCAGGGGCCTTCAGGTAAACCCATCTCGCCGTGTGACAGAGGGGGTGAGAACTGCGCGAGGGGTGAGGATCAAAAGGAGCAAGTGACTTTACAGGAGAGGCACACAAAAAAGCTCACTTCTCAAAGGCTATGTAATAGAAGCAGGGTGAGGGTATGTAAGATTTTCATTTAGGGATTGATAAAAACAAGAGTCTACTTGTGTACCCAGATATATCAACACTGTAATGTTTATATATTGTAATTACGAAACCGTTGGATGGATGGCCAAGTACATTTACAGTCTGCGTTTAAAATTAGAAGGCAGAAAAACTCCTCACTTTGGTTTGCCAGATCCTTTGACAAAATCACACAGTAAAAAAGGAATTTCTAGATGAGTTGAAATGACTTGATTCTAGGATGTTGATCTTATTTTCAGGCGTTTCGGCTAGTTAAGGTTAGTTAACAACATTTGCTGGAATTAGATAATTTTTTCTGACTTGTTTCAATACATTTCTTCTTACTTCAAGCCAAACTATTTGCAGGTGGGTTCATTTACTTACTCCATTGGTAAATTACTTTTCTTATTTTAAGATAAATTATCACATGGACAGTCAGAAATACCTTGAAACCAGTGAAATAATCTGCATCACATCGGCAATTAAAACTCATCTTGTCAAAACTACGCAAATCCCCCCCAAAAAAGCATACATTCTAGGATTTATATTTTTTGCTGTGCTGTTGGCAATAAATCCAAATCTCTCTCTCCAATCTGAATACTTTAAAATTAGATTAGAGATTTAGGGACCATGAGTGAAGAACATGACTTAATGTATGTGCTTTATTTTCAACAGAAATATTTCCATTACAAACGTAGCACCAAAGTGAACGTAGACAGCCTGGCATTGTTTGGCAGAATCCTTGCGGTCAAAATTTTTTGTTCAGAATAATGCAAGGAGATGAATTGCGTTGTGCAACTCATTTATAATAAGAATTGTTTTACATTTCTATCATAAAAGTGCTTTTCATACCTAACCTGAAACACAAATCGCTTATAAATAGACAATCTATATTCTCACACTGAAAGCAGTTCATATTTTGTGTCTTGTTACAGTCACTTATGGTGCTCGAGTGTCTCACCTAAAAATGTAACTCTGAACAAAGAAATCTTGTCCTCTATATTCATTTGGCAAAGCGGGTGAAGAACACAACAACAGAGTCAGATTCGAACCAGGGACCTTTGGGTTGGTGGACAAACAAGTCTTAAAACTAGGACTAAATTATTGTGAATATTTCGTGTAACATATTTTGCCAGTGAATCCCTTCTCACTTGTATGTATTACCCAAAATGTCACTTACACCCTTTAGATTCTCAGCCCTCGACGCGACAACAGCGGTTATGTGTCAGGACAACACACTTGTACAGGAATCCACTCGTACAATACAGTGAGAGACGATAATAGCAGCCTCCAAATGCACCAGTTGAATGTCGGCGGGGGCGAGGAACAGTGGGCACACCGTGTTTTTGAAGCTCACTTTCATTACGCGCCATAATGATAGCCGATGAGATTGTGTTAAGTAAACGACTCAAGGTCAGGCAGGGAGTAACATCAATTTCACCAAGCGTTAAAACTGTTCCTGGCTCTAAAGTGTGTCGTATAAACCTCTGCAGCTTCTGTTCTGGAGCTATGATATCACCCCAGGATATTACTGCGATAAAGGGTATTCAAGAATTACATCAACTTATCATCTTTTTACATGCATCATAAATAGGAGAAGAAGAAAGGATGGATGTGAATGCATTATTGGAGAAATACACTTCAAAATATAAACATAACACTTTTGCTTTTGCTTCCATTTTTCATGAGCTGAACTTAAAGATATTAAACTTTTTCTATACACACAAAAGTCCCAAATCTCTCTAATATCGTTCACAAAATCTGTCTTAATACGCAATTAATATTAGTATCCCATCCTACCTCACAGGTGTAGCATATCAAGATGCTGATTAGACAGCATGAATATTACACAGTTGTGTCTTAGATTGGCCACAATAAAAGGCCACTCTGAAATGTTCAGTTTGTCTTTATTGGTGCCGTCTGACGGGGTCCGAAAAATGGTCAGTATCTGGTGTGACCACCTGGCTGCTGAAGTTGCTGAATATTGGCAGGAACTGCAACACGCTGTTGTATACGTCGATCCAGAGCATCCCAAACATGCTCAAAGGGTGACGTGTCCATTGTTTAGCCATTTATCCACAACCATCAGCTCATGTTGCAGATACTACACGGTGCGATGTTGCAAGCATCTGTGCACAATTCCTGGATACTGAAAACATCCCAGTTCTTGCATGGCCCACATACTCACCAGACATGTGTAAATGTGTAAACAATATTTGAGAGATATAGAAATAGTTTTATATCTTTAAATTCAGCGTTTATATTTGTGTTCAGTGTAACAAATTGTCAGAAAACTATCAAATTTGCAAAATGGTGTTAAGTTTTATTCCAGTATTTTTCTGTAATTTTCTGGAGTTGGCGTTTGCATATTCTCCTCGTGTCTGGTGGCTGGAGTGTCAACGCTACCAATCATCTGAATTTTTGATCAACCGATACCAATCACATTGACTCATTTACAAGAGAAATTAATTTATTATTAGAAAATAATGTTTCTCTGCATCAATAAAGTACTGTATGTGCAGTTATTTGAATACTTTGTGCTGTTCATGTCTGTGTCATGCAGCGACCGCACATCTGGAGCAGCAGCCAAAGTGGATATGAGCAATTTTCATCCTCTGAGCAGTTTACACAAAGTTTGAGGAAGGAAACTCGCAGAAGACAACAATGTAAACAATGTAAGGTGCCACTCTCAAAAGTGTCTTTGACAAAACCTTGAGTTTTATATTTTCACTTTTCAAACTCAGCCAATTAGTCTAACTATAGCCTCAAAGAGCACATTTTCTCAGCGAGCTGAGACACGACAGGTTTCAAAGACCTTTGGCTCTTTTTATGCATTAAGAACACATGTGAAATTAGCGCTATTTAATGAGTAAATTTCCTCCTTGTACGTATCTGTAAACAAATACAGCCTGTGTGTTCTGTGGATGCAGTGAAAATCATTTGGCACATCCTGAGCAAGTCTCCTTAGATGTCTGATAAATTAGGCTCCATGTTGTGTTTAATTTAAACTGTAATGTAATCTGAAGCAATGTATATGTGAGCCTTGTGTGTAAACTGTGATCGGTGCATCTGATTGGACCATTTTGCAGATTCCCAATCATGTTATTTTTGCAGTGATCATCTTATCATGATAAGCGGCAGATTGATCGGCCACAGCACTAGAAGTACGAGTGCTAGACTCTGCTTTTTCTTTTTTCTTTTTTTTTACCTCAGTAGTGAAAGACCATGTCAAAGGTTCTTAAACCCAAAAGTGAAGATTTGCAACAACAACAAAAAAAGCATAGACCCAGACTTGCACAACAAAGTTCAACTTTTTTTTTTTTTCTTGCTGCATTGACTGAGACAAACTATCTTTCTCTAATTTATTGGCATCCATCAGAGTGTGGCTTTCGTCATGCATTTAATCTTAATCTGGCTGACATGTTGGATGTCATAGCTAATTACAGAATGAATGCATCGCCCCATTAGTGAGTGCCTTGACAAGCCTGGACTTATTTCATCCATAACTACTTGGGACATTTGCTTTGGTCTGATTACATGCACCACACTCAAAGGGAGACTCATTTGAAGTATAATCTTGTGAAGTTCTAGAAAGCCGTGTTTGTCTCAAGACTGATTTAAACAGTTTAAAGTGTTTTTTTTTAAAACGTGTTTGTGGTTCGGTTAACTTCTGGTAGAAACGAAGATTTAAAAAATTAAGAAAGATCTTTTGAGGACAAGGTTAAGGAAAGAAAGTAAGGGCTTTTTTCTGACAGCAAGATGAGTTCTCACTATATTTTTAAGTTCACAAAGTCTGGGCAATTATGTTCTCACACCACTATAAGTACACCTCCAAGAACATCTCACCAAATTGTTTTTACAGCTTATATTTCAGACTGGATTACCCACACCTCTCCTGCCTGGGCTTGTGAAAGTCTCCATTAGAAACTGTGTGAGGATCAAGTCAAATTGATTTGGTCTATGTTTTCTAAAATGGTTGTCAAGGGCTGATAACCCTTGGACAGCCTGCCCACCTGAAAATCTTGCCCTTGTTTTTAACGCATAGCACAGGACACGAAGCAGGACAGAGCAAGGAGAGAGCAGGCTGCCGTGGGAAAAATCGCCCACCGACAACAGGCTCCCAAAAAAAAAGAAAAAAGAAAAAAAACCTTGCTTATTTTAATGCACAACATACACAATACCACAACTTCAACCTACTCTCTAACATATATATGTGTGTGTATATATGTATGTATGTGTGTATATATGTATGTATGTATGTATGTATGCATATAAATTCTTTTTTTTAATATAAAAAAAAGAAAAGAAAATACTTAAATAACCAAATGAAACCAAACCAAAAATTTAAATGAACAAAACTAAAAATAGGTGGACTGTAGTAAGTACAAGAAGAAAAAAACATGCTGCAGCATTGGTTTGGTGAACGATGCAAAACCCAAAATGCTCAGATTATTAATTCACCTTGTTTCTTCTATTGTTTCCTTCCTAACAGCTGCCAGCGCACATCCACACAAACACACACCAACACTCACATCCAAACTCGCACACTCACAAACGCCTACACCATGACAGTACAACTAAAACAAAACAAAACAAAAAAATAACTTATATATTATATATATATATATATATATATATATATATATATATATTATTATGTATTTACCTCTCTACTCCTCTCCTACTTCTTTTTGTATTCCCCCTTTTCTCTCTCCCATATTGCTTTTGCAATAATGGTATGTATGTATTAATGCAATGTATGACACGGTGTTGAATAAAAAAAAAAAAAAAAAAAAAAAATAAAAATATAATAATAAAATGGTCCAAGAATAAGTATGGCCAGGTTCAGCGGGTCACGAAACAAAATGTAACTCGCTGATCTCTTCTCGTTCCAAAAATGGCTCAATATTTTGGACTTTTTATCTGGAGTTTGGCCATATCCTTATCTGTGCAAAGGCCAAGCTAACAGCGCCCTGTGTGAGTTCACACAAGTGTTGTTATAAGGTCACTAATGGTTTGAACAGCACCAAACCAGGGCATTTATTGTATTATGGGTAATGAACAAGGAATCATAACAGTATGGCTGATCGAAGAGTGACGGGAAAACAAGCTAAAGTGCTCTTTTCAACACTTCCGTCTAGCCGGCTCTAATTTGCTGTAAATAGACTTGCGCTTGTAGGTTCGCAATGTTCTTCAATTTGAAAAGATCATATCTGTGTGGAGATGCTCTAACAAAACATTCCTGTGCCCTGGTCTGCCTCTCACTTCAGGGCAGTTTACAAAGGTCTAGTTGCACAGTCAAAGATCCACCAACAAGAGAACAGAATAAGAAAGCACCAAAGCATGGGGTCGTGTGTGTAAAATTTCATAAAAGCCAATTTTAAAGTTTGAAAAATACAAGTTTTGGAAGTAGTCTATAAAAAATCTTCTCAAATAATACATAATCAGGGAATCTGCAAATGCACTGCAATGCTAACCGATTGTATCTAATAAATAACAATTAATCCCATTCACTTGAACTGTAGCTTCAGGACAACCTCTCTCCTTTCTCAATGGGAAGTGCTCTGGCTTTTTATAGTTTATACACCACTAACAGACTTAATATTTCACTGCCAAATGGATGGCTACCTGCTTTGGTTTGTCAGATTTACTGACCCACACGTTCGATCCAAGCTCCCAGAAACGTACTCACTACTAGGTTTATCCCTCGCTCACACTGCACACGGTGTAGATCCGGGGCAGTGGCCACAGGCTTTCCGTATAATTTAAAGTAACGAGAGGAACTCAGGCCACATGCCGTGCAGTGGTAGGTTCTCAATATTAATGATCAGCTATTGCGTGAGCACAGGGTCTTCAGTCAATCACAATCAAAGCCTGTGACCACAAGAGCACCACAGAGCTCCGGTCTTCATGTGAGTCATCCTCCACAAGAACACCGCTCCAACACAACGGCCGAAGCTGCACCGGATGCAGCCTGAGTTCTCTGTGCATGTAACACCTCGCTCAGAGTGCGCTAAGCAACCAAATTCAAATTGTCTCTGCCCCCAATCCGGTCAGACCACTCTACATGCAGGTAAAGAACTGACTAGGTGCGAGAGGGGGCCAAGAGACATTCCGGCATGGTTTAGCATTAGCACTAAAACTTTACAGCTGTGTTTGTGTACCATTGTATATGAACGTTGTAAAACTGTAAAACTGATCAAGTTTGCAGACGACACCACCCTCATCGGACTCATCTCGGACGGCGATGAGTCTGTCTACAGGAGGGAGGTGGACCGGCTGGTGTCCTGGTGCAGCACCAACAACCTGGAGCTCAACGCCCAGAAGACAGTGGAGATGATTGTGGACTTCAGGAAAGTCTCAGCCCCCCTGCCCCCTCTTGCCCTGACAGACTCTCCCATCACTACCGTGGACTCTTTCCGCTTCCTTGGCACCACCATCACTCAGGACCTCAAGTGGGAGCCGACCATCAGCTCCATCATCAAGAAGGCCCAGCAGAGGATGTACTTCCTGCGGCAGCTGAGGAAAGCCAAGCTGCCGGCGCAGATGATGGTGCAGTTCTACACGGCCATCATCGAGTCCCTTCCTCACCTCCTCCATCACCGTGTGGTACGCTGGAGCCACAGCCAGGGACAAACAGAGACTACAGCGCATTGTGCGCTCTGCTGAGAAGGTGATCGGCTGCAGCCTTCCATCTGTCCAGGACCTGTACGTCTCCAGGACTCGGGGACGAGCAGGTCGGATCACAGCTGACCCTTCTCACCCTGGACATGGACTATTTGAGCCACTCCCCTCGGGCAGGAGGCTACGGTCCATCTGGACCAGAACCTCCCGCCACAAGAACAGTTTCTTTCCCTCTGCTGTTGGACTCATGAACACTTTGTAACACCTGTCACTTCAACAATAATACTATTTAAGAACAATCTATTTGCACTACTCATTTGCACATTGCACTGTCTGCCAACTGTACATTCTGTATATAGTCTATCTTAGTCTATTTTATTCTTAATTTTATGCATGCCTTTTTATATATTTTTTATATTTTATCCTTTGCTTTATGTTGCACCTACGCCGAAGCAAGTTCCTATGTTTGTGAATTTCACTGACAATGGCAATAAACAGTTTCTGATTCTGATTCTGATTCTGATTCTGAACGTTTGCGTGAATGGGTGATTCACAGCGATTACAGAAGCCAACTGACGTAAAAAAGCGCTATATAAATGTGACTTACCTATGCAAAGGTGTCAAAGGGTAGTAAAAAAAAAATGTAACCTTTAATTCTAACCCAGTGAAGTCTACATTCAACCTTGTGGCAGAATTGTAGCTTTGGTCTGTATAACTTCTCCATGCTCCCTCTCTATGACAGAAACTGCGACCTTTGGTGACAGAAGTTCCGCCATTGTTCGCGCGCATGGCTCTCACCTACCTGTTCCTCTGTTCTGCTTGAACACTTCTGGCAGTGAAAAAGCTCCCATGGTACACTGGGGCAACTCCCGAGAGCTTTGGTCCCGTTTGATGTCATGTTCTGCACAGCGCTGTCAAAAGAACTTAAATATGATGTCAGACTTGGCTAATACAACGGCGTTTGATATGTGGTCTGAAGTAGGTTTCGAAAAGTGTAAGAAGATGTGGTTTTAAACTCTTACTATATTTATGAATACAGAAGTGCTTCTCCGAGTTGAATATATATGAGCGCAGACATGTTTAATAGCTCCACTTGATTTTCATTTAGGTGTTGGCTACAATTCTTTAATAACCTTGCAAAACTTTATACTTGCGCAGTGATTTATATTTTTGTCGAAGTTATAATATTGTGCAGGGCTAAAGTTGACAACCTTTGACGCATTTATCAATTGGAAAAGATTAAAAACTGGAATAAAAGTTGAAGGTTTGTAACAGCATATTTCTCATTTTGAGTGTCGCCAAGACATTTCATAAAGATAATACAATCTGGCAAGGTAAGGTAAACCAAATTCTCTTTCAATTAAACTTCACAATGGTAAAGACTTTTTCAATAAAATCTATAAAGATGCAAATTAGTATATTTGGTTTGCATACAAAAAGGTATTTAATCTTTTAACAAATATACAATTAAACTAAACTCGAAACAATTGTCTCTGTGCATACCAAAATTAGCTTTGTGTCCTCGGCCCAATACAAAACAGATAAGAATAAACCATTAGTTGTGCAGCAGCCTCTTTCTGACTTGACAGTGGATCTGGATGAAAATAGATGTGTTTTTGTGGTAATGTCAAAGCTCCAGTGTTGGTGCCAGTGCATGTGTGTTCTGAACAAACACAATGCCACTTATTATGAGTTTACAGACATGAGCGAAGATGAAATGACAGCTTGCCGAGAGGGAAATGAAGGGAAAAGGCGGAAATTATCTTATATGAAAATGTACTGAATTGATTGGCTATTCATCCAGTGATTTGATAATAACAGGAAGGTGAAAGGTGATGGTCAGGGCAAGCAAAAAACAACTCGTTTTGCACGCATATAAGTTTTGTTTTGATGGTGGAAAAGGGCATAATAAGGATAGCTGTTATGAAAGAATATACCTGAGCCTTGGTAGTGTGTTCGAGTTTTTATGTTAAAATCTTGAATATAAATGTAAAAAGTAAACCAGATCTGAGTTCTGTTTATGAACTGATGATTGAAGGAGTTGTAATATAATAATACAAACAAAAGCGCAGAGTCAAAGTTAGTTAGGCCACATTTTTGTGAATTCATTTGTGCATGATCACAGTAAATCAGGTTATGTGTATGCAATTTAAAAACTGGAGGTTTACTGTATTGCCACCTAATGACATCGCAATGTACTGAGTATTTCTGTTCTGCTGAAGGAGAATATAATTTGGCTTCATTCATGCTTGTATGAGGTTGTTTCCGTCTGAGCCTCAAAAAGCACTCGGTTTCAAATGTCCCTGAATTTTTTAGAAACCGGTGCTAGTTTTAAGTCCATAAATCATCACCAGAATTGTCAATTTCTGTAAAAATGCAATCATTACAACTGTATGCTTATATTGACCCTTTGCACCTACGTCACACGATCACATGGGTGCACCATAATGGACGGCAAGAGTATGCAAGCGCAGAATTACGGGAGCGCTAAAGTAACAAACTCACAGTGATTGCAATTATTTTTGTCACTTAAGCGATGGCTACTTCTAACTCATGTTCAGTTCAGTATTTTAGACCCAATCCCAAGTAGACTCCTCAAAGAAATTCTCCCCCTAATTATAAATCCCATTCTTAATATAATAAATACTTCACTAGAAAGCGGTTATGTCCCTCAGTCCTTCAAATATGCAGTGGTTAAACCACTTTTGAAAAAGCCTAATCTAGACCCCGACATACTGGCAAACTATAGACCTATTTCTAATCTGCCCTTTGTCTCTAAAATCCTTGAAAGAATTGTGATTAAACAGCTTTGTCGCCACCTGCAGGACAATAATTTATTTGAAGTTTTTCAGTCAGGGTTCCGTGCGTACCACAGCACTGAAACTGCACTAGTTAAAGTCACAAATGATCTGTTATTAGCTGCTGATGATGGACAGGTCTCAATTCTGGTTCTGTTGGACCTCAGCGCAGCGTTTGACACCATCGACCACAACATTCTACTGCAGAGGTTAGAATGTGATGTAGGTGTCAGTGGAACCGCCCTTAGCTGGTTTAAATCCTATCTATCAGATAGGTACCAGTTTGTTAATGTAAACCAGAGATCTTCCCCATGTTCTAAAGTAACCTACGATTGTGCCGCAGGGTTCAGTACTCGGTCCAGTTCTGTTCACTCTTTATATGCTGCCCTTAGGTATGATCATCAGAAAGCATGGCATTAACTTCCACTGCTATGCAGATGACACTCAGCTGTATTTATCAATGAAACCTGATCAGACGCATCAAGTAGACAGACTTAGTGCCTGCGTGAAAGACATAAAAACTTGGATGACTCTTAATTATCTGCTCCTTAACCCTGAAAAAACCGAGGTCATTCTGCTGGGCCCTAAGCACCTGCGAGACTCCTTATCTGACCAGATAGTTTCTCTGGACAATATCACTGTAGCCCCCAGCTCTACTGTAAGAAACCTTGGGGTCCTATTTGACCAAGATCTCTCGTTCAAAGCTCATATAAATCAAGCCTGTAAAACAGCCTACTTTCATTTGCGTAACATAACCAAAATTAGAAAAATCCTGCCCAGAGATGATGCCGAAAAACTCATCCATGCATTTGTCACATCCAGATTAGACTATTGTAACACCCTGCTTACAGCGTGTCCTAAAAGCTCTATAAGAAGCTTTCAACTGGTTCAAAATGCAGCAGCAAGATTATTAACAGGTACTAGAAAAAGAGATCATATTTCACCAGTGTTGGAGTCTCTTCACTGGCTTCCTGTTGAGTTTAGAATCAAATTTAAATCCTCCTCCTGACTTATAAAGCTTTAAACAATATGGCCCCATCCTACCTCAAAGATGCAATAGTAGCGTACCATCCAAACAGAGCTCTTTGTTCTCAAAATGCTGGACTATTGTTAGTCCCCAGAGTCTCTAAAAGCACAGTAGGAGGTCGAGCATTTAGCTACCAAGCTCCTATGTTATGGAACCAGCTCCCTGTTCATGTAAAAGAGGCCGACACAGTCTCTACATTTAAGACCAGGCTCAAAACGTTCCTCTTTGAAATAGCTTATGGTCAGGCCAGTTAGGAACAGAAATAAAAACCTACAGTTTTAGCTACGCTGCCCTTGGAGCAATTCTGCTGGGGAAGTATGGCAGCTTGAACACTATCCTCTGGTTCTTCCTACTTTATCTATCAACAATATTTAATATTACTTCAACTGTAGTCTGTTCATTGCTGTTCACATGTTTCTCTTTCTCTCCACTTCCCCCGGGGAGTGGAGACTGTTTCAGACACTGCGGCGGCTGCTCCAGTGACGACCCCCCCCCCCCCCCCTGTCTGGACGATCTATGCGCCACCCGCCTGGACAGCTGGATTAGCCACACCTCGTCTGCCTGGACGAACTCCTTCTACTTTAGATGAACTGTTCCTCATCTCCTGCTGGAGGATCTCTCTACACTGGTGGACTGCTCCTCGTCCGCCTGGAGGAACTCTTTAAAGCCACCTCCCTCTTGAGTGGTTCTGGCTCCACAGTCCAAGTGGATGCGTCAGTCCTAGTTCATCTGCAGCCTGTCCGTCCGTGGGAGTAGGATCTCTCCTTCACTGTGGTTCTCCCCGAGGTTTCTACTTTTTCCCATGGGGTTTTTTGTAGTTTTTCCTCGCCGCGAAGGAGGGTCAAAGGACAGGGGCATTCTGGGACAGTTATCTGAACTGCTTTTACCTGTGGCCCATCGAGGCAACTGTTGTTCTGATTTTGGGCATTATAAAAATAAATTGATTTGATTTGATTTGATTTGAGTTGTCAGTGGATGCAGGACATCTTTTACGCGCTCACAAAGCGCTGTATTTTGGGAAAGTGAAGATCGCTAGCTTAGAAACGGACCCTTACCTGTTTCCTCCTGCCATGCTCACCGATTTAATCAAAACGTCAATATTATTCATTTTCTACCGCTTATTCCCGTTAGGGGTCGCGGGTGACTGGAGCCTATCCCAGTGACTTTTGGTCACCCTGGACAGTGGGTTCTCCGGGTTCTCCCACCGTCCAAAGACATGACTGTGTAGGTTAATTGACAACTCTAAATTGTCCCTAGTGAATGAATGTGAGAGTGAATGGTTGTCTGTCAATGTCTCTGTCTCTCTATGTCAATATCATCATAATCATAATATTTTATTCACAAATAATAATTCTGTGGATGTAATATGTATTATCCATTTTGCAGGCTTGAGTCTATATACATACATGCATACATACAAGTTAATTTCTTGGCTGGATAACTAACGCCGTGCCCATATAACTTTGACTGTTTCACATATTCAGATATGTTTTCGTGTAAAATGTCATACACTTGTAACATTGGCATTGACTTAACTTGTAAAAAGTGCTCACTGCAAATCCGTGAGTACTTGGAGGGCTTCCAGTTCTTTCGATTGTTTTTAATATGTGAATTGGAAAGCACTTTGTGTTACAATTATTGTATGAAAAGCGCTTTATAAATAAAGTTTGATTTGATTTGATTTGATTTGATTTGATTTGATTTGGTAATTCCCTCTGCTGCCAGTAGGTGGCTTGCGAACAACAAAGTCTGATCAGAGAACACCTTATTGGCAGAAAGTCATGTTTTGTTGTGAATACAAGTAAAGGTACTCAAGAGTAGAGCTGAACAATTAATGAAAATCAAATCGAAATTAATGAAATGGTAAACCATGTAGTTTAGATTTGTCAGAAAAAAGCAACAAAATGACAAACAAAATGTCAAAACTGACAGAAACATGACTTAAACGGACAAAAACGTAATTAAAAGCAATGAACAATTATACTAAAAGCAATAAATATATGATTATAAAGGGATAAAATAATGATTCTTTTTTTATTTATTTTATTTTTTCCCTCGCACAGAGCAAACCAAACACACAGCAGAGATCACGTGTCGAGCCACGTGCACTCCAGGACGAAAACAAAACTCGTGTGAGCGCTAAAAAAGTTAACTGGACTAAACATGTCACCAAACTATTACAGAGCACTTGTATACACCAGACGAACAACAGCTGCACCTGTCTCCATGAATGTCAGTTACCTTTGTAACTACAGTTCTATGATAGTATGAAGGGCCCATTAAACCTATAGTTTGGTCGTGTAGCTTGGATTTACCTGAAACATGTGCCACAGATTCAACATAAAATGCAGTGTCTAGACTTCATTAGTAAATAATGTATTTAGATTTGTGAAATAATAAAAGCATTTAATTTTCAGAAGAAAATGTGCAAAAATACTTTGAAATAATGATAATGCTTGAAAAAGTGTGTGATGCGATTAATCAAAAAATTAATCTTGGAACTGTGATTAATCAGATTAATTTTTTTTAATCGTTTGACAGCACTAGTTTGTTTTTTGTTTTTTTTTTAACTAAGTTGTTATAGCTGAGGCCAACACATAGAAGAGGTGAACAAAAGCATATGGATATAAAGTGTCCTGTTTAAAGGTGCATTGACACATTGCAGACTGTAATCCCACACCTCACTGCTTGCCTGTTAGCACCTACAGCAGCAGGCAGGGACGTTCTGTGTGTTTGGGAAGAGAAATGGGTCAGAGATAATGTATAAGCAAAGTAAAGCAGCAAATAATCCTATACACAGAGGGTTTGGGGTTGAAATCCTGCTCACCTCAGACTCTTTGGTTGCATCCTTTGGTAAAGACATATCATTTCTGACCAGTATTGCGATTGGATTTGTAATTTATGTGTTAATAATAGAATGCTGTTCAAAGCTCACATTTTAACATTTTAATTCAGAATAAGACAGGATATTTTGGACTTTGTGGAGTAAATTATGGTACTTAAAAAATGTTTATTTACTGTTTGCGTCCATTATTATTGCGATTTCAATTAAATTGCGATTAATCGCAAAGGTTGTCATCTGGACAACTACATCAAGACGTTTTGACTTCCATTTGAAAGTCATTCTCAATCGGCCCCCCACATCCTATATAGTGACATTGGACATCCTGTGATAATTCTGTATTTTTGGTTGCCAAGTAGATAAAGGATTGAACAACAACATTTATTTAGATCTACCCTCTTATTAAATAGCCCCCCGGAAAAATCTGTAATATTAGATGCAACTCAGGACAATTCTGCTGTGCTGCAATACTATCTATCGCAGTTTTAACATTATTCTTATTCTTAGTCTTCAATGTAATCTTGTAATCTACACTGTTTTCCAACCTTTTCTTGTTACGGGACACTTTTTGGGTTTAAAAGATACCACAGCACACTACCTCCTACCACTAAAACATTACCAAATCAGACCTTTTAGTAAAACAATATGGTGTATGATGAGACAAATAATGCAGGCGTATCTTCTTCTTTCACACTTTTTTTGGCGCAGAAGTTGCTCAGGACAGTCAAAAAAAAAGGTAAATTAGTCACTAGTTACATCAGCGCGTGTGAATGTGTGAACTTTGATTCAATGTTTTTCAGGGCACACCTCAAGCACACTGGTTGAAAAACAAGGATCTACAAAACAAACTGTATGAAAAAAGGTTATTTCAGCTTCGAAGAAAAATGTGTTTAAAACTTGTCTTGACTGTAAGTGTAGGAGATTGTAAATCAAAACCTTGGTTACACGTCAAGTTTGCATTCGAGAACGCTGGACATCTCATTAAGCAACAAATGTACGATAGTCAAGTTTCAGCTTTAAGTGAGGCGAATACGGTTCACTGGGCCAAACACTCCAAAGACAACATGCAGCCTCAAATTCAGCCTCATCTCGTGCTAATCAGCCAAGCAACGCCAAATTGTAGACGTGAAACGGCGATGATGAGCAGGCTGGAGTGGCGCTGACTCTCAGAAAAAAGAAAAAAGATGCAATTAATCTCAAAGCATATCGCAAGCAACATTCCAGGGACGTTTAGTTTACCACACAAGCACAATTAATGGTTTAGCCCCCAGGGTGATGAAGTGTTGATGATAAGAACAAAAAAAGCATCATACGAGATCTAAACAATTCACGAAAATGTGTTAAATATCAGACATAATGCGATTACACAATATGAAAGGTGTTGATTTAGCCTCACAATATCAAAGGTCAAAAGGTGATACTGTTGAGTAACAAACTTAACAAATCTATCACCATGCAGACAAGCAACTGCACCGGAAAAGTTAATAAGCGCTTAAAATAAGTAGTATTTATCTGGTTTTGAGTGCATTTTGATTGACTCAAAGTAGGATTGCCAATAGAACACGCATAAAATGTCTTGTTTTTCTTAAAATAACAAAAACACAAGCATTTTCTAACTTTAAATTAGACAAAAAAAAATGCTATTACACTTGAAATTAGTACAAAACTTACTTGTTCTATAGGCAAATCTTATTTTTAAAAGTCAAAATATACTTAAATCAAGATAAATACTACTTAATTAAATCTTTTTGAGCTTATTTTCTTATTTAAGATGCATTTTCCAGTGTGTAAGTACAAAACGAGCTTGCACACAGTTAAAAATGTATGGTTTTCAATATATTTTAAGTTTCCAGTAACTCACAATATTAAAATTACAAACTTGATATGCTCGATACTCGATACCACAATGAGAAAAAATATGTATAATGCTGTTATTCCCAACCCAAATTAATAGTACTTTCTTAATGTTTCCATGTGGTCATTCTGATGAAGCTCAAGATCATTCTAAAACTGTCAGGAAAGGTCACATTCTGTTCTTTTTTTAAATTTTAGTATCGATACATGGCTAAATGGGTGTCTAGTTTCGATACTAGTTTTACTATCGATTAATATGAGATTTTTTGAGAATTTCATTTGTTTACTAATAACATTCCATGCAATAACATCGATGAAATTAAAAAGATGGCAAACCCAGCACCTCAAAAGTTGCACCTCATCCCAAAAGCCAAAAATCAAAAAATGTAATGCATGTTATTTATCCTTTAAGAAACTGTACGGAACAGAACAAAAAAACAAAAAACATGCATAATGAAAGTTTCTGTGTCAACAATAGCCTTAAAAATTGACCTAATTCTCTATTGGTGTATCGGGGTGCTGCTCCATCGACACTGAAACAAACCAGACGTAATTCTAAGTCTGGACTAGATATGAAGATATGGGCGAGGTAAGTACCACTATAATCGGTTAGAGGATGTATGGTGTTTTATCATCATTGCTCCAGAAAATGATCACAATAAACCATCGAGTGTACTACTTTTGAATCTATTTTTGACCTCCCAGGTGATCTCAGAGGTACAGCATCGTTGGCCAATATTAATCATTTGTGTGAGCTGCTTTATTACTGATACTTTCACTTCTTAAAACTTGGAATGCTTTGAATTCTTACCTGAAAGTTACGACGTGCCATTCGAGTCGGTGTACATTTTAAAAAGTTGTTCCAATATTGTGATGTATGAGTGGCCTGGATCGTAAAACATTTCACATAAAGGTCAAAATGCTCCTCCGCGTCTTGCACATTCCCATGAACAAAACGTCTGCAACTGTAAGAGCGCCGGAAAAAAAGCCAAAGAAGTTTAACGTTTGACTACATTCAAGGGAATGAAAATAAACGGTATTTTCTGTTGAGGCGTGTTGTCACTGCATATTTCAGCTGCTGTCACACCGAACAAGGCTGCAGCCGCTCTTTGTTGTTGGCTGAGATGAGACATGATTGCCTGCGAGGACATTTCGACACAGGCAAATTAATTGTAATAAGGCCAGTCTGGCACATGTGTGGGCTGTGACAGGCCTGTGGGTCCCTGGTTCTATCCATAGTGCAGACAGTGGAGACGTAATCTGACTCACCTACATACACATCTGCTCTGATTAATCGCTTGTTTTGCGCCGCGCATACATTTCATTATCGGCTTGAAGTGGGTGAAAACAAGCGGGACATGTGCGCGGGGCTGAGAGAAGGACGAGGATGGAGGTCTGATGTTAATGTGTGTCTGTTGATGGGGTTTCTCCTTCAGTTCTTAATCGTGTAACGGTATCAAACTGCCAGTTATGGAATCTTATAATCACAAGGGTTAAAGGACATCTACAGTATTACGCAAAATATATTTGTTTATTTGTCATTAAACCACTCGAAGACGTATTTATTTGTGTAGATTTGAGTAATCTCATCCCATAGATTGGATCTGTTCATCTTATTTCGGAAGTGGCAGTGGACGCCATCCTCTTTTTCCAGTTGTATTAGTTTACATGAGCTCAACAGAAAATAAGTTCTACACACTATTAAGCAGTTTTCAGGCCGCCCAGGAAATTGGTGCATTTCTGACTTGTTATTGTACATGTACATTGGCGTTTTACACAAATCGATCTAAATCAAATCAAATCAAATCAATTTATTTTTATAATGCCCAAAATCACAACAACAGTTGCCTCGATGGGCCACAGGTAAAAGCAGTTCAGATAACTGTCCCAGAATGCCCCTGTCCTTTGACCCTCCTTCGCGAGAAAAACTACAAAAAACCCCATGGGAAAAAGTAGAAACCTCGGGGAGAACCACAGAGAAGGAGAGATCCTACTCCCACGGACGGACAGGCTGCAGATGAACTAGGACTGACGCATCCACTTGGACTGTGGAGCCAGAACCACTCAAGAGGGAGGTGGCTTTAAAGAGTTCCTCCAGGCGGACGAGGAGCAGTCCACCCAGTGTAGAGAGATCCTCCAGCAGGAGATGAGGAACAGTTAATCTAAGTATCTACTTTATATAATGTTTTAGCTGCGAGACTTTACTTTAAAAAAGGCAAAAGTGGGCGCTGCGGAATAAGGTCTACAGAATGTGTACACAATCTGATCATGGTAAAAAATATATTACATTATGTCAGGAAGGACACGAGTCACAAGGTGGAAATTTGCAATGGAAAACCTGGTTTCAAAATGTTGCATGTCCATGTATTATATGGTTTAGTATATTGAAACAATTTGTAGTTGCACCCTTCACTGCAGCGTTTAATGCATCTGATGTGAACCCTTTTGAAAGTTTGTTTGACATACCACCTTGACAATGCCTTGGACCCCCAACCTGAAGGGGCCCCCAATCAGATGCGCCCCGATCGTCATAGACGCAAGGCTCTGAAACAGTAATGCAGTGTCATTTTAAACAAGAAAAAGACCAACAAAATAGCCTGGGATTGTCAAATGTATTAATTCTGCCCAAGCCACCCCCCGTAATAAAGCTAAAGTAAATAAAACATACCGTGATACAATTATAAATGAAAACCATGTATTTAAATCACCTGAACATGTGTTAAAATGCAAACAGGAAATATGGTTTAATTTCTTAAATATTCTTCTGTGGAGGGACCCCAAGCCCCCATGTTTAAAGCTGTTTAGAACATATAGCATAAGCTTTCAAATGTAAACAAGGAGAGAAAAAAAACATCAAAAACCAAAAGATTCCTTCAAGAATAAGTCAAGAGGCAGAAAATCACACCTGATGAGGAGGGGCCAGTGCTTAATTTTGCTTTGGGCCCCGAATTCCTTGGTCCGCCACTATCCTCTGCCAATTTATAATACACAACTACGGTAAAAATGTTTCAAAGGTAGTCATCTGGACAACTATCCAATCGAAAAAGTTGGTCTACTTTTAAATCATTTGCAGAACTTAGTGTAACCTGTGTAGATAAAGTAAGTTCCTGTAAATGGCAAAGTATACTACATATAAAAGCCATGTATTTTTCAATGAAATTACGACACTGGTGGTTATTTTGTTGTAAACGGAGCATTTACAGGGACATTATTGTATTGAAAAAAATAGTAAGGTTACATGTCAACACAACTATTGCTTTTTTTTTTTGGTCTACTATTGTCCGTTGCTCCTCTGTGCTTCTGCTGCTGCTGCTGCTGCTGCTGCTCGTAAGGTTCCTTGTATCAGACTGAGTCACTACTCCTTTTCCCAATGACCTTCAAAGAGGAGAGTAAAGAGTACTCGCCACAGGAAGCCGATCAAGTTTCCAAGAGCTTCTGCAGATAGGATTTTCATGCTTTGTAGCAGAGAAAGAGAGAAAAAAAACTACAGGGAACTGAATTCTCCCAAACGCAAGCCTTAGGGGATAGAAAACTCCCCCACATACCTGATGAAGGATGAACAAGCATTCAGCCGTTTTCTAATACATTTGAGATCCCCTTGTCCATTGGCTGCTGCATTGATTTCATGAGAGTTGATGTCCTTGCTTGTCAAGAGCAAAGCATTACAAAATTTAAGTGAAACTCAAAAAAGAACAAATCTCTTTTATGTTGTTTTTTTTTTTGCATTCAAAGTCTGGGGGTTCACTGCGGAGCAACACTGCCATCACCTGGTGGCCTCGGGGAATTGCACGTCATAAGCTGTGGCTGCAGCAGAGGGCAAAAAACTTGGGAGAAAGAGCAGGCGTATGCAGGTCTGGTATTGCAGCGAAACTTCAAATGAAATGGGTCAAGGAGATTTAGATCTGGGCCATTATTGTCAACGAGAACAATGAGCGCAGACTGGGGAGTAATTGGTAGAAAAGGGTAAGCATTTGTCATGTTGGTTGAGAGTGGCTTCCGCGCATTGCTAATAGGGTTTCACACACATTACAAAAGGGGATATTTGCTTTATTACAGCCAGAGCCATATTTGCACTGGGCAAGAATAATTAATATTTGTCAGAGCCTGATGAAGACATCCTCCGTGCAGTCTCCAGATGTACAGCTCAGCTCACAGTGGTGCTTAGCTTTAATGTATGCAGCTGCAGTCATTGCATATGTAGGAATCCATTTCGAGTATGTGTATTAATCATTGCGTAAACTGCAAACTGAATGTGGTGTGTAGGCAAAAAAGATATATATGAAAAAATAGAGAAAATAAATGAAATGTGAATAAGTAAGTGTGTCCTGATGAGTTGAAATGTGTGTTAGGGATGGGACAATAGATCACGCCACAAGATCTCGCAAGATAAAATTGCTAGAAGATTGTGCAGATAGAAGGATCTTATGAGAAAAAGGCTAACGCTCTGTAGTTACACCTCTTTACGTCCAAAAAGCAGTGCTGCAATGAAAAATATTTAAGAAAATAAATTAAAACAGTGAACGAAACATCACAATTTATTTGTTACTGATTACGTCAAACCGTTGTGGGAATTGTGTCTTGTTTTGTCTCATGCCTAATAAAAAATAAAACAAGCAATTGCCCTTCATCACTTTGAATGGTTTAGTCATATTATCATTACGTTTACAAACCCAAAAGTTGGTGGTTTGATCCCTGCTCCGACCAGTGTAGATTTTATTGTCATTGACGTCTTTGGGCAGGACACTTCCACCATGCTCACAGTTCTTTAAATGGGCTGTGCGAGTGATGGATTGTTCGGCACACGTTTGTCAAGCTTCCCCAGGGCAGCTGCTATTGATATAACAGCTTATAGGAATGCATGAATGATGTAGAAAATCTCTAGACTTTATGAGCTTTTAGTCGTGTTATAAAAGGTATTCACTTTTAAGTTACTCGGAGTTACATTTCGATTGATTCAAGTATAGTTAGGGAAATCCTGTATTGTCCTGCATCTTGGGCCCTATTCTCTCACTTCCTGCGTTTATTTGAAATATTTTACTCCGGGTCAAACATGTATGGTTCAAAAAAGAATTGGGAAGCCATTTTTCAAGCATAAAAACAGCTTGCTACAATAAAATACCACTATGAAGAGGCGGGGCTTTTGAAGGACGTCAATGGTCCCATTTCTATCATTTAGATCAATTTACGATGAATAAAAAAGGAACACCTGAACTATTCCAGGTTTTCTTACTGGCTGTAGATATGAGTTGAGCTTCAGTTAAGTTTATTTGAGCGCTTCAGGCAGACTCCTAGCCTATGTGTTCTGTATGAGCCGTTTTTCCCACACTCTCGTCTGCAGGCTGCTCCGGGACCATTCTCCAGTGACACAAACAGCTCAGCATGGCCCCTCGCCTCGCCCGTATCCCAACATGCATCACAGGGGGATATATATTACCAGCCCAGCAAGGAACCCACTCTCTCCCAACTCTGCCCCACGGTGAGTGCGCATCAGTGGGGAAAGGCTGAACCTGCAAAGTGCCTGCTGCTGTTCAGCGACTCTCCATGTGATAATAAATGGATTTCCAATCATGCATTTCTATGTAAATCAAGCTTTATTAATTCAGAGCGGACATATTTGAGGCGTCAGCACTGAACAGCTGTTGATATTTCAGATGAAGTCGTAGCATAGCTGTGATTCAGGACTCCTTCCGTTACGGGGTGTTGTGGTTGGATGGGTAAAAGGGTGAAATAGGCAAAAGCCATCTGGAACATTAGGATGTCTTTGTTTAAAAATCAGGGAGCCATAATTGATCATGAACATATCTCTTAAACACTGAATGGTTGGAAGTATAATGTAACCTGCTGCACTTTCCCGTCAAATGAAGAGTTATGGAGCAAAATTAGTTATAATATGATATCTGAAATAAAATAAAATAATAAATAATTATTAATTATAATGCCAATGCACTCTAGGTTGTCATTTTCACTCATTTCGGTTGTAAAGTTGCATTGAAAAACATCTGTCAGTGCTTGTGTAAAGGCTTAAGGCATTGTAAATATGTGGTTGCTACAATGGCGGCGTTGTGGGTTTGATTCCCGGCCTCAGTCATTTGCCGAATGCCTAAACCCTCTCGCTCGCCATTTCACGCTACAGCTGTCTTGTCCAATAAAGTCAAGCCAAAGAGAACAAAATTAAAAACATATCTGTTAGCGCTAGGGCTGTGCAACTAATCATACATATATATATATATATATATATAATCGTGATTTCAAGTATTAGGCCTACTAGTCAGTACTTTTTCTACAGAATAATTTTGACAATATCGGAATAACTGATTATAATTATGCACCATATAACCGTGATTATAATTCTTACCATAATAAAGCAGCGACTTTGAGCTTTTAACCATGTTCTTACAGTGTTCCTTCATCAAAAACATACCTGGAGCAGCATTCAGTGGCATTCACGCTGTTTTCACGAATCCATTAGAAAAACCTCCCCCCTCCGAGCGTCAGAAACACTTGCTGAACTTCCTGGATTTGGGACATATTTTCAGATTTCATACGACACTCATCCAAGAATCTTTTACCGTTTTAAATGCCAGTAACAATCTTTGCACTGATAATTCCTATTCTTTGTTTCCCATCTTAATAGCTTAAGTACATGCCCATCCCACTGACCCTGTAAGAACGCATGACCTACTCTTGCTCGGATTAACCATATCGTCTCCCATAAGGCACATTGCTCTTGACGGGTCCCGTGGGTGAGTCGCGGTCAGGGGGGTCACCTACAGTACATAGTGCTTATTATCAGCATGATCTCTATGTCCCCGGAGAGCTGCAGGAAATTGGCACTTCGGATGGAGGAGAAAGACGGCTGTCAGGGTCGTTTAGCCCACAGTCAGTGCGTCTCCAGGAGAGTGTGGCAGAGGTCCTGGCTATTTATGTCAAATGTCAGGGAATGGACAAGCTTTGGTCCGGTGTAGGGTCATGACCGCATCAACCTTCAGCTTTCAGACCCGAGGCTGTCAGGCTGTCCATCCATCTACTCCCATCTGAAAGTGCATTTTATTAACAGAGGAGTTTTGTTAATTTATGACATTTATGTTGAAGTTGAGCCGCCAAGATACGGTATCAAGAGCGGAAAGGGGTCATTTGTACCCTGTGGTGTTTTAGTGGCTTGCATTTGATACTGTAGTGTTGTAGTTTGAATATGTTTCTTTTTTACACAAGCCTAGCGACCCCTTATTCCACAGTCAGCCCAGAACAGACAAAGTTAACCATGAGCTAAAACAAAAAAAATGACCAAAATAAATGAATAATTAAACATAGCAGGGATATTATAGATTATATAACAGGTATTATTTATTGTCAAATCATAACTGTTGCATAATTTATGTGGATTTTGGCTCGTTTACAGTATGGTTGCTAGGTAACAGTTGCGGAATTACCTTTACCCATGTCATATTTGCTACCCATGTGCAACCGGGAGTACTAATAGTTGTTTTTGCATAAACCCTTGTGCAGTTTGGGTTAGATGCATGGTCAAATTATAACGATATCAAAACGTTTTTAGAGCTTTTATCAGTTTTACATGACTGTCCCTTTAGTCGACTAATCGATCAGATCGTTCTTTAGTCGATTACAGTCCTAAACTGATGTCCATAAGACCTCAAGTAGTCAAAGTTTATATTTGTTCTGAATTGAATATAATCACCGGATATAATCCTGTATCATTAAATCCAATACATTTGTTTTGTTTACCACATACATTTTTGTCAGTTCAGTATTCTCTTTTCTTCCGCTTTGCCTACATGTCTACAAGTTCTCAACTCCAAACAGTGTAAAAAGTTGCCAGACTAAATCTATGAGGTGAGAGCAGGCCTTTGACCCTACCTTCAGTGCCTTGAGCTCATTTCTCCAGGGCATGTCTGGTACAGGCACAGACAGTATGCAAACACAACTGTTTGTCCAGCAGACACACTCACCATCAGCCCAGTGAGCAGAGGTCACGCCGCGTCTGTGGAGCAGATACTCTTGTCCAATATGGCTCCCAGCATCATCAACACGCCTGAATATTAACAAAGCTTTTATTACTGTTGGAGCCTATAGTTATTTTCGTTTCTTTATTTCTTGATTACTGAGAGTACTGTATTGAATTTGGCTCTGATTTAATATTTCCTTAAAGTATGATTTGTGGATATTTTGGTGATTTTTGTGAACATGATTATTTGGTATTTGTTTGTTTAATAAATAGTTATTTATTTATTTAGCTTTTATCTAATTAGTTATTTTTAATGTTACTCATAATATATATTATAATATATTATATTATTATATTAATACATGATATTAATATTTTTGTAATAGTTTTGTAATGTTTATTTCCATTATTTTTGTGGCTGCTTTATTTATGACGTGTTCTTGTGCATCATGAACAAAGTGGAGTTGAGTTTTTTTTTTTATGTCCGTCCGTAGTATCTCTCCTTCACTGTGGTTCTCACCGAGGTTTCTACTTTTTACCACAGAGTTTATTTGTAGTTTTTCCTTGTCGAGAAGGAGGGTTAAGGACAGGGGGTATTTATCAGTATGCCAAACTCCTTTGAACATTGTATATTTAAACTGTTTTTCTATCTGTTGCCCATGGAGGCAACTGTTGTTGCGATTTAGGGCACAACAGAAATAAATTTTAATTAATTTAGAAGCTCTTTAAAGGTGCTGTACCTCCTTTTTACTGGTTCATTAAGAGTTTAACTCTTAATATCAGTCACATTTTTCGCTCACTTACCTAAAGCAATGCCAGCATATTATATATTCACAATTCATTTTTAAGAGAGAGAGAGTCTCTGAGCCCAGAAAGAGTTTTGCTATGGTGAAGCTAACGAAATTTAGCATGCTTTTTGGCACTTCCTGCTTCGATAGAATAAATTGCTCTAGATGCAGGGAAAGCGCTGTGGTCTCAATTTCACACAAATAGATGTTTTTACAGTGTATCTGTAGTGGGGCAAAACACATATATTATGATTTACAATATATATATATATATATATATATATATATATATATATATATATATATCTCAGGTATATGAACTAGTTCCGTATTTCAGTAAAATCAGGTACAGCACCTTTAACATATTGTCAGTGACATACAGCTTTCTGATCTGTCAGGATTGATTCATTTTAGCGTTACTTGACAAAAAACCCATAGAGATAGAATTGGACAGGAAGTAGTGACGCTAACACTCGGTTAGCCGGGCGCTGGGCAACAGATGAATTATGTATGAAATCTAAAAAGAAATATATTAGAATTGTTCAGTATGCAAGTATGCAATTGTATGCAACACATTTTTGCACTATAATATTCAAACAGATGTAGCCATTGGATTGTGTTAGATTTGTCCTGTAAAATAGTTCATCAAAATGAACATCGTACCAAAATGTACTTAATTATTTTCATCATTGTTTTGTTTTAGTTCCTGGCGTTGCCTATTGCCAGTTCGCTCATCCCCAGTATGTTACTTCTCATGCGTTTTGTCATTATTATTATTATTTTGTTTTTCTTAGCATAAGTCATAGGCCATGAAGCACAGAGACCTGCAGTTACTTGAATCAGTGCAATGGAATATTAATTTGCTGCATGTCCCCCACTTAGCCACCCTTCCCAGCGAGGTGCCGGTAGGAGTAATTATCATTCACTTCTAATTACATCTTATTTAGATGTTCGACATTGCTCCAAGTGTGCTGCTGTCACTCATACAAATGGGATTAGCATAAAAGAAAGGACCAGACCTTGTTTACTAGCGCCAGAGGTGAGACAAGGCAGTCACTTGAAAGGCTCTTGGTTGATCATGTAACCGTTTCGGCTCATGGTGGTGGAGTTTCTGCCTGGAGAATCAAACAACATGCAAAATATGTGGTTTCATGCTTTTTAACCCACACAGACCAAGCAGCAGTGGCAGTGTAAAGCAGAGTGCACGTCAAGGACCCTCAAGGAATATTTCACAATATTTCATTCATTCAAACATGCATACAACAGCGTGCGTGGACACTGGAGGCCAGGGGACTGAAATGTCTTGCCCAAGGACACAATCCCAGCATGCGCTAATAGAAATCACACTGCAAACTTCCAGGTTTGAGATAGATACTTTTAACTATTGCAGGGTGCTTGGTGCTTCTGCCTTCTTACCATTTATTGTAATAGACAAATGATTAATCTCTTAGATTGTAAGTGAAGTAGGTGACATTTAAGATTACTTGTTAAATGTACTTTAAATCAGGAAAATTGATCACCAAAGTTAGTATAATAATGTAGGCTTGGAAAGAATATTTAAATAAAAAGAAAGATACCAAGTATATATAGAGTATATTGCATAACGAGATATGAAAAATGATATGGAGATAAACATTTTAGTCCATAATGCCATCCCTACTTATTCCTTTGACAAAGAAGGTTGTTGGTTAGATTCTTGGGCTGACAGACTAACATTGAGCAGTGAATGGTACTGCATGTCTTCATTGTAATACTGTGCAAGTCATGTATTTAAGTAAATAAACAGACGATACAAAAAAATAAATAAAATAAAGAATAGAAATAGACACTCAATTACTCCGTCTCACGTCAAGAGTCATGTTTAAATAAGAGTATAACATAGTGAATGAAATATATTATGGATTAAAGGTGCACTGTGCAACTTTTCTGGTGGAACTCTGCCTGCTTAGAGATTTATTCTTTATCTATCTGTTTTTCAATTGGATGCCCATTTCCGCCAAGTATGGCCAGGCTTATAATAATTACTGTACGACTTATCGTTCAATAAATCATAGATGGAATATTATATTTTGGGGAGCAATGTTTATTGTGTGTACATTTTCTTTGCACTTTTGGGGAATTTGTGGTATGACAAGATTTTAGCCGTTTTATACTTCTTTTAAAAGGTTTGTTTGTTTGCCTGACAGTTTTAACACTTGCATTCTTGTCACGAAATGTTGCTGTGACGTGGTTTGTCAGTTGGTCCAGTACATTTGAGTCATTTCACATAAAACATCAGAAGAACTAGATTAACCTCACTGGACTAAGATCCGTGCTGTATCTGTAACTTCTATGACTTCATTTGTTGCAGCACACATTTTATAACAATATTTTACATTTAGAAAAGACTTTACCTGGAGTATCCTGCATTAGACCTAATGTGTCGGTGGCATAAAGTAGCTTCAATATTTCCGTTTATCGTAATATTTTCTTGGACCGAAACAAGTTAATTTATGAATCACAACGAATCGATTATTGAGATAATTGCCAGCTAATTTAGCAATCAAATAATCGTTATCTGGACTATACACAGGCTTCAAAGCATGCCATGTGCTCAGGGAAGAGACATTAGGAATTACATCAAAATGACAAAGAAAACATGATTATTTCGTGTTGTTTTGTCTGTAAATATAGAACATAAGCGTAGCCTAAAGCACCATCATTTTAGCTTCATCTGGGTCAAATTTAGTAAAAAATATATATATTAAAAAAGTTGCAGCGCTAATATTTTCTAAAGCAATAGTGTTTGTTTGTATGGAATTAAATTTATCTCCATGGAGACGAGCAGGTGACGCCATCAGATGAACTTACGGGTGAGCTCTGTAGAGAGTTGACCTTGCTCAGAGTGCATGTTTTTTTTCTTCGATATTTATAGCAATAAAAACACCCGTTCTTGAAGAAATGCAAGACAGATACGTTTAATTCCACCTTTAACTTCCCAGTAAATTCTTTATTACTTTGCTACAGTCAGAGCAAAAAATCCATAGCTCTTTGCTGTAATAAATTGAGCACATATTTTCCCCGGCAATAAAAGGCACACACTATAGCATTCAACTGTGCACTTTTAGCACGACGTGGTATGTACCCAGCTCTATAGACACTTGTGACAGCGTTGGTTCCTTGCTCTTTCAGCCAGAACGACTTGTAGCACTGCATTGACTCCTGTTCCAACTTCTGCGCAGTCACCAGCTGTTTCCCAGCCTCTCTGCCGTCTCCGAGACCAAAGTTTCCTCTGAATCTGTCCAAAACTTCTAAGACCTGTAACCCACTCTGACAGCCTGTCTGTTACTTATGCAACTGAGCATTCTCCTCTAACGCAGCAGGCCTATTCTAAAGCTTCTCCCACTACAAAGGGAATCGGCGGAGTAAACAAAGCCTGTGGAGTGTCGGGCGATAATACCAGGTTAGATCTGAGGCCAGAGCTGTCTGCTATGGTCTGCTACTGATGGAGTTCTGCTGGAAAAATGCCTCTCTAACAAGCATCCAAACAAACGGATTACAAGCTTTGAATACCACACTGGACATGTTAAGTTATAGGCGCCATATATACGCCTTTGTATGTTTTTAATCAGCACTGGTTGTCAGAGAGTGAACAAAGTCAAGCAAGCAAGTCCACAATAAAAGACAATTCCAAGTATCCGAGATCCAAAAGAGATTACATTTATTGAAAATATATATTTAGGTGTATAGTTACAATTCAAAGCATGATGATGAAACCTGACTTTTGAAACACGGTTAGATGGCACTTAAAAATCTGTTGTTTTTCTCTGCCAAGGGAACAGATTCATTTTGTTAAACAAAAAAGTGCAAATGTAAAAGTAAAACATGAAACATAGATTTATTTAAGTTGTTCTGTGGAAAATAAAAGAGGAAAGATCCTATTTTAACTATGGCGTATTACTTTGCATGAAAAGTCTTATACATACTTTAAGATGATGACAATAAAATATTCAGATGGTCAAACTCACATTTGTTTTGTATTACCAACATGTATGAATTAACCTAAACTGGTATTTAGCAAAGTCATATCGGTTACATTTACAAATTAGCTATAGTAAACCATAAACATTGGTAGATGGTTAAGAACAGGGCTTCAATGAAAAAAAAAAAATGAAATAAATCACAAAGATTGGCATTACATCAAATGATTGCTTTTTAAACTTCTATTTTGATTTTACTCAATATTCTTGACATGTTCAGGCAGCAACTTATACAAATTGTATGTTTTAAAAGCTGCATGATTTACTAAAACAAAGATACACAATATGACGGTAAAAGGTTTTGAAAGTGTGGGGCAACCAGTTTTCACAAATCCACGATGTTTTGATGCCATATTGTCCTCTTTCACACGACGACAAGCTGCACGTTCAATCTACGCTCTGCCGAAAACGCTGGAGGAGGTCGTTTTTTGGGGGACGGGGCCGTTCTGAGTTTAAAAATACTGGACACACCAGTTTTCTCACGGAGGGATGAGAGTGCAGCCCTGTGATTGGCTGTTTGAAGGCCATATGCGGGTGTTTCACGATCTTAAATACAATACTTTTAGGCCTCACACAATTATATTATATAGAAACTGGGAGAAAATCCTGTATAATTTCTTAATTTCACCACAACAGCGCGCCAGTAATGCCCCAGAAAAGCACTTGATTTGAAACTTTTATCCGAGATGTAAACACGATTACTTCTGCAGTGTAGTGCGGTGCGTCAGAGGATAGCACAGTGAAGTGGCCGAATGTGTGAACTGCAACTTTTCTCACCTAAAATAGTTCCTTTTCACACAACCTCATCGTTTACGTCCAAACGCAGAACGAATAAGGCGTACTTGGTGCCTTTTCCTGACCACAGGTGTGTAACAGGGCCTAAGTTATGTAAGAAATGACTGAATCAGACTAGTCCCAGTCTTCAGATTTGGTTCAACTGATGAAGAGGGACATAGAGAAGCAGATGTTCAATAAACTAATACATTACGTCATACTTTGTCACGTGGATCAAACATTTCAGAAAATAATCTCTCTAAACACAACAGAAGATCTTAAGTTGCTATAACAAATGATTTGTCAGTGCATTATTATTTCATTGTTATTTTTCAAAATTGTAGTGCTGTTATTATTTTTTGTCTGTTGCTTAACCTTACAGATGCCCTGAGGTTTATTTCAAGTATATTTCCGAAACTTACCATTGCACGCTCGTTTGTTGTAAAACTTTTGCAATCTAAAGACAGATCATTTTTAACACACAAGCTCGATAAAATACTTTCTTTGCAAAGTAGGAGCAGCGCTGCGCATTTACGACTAGACGCTTGCTTTTAGCTCCTCTAGTATTTCATTACCGCTGCTCCAGGCCGTCACTCTGGGTTTTACAGAACAAGCGGACTGATTTTCCAGTTGAGTCAGATGTTTCTCTAAAGTAAAGCCCTTCCTCGGCATCACTACATCTCGCTCTCTCAAACAGGCGGTGGGGCAAAGATCATTCCCTCCGTCTCCTACATAGAAAACCGTCTTGTACTCCACTCCGCGCTCCGACTGGTCTGATAAATAAAGCCTCAGCACTTCTTTCTTGCACATATTCACCGGACATTTGGGGCAGCTGTGAGTGTGGTGGCAGCGTACCTCCAAGTAGCCTTGGTCGTTTACGTGGGCTGGGTTAGATAACACTTTGTCTATGGCCGACAGGAGTCCAGAGGCTTGAAGGATCCACTCGATGAACAGCGTGTTGGAATCCGAGATCACGATGCAGTCGATGGAGTTCTTGTGCAGGGATATGTGCGTCAGCAAGTCTTTCATTCCGTCTGTGAAAGGGATGGTCTCCAAAACGCTGCGGATCTGGTCAGGGGTCACGTTCTGCTCTCCTGGAAAAGAGAAAGTAGTTTGTAGTATCAGTGCACTCATTTTTGTTGTAAGAAAGGAAACAACTTTGGGTAATGCTTTAGATTAAGGTTCCATTATAAACTATTTATAATGCATTAATAAGCACTTGCTATGTGTTTATAAGCACTTATAAGGCATTTACAAGCATTTATTAACGTGATAAATGAAAATAATGTTATATGCAGCTTATTGATGCTCTGTACATATGGTTTATTCACTCAAACATGTTTTGGCTGATGGATTATAAACATGTATAAGGCGTTATAAGTGCATAAACAAACTATTAGTGCTTATTAACATTTTACAAATAGTTAACTAAGGAACCTTAAAGTGCGTATGACAGGTTTCTATGATCTTCTAATTTTGACTTTATTTAGTGTATTAATACTTGTTGTAAACAGAAATAGTTTTACAGAAATCAGGTCACTGTTTGTGGAGAAAAGTTGAAAAACCTGTTGAAAAATACAGGAAGTAAACAGACTGATGACGTCACACTGGGGAGACAAAGGTTATGCAGAATTTACACAAAATGAACTACTTTTTTGACCCTTTAAACATTAATTCAACAAAATAAAGGTGTTCACATTTATTTTTATTTGTCAAATCAAAAAAATGTGACATTAGATGAGTTTTGGCCCAGTGTACAGTGTTGTTGCTATGGTAATTTCCTAGCTTGATGTCATCATTTACAACCAGGAAGTAAAATTAAAAAGCTAAAAATTGCGAAAATTGTGTAAAATTTGTAAAGAATTTTAGCTACTTTTGAAATATGTTTATCTGAACTACATTTTGGTTAAATGAGTAGCCCGACCTGTCATGGGCACTTTAATCTAAAGCGTTACCCAACTTTGCTTTATTTTGGCAATAGCGTTCATAGGCCTTTCACTTGATGTGGGATATACTGTTACAGAAAATATCACGATACATGTTAGTATAAGGTGTTTTCCCACTGTAGGAAGCTTTTTTAGTTCCAGTTATCATTTGATGCGTGTTTGCACAGAGCAGGAAGTAGGTATGGGGGCCACACTGGGGATTTTTTTAGCAAGTACTTTCCAGTCAGACTAAGAACCTTTTGGCGACACAAGTATATTTACATCACGGCTTTTAAATATGTTTAAATCATTCTCACATTTAGACAAACTGTTTTGATCCACAAGAAAGTAGCTCCAAAAATAAAAGTCTTAATTACTCAATAATAGTAACAAAAAATTTTAATAACTGAATCATTGTATTTCATTTTAGGTGTCACAGTTTCATGAGCAGGTTTAAAGGGGAAAGGATAAAGGGGGCAAAAACAACTTTTATTAGTATTATTTTCTTAACCTAATGAATAAAATCATTAAATGTTTTCAGATGCTAGTATTAAAGCCCATTAGACGTGGTGGTTCCTCAGACTAATTAGGGACTGGGGTATTCAGGGACTTGGTTCTTTGTACTTTGATGTATGAAAGCGCTTAAACTACTTTGTGCCACGGACATAACAGTAAAGCAGGAGTATAAAGTTAAACCCTTTACTAAATGAACATATCATGAAAAAAGATGAGCTTCAATTAGGGTTGTCACAATATCAAATTTTACAGTTACGATTATTTTTGAGAAGAAACATCCCGTTTTCACGATTGTTCAAAATTGTGAAATTCTTCTTTTGCTTTCATTCACAATTTTAGCTTCATGAAACGTGCCGAATGAAAAAGTAATGATATTGTCACATAAACAGTCAGATAAAAAAAGTATTTGACTTTTTTTGGAATACAGATTGAGATGAAATGACTCATTGTTGCTGTCTACGATTATCACGATTATCATTTTTTAGCGTTTAGGATTATATTATGGCCTGAATAGATTGATTATAGATTATTGATTAACTGAATCATCTAGACATCCCTAGCATCAATATAAAGTAACCCTAATGTAATGTAATGTGAAACCCTAATGTATTTAGTAAGTGAAAATAATGAGTCATATTTACGTTAATTATCCAACCATAATACATTACTAAAAAAAAATATATGCATGAATAAAAAATACAAAACCTTTCCTGTTAGAGCAAAGAAAGGATACATCCGATAAATATTGACTCCCAAATATTGTTCTGGCTGTCATTTATTGAATGATAAGTAATTCATGTGACAGGGTTAGGAATCGTATTTTATAACTGGGACCGGGCAGTGTGACAAAATCTGAATTGTGATCTGATCCGTGTGATCTTCTGCTGTTTTGATGATCTTGTCTTATTGTGATTCAGTGTTTCTCTCTAAGGCAGCTCTGTTCTCAAACAGATACTTTATCCATCCAGTCCTTCTGTTGTTCAACCTGATGCAATGGGTGAGTGACAGGTGGATTTAACCAATCACAGTGAAGTGAACAGAAAGCTTTAAAAACTAAGACTAAAGATAAGATCATAAGATGAAATTGAGGACGTATTGTACCTGTGTGTGTGTGTGTGTGTGTGTGTGTGTGTGTGTGTGTGTGTGTGTGTGTGTGTGTGTGTGTGTGTGTGTGTGTGTGTGTGCGTGCGTGCGTGCGTGCGTGCGTGCGTGCGTGTGTGTGTGCAGCACATTAGAAATTGTTTCTGATTATAAAATGCGCTGTATAAATAAAGTGGATTTGGATAAAATAAATTAAATTATAAATCAAAATTGTAATCAAGGTTCTTATGACTATGCTCTTCAAATAAGTCCAGTGTTTATTGGTAACAAATTATGTAGCATTATGTAGCATTTTGTCACAATTATGCAGTATTATGTAGGAATCCTTAGTTTGGGCAGGACTAAAGCCCTACTCGGACAGGATTAGTTTTCCCTTGGAGCCTCGGGGGAAATTGTTATCATTATGGACATTAACTGTCTCTCTAGTCCCGTACAAATCATCCATGTCTGTGAAAAATTGAAAAGAAAAGAGAAGCTCCGGCAGTTTCATAAAAATATTATCCCATAGATATCATTTGGATTTCAACAACTTGGTGAGGAGCGACACTTGACACTACAATACAGGTACCTAATGCTAAAAACAAATCGGAAATAGCTGAAAATAGAAAAAGCGCAAGCAACATGGATGACATAAAAAGTTTGTGCCATCTTTCAATGTGTTTATCAATCCGCCGTCTGTGAATTACTGACACTGCTTATGCGAATGTTCACAAAGAACCACAGGCGTCTCTAGGTAAAACTAATCTCATCTGAGTAGGGCTTGATTTGAGCTCAGAAGAATATAAAAATTCTAGTAACCATTTCCATCAGTTTGAAAATGACTTTTGTATGGAAGTGGAAACGTCTGGATCTCTTAAACAGTGTACAGATGACATGGACTACTCCTAGATGAATGACTTGAAGCAAATATTCAGCACCATAATGAAGGCAATTAAGAGCATAAATAATCAGAATGACATTAGTGAAGCCGTTACTAAAAACATATGTGAACAAAACAGAACACGACTCGATGTGTGCTTTTAACAAAGAATCAGGATTATAACAAACTGCTGAGAAAGAAGCAACACAGTGGCATTTTGGACTGTTCAAAGGGGAACACTAAGTTCAGAGATAAGAAAAATCAGTAAAATATCAGCAAAAATACTGTCAAAATGTTAAAAGTGTGTTCAATGCTGAGATAACAAAGTGACAAGCCAAAATTGAATGTTCCCTTTGGCAGAGTAAATGTTGTGAGCATTAGGACATTAAGATATAAAACTGACAGAAAGTTCCAAAAAGTTTTATTTTATTTGGAAATGAATTTAAAGTCTTATTCAGTTCAGCTATATTGATATCGGCTAGATGTTTGCAATATTTAGACAATAACTGTGTGCTCTGTGTGTGTAGATAAGATAAGAAGATACCGACAAAAGTGACACAGTAGATTGTTAGCCTCCAAGCGTTATTGACAAGTCATTTTGTTGATGTAATGGTAGAATAGTTTTAGTTTCTACTGTAAGGGTCAACAAAATATATGGTTAAAAAAATATTTTACAACAGAAAACTTTTGGTAATATTTGCAGTGAATTGACCATGACCGAAGGAGTTTTACACTGAGTTATTTTGTTTCTAATCTTATCAAATAGTAAAATAAAACCTTCACAAAATGGTTCAATACATTTCATAAAAGATACATTTAAGTAAAAACTGTTTCTTTCAAGATGGTGCAGCTGACTGCTTTAACACAACATTCCACATTAAATTAAAGGAAGCACGGACTGCTTATGTTCTTAAATCAAATTTATTTATTTTTTTAATATTGGGAAAATAAATATCGCCATTATTTTAATTGCCATAATTATTGTACCATGACTGATTTATGAAATAGTACATTTCTTTCGTGACCTTGTCAAATACATTACCAAAACCTGTATTATGAGACCAGCTTTATAAAATCAAACTCTTGGACTGAACATTTTATTTCTGTTTTGACATTTAATCTAAAATGTATGCATATTAAGCAGATGTATTATTTTTGGAGAACAGATTTAATAAAATAGAAATGATAAAATACTTAAACTGTTACCGTATGAGAATCGTTATTCATGACATCCCTTGAATTTGCATTGGTTTGCTATACTTTAACATAGAAATATGATGAAAAATCCAGATAATAGACTCAAACTCAGACAGGCAGTAATCTGAACTAATTTACTAACTAACTAGCAAACAAATTGAATATAAAATATGTTATTTGACTTGGTTTTACAGGAGCTACAATGTGTTTCTATGGCACACAACACCAAAGTCCAGAAGATGACTTAAGCAGTTTGTTTGTTTTTTTCTGTGCAAAAACTGATTCTGATTGTATGAGAAAAGATCCAAAGACAACAACAGAAGCAGCAGGACAGGAGAGTAGAGTGAGACAAAAACTATTTCACCAAAAAGTGAAAGGCAGGTGAAATATATTATAAAAGAATGCATACTCTTACCTAAATACTTCATCACATTCCCCATGTATTCGGTCCAGTGTCCTCTTCTGTAGGTTTTCTCCACAGAGTCTGGGAGAGTCTCACCAGGTAGACATCTAGTGAAGAAGAAACAGATGATATTCAAGTAAAAGAAATAATGATGAATGTAATTGCTCTTTACCTTATCACCCAAGTGTCACTGTTTTCATCCACAACTGTGTGGTCAAAATCAAACACCATGAGAGTCTTCATCTGTCACACACAAAAAGAAAATAAAGTTTTTAGCCTTTTACAGTTTTTACGCTAGGCTGAGTAACCAGACAGAAGCATGATGTTTGTTTAATTTGTAGACATTTTAAGAGAATAGGCTGTAACAGTAAATTTTATTTTGATAATTGTTATTAGTTATAGTAGTTATTTAGACTATACAGACTCTAACACATGCAGAAGGATATTTAAATCTGAATACTAAATTAGAGTAGGCCTAAAAAAAAATGTCATTAATATATTTTTTTTCTTTTTTTGTAAATGTTTATATTTCAAGTTTCAATTTAAAAAAAAAAAATCTAAATGTACAAAATAAATAATCATTTGACTAGTCTAAAAATCTAAAAATGTATCGCTGACTAGTCGACTACTAAAATAGTTTCAGCACTTTCACGGTTACTGGCATGTCAAAAGAAAAGTCACTTAATGGGTTAAATATAATAATATGAGGTGTGGCTTTACAGGTTTATTGATACCATCATTGATGGCATGCATTTAGTTTCATTTTGCATCAGCAACATTTTTAGCATATTTAGGCTCATAAATGCATCAAAATCCCGCTCAAACCATATATAAATAGTCTCATACTTACATATACAGACAAACAGAGGACACAATTGCTAAATATTCTTTTAAAACGCACAAAATTGATTCAGATCCCACACTCACCGTAGTAAAGTGCAGCCTATTCCGGTGTAGTGTGTTTTGCCGTTTGCACGTCTGCAGATTCTTCTTCAGACGTGTCCAGAGTGTGATAATAACAGTGTGGGATCACTACTGACACATGCTGGCGAGTATGAAAAACGATGAATAACTACAAAAAATATGAAATAATGTTTTCCTCTAATTATTTAAGTTTTAATTATGTATTGTTTATTTTTTATTTTCAAGAGTACTTACCAAGTCACATTTATAAATAATGACAGGCACACATGTATTTACAAAATAAATACGTACGTAAAATAAGGCCTAATCAGTAATCACACAGCAAAAAAACATTACACGCATAAATGTTGTTTCTCTAAATCTACCACACTTTGCGGAGTTAGTTTAAACTTTTCCGTATATTTCTTTCTCTCGTTGAATTTTACAGATCTGACCTGTATATTCATTTTGTGTACTTTTTTCTTTTTCTTTCTTCAATTTGAGTTGTAATTAAATAAAGACATAAATAAATAAAAAATAAAAAAGGATTACACAAGAAATTCAAATCATTCAAAATTCAGAGTTTGAGAAGTAAATCAGACCTTGGCTTAACCTTGATCTATTTCACGGTAAATAAATAAAAATGCCATGCTAAAATGATGACATACAGAAGCCCCCTGAGCTTCCCACTTTTCACCACTAGATGGCGACGCCACAGCTCACGCGCACCACGTTCAGAGCAGAAAAAGCTCCGCGTTCACTTCCTGGTTGCTTTTTGTCAACAATCTGCCACCGTCACATTTTCTTTTTCTGTTGTGAAACCTTTATCTAGAGACCAGAACGCGATCAATAATGTTCAACAACTTGGGGTCGTGGCTGGGCTTTGAGACTCCGAGTACAAAGACTGCGGATGTGAAAGACAACGAGAATGAAGAGCAGAAAGAAAAGGTTGTTGAGGCACAGAACGAGGTAAACAAACAGCTACCTGCCGAGGATGGAGAGGCACAGACTCACGAACACAGCCCCGATCAAACTCAAGGACTCGGAGGTGAGACTATGCTTTTATTCATTGACCTGTTAATGATGCATATTTGTAATGTGGTAATGATTGTGTAATACGATGATTAACGGATTAGCATCTGACTCATCGTATTACTTGACAGAATTCTGTGACATAACTTCACAGAAGATGGACAAGCCGCGTCCGTAAAGAGATCAAATGTTTCAGTTTTATAGGAAGACACTCCTAGTTTAATGGTTGGTGTCCTATTTCCCAAAACAGACCTGTAAAACACTCAGATGTGCAAATTTAACCATGTCAGAATGGTGGTACTTGAATTAGGCCACATTCCATTACATCATTGACATAAATTATGCTCATGATTATGTACAAATTTAGCTGTGGGCATAACGCTTAGAGAGTTTACATTTGTTTCTTATCACATCAAGAGAATAAAAGTCTTGTATTGTGACGCATTGCCTGGAGGACTAAATAAAAGATTTGACAAAGTTGGTATTCATAGGTTTCAAGCATAAGGATTCCCTCCTGATTTGAAGGATTTGACATGGTAACGTTGTTATGAATGGGAAAGGTCACAGTATCCTTCAAATATAAGGATATATAGGAATATAAGGTCCCAACAATGAAGCCTTAACTTTGTCAGTAGGGCTGCAACAATTAATCGCAACACTTATGACTATTAAAAAAATTGTAATCATATTTTGATGATCTTTATCACTATCTTTATCTGGACTACACAGACTCAAATCACATGCCAAAAGACGTTTGTTAACAGAGGCATTTATAAATAGAAAAGTCAAAAAGAAACTATTTCTGATTTTGTCGATGTAATCCCTCATTCGTCCAGGTGTGCTTCATCGTAGAAAAGGTTTCAGGGGTTGTCATCCGGACGCTGTTTGAAGATCGAGACGTTTCGACTTTTATCCAAAAGTCATTGTCAATTGTCTGGATGACAACCCCTGAAACCTTTTCTTGCGATATTTCGGATTTTCATTAAAACTTTAACGCGTACATTTTCTTTATCTAGAAGCCTTCTGTCTCCATATTTCAACCTTCTTTTAGTCAAAATGGTTTAGTTTAAAATGGTTATAAGAAAATAAACTAAACTCATCTTATAAGAAAATAGAAATAGAAAATGAAATGAGCTTTAGTGTTTAAGTTTATACTCATCTTTTATTATTTTGCAGATTTTATCTTCAGTTTTGCCTCAACTGCCACCAAAAAGATTTCAGAGTCTGTGGTGGAAACAGCTAACACCATCAAGAAAAGTGTGGAAGAAGGCAAAATAATTGACAAGGTATGTTGCTTCCCCAACCTGTTTTACAGCAGTTAAAGTAGTATTATGTTCTGCTGGCTTTATTATCTTTTGGCATTGTGCATTTCTAGACCTTCCTAGGTGATTTCCAGAAGGAGCAAGAAAAGTTTGTGCAGGAAAAGAAATCAAAGCGATCAGGTAAAGCGAGACAAACCTTTTGAAACACATTGTTATTTTTTATGGCTGGTTCTACACACAGAAACCAACATAAAACAAATATCTTCTTCACTTCCCATATTGTAGACTATCTGAAAATGAAATGCTCATAATGACTTCGATAAAAGTTAGAAAATGATTTTAAAGTTCTGCTTTTTCTATTAAGCAATTGCATTACTTGTGTTCAGAAGCAGCAGTTCCTCCCTGGGTTGGCTATAACGAGGAGGAGACCATCCAGCAGCAGATTCTGGCTCTGTCGGCTGTAAGTGTTTTGGAAATAAGGATTATGTAATGGCTTCTATTATATGAAGTGGTCCATATGTTTTATGGTAAAATAGGACAAAAGGAACTTCCTGCGTGACCCTCCTGCTGGGGTGCAGTTCCACTTCGACATGGATCAAATGTATCCTTTGGCTGCTGTTATGTTAGAGGAGGACCAGCTTCTGAACCGCATGCGCTTTGATCTTGTCCCCAAACAGTAAGTAATCTCTGAGCAAAACCGCGCACTTCATATTCAGATCTTTTTAACTGTGCAACTGTGTTTCAACAGCGTAAAGGAGGATGTCTTCTGGAGGAATTACTTCTACCGAGTGTCTTTGATTAAGCAGTCAGCTCAGCTCACAGCTTTGGCCCAACAACAGCAGCAACAACAACAAGATGGAGAGGAGCGAAGGGCCAGTGTCTCACCTGAGGATGTCATTCTAACAGGTGACAGCTGTTTATGCATGTCTCTTACCATCCTTTCTCTTCTAAACTTGTTGCTGTTGTTGTATCTCTCTGTCTCTCTACTGCACTAACCTGGCTCATGCCTCATTTGATGTGTGTATCACTCTGAATTGAGTTCTAACTCCAAATATCATGAGAATTCATATAGCAGGGCCAATACTGTTCTGTAAAGACCTAAATAGTTGCTTAAGTAACTTCTGATAATTTCCTCAACACAATACTATGTTCTTTCTAATTCACAGACGTCAGACCAAAAACTCCACCTGTTTCAATCATTGACGCGAAAAAGGTTTGTATTAAAATTTCACGGCAAGAATTGAAAGGAAATGTTATGACTGACGCAAAAAATATTCTCACCTTTAGCCACAACATGAAGAAGAGGAGATCTCAACGAGCCCCGGCGTGTCGGAATTCGTCAGTGACGCTTTCGACTCCACTGCCATCAATCACGAGGATTTGAGGAAAGGGATGGAGCAACTTGTGCTTGACAAGAAGGATGACACACCCTCACCTGATGGTCAGTTGTTACAGCTTGTTGGGCTTTTGATTTTAGCATTGTTATTTTGTTGTATCCTCAGAAAAAAAAACATTCCTGGAATTGTGTTTGATTTGTACATGTTTCAGTTATCCTACATTTTTAGTCACTCTCTCTCTCTAGAGTTCAAAATGATCTGTTCTATGGTAGCAGCACATCATAATCCAAAAAGCACTTCCATGTTTTTAAAGTTCAGTTTAGCAAAAATAACCCTATTTGCCATTGTGTGTAGCCTTATGCATCCAAATGTGCCCACCCTATTCCCTACACAGGACACAGCAAGATGAATTCTCGCCATTTTTTTTCTCAAACTCGTGTAGAACTCAATTTAGTGTGATGCACATATCTATCTAGCGTAAGTTAGGTTACTTTTTTCATCCAGACGCCAGAAAGAAAGTAGTGAGCTGAGTGTCCAGAGTGCTCTGTGAATGATTGCACTATTCACCTTATTCCGAAGTTGCCGTACGCGCCGCCGTCTTGTTTCCGTTGTATTAGTTTACATGGAGCAGACGAGCTCAACAGAAAATAAGTTCTACACGGACTAAAAAGACGTTTTCAGAATGACCAGGAAATCGGAGCGTTGTGACTTGTTGTTGCTCGTGTTCATTAAACATTTTACACAAATCAACCTACTTTATGTAACATTTTAGCAGCGAGACTTTTCCCTCGTTCGTCATTAGCTTTAACTTAGTTCTCGTCAAACGGAAGTGCATTTACAACAAAAGTGCAAAAAACAGCAAAAGTGGGCAGAGCAGAATAAGGTCAATAGAGTCTGCTAAAGAGCGCAGGACTAAGTGAAGGAGGGGGTCGGGTCTTGGGAGGACATTCAGATTCACTGCTTCTCTCGTTTGCTTTTATAGACAGTTTTCATGACAACAAAGTAGGGCTGGGCGATATGGTAATATAAAACAAATCATGATCTCATACCAGTGGCAGTCAATCTTTTTTGCTGATATTGTCATATCACAATTCTTAATTTCTTATTTAATGCAACCGTCTGCTCACACACAGTTTTTCCCTCCCACTTTTCCTATGGGTCAGCCTCTGTTAGCCTTTAAATGAGTGGCAGTTGGATTTAACACAATGAAGTGTGAAGCAAGATGACTTCATTTACCTCTTAAAGTCAATAGGAAAATTACAAAGTGTGCATGGAATGTGAACAAATCAAAATCATTATCTATCTCCGAGAAAGAAAAATGTGACTTTGCCTAATCGCCCACCACTACAACAATACTACATACATATTAGACCTTAAAAGTGAAATGCAACTCTTTTTACACACTGTATTGAATCCCATGCTCTCTATTTGAACGTGCTTAGACGACTCTGCAGACTGGGAGAAGGAACTGCAACAGGAGCTTCAGGAATACGAAGTCGTAACCGAGTCGGACAACAAGGACGAGCAGTGGGACCAGGAGATAGAGGAGATGCTCCAGGCCGACGACTAAATATAACCGATGCCATAACACTGTGACCAACCTAAAACGATTGAATGAAGTGACCACAGCTGCACACAAGGGGGCGCTGTCTTGAGCATCCTCTACGACAATGGTGTGAGGAAGAGAAGATTGTTTCTGCTGGATGTAGTGCTCATTTCAGGGGTTTAAATGAAGTGCTTATTCATTACCATACTTCAATAACTCTAACCAGCGTTTAGCCTAACCAGATAGACTGCAGACTTTTCTTGCAAGTCAGTTTAGTTTGAAAAGACTATCTGGATATAAAGCATTTCCAAGCAAATCAATCTCCCGGACCAATCCTATTTTAAGTTGAAAATGGATTGTGTCTACTTATATTTTCTCTGTTTTTTCAATTTAATATTATTTTTGATTAGTTGCAATATTATCCTTTAGCCATAGATTAATCCACAAAGGAACAGTTTCATGTTTCAAATGAAATCCAGTTAAATTAAATACAAACTAAAATGCCAAGGTCTATTCTGTTTTATCTGTTCATTTGTACATTTTGTAATTTGGCGAGAAGTGGCCACCAGATGGCGCATCAGCACAAGATTCCTTTCATTATACTGAAAAATGCCATACTTTCTGATCTGCTTTCTGTGCTTTCTGGGGGACCGTGCAAGGTCTAGTTATAGTCTGGTAGAGTATATTGTACAATTAAATGGATGTAAATATATACGATTCTAACAACACTATTGTTTATTGTATTTCATATCTTATTGCTCTGAGTTCTTTGCATTATTTTTTTTTCCTTTTTCCTCTCTCTGCATCTTGGATACTGTAGACATTCTGTCGACCTTTAATATATTTATATCACAATAAACTATGCCTATGATTGTAATAACAGGTGTACGCTTTTCTCTCACAACACTGTCTTAATAGCTTTGTGGCAGTATTTAATAGCAAAATACTGTATGTTACTGCAGCGCTAATGATAACTAGTGTAGGCCGTGTTTTGATCACTAGATGGAGAGGATTACATCACTAGATAGGTGCAGGCGGCCTACACCTACTGTAAGGATCGCACTCTGTAACTCTTTTCCACCGCAGAGGGTTGTTCCTGATTGTCCCGGGACAGACGTGATAATTTATTTGCTGTGTCTAGTCCCAAACTCTAGAGTTCACTCCCACCTCGTCTACTCTCTGTCACTCTCTTTAAAGTCCAGCTAAAAACACATTTATTCAGAGAGGCCTTTGACAACTTGTTTGTTTTGTGCCTACCACTATTGTTTTAGTGTCTCTTGTTGTCTTTATGACTGTTATTATTTGTATTTTGTTCAAAGTAGAACAAGTGTACTTTGTTTGGGATCACATTATGTATTTGTAGTGACCAAAGTAGGGAAAGGTTCATGATAAAGTAGCATTTTTTATTTTTCATGTTGGATATACAACTGCCCAATTCAACTTCAACGTATTCAAATATCAGACCTTCGAGTAATTTATATGGCCCACGACCCATCTTCAAAATATTTATTTTTTTAAATTCTGGGTTAGATCTAGTTTAGGCCTGGTTTGGTCTTGGTTTTACAAAACCTTTATTAAATAAGAAATGTCTGCATATATCACTTTTTTAATTCATTCATTTTCTACCGCTTATTCCCGTTAGGGGTCGCGGGTGACTGGAGCCTATCCCAGTGACTTTGAGCCTTAGGCGGGGTACACCCTGGACAGTGGCCAACTTAAGTTAACCTACACAGTCATGTCTTTGGACGGTGGGAGGAAGGCGGAGAACCCGGAGGGAACCCACGGTAACACGGGGAGGACATGCAGACTCCACCCAGAGAGATCGTGTGATGTTAGGGTGGTTCAGAATTCGAAACCACGATGTTGGGGTGGTCTGGGATTCGAACCCCGATCTCCTTATTGAGAGGCAGAAGCTCTAGCCGCTCTGCCACCGTGCACCCCGTATTCAACACTTGTACTTCCCTATCTGTCTTACTGCTCAGAAATCTGGGGAATTGCCTGTAAAACATACTTGGATCCAATAATCAAACTACAAAAAAGGGCACTAAGAATAATTAATAAAGCAGAATTTCGTGATCCTACTAATGAACTCTTTTTAAAATCAAAAATATTAAAATTTATGGACATAGTTAAGTTAAAAATGTTGGAAATTTTGTTTGGTGCTGTGAGTAAGGACCTTCCCATAGGCGTTCAATCTTTCTTTAAATTACAAAATAGTCGCCATAACCTCAGAGGTTTACTTCGGTTTGAATTGAATAAAGCAAGAACTAATGTTAGGCAAAGATGTGTGACTGTTTTAGGAATCAAACTTTGGAATGAGCTCAGTGATGAAGTTAATTAACACTCTGTCAAAATTAAAAAAAAAAAACTCTAAAAAATGAAATGATTAATACATATAAATTATTGCTATAAATTAACAGATTTATAAGAGAGAGTACAATTCTAAATTTAAGATAAAACGTAGTGGATTTTTCTTTTTTTTATATCTGTATTGTTGAGTTTGTATAATATTCAGGATGGGCTTATATAAGCAATTTGCTTCAGCTCAATCCTTTTGGTTGCAAACAGATGGAAATGTTTGTTTGTTTTTTCTCTATTGTATATAATTTTGTTTGGTATATGGACAGCCAAATAAACGTATTCATTCATTCATTCATTTTATTTATTTATTTTACCAAAATCTAATATAGTACTAGTTATTTTATCATTCATGGCTGTTGGATGCTGGTTAAACCCAACTTACTGTAAACACACAAGGAAAGGAAGACAAGACAGAGTATTGAGTTTTGCTTGCAAGGAGAGCGAACAGAGAAAAGACCCAGGAACATCACGGAGTACATTCACTCGGTGCGCTCTGAGTTCTCTGTCGCTCCACCATGCTTTTATTAATTTCTCACACCACTAGTTACATACGTCACTCTCTGTCCTAAAGGGAGGGGGCACACAATGACAGAGAGTGGAAAAATACATCATGTATCTAAACAAATCCATGTAAGGAAAATAAATCAGTTTATCATGAAGTTAACAGTCGTTAAAGCAGCAGCGCAACAGAAGTGGGTCACTCACTTCTGCACTCCACGGATTGTACGCATCAGTAGAGATTATGAGAGTTACTGCAACTCAAAGCACATGATTAATACAGTTAAACAAGAACACAAACAATACATTGTAATCTAAAATAATAGTAGATAATATATATTCACTGCAAAAAAGGCCTATCAAAAAATAAGAAAAATAAACTCAAAATAAGACCTTTTTACCCTAATTTAAGTGAAATTATCTGCCAGTGGAATAAGATTATTTTACTTATCAAGTTTACTTAAAACAAGTCAAATAATGTCAATTTGATGTAGTCCTGTCAAGTGAAAAAATCTTAAAATTGGACTTTTAAGATTAATTTGCTTAATTCAAGTAAATTTAACTAAGTTTGATAATCCCTTTTTGCAGTGTTCTTCTAACAATGGCCAACCTAAAAAATGAAGTTGAATAGCCTTGATGTACAATGTTTAGAATAATAATATATCATAAATCTAAGTGAAATTCTGGTAACTTTGTAGGTGCGGCACCGTCAAGCAAATTTGTTTATCTCTCACATGACTTCACCTCGCAACCTCAAGCCTTGATATGCACAGAATCGACAACAAGCATGGAAAACATTCAGCAATCTGTACTTTTGTTTTCCGTGTCAAATTAGAAGCTGAGCGGGGGAAACAGCATCACGTATTAGTCTGTGAAGTGGCTTCTTGTTTAGCTGAGACCTCCCTTTGTGCGCCCCGGTCTTTGATGTACCGTTTACATGCACACCCTGTCGTCTGTCACTTCTGAGGGCAGACGCATGGCGGAGGTGGGCAGGCCCGGGGAGGAAAGTCAATCGAGAGCGGCGGTGCTGGTGAGTCAGTGAGCGTGGAATGGAGGAGAGGGGAGGACCGCTGCCAGCCCAAAGTCTGTAATCAGGTTTAAATGAGACATAGTGCCAGCCAGACACTCAGAACACGTCCCTGCTTGTCCGTTATGTTTTAGTATTTGGTGAAACAGATGGTGCGTTCACTTTGTGCAGACTGAACATGCACACGCCACAGTTCAGTGATTTGGGAGATGGATGACAATTTGCATGTGACCAGTCAATGGATCAATAAGTAATCAGCAATTTTAGCGCAATTAGGCTCTATTCATCATCACACACCATGCCAATTTAGGGTAATGCTTTAGATTAAGGTTCCTTAGTTAAGTATTTGTAAGATGTTAATAAGCACTAATAGTTTGTTTATGCACTTACAACGCCTTATACATGTTTATAACCCATTAGCCAAAACATGTTTGAGTGAATAAACCACATGTACAGAGCATCAATGAGCTGCATATTACATTATTTTCAATTATCAGGCTAATAAATGCTTGTAAATGCCATATAAGTGCTCATAAACACATAACAAGTGCTTATTAATGCATTATAAATGGTTTACTAAGGAACCTTAATCTAAAGCGTTACCCAATTTAGGTTACTTCTTTTTTTTAAGGGTGGGCGATTTTTGAAAGCATTTATATCATGATATTTGGACTGTGGACTGTCAAATTAAAGCTGGTACCTAATTTTCCAATCGCAAAACCAGAAGTAGATAATAAAATCTGTCAAACTAGTTCCTCGCGCTCACAAAACCCTTTAGCGCATTGTTAATATCCACAAGCATTAGTTTTGGGGCTTTAGAGCAGCTTTTTACAGACGGTGAATTGAAATTCGTGCGGTCCACCCAAGCACAGCCAATCAGAGCGCAGCTTTTGGGTTGACGAGACATAAAATATTTATTATGAGCTGCAGATAGCGTGCAGCGGTCTAGTTTTTGTCATATAGTGCTGCTTTTAGAAACATACTTTTTGAGGGGAAAACACAAAATTGACTAACTTGAAGGTTGGGTGTGCTAGCTTTAACAAGAGAAACGTGCAGAAATATCACACTATCTTGAAAAATAGACTTCAAGTTTAGTCTTCATATTAAGATCTTTAGGGCATCCTTTTTTCACTATTCTTTTTTTATACTGTATAAAAGACAATCCATGGGTTTCAGAGTGATAATATCTAGTACCAATGGTGCCGTAGCAATTAAAAATTCAAAAAAATATCACCTATGAATGGGGAGGGAATGTTCACATTTTGTGACCGTTTCATTGTCTTGGGAGATATATCAAATCATGAATAATATCGCATTGTTGTTTTCAAGTTATGCAAAATTAGAACATCAAGTGTTTTGTCTATAGCAAAAAAACATTTTTAAATGACCTAAATATTGAAAAAGAGACAGAAACGTTGTGTAATCTCCCAAATATTTTACAATACAGTGATATTTCTGCCCTTGCTGGTTGGATGGACAAAGTTTTTAGTCCATCCTCGTCTTGTGCAATACTTCAACCTCAACCAAGACGTTTACAAGCACATTTAACATTTGTATTGTTAAAATATCATTATCAAGATATTTTTTTAAAAGTCTTGTTACCATTTTCCCCTCTTGTTTGTTTACAAGATTAAAAAAAGAGATTTCCATTTAATTTAAAGACTGACTAATATGCTTTGTTTGCCTTCACCTTAATCTCTGCATCCCAGGGTCCGACAGCTGCGTCTCTCCAGCTCTCCGTTACCATGGCGACGTATGAAAGCCCATCAGATTAGCAGGACCCATGTGTGCGGGGTTATTGCCTCCGTGTTCAATGGTGATTTAACAACGTATTAATAATTCATTAGGGGGATTTATAGACTATGGTGGAGAGTGTGCCATGGAACAACTCCTTGGTTTTAACCTCATTTTCTGTAATACAATTTAGTACGTCTGATTTGTAGGCAACATGGTCAACTTCTTTTGTTCAGGTATTAAAGGTGCACTGTGTAGCTTTTCTGGTGGGGGTTCTGTATTCAAATGATCCATCTCCAGGTCAGATCTGTGAAGGGACGCGTACAGTAAGAATGCATGTTTTTAAAAAGGGTTTAAAGCGATAAAACAGCACAAAATGGAAGTTTAATGTCATACTGGGGAACATTTCAGGCAAAGCAGTAAGATCTCGTGGACAATGGGTTAAAAGGAACGCTTCGAAGTCCACGAAAAGTAAAAAAGTAAAAAAAAAAGTGCTCTTTGGTGAAGGGAACGTCAATGTCAATCATTTATCATTTACCCCATTTTTGTATTTTCTCCTTAGTATCAGACTTTGCACCAGTAAAGTTACACGGTGCACTTTAAAGATTATAAAAGCCACAAAGAGGTTTGATGGTTCTGACGATGAGAACATTTTGAATATAGTGATCACAAATTATCGAATGTGATCGCAGCCTATTCTTGACCTTCTTGTGTTTTCCCCAAAAGACACAAAAACACAATCATCTCTAGGCTAATCGTCGCTACAGTATTTGCGAATCCATCCAACACAGCAGTGAAAAAGTCAATAGGTTAAGCACAAAGACTGGGGGGAAGGGAGCGGAGGTGAAAGTGCGTGCAGGATGGCGACAGCAGCCCAAGTGCTAACAATCGTTGACCTTTAGATACATGACCTCCATAACAATTAATATTCACAAATAACAACTGGCCCAACTGAAGTTTAATACTGCACTGGCAGCCGTGCTTCAAAACGGAACTTTTGCGTGCAATTTCACCCATAACAGGAAGAAAACGTCAGAGATTAAGATTGATGATAAACGAAAAAACTGTTATGTGACCAAGCAAGTGAAAGCAAATTCAATATGATTTGTCTAAACATGTGCCTGATATAAGCATCTAATAAGCTTTTTGTTTTTGCTTCGTGCAACTAACTGTTTCGTGGATTCAATTTAAACAAAAACAAACATAACATTTGAATGCAGCCAGTTTATACGTCTATTAGGATTTGCCTCGATTTCCACTTGAATGGCGTGTGTCCCTCCCCGTATTTTATAGTTCATAAGGGTTTTGAATTTGACCGAAGACAGCACAAAAGGCTGAATGGTTGAGTCGTTTGACAGGTGCAGGAGCTGATTTAAAACCCTGTAAAGCTGTTGTTTGGGTGAAGGAAAGCCCCCGTTATACTTTATGACTCTGCTGTAAAGTCATTTCAACTACAAGGACCCCAAAAGGTCTTCCTCAGAGAAGAAGAAGACAACCTGTCGCACACTTTTCTGGACTAAACATGCAAAACAGCAGCTCGGTTGTTTGTTTGGAAGCTGGTGGGAGCAATGAATCAGGGGGAATTATTTTTGTTACAGGCATGCGACCAATCTGTAGAAGAAAATAGAAGTTCAAAATAACTGAACAAACTTAAAAATCAGTATCTCAATAAGATAAAGTACAATAAAATAGATCTGTTTCATCAGGTATTAGAAAACTATTAACATTTTAACTTAATCTGTTTAATTAACAAATTTGCCTTAGCTGATAAATTATCCTTCACAACCTATTTGCGGTACATATTTACATGATCATTTAAAGTACGTATGACAGGTTTTTATGATTTTGTAGTTTTGACTTTATTTGGTGGGATAAAACCTGTTGAGAATATAAATTATAGTTTTACACAAATCAGGTGTCAGTTTGTGAAGAAAAGTTGAAAAATATGTTGAACTTTACAGGAAGTAGAGCAGAGTTCCAAAACATGATGACATCACACTAGGGAGACACACCAGGGACAATTTACAACCAAGAAACACATTTTTCTGATCCTTCAAACATTAATTCATCAAAATAAAGGCATTCCTATGTGTTTTTATTTGTCAAACAATAATTTCTGTGACATTTGGGGAGTTTTGACCCGGTGTACAACATGGTTTCTAGGCAACAGTTACAGAATTCCCTGGTGTGATGTCATGATTTACAACCAGGAAGTCAAAATTTAAACCTAAAAAACTGCCAAACTGGGATAAAAATTGTTTTATTTTTAGCAGAATCTTGAATATAATTATCTTAACTGTGTTTTAGTCAAATGAGTACTTCAACCTGTCAGAGGCACTTTAAGTGTACTTGATATTGCACAATAAATTGAACCGACAATTGCACAATGAAACGGTGGAAGAAGCCCTGAGTTTGATTAAGTAAAAGTACAGATACAGAAGAAGTATGGCACAAAAAAAGTATCACAGTGCCCATTTCAAATTACTACTGAATCGATTTCCTAATTTTTTTCCAGTTGTTTATAATTGTTTGCTCAGCGTGCAACAAAAAACAAACTCCTCAGCCATTTAAGTCTGTTACATTTTTTTTAGGTTAGTAGAGAGTACAGACATCTGCTCTAAATGTAGTGAAATTAAAGTAAAAAGTATCTTCTGTAAACTGCATTTAGGTAAAGTATAGATACCTAGAATACTTTTAGTTTTGTACTTCTCTGAAGCAATTGAAATAAATAAATGATGAGAATTTGAATGTAAACTTGGCAAAGCATTTGACGTTATGGGATATTTCACGTAGTAAATTTCAATAGGCTCTTTCAGTGAGTTGTCGTTTCAGTTCAGACACAGATCACAAACACGTAGGCTAAAGTTCAACCAGCAGTTGGGCTAATAATAGTTTTGAAAGTGCTGCGCGATTAGATAGTTGTTATAAAAGTAGTAGTTGGGCTCTTTAAGTGGTAGTGGGACATGGTGACAGTCTGCTCAGGGGCGGAAAAGTTATTACAGACACTCAGGTTGAATATATTTTGGGAGATAATTGTACTTTTTGGAGTAGATTTTATAGGTGTACTTCTAACTGAGTATAATTCTAGTCAGGTAATTACTACATTTTAAAATCATATAGTGTTGTTATTGTACAGCACAACGCCAAATGGTCCCAGTCCCTATGTCTCTTTGTTCTTTTTATACCATCAGAGCTCAGTAAATATGCAGAAAACATGGAGCCAATAAAACTAGACAGTAATAATAATAATATATAATGTGTTATAGGAAAACGTAAGATACTTTTGAGAAATAGATGCAATTTTGGTTCACATGCAAATGCCGAATCACTTGGTCAAGGCATTTTCTTTAAGGATTTTTTTTTTTTTTTGCTATATTAGACTGGACAGTGATAGCGTGAAGTAGGGGTGAGAGAAGAGAGGACATCCAGCAAATTGTCAGAGCGGAGAATCTCCCAACGCCGAATGAACAGAGCAACATTTGTTAGACTCGACCACGGGGCAGCTCTTTTTGCGAAGTTTCAAAAGATTAATATCTGATGAACTGAAAAAAAATATATATATCTTGAAATAACTCAACAGCCTTCGGGGATTTGGAACGTTTTACTGCTCTTAAAAATCCACACTCTAGTAGACGTTTCCAGTTCAAATAACTAAGACTCACAACTTTTGGAATGTCTGTCTCTCTAGTCATTCTGAAAAGGTTTTGGTTCATTGTAACTTAATATGGACAGATCACTGTTTTGTGAACAAAGAATTTCATTGTGTCTACTTTGTGCAACCTTGATGAAGGCAGCCTGTATTTTCCCTGAAAGTAACGACTGTTTACATAGCTGACAGAACAGTCATAACCCAACCGTTAGTGAATAGATCATACTGTTGACAAAAATTAACTGGATTAGCACACCTTTTTGTTTTGGCAGACCACAATTGCATGATCATAATATTTTTACTTCCTGTCTGGTAACGCATGCAACCTTATATCGTCAGAAGCGCATGATGAGTATACACCGCAAAATCAGCAGTTGCCGTCTGTATGTTTTTATCATATGATACGATATAAAAGCCCCATAAGTCTGGTTCAAGTCCATATAAAGCACATTTAGCCCCGATGACGTGTCTGGATAAACACTGCCTGCTTTCTTTCACCGCACTCCTCTTATTCCCAGTCCTTAATAGTTGATGTATTACTACTGGACAATTGTTTTTGATAGTTAGAAAGAAGTGGTCACAAATATGTGCGTCTTCTTTTGTTTTGCTACTTTCACTATAGTTGCAGCCGTTAGTGCATGACCACAAGGGAACAGCAATGGCTTTATTTACTCCAACTGCACTTGGATTAGTCTGCCAGACAAGTGTGTACATACATACTCACATCAGTTAACCGTGGGGATGCCAGGTGCAAAACACTTCCTCCTGCTCTTCTTCCACTTTACTGGCAGTAGATCTGTTCTGCAAGATGTTAACCTCTGGCCTGTGCATAGGAAAGCTTCATGTAAATACTTGTAGTACAATGAAAGAGTTAAATATTAACTGCACACCATGGTGATTTTGCGCAAGACACAATAGACTACATCGAAGGCAGTTCAGAAGGCATTGTTTTCTGCTTCCTGTTTTATGCAACATTTGGAGAATCCTTGCCCATTAAAAAGATTTAATATGTTTTGTAAGCCAAATGTAGGCTACAAATAGCATCAATCCTCATCACTGGCACAACGTTTAAATATGTATTGAAAATTAAATATAGCCTAAATTAATTCACAACTTTGAAAATGCAGAACGCCAACATATTTATTTCTATTTTTCTTTTACTTTTTTGGGCACTGGAACTACAGACTTAAGAAGCTAACAATTCAAAAACCGAATGGACAAAAATGTACAACTAAGTTATCACAACAATACTTGTTAAAATCATATTACTTTTTGAAGTCATTTATAAAGCATATAAAGCCCCAGCCGGACATTGACTACAAGCCTAATTTGTTAAACTAAAGTATCATGCAAAATTAGGAAGTAGACCTTTTCTTCAAAATAAAAAGTGCACCTACAATTTCATTTAAAACTGTCTTAATTGCATTACGTACTAAGGTAATACTTACAATAATTCAATGTTGTTTTGATACTAAAATATGATAACGCAATTAATTATTTTTCTTTTTTTTTACAAAACATTTACTGACGATTTTTACGATTGTCCGCAACCGGAAGTGCAGTTATTTCCATTGCGTGTGTCTTTACAGCAGCAGCAGAGCGCGAGGAATCCAGCGGCGACAGTTTTAGGAAAAGGCTCAGTGAGGCGGTCCGAGAATGCGCTGAAAACTGTCTGCTCCCGCTACTTACCTTGTCCCCTGTTCTCCACAAACATCTACAAGCCTTTTTTGACTTTTTATCTTGGAAATGAGAAGAAAAAGTCGGCGATCGTTGTATTTTTTGCCTACAGTTTTGCCATTCTGTGCCGGTTTTTTGTGAGCTATTGGTGTTTTTTTTCTCACAACGTCAGGTTACGATCGAGCAAGGTGGTTGGCACTTCTCTGTCATTTCAGTTTTGGAGCAGATTTTGCAGAAGGATTAAAAGACATATCAGGAAAACAGGTACGACTTCACTATCGCTTAAAGTTTAGATAAGCTGAGGCTGGATGACCTTAGCAACTTTCATAATGAATGTTGATGTTTAGTGCACGTGTTTTTGATACTGAGAATTTACTAAAAATATGTTTGAAATTCTAAGTCATCAAGATTTCTTGCATAATTATTTGATTTGACATTGGATTACACTTTTAGATCATTTACTTTGTTTGCTAATCTATTTACCACTTTTATCATATGGCGATCAAAAATATTCTTTTTTTTTTTGTTGTTGAGTAAATTGAGTAAGTTATTGTGTTTATTTAATTTTAAACTTTATAGCACAGTGTATATATATTTTGTGTATTTTCATATTTTTTTTATTTCAGTTATACTTAATGAATGTTTATTTAATGATATATAAATTCACAACGATCTGTATGTTGCAAGTTTATTGTCCAGCTTGTTTTCAGACCATGCCATTTGCAGCTTTTTCTATTACATCAAGACAAATTGCATTGCAATTATTTTTGTTTTCCATTTAAATACACAACAGATCATTGTCTGATTCTTTTAAATTTAAATCTGTGGGCTAATCTATTATTTACCACAGATTTCATTTGATTCTATTCAGAAACCTTTTTCTAGTAAAATGCAAATTGTTGTTTTCTATACTTTTATTGCTCATCATTGATACTTTTATTGTTTTAATAGTATACATGTATATGTTAATGTATGATAATTAAGTCTCTAAACGTTCTGCCCTGCCCAGACCATGACATGGAGTAAAATTGGACAAGATTAGATTTATTGGTGTGACTCGCAAATTCACTGTATTTAAAAGGAAGTTTTGTTGCCTGCACGGTTTGGTTTCACATATGGCTTCAGAGAATCACTTGAAAGCTTTGTCTTTCACAAGTTTGTCTGTGCGGTTTCTTGTACTTTCCTGTAACTCTCATACCACTATATTCACAGCTTGGTTATATAGTTCCCAGTCCATGCTTACATTGCACCTTCAAATGCAAATATATATATCGTGGCTCTGACTCACTACGAAAGCCTCTGTTTCAAAATGAGCAATAGAAAGCCCCCTGACCATCACCTATGGGCCAACACTGGGGTGATTTCGCACTGATAACATGCCGGCTTTTGTCTGCACATGTGCGTTTGTGGATGCGTTTTCGTGCTATTGATTTTTTCACACAGCCCGAAGGACATTTCCACAGCATTCCACCTGCTCCTCCAATTTCCCTTGCAGAGAACAAGATAAAGATAAAGAACGCATCACTATGGTACCACGGCAAAGAATGCAAAGTCTCAGAGCCATGTTTAGCCTTGGGAGCATTCCACTTTTGCTGTCTGGTCTGTTTAAGTTGTTTCAGCTTTCATTTGAGACGTTCTAGTTGTCATTCTGTGACATCTCTCTTGCTTTGTGAGTTTGTGCCATTAGCTCTTATGCCTTTTAGGTTTGCAATGTGTCCAATGATCTCACATGCAGCTCCCAACTTTTGCATTTGACCTTTATAAATCACCTTTTCAGCAGCCATTGCATGCTAGTTTGTTCATGTATTGTTGCAAAGGAGCATTCAAGACGGGGGAAACTCCGCTAAGGCAAGACTGTTTGGAGAATTTGTGACTTAGTCGCAGTGCATTGACATAAAGACTCATCTGCCCTGAGATGATCAGAAACTTTCAATATAGCCAAAGGTGCTTAGGTCTCATCACAGCATTCTAGAATCCAGGTCAGAACCCTTTGGTGGACCTGATGGACAATCAGGTTGCAGATGCGTTGATATGGTTTAAAGTAAGGCTGAAACAAATTAATCGATTAATCGCAACTAATTTAAATAACCGTCAACCAATTTGATGATCGAATAATTGTTTTTTAAATTATACACAATGATCATGGTCGTGCTGAGAGAGAATGTTTTATCACTCCGACGGATCAGGAATTCCCCTAAAATGACACAAAAAAAACATCGATTTTTGTTGTAAATATACTCTGTGAAGATGTTGTCAAGCTGCATTGTTTGTTTAACCATGGCTAAACATTGTAAAAATCTCATATTCACTGGCCTCTCTGCTCTAAACAACCAATCGCCAGACTAATCGACGATCCAATAGGTCCATTCACATGAAACAAAAACTGGAACAAGGTTTGACATATTTATTATCGGCAGACATAAAGATGAAATCGTTTATTCTCACAAAGTCTTCAGAAACTGGTGCCATTCTACAACCCCAAAGACGTGATTGTTGTGAGTTGAAAGGACTTTATGACATGAGATTAATACTGGAAGTTTGTGGAGGAAACCCCAAACCAGTTATGAAAAGGCTCAGCATGTGTGGATTCTTGCAAAAAAAGAGAAAAGACACTTGCATCTTTTTCATGATTAGGCAAGAACAGAATTGACTCACTGTTTCACTTTTTATTTCAGGGTCCAGTTAACCATCATTGTACTTCAATGCTGCAATGCTGATGTTAGGATACCGTGTTTGAGAGTTTAAAAAAAGGTTTATCATTGCAAAGACACATTCTTGTTTTTATTCTTTAGGCTTTAATAGTCTTGTGCACTGGCTTGTTATTTCTGTTACTATAGTTTTGGTGCTAAAATTTCATAAATGTGGCTATTGTTGGTATAAAAACATCTCAACATTCAATAGGGGAAATGATTTTGACAGTGCTTTTCTAGTCTTAAATTATCATCCTACGCTACAGGATGGTGAAATAATAGATTTACTTCATTCAAATCTAATCTGATTATTTGTTTTATATTGTTAGACTTTTAAAAATATGCATGAAAATTGGAATGGTTGATGCTAGAGGATAGAAAGAATATAAAGAAGTGTCCGTACCCTACATATGCATGAAGATGTTATTGTTTTGCATGTTTTTTGCTTATTCCATGGAGTCCATGGAGACAAGCAGGTGACTCTACCAGTTGAAGTTACAGGTCAGAATTATGGAGAGGTGACACTGCTCCCAATAAGGATGCATGTTTTTTAAGGTATTTCTGAGCAATACAACTATCTGTGATGAAATAATTGATAGATAGATGGGTTTAGTGGCATACAGTTTCTTTACTGTTGCCTAATTTATGTCCGTGGAGCTTTTGTTTTTCTCAAATCAACTTTATATGCTAAAATATAAACTGAAAGTAGTTTCGTTGTCGTTGGTGCAACTGCAAAAGCTTGTTTGTTGATGGCAGTTTGAGATAAAGGACACTTCAACTGCCGTACAACAATTAATGTCCACAACAAACAGGCTCAGAAACAGTTTATTTAAGGACAGAACGGTAATCAGTTTAACTCTGTTTGATCCCTGTAGTAGCTATTTCACATTTTAGTTGTGTTATGAGATTTTACAGGAGAAAATGTCATTCTTTATCAGTGAGTCTCGTGTTTTTGCCAAACTCAGATTGCTGTGATGTCACCTGCATAACCTCTATAGCTTTTTACTTTCTCTCAATCGTATCTTGCATCATATTATGTCTCATGCGGCGACTATCATCCTACACCTGTCTTTCTTATCTTCCTTGTGGTTGGATACTGTATTTGCTTGTGGATTTTCAGCTGTGGGCGTCGTCTACTGTTGGTTTGTTTGTCCAGGTCTCTTAAACATTGCCTTTACCGTCTCAGATCTGCCACACTGCGACCTTTGACCTCCATTCACGGTGGCTGTCACTTCGGCTCAAAAGCCTGACAACAAAGAGTGCCTTTTGTTCCCCCGAGGTACTCTTCCCTGCACATTCTTTCCCTGCATAATCTGCGACGTGGGTATAGCCCCCAAGGACCAAAAAGCCCAAAATAATTGCTTCATTCGATTTCAATGCAAGGTTTATAGTGTGAGTTAAACCCGCAATAATGCCAACAAGTCACAACGCATTTTGAAGATACGATCATAGAAAGGCATAGTAAAACAGACAGGTACACACTGTACGGCGGGTTGGGTTGCCAAAAACCGTAAAGATAGGTGATAAAACTAGTATGGAAACTATAAACTCATTTAAACTAGTATTGGTACAGGAAAAAAATATCACATAAATGGGGAAAATTTGACCTGAAGTGTGTTATAATGATACAAAAACAACCATTCTAAGATCATATGTAACTACTAGAGAGACTATTATGGTTTTGTATTAAATATATAAATATATTTTACACAGGATCTAGTGCTGTATTTGACTAAAGAAGTTCTTCAAATATGTATATATATGCATTTTTTACTAGTAAATACTGTATTTATCTGTAAAGAGGGGTCTGTCACTAACTATTTTAGTAGTCAAATGATTATTTCTGTTGTATATTTAAAGTTTTAAATACATTACAAGCCAAATAAAGTTTGAAATATGGCGACTGATGTGTTTGACGGTCTGTATAGTCCGGTTAACTATTACAATCATCAATTTTTATAGTTTATTTTTATTGTTGCCTAGTCGTGATTAGTCGATTAATCATTGCAAGAGACAGATTAAACTACAATTCACTCCCACATCTCAAACGAACAAAGCCTTCTCCTTTCTGCTTCGTTCCATATCTATTCTTCTAATACAAATTTTGGTCAACTAAGACTTAATCAACCGATTCATGAATTGACTAAATGAATAAAAGCTTAAAATACGATATCAAACCTGGTATTGAGTATCGAATTGTTTTAGTGTCGAAATTTAGCAGGTAGTAGGACAGCAAACTAAGCCCATAGAAAATGTACATGTCCCATCTTTTTATTGCTTTGTCTACTTTCACTTTGCGTCACCTCCTCTTTGTTTTGTCTGCCATGTCGCTACACATTAAGCCAGCCGTCACTCGTGAACATGAATAATAAAAGCAAAGCGTGACTCATAAATCAAAGCGTAGATGCAAAAATTTACTGGAACACTGGCTGGGAGGTCATGAGGGCTGTCTGTCTGTCACATCGTTAATAGGGCTTTCGTTCAAATGCGGGTATGAAGAAAACGCAGTCAAGTGACAAGTGGTAAAAACGTATGCAATGTGTCTGAGCTGGTGCTTCTCACGCACTCGCTCACTCGATCTAGGAAGTGAAAGAAAAGGGGAAATTCTTCAGCGCTATTGATGCCAGCAGGGACAATACAGAAGTGTGTGGGTGTGAGAGTAGTGGCAGCATTAGTTTACAGCACGAGTCAAAAGTACGCTACACTGCTTTTAACACTGTAAAACGGAAATATTTTGTAGTGAAAAATGCAAGGATGAAGAGAAGATGTTAGTTAAAGGTGCACTATGTAAAGCTGCAAGGTTTGGGAAAAACACCAGCATTGTAATTGTGATTAGATTTGCGATTTATGTTTTAATAATGGGATTCTGTTCAAAGTTTACATTTAAAACACAACCAAGAGAATGGATAATGCGACTGCAATATGAACGGACAACATACTAATAAAAGAATTGCGTTTCAGAAAGTTTTTTGTCACATTGTTATCGCTAATAGCAGTATTTTGTTGACTTTTACTGTCGCTTTTAGTCATGTTTTTACACTTTTAATTGCGTTTTTGTCGGTTGTAGTTGTGATTTTGAAGCTTGCAGTCGCCGTGACTCACTTTTAGTCATGTTTTTGATGCCTCTCCACATATCGGACCTGAAACTCAGCCTGGCGTCACCTGCTTGTCTTCTTGTTACAGCAGTGTTTTCTCATCATTGTCTTACACAAATTTTGATTGATTCGTGCATGTATTGTATTGTAAATGAGGCTCAAGGGCTCAGAATATACTAGGAAAGGTCTACTCTACAACCGAAGGATTTGGAGCTGAGTTCAGACTTCGGAGGAAGAAATTTGACTATTTTTTGTGTTAAATGGCACAAATTTAGGGCTGTAGTCGACTAAAGACCAGCCCTATCGATCTTTTAGTTGAATAAAATGGGGTGTGGCAAAAATATATCAAAACTATAAGTATTTCCATGTATGTAAAATGGTAAATGGTCACATATTTATATAGCGCTTTTCCACCTTCGAGGCACTCAAAGCGCTTTACATCAAGGAACCATTCACCCATTCACTCACCCATTCACACACCAGAGTGCAGTATGTGAACCAAACTGCACTCAAAAGAACAGAACTATAGTGCAGTTCATGCAAAAACAACTACTACTATACTACAAACTACTTTAAACTACAACTTTATACAGAAAAGACTAGGAGACTGTGTATTTATACGTTAAGACTCCAAAATGTTTAGCTAACTCACTTCATATCTTCTCATATTTGCAAAATAATTAGTCGACTAATAAAAATCTTGATCGACTAAGACAGTGGTTCTTAAACTAGGGGTCGGGACCCCAATGGGGGTCGCGAAATGATTTCCAGGGGTCCCCAGATGATGAGGAAAAATTAATACAAAAGCCTTAAACAAGGCTTGATACCCTTCAAATGCAGTGATGAATGTAGATTCCTATTTGTTGGCATATTAAAGTCATTTTTCTAGGTCTATATTCTCAAAATAAAATCAAACATTAGCTATAAGGCTAATTTATCACTTTGCATGTCGCCTTTTTTTTGTGTTTGGAGTTCGCAAATGTGAACTATTGTTATTTTGGGGGTCGCGACTGAAAAAGTTTGAGAACCACTGGACTAAGATACCATCGATCGACTAAACGACTAAAGGACCACAGCCCTACACTAATTAGTCTGTATTGCAAAGGAAATCTCTTAAAAGTCATATGAGAGAAAAAAAAGTGATTCATTTTTTAGTCACATTGCCCAGTGCCCAGTAATAGAAAATCAGAAAATTCTTTGCCATAGTGCCGCCTTATCTTATCTCTACGTGTCAACACTTACTCAGCCGACAGATGCAGACACAGAGGACATTATAGAGCACTGAGCATCTCTTGTGCATCGGTGTGGGTGGGGTGACACTGGTTTACTGTTTCCTCTGTAGCTGAATGCTGCTGATCAGTCCTGTGCCTGTGGTCTGCATGACAGCAGCTGTGGGTACACGCTGATGCCGCTTACACATGGTTGCTATGTGTGATTTTCTCATAGACTTCAGGAATTGTCACCTTACTCGCCCACGTTTGCTGCAGGGTTGGGTTGTCAATAATGAGAAGTTGGTGTTAGAAAACAGGGGGCCTTTGTAGTTCGTAGCACGCTCAATTGATTTACGTTTATAGATGTCCCGGTGGAATAATTTTTGAAGCTACAATGGTCTTTTTTGTCTTGATTCTAAATAGGGCTGCGCTATTAATCGAAATCAACAGAAATTGCAATTTGAATGGACGCGTTTAGCAAATCGCAAAGGCTGCAGTTTTTGAAGTGCAATCATTTTCTCCACGAACATCTAAATATCCTGTTTTATTCTGCATAAAAACTACAAAAAACACAACTACAAGCGACAAAAACAGGACAAAGTGACAAAACGCAAGTAAAATTGACAAACGTAAAGGTAAAAGGTGACAAAAACTGATAAGAATGCAACTTGCAACATCAAAAACAAAAACACAGCTAAAGTGACATAACTGCACCTTTAAGTGACAAAAAGGCAACATAAAACAAAAACATGCAGCTCTAATACTAACATTTCAAACTCAATTTCGATACTGCTTGCTCAGTTCAAGGTTTTACACAATAGACTTACATTATCACCACTTCTTGTTTTAATTAATGTCCCACCGTGTAAGATTTCAGCCAAAAAATAGACACAAAGATAGAAATAATTGCAATTACTTAATTACATGAACTTGACGGTGGTGGATCACCCCCCTGCTTGTCTCCATGGACATGCTCTTTCTGCAAAAAACTGGTCAATCTCCATGGAAAATGTTCGAAAGTTTGGTTTTAACGTTCTATCTCCATGGAGTAATTCAGGGCTCTTACGTGGTGCTGCAAAATCATTCTAAAACTGTTCAAGAAAGGTCATATTTTGTCTAAAATCAAATGAGTATCCAGTTTAAATACTATTTTTAGTGTCTGATTTTCAATACTCTTAAAGAATTAATGCTTACAGAGTCATTCAACTCAACTCAGACAAAAGAAAGGACAATACCTACATTTTAACAATAGTACTACTGTATTTAGTTGTGTATTTTTAGTGGTGTACTATTAACTGAACTTATCCAACATATGTTACTTTTTAAGGTGTATTTAAAGCATGTGCATTATAGTAATCATAGTAATCCCAGTAACTCTGAACCACCATCACCACTGCTGTGTTTGGGTTTGCATTCAGGCTTAAGCTCAATTTTAACAAGTCTGTGCAAGCCCTCGAATACTAGACCGACTAAACCTCCATCACGTTGTTCCGCTCTCATGTTCGTCTCAAAACTGTGGGTTCTGTTGGATTGCGCTAATCGCACTTTCCCATATTCTGCGCTTGATATTTTACATTTTAAACACAGACAAGGCACATATCTTTCTTTCTTGCAATGCACAGTGCAGTTTTACTGACAACCGCATGATGTAACAAGTTTCAGTAACATATCACCCAGTTTGATCTTTTCACACGTTTTGTATCCAGCCTGAACAATATTGAATGTCATTTCTTTAAAAGGGAAGTACCAAAACCACAAAACCAGTCATGTGTTTGGAAAAAAAAGAAAAGAAAGAAGAAGTTGGCGGTGTTCTCCATTCATTTCTGTATTTTATGTGTTGCTACAAATAGGATGGAACCACATAGACGTGTTTTGATACGCATCGGTCACAGTATCACTGCAACTGTAAATAAGGCTGGGCGATATGCTAATAAAAATCTAATTTAGCCTGTCCCTGCGACAATCTTCTATTTTTGTGAAATCGTTGTATCTTGTTTCTCTCTTTAATGCAGCTATCTGTTCAAACACACTTTTTTCTCCTGTTGTTTAGCTTCTGTAAGCCAAAACCAAAGCCCACAAAAGCTTGTGAATTTTGTCCACTGATAATTCGTCGATGTAAACCCTCATTTGTCCAGGTGTGGTCCATCATAGAAAGGGTTTCAGAGGTTGTCATCCGGACGCAGTTTAAGATCGAGACGTTTCGACTTTTATCCCAAAGTCATTGTCAATCAGAGAGCTGGTATGGGAACATGGGCTTATATGCTACTCTAAGTAGTGAGAGTCCTGCCCACAGGGAGGAGTCACTGAATACCTGTCTTTGTTGGAAAATTGTTTGTTTGTCACCTGGGACTTGATTAATTGGTCTGTCTTGTTTGACAGACCAATTAATCAAGTACCAGCTCTCTGATTGACAATGACTTTTGGATAAAAGTCGAAACGTCTCGATCTTCAACAGCGTCCGGATGACAACCTCTGAAACCCTTTCTACGGTCCACTGATAATGGAAATAAAGCCTTTTCTTATTCTGATTGTATTGTATTGTGAGGGTTATATTGAGATATTCAAAATTGCTTGCCATATTGTTGCATTCCTAAGAACTATTTTGCCAAATAATGAATCGGAAAATTATGTTTTCAGTATCCCCATGGTGATAATCTGAGAATGTTTGGCTATCCATCACACGTAGGGATGCACTGACTGGTACTTGCATCGGAAATGGGTGTTGATCCTGGGGAATTAGATAGATTGGGTATCGATTGTATGATAAAATTTTAAAAACGCATTTTTCAGTCCCTGCACTGTAGGGCTGTAATCATAGTCCCTTGATTTTCAGTCAGTGCGCCAGGGAACACTATGCCTTGAAGTATTGCCAGATGTGCCTTGGAAAAAAGTTTAGATTTTTGAATTTACACAGTGGCTTGGACAATATTTTCTACATTAAATACCACTTTTGGTTCCTAAATGGTGTGATAGGTAATATTGATTGGTAATATTTAAGTAGGTTATGTGCCGCAGAACATTTTCAACCAAAAAATTGTGGAATGACTCAAAAAAAGGTTGAAAAATACTGTTTTTTAGGCAATTAATCGGTCGATGGTCTATTCGTCAACCAACATTTTTATTAGTCGACTAATTATTTTATTTAGATTAAAAGGCTTTATAACTCAAAAACAGGCAGGTCCCGAGAATTTCTTTGGTCAGCTCCAGCCCTACTCTCACAGTTCTGTCTGTTGTTTTCATGTTTATTCCCAATCCAGCTCCATTTCACAACCCGTTCCAGTTCGTCTTTTGCTACCTGCCCTGTTTTACCGTTCTCTACAGCTGCCTCTCGTTCCCCAATCATCCCAGGATTGTCCATATATACTCCCTCTGTTCATTCAGTCGTTGCTTGATTGTAGACCAGTCAAGAGAGACGCTCAAGCTTTGAATCTGTATCTGAATCTATTGGCCTGGTGTTTGGACCCGTTTCTGATTGTATTACCATCCTGTTATGTGCTTTTCCCTGTTCAAGGAGATTAAAGTTGGTATATTAATAGCTGGTTATCTGCCTGATTTGCCATATTGAAACATTACCTGTTCTAGGACACTTTCTGTTATTGTTTACAAAGGCTTTAGTTTGACTGTTTGTGTTGATTTGAGTCCAGTTTACCTGTGTGTTACTTCCTGCCCTGGTATCACTTAACAATGGGAAACGTCCGATACTTTAAGCCAAAGTATTTCAGTATAGTATATCATTTGAACTGAAAAACTGGATCGGTGCATCCTGAATTTGAAGTGTGCTAAAATGTGCCTGTAAATGCATTGATAGAAGAAGAAGTATCGGTCAAAATATGGACGGATTGTAAAATTAACCAGAAAAGTGACGAAATATCACTGTATTTGAAAGATTACACTGAAAGTTTAATTAATTTTGTTACTTCTAATCAGCTCTTTTCATTGCAGTTTTAATATTTTTACCATAACATAACTTCCACCTTTTTTGAGAAAGTCTTTGACACAGACAGGTATATGTTACAGTACAATACTTCAAACACTTTTCAGCAGATATATCCTCTTCCGTTTGTCTCTTATCTGTGTCAGTGTGGTTTGTAGTCGTCTTTAAGTACATCTGGAAAGTCGAATGGGTGCCTGAGACATATGACATTCAAAAATAATCCTTCTGTCTTGTGTTGTGTAACCTTTGTGCTTTGTCTGAGGTTTTCGCTGTTCCTGTCTGATATGACGATATGGATAACCACAACTGTCTCAGCTCCATCTTTTTGTCGCATCGGCTGTACAGTAGGCTCACGCAGACGGAAGGCTTTGTTTTCACCATGTGCTCTATCTCTAAAGTGCAGTCTAACAGCCAGTTCATATGCAGGTCTCAAAGTCAACTGTCTCAGAGTCTGTTCAGACGTTTGTTGTATGCATTGCTTATTTCATATTCAAGCAGTCTTTCTGAATTGGGTTGTTGCTTTTTTATTCTCACAATGAGTATCTAATAGGAATGCAGCAGTATTTTTTTCTCTGCACTTTCTGATAGTTTTTAATTCTGTCTTTCTTTTGTCTTTTTATTTTACATATTTTCAAAACCTGACGAAAAAAAGGAATGTAACAAGCAGCCGGATTATCGTCTATCATTATCAAAAGTGCCACAATACATCAAAGGACGTGTTTGCGTATCAGAATCAGAAATATTGCTATTGTTGGCGATCAAAAGTCACAGACTAGGTACTTGCTTCGGCGTTAAGGTGCAACATAAGCTTAAAGTATCGGACATTTCCCAGTGAATAACAATTTTAATAGTAAAAATGTAGTCTAAATTTAAGATCATGGAAAAGAAAATATGCATTGTTTTTGTTGCAGCACTGACCATGATCCTTTGCTCCATCTCAGTGCGAACTTGAACATTTATTAAGCACTGTTACATTGTAATTATTAGCACTATAGTCTTAAGGTATTTTAAAAGGGAAAAAAAACACTTTCTATGGTTCTGTTTGCTTCTCTACAATATTGCAATAAAAATCATTCCGTAAAATTAATATTGTGATAATATTGTACTGTAAGATTTGCATATCGATATTAGGCCTGTCACGATAACTAATTTTGATGTACGATTATATTGCTTCAGAAAAATATCACAGTTCACTATTGAAAGTACTTTATGCCACTGTCACAATAATATTATCCCAGTAAACCTTTTTCCTAACATACAATATTGTCAAAAAACATGAATTGCAACAAATAAACATCAGAATTAAACACTTAAGTACTTAGTATCTATGAAGAGTCATAAACGTTACTTATTCCAAACTCTACTGCTCAAATATCATTGTATCACAGAAAAATAACAATGATTTCCCCACTATTTCAAAGAAAATGTACACACGATAAATATTGAGGCCCAAAATATACTGTCCCATCTGTCATATATTGAACGAATAAATCTATATAGTAATTATCATGACAGGCCTAATCTGTTCATGCAGTAACAAAGTATGATTCACTATGCCAATGGTTAATTCAGATCGTTTTTTTTAGACAGTTGCCACTGTATTCTCATTTATCATTGGGAAACACTGTTAAACAAATGATCTGCTATGGATTATGAAAGAAAAATATTACTATACTGTACCCTGGGCTTTTATTTATTTAGTCTTTAAAAATGTGGGCCACTGATTTAAACAATAATATTGAATACTGAAATATAATCCTAATCCAACAATATTTTGGTTTCATTTTGCATGTTAAACAAGCCCAATCTGAATAAATAAGTGCACTGAGCTGGAGAATAGCCGTTTAAGGGGAAGAATGTTTCCATTGATAAGAGGTGTGTTTGAGTTCAGACGTTGAACTCACATGTATTTGTTGATAAAAGGACCGTAGATAACAACGGAGGCGTCGCAATAAGAATAGTATCATAATGAAAACGTTGTGGTAATCTTGGGCTGTCACTAGATATAGACAGTACGTGGATGTAGGATGTCTGCACTTGAAGGAATGTCGGCTTTATGTTGTTCATGAGTCTGAAGTTACCAGTGAGGAAAATAAAGACGGTGAAAAAATCAGTGAAAATGTGTTTTTGTTTTTTTAGGTGTGTGGTTTTATTGCTGATGTTGTAAACCTGACAAATTAACTTTTCACTATTGGAAAAATAAAAATAGCATTGATTTGTGCGGGGGATAAAACAATTTCTGGCATAATTGTGTAAACAAGCAGCCAAATATTTAGCATAATTTCGGTTTTTACTCTAATTCGTCTGTTCAAAAAGTCACATTTGATGCACTGAGGACGAACTGGGAATAACACATGAGCACGTACGTAGTGTGGAGCAGTGCAGAAATAATATCTGTGCCAAATATCGGCTAAATTTTCACTGTCGGACTGATATATCCAATTTAGGGCTGAAACAAGTTAATTCATCGCAACTAATCGTTCATTTAAATAATCGTCAACGAATTTGGTAATCGAATAATTGTTTTTTGAACTATACACAACCTCCAAAACATCGTGCGCTGAGAGAGAATGTTTTATTATTCAGACGAAGCAGGAATTCCCATAAAATGACATAAGAAACATGTAAAGAGTTTTATCGAAAAAAACAATTTGCTTTAATTATTCTCTGTGTAGCTGTTCTAAAGCCTTTTGAAAGCTTTTTTTTTTTTTTTTTAAACTTCCTCTCTATTAAGTATTGTAATAATCTCATTCACTGGCCATTCTTGGTCTAAACAACAAATCCGATTTAATTAAAAAAATCATCCCCAAACTAAGCGATTACCAAAATAATCATTAGTTTCTGCCCTAATCTGATATACAACCCCTTATTTACCAATTAACTATGATGTAACCTGTTATGTTTAGCACATCGTACAAATTTACCAAAGTTGACAAAAGGTGCTGTTCAACATTAGGGCTGCACGTTTAACTGATGCAGCTCTATTCAACTTTGATCAAGACACAATACAGAAATAATACAACTGTAATGAAGAGACAAACATTACAATATGTTCCTGTCTCCTGCTGTTTGATTATGGAAAATTAAATTCACATCTACTTAGGTCATAATTGAAGTCATGAATCTTTGAAACAATAATTAACTGACGGTTGAAAGTTAATCTGCAGAGGAAGTATAGTCATTTATTAGTAATGTATTGTGTTAGGTTTAAAGTCATTGTGGATAGTGCCGCTGCTGGGGGGAAGAATTCACAGCTACTTTATTCCACAACCTTTTGTTTTGTCTTTTCCAGTTGTCCGCAATGGAGCCCAGACTGGTACAAACTCTGTGGACCATTCTCGTTGTCGCCATATTCACCTCCTCAGGTACGTAAACCCTGCATCTACGATCCAACCCTTGTGCAACATACTTTTACTGACAGACATTACAGGAAAAAACAAAAACAAATCACTGACAAAGCGGGTTTGTTAGCCACCGGTGCAGTTTCGCTTGTGGCAGCACCTCATACCCAGACAGGATGCAGTCTGCTTCAGTGCGGTAGTGCGAGACATTTATAATCAATTGCTTTTTGTCTTGAAATGAATTAACATATTTTTATTTTTATTTTTTCCTGTTTTAATTCAAAATGTCTTAAGTACTTTTGTTTCCCTGCTTTGTTGGCTTGGAATGTGTATGTGTTGCTAATTATCTGTTCACAAATCACAAATAAAAAAACAGTTATACAGATACAGATTGAAAAATTATTAAATAAAAAATGTTCACTTGTTTTGGTAACTTTTAATAATCAGAAATGTGCTTGAAGACCTATGAACTTTATTAAGTGTGTATGTTTAAATGTAATAACTTTTTGCCCTGTAAATAAATGTTCGTTTTTGGTGATAAGCACGTAAAGAATGTATATGTCCTATGTTTAAAGGACAAATATGCTAAATTGACACACTTGAGCTTTTAACCCTGTTCTAACATTGTTCTGTCATCAAAAACATACCTGGAGTAGCATTTTAGTGAATCCTGGATAGAAAAACCTCTCCCTCACACTGTTCTGAATTCTTTCAATGTGTGATGTTTCTCGATAACTGACGTCACTTATCGGAGAGAGATTTTAAGTCCTTAAATCCTCAAATCCCCGAATGTGTGTAATTGCCTCTGCAGCCAGTAGATGGAGCCACAGCTAAGTTGACCTGGCAGTGATAAAGTTAAATTGTTCTTTGTAAAAGCATATTTTTACTTCTAAAACATGAGATGTCAAACTGAAGACACTCAAGAGCAGGTTTAAAGGCCAATAATAATACAAATAATGCATAATATTTGTCCTTTATGTGCAACGTCTACTTATTTAGCTCATCTAATCTATAGATCATCTAATAAACTGCAAAAAGTAATATGTAGGTAAGATTAAACTACTTATAACTTATTTTAAGCACAAAGTCTCCATTGGTAGATCATTTTACATCAAGGTAAAATATTTCTCATTCAAGTAATGTTAACTTCCCTAGATATTACTTTTTGGCATGTAAAATTAAGAACAATTTAAGATGTTTTACCTTTTTTATTTATTTATTATGTTGACTAAACCAAAAACTACTGCAACTAAAAAAAATTTTGCAACTGTGTTATCTTTTGTAGCGTCAGCTCAAGACGACAGGGACTTGAAATTCTGCGGCACCTGGCATCATGGGAAGGGCCCCCTGAGTCTGAACGTGAACCTGACCACTGGATGTAGTCGCATTGTGGTGTCAGCCGACCAGAGCGCTCTGTCTGTGAATGGGATGATCACGGCTCACTGCACCAGCCTGACCACTGTTCCACTGACTCACATAGAGCCCACAGACGAGAACACGCCCTTCTGTGTGTACTGGGAGCCCCTCCAGGACCAGCTCAAGTTAAAGGTGTGAAGAAAATAAAATGGCATGTACAATACGGGATTGAGGGAGGGAGGGGATTCTTCACACTCAGAGCATTGACCTGCAGGAGGAGTGGGTCCAGAGCATTAGCTGGCAAGTGTTTGTATTGAACAGAAAATCCCTGAAGCCCAATGCAATGATTGGCATGATTCACCCACATCTACAACATTACATGCAGATCTGCAGTGATTATATGTAACTATTGTAGAAAAGTTGTCGTCATCTGGACACTGTTTTGAAAAGACGTTTCGACTTCCATCTAAAAGTTCTTGTCAGTGGATATGTAACAAGATCTAATTTAATAATGAATTCATACTCCAGTCATACAAACCAGTATGTATATCACATTATAACGTAACAGAATTGAAACATATGAAATTTCATCAATCACGACAAATCTCATTTTGTGTTTATTTTGATGTCATTATTTAAATGTAGCATAAAACTTTCTACATTTTTTTAGTCTTTGAAAATTGGGTTTAATCATTCAATTATTTCACACATTTAAATAAATTATTTAAAGCCCAACTGGCTATGTTAAGTCTAGACATTGTTTATTAACTTGTATTGGTGTGACCACATGTTTCAGGTAAATGAACATGGTTCAGTTGGCCCTTAATGCCGCTTGTGAGTGTAACTGGCTCTTATGTTGACAGATGGTGTCTTTTTATGTCCGTTGGTGAAATATTTGGCCCATTTTACTTTTTTGCGCTTACACACAAGCTTTATATTCCTCATGGAAGTCCAAATCTACACTGCATCTTTGGTTTGCTCTTCACCGCTCGTCCACACATGCGGACCGATGGATTTTATGTCTTAGGAAAGCCACTGCATATTCTAAAAGACTGTATGACTAATGTGTGTTAACCCAATATTAATGAGTCAGTTTTCCTTGATTAATCACACGAGTTCAAGTGTTAACTTTGGCAGCCCTAACTGAAACGTGACATTTTAATAACCCTACAATGTGTTTTTTTTTTAAATAAAAGATTGGCAGAAAGGTCCTCCCCCTGTGCTCGCCTGTCAGTCTCAAGGACCGGTGTTGCACTTACCTCTCCAATGGCGCCAACAGCTTTGAGACCGACTTTGGTATTGCTGAGGGACATGTGCGAAATGATCTGGTCAGTCACAAAACAAGGGCCCACTATGAATTTAATGGAAGCCTCATCAACTGCCGTGAGTGGACAATATGATACAATCTATGTTTACTTTACAACTACGATGACGTAACCTTTTTTTCTTTTTACAGGGGAGATATTCTGTGATAAACCCAGCCAAGCATCAACCCGTCTCAACATGTAAATAGCAATTTCTTATTTTGATAATGCAATCACCTTAACGCGACGGGTGTTGTCAGTAAACATACTTCAGTGTGTCTTGATTGCTCAGGCCACAGTACTTTAAGCTTTGTATAATCAAACCTGATGTGAAAAAGATGGAGGACTGCAGACAGGAAGTCATGTTTGGGTTTAGAGTGTGCAAAAATACCCCTGTGTGTTTAGTGCTGCTTGAATCAAAGTGCAGTTAACTTCAATATGATGTGTTTCAATCCAGGCCAGGAAAAATGGGAACAAAGCTGCACACTGACGAAAAGACCCAGAACCTGTGTGTGCAGAGTACTGCCCTGAAGCTGGAGGACAGCGTTGGGGGCTACAATGTGACGTTAACTGTAAGATTATATCAGTTTACTTTGTACATAATTTCCATATAGTCCTGGGCTAGGAACATCAGAAGCTAACCATGTAACTCCACCTATAGATACGGACCATATTCATTGTAACTAAGAGTTTTTAAAATAGGACTTGTCAGTGTTTAGATGGGAAAATAGGTGTTAGGTTAACCACTTCAAAGTCTTCTGATCCCAACCCTTTACTGACAAGTAGAGAATGGCTGTTACAAACCAGCATTTTCTCCTTAAATAGACACATTTGTATGTGCAAGTACCAATCTGGCTGCTCTTCTACTCATTACCCCTGTACTCACAGCAGAGCTAAAGCACCCTCATATTTGGTCTACAAGTTTAAATAGACACATATTTTGTTCACCACAGGAAAATTATTATAACATCACACACTATCATTGCACATCTTGTACTCATTCTCATTGTTACAATAATTTATGTTGACAGTCACCTCAAGGTGTTGAACCTGAGGTTATTCCTTCAATCCATCTACCCCCTGCTCTGAAGAAGGCAACAAACTCTAATAATGAAGTCATGTGTACCTACTTCAGAAACAACTCATTGTTCCAGGTATAGTTTAACACCAGCTGTATTTGTTATCAAACTTACAAAATGCATGTAATTGTAGGAATGTGTTTTCTTTGTATTTCAGGAAGCACAAACCAGTGCCAAAATTCTCAATGACGTGGTCAGCATCAGCATAGACAATGAAATCATCAAAGATTTATCAGAGCCAATCAAAATAGGTTTCCACCATGATATTATACCTGTAAGTATAAGGAACAACTGTTTTCGTTTGGCAGGTCTTAGCACACAGCAGAACCAACAGAAGTGCAGAAGTGATTTTAGTGGTAGTGTGTTTGTAATCTTAAAAAGATTTGTTCCACTGAGACAGCTGTGGACAAACTTCTCACCTCAGGTATAGCTGAAACAAAATGTCTGTAAACAGACTACAGACAGACTACATACTACATATACGTACTGAGAGGCTTTTAGCTAAATCAGGGTAGTCATGTATATTCTGCTAATGAGTTTTTAAAAATTCCACTCAAAAATACTGTTTTATATGAATTGCTGTTGAACCTGAACTGTGGAGTGTACACCGTAAAATATCTTTATCTGTCTGTTTTAGAAAACTCATTCAAGAAAATGTGTTTCATGGGATACCAGAAAAGGTATGATTGCACTGATAACCTTGAGTTAGCTTGTCTTGAACATCACAATGGCTTGACTAAACTATTTGTTTGTTCTTTAGACCCACTGAAGGTGAACTGGGTGGTAGAAGGCTGTGAAACACAAGTGAAAGGAGAGAAACAGACAGAGTGCCACTGTAACCATCTGACTTATTTCACTGTCCTTGTGGTAAGTCATTTAGAATATAAAGTACATTGCTACTTGCTCTTTACATGTGGAAAATACCATCTCTCTTACTCAAACAGCAACTTGAACCTAAACCAGTGCGCCATCTACTGGCCCTGACTGCTATTACATCTCTGGGATGTGCTGTGTCCCTTATCAGCTGCATTGCTCTCATCATTTTCCTTTGCAGAAAGAGGTAAGTAGTAACTTCATGGTTTTTCACATTCTATTCAATTTAAGATCATATGACAGGTTGTCTTGTTTTTATAACAATAACAATAATAATGACTTTCTGCGGTGAGATAAATGTAAATACATAAAAAAAACTTAAATAATCTAAATATGTCAAGACAGACTTTTTCCTGTCTTTGTCTATAGGCTGAAATGTAAGCGGGTAACAGTATTAAGTTTATAGTGCTGGATGTGAGTCAGTCTTTATGATAAAATGCATACGAATATTATCCACAGTTGAGAGACAAACAAACACTATGACCCTGGTATGATTTTTAAATTTTTTTTATTAATTCTACCTAAACCAAATAGGTGGCGTTCACGTGATATCAAAACATTCTATCAGCCAATAATATTTAATATAGGTTATGGGCAGCTAAAATTAATATTGTTAAAATTCAGACTTTTGTTGTAATACATTGAGTTCTTAGGTCCAGTCACTAAGAAAAATCATCAGGCTCAATATTTGTGTAACTTTGAGATACTTCATGGCAAAGTCCAATGCAGTGAAAAAGTGGCTCTTGTCTCCATCTGAAGTTTCGACACAACCTATTCTAGCTGATTACTTGGCTTAAAATATAACACAATTATTATAGCTATTTAACAAATGAAATAAACTATTGCGCATAATGCTATTACTTTAATTGGAATTGTAAATGACATTACATTGTTTACTTCACTTTCTCTTCTAGTCGCCGTTCCAAGGAGCTTTCCATCCCGATTCACATGGGCCTGGCGGTGTCTCTGGCCCTCCTCTACCTGCTCTTCTTCTTTACTGGGGTTCTAGCTAATGTTTGGGAGAGTAGTTGTCACATTGTGGGAGCAGCACTGCACTACGCCCTGCTTAGCTCCCTGATATGGATGGGAATCGAGGTTTTTCATACTTTCTGGTTGGTTCAGATGGTTTTCAGCCCCGCACCGAAACCATGGATTTGGAACTTGATTGGCTTTGGTAAGCACACACAAACTAAATACAATGATACAAATCACGTCATTTTAAATTTATTTTGTTTCCTTTTTGATGTCGTAGCTGCACCCGCTGTTCCAGTCATCATCTTGGTAATAATACCAGATATTTATGGCCTGAGAGAGATTGACCAAACTGAAGGTCCAAATCCGTACAAAATGTAAGTAAGACCAGGAATGGCATTTTAGCTTTAGCCGAGTTAGCGCTGACCTTTCTCTTTGTTTGCGCATTTGAAGGTGTTGGATGAAGGATAACCACAATGCTTTGCTGGCGCACTATGTCACCAACATGACGCTGCTGGCCGTCCTGGTGACCTCAGGGATGGTCATGCTCTTCCTGGTCTACAGAGAGATACGGAACCGAGACGAGTGGAGGCAGAATCGAGTAGCCTTCCTCAGCATCTGGGGCCTCAGCTGCCTCTTCGGAACCACCTGGAGTCTCACCTTCCTGGACTTCGGCCCACTCACTGACTTCATTCTGTTTGCCTCCTGCATCCTCAATTCATTTCAAGGTTGGTTTAACTAAAGCCACATTCAGCTAGTACACTTCGGAGCGAATTGGGACGGTCCGAAAGTGTCTCCGTTGTTGTAAGTGAACCGTACCTGTCTAAGCGATCCAAAGTGGACTGTAAATGGTACTAACTTTCAAAGTGATCTGGCTCACTTTTGGTTCCCGGAATGCATTTGAGCAAGATGATTGGAAACAAAACTGCAAAAAGCAAATATAATCTCACCAAATACTTGACTGGATCTTGTGATAAACTGCCAAATTTCCAGTAATGATCACTTTATTTGTTGAGCCGACAAACGGACAAAGGTTGTGCATTAGCTTCAGCAGTTCCTGTTTATCAATGCACGGCACTCGCCAATAAAAAAAAAAAAAAAATCTCTTCTATTTAACATCAAATCAAACTTTATTTATAAAGCACTTTTCATACATGAAGTGTAACTAAAAGTGTTTTACAGTGCATTAAAAACATTCCAACATGTCATTTCACTCCCAACCTCCCTCCCACCCACCTGACCCGCGTACGTAATTCATCTAAAATGATCCAAATCCAATAATTTCTGAGACATTAAAACACACCGAAGAGGCACGGAGAGGTGAAACAAATGCATGAAAAGCTGTGAATAAACCTGCTGTTTACTCCAGCTTTAGCCACACCTCATTGTGCCACAAACTTGGAATTACTTAACCTCTCTTTGTGAAAGGCTGAGATTCGCCTCATGATTGAAAAGTACGATTTAGCTTTTAGTTATTAAGAAAACATTGGGGGTGAGCTGCTCGCGTTGCAAACCCCTGTGAGCCTGGGGGACTAGGGCTAGTCAAAATGTGGCTTAACTCTTCAATGCACTTCAATGAAATCCACATTTTCCCATTATTTGCTACTAACAATACTGTGCAAGCTAGAGTGCTATGGCTGGTATTTAATCTTGTTTGATACTTTCAGTGTACTTAATATTTTGGGATTGTGTTGGCAGGTTTCCTCCTAATGCTGCGGTTCTACATGCTGGACTGGATGAGGAGACAGGCCGGAGGCTCGGTCCTGGGCAGCAGCAGCACAGGCTCTACCAGACAACACATGCTACAAACCCAGGAGAAGAGCTAAATGGACTATACATATTTAAATCAGACAATAAGACGGAGGTTTTTGTAAAGCAAAACGTGACTGGGGTCCACTGAAGATGATCAAACAGTACTACTACTTAGTACTCATGGTCACAATATAGACTCTTTAAAATGCTATGCCATCAGAATGTTAAAAAGTATACAAAAGAGGCAACTGGAGGCAGAATTAAGTAGACCATAATGAAGTTTTAATGATTAACTGACATCAAGTCTAAATGCTGATTGGTTTAAGTCTTTATAACCAGAGATGGATTAGTGCACAGTTAGATTTACTGTGTACTAATCCACCGCTAATCCATTACTTTTGAGTACGTTGTTGAAGAAATTGAATTGAATGAAATGTAAAATTAGTTGAACACTTCTTTCTTCTTCTTCTTTCTTCGTTGAACATTTCTTGCACCACTCCTTCAGATATTACTTAGTGTTTCTCAATCATGTGGTCCAGATACCAGATTTTCTGCATTATTTATTGTTCTTATATTTCAAATGACATATTTCACATGAGTAGAAGTATCCAAAAGTACTTTTTAAGTAATTTGAGTAATTTCTTGAGCAAAACTTAAAATAAAAATGAAGTTCTTGTGTTGAAATGTCAGTTAGTTTGTTCTTCTGTTACAAAGGATTCAACAAATGCTATTGCCTAGCCTCAATATTGTAGTATTCCACCAGTAAAACCTAAAAATCTAACTTTGCTTTAAAAATGCTAAACGTCTGTCAAAATCTCCTGCATCTACCGGAGTTATTATTATCATTTACCAAACCGCCCCCTTTGATATTTCATTATTATAGATGTTAATCACAGTTTCTCCATTGAAATTACATTATGTTCCACTTCACTTTTACCTCCAGTTGCCTCCATTACAAACTTTTAAAGGGTCTAATAATGAACAGCAGTATTCTGTAAATATGCTGGAATCACTGTAGTCACACTGTTACTGCTGTATTAACGTCATCTTCACTTTGATAGCGAAGAAAAGACACTCTCAGGAACCGTGTACAGGCCTGGAGCTTGTATGTATTCAAGCTGTATATGTATATGTTAAAAGAGAAAATATATTTGCTTACATTTTAAAACTAGCTTACATTTTCGTCAGGGAAACGTCAGTCGTGTGATTGAAGTTTCATAGTTTTGATAAGCTTTTTGTACTTGTACTTGCCAGTTTAATAGCACTTTAGACATAGTGATAGAAAGTGAGTCATAAGCATTAATTGTGAACATTCCAGCTTGTGCATAAAAAGTAGGCCATGTTTAATGTTGGTTACTTAAAAGTGTACAAACTAAATTCCCACAAGTGAGTGTTAGATACTGTGATTTTTGCACTTTTGTATTGTCCTGTAAATATTGAGTACATTCCATTTTGCTGCTTCTAGAAGTATGTGTATATAGTTTTAATAAAGGGAGCTAATACAGTTTAATTGTTTGTTGTTGTTTTTAATTTGTTTAATTGTTTGCCCTGATACAATATAATTGTGTCTTTCCTGTTCCGTAGTTGTTTGCTTATCTCCGTCTGCTTCCTCTCAAAGGGCTTTAACTGTTGTTATTCCCTTACAAACAGTGGTTTAAGAGGTGTGCATGATATTTTTTTCACTTAGTTGGGTTTAATTTGTTTTGGCTGTTATACACAAATACCACCTTGCGGAGACATGTCTTACTGCGATGTGATTAGGTTTAATTGAGATGTGAAGAGAACAAAGTGTAAAAGATGTGGCCGGATTAACATTGCATCACCAAGTGCAATGTTTCTCAGAGGTACACAGGTTCCTTCAGTTGGAATACAAGGCCCTGTACAGGTCTACTAGTTAATATATCCATTTTATTTAGTCCAATTCATCCATATTTTAGTTCTCTTTAGCGTTTAGGCTTGGAATAGTCCTGTTTTACACCTGTTTTAGATCTGGTAGTTTCTTAGGTGGTACTTGGTCAGTGGTTCTCAAACTTTCACACCAAGATGCATTTTAACCTCTTGTTCGACCGTGCCAAAACCTCTTGTAACTTTAGTAAATAGCACACTATTTTACATTTGAAAGCAAATCTTTTTGTTCCGTAGATGATCCTTCTATGTTCATGACATTGTCCTGCAAGTCAAAATCTACAAATCATATATTGGCCCTTGCTTTGAAAATGCTGCCCCTTCCTGTTCAAAAGCTACAGAAACGTGCTACATGTTATGTTGGTATAATCTTGGAGATGGCTACACAAAACTCCTAAATAAATTGGACTTTTTTTTGCCTATCAAACATAGGAGGTATTTTTCTCTTACCTGTTATGGCTACAAATTACATCACTGCATATTGCCAAGGGCCATTGCCCAATTTTGCTCCACCCTTCGTACATCCAGACTTAACTTGTGAACACTTAAAGGCTGGGAACTCACACACTTTTGACCACTCACCCAGTCTTTTTGCAATTAAACAAACAACAAACAACGATTGTGTAAATCTACGTCAATTGAAGTCTTCAAATCCTCACTGTGGAAATCCAATATATGATTTTTTTTCTTTAGATAGCAAAACATTTTTTAAAAAATCAAAGCTTTTTCAGTGGATAGCAGGTTTGCAGTGTTGTGAGTTTGCTGCATGTCATTTCCCAGTCTGCTCCCTATTTCACGCCATACTGTCCTGTCAAATAAAACCTAAAGGCCAAAAAATCCTTTAGAAAATTATAATAATTACAGATTTTTAAAATTCTTATAATGATAATAACATTAATATTAATAATAATGGTATAATTAAGTATAATTAAAGCTACAGCACTGTTGTTCTGTTCAAATGCAAGTTACATACAGTTTGCATTACAACACTAATACAAATAGTAGACTGTAAACCAACATTTAAAAGAAATGATTGAATTTAAGCACTGTATTGAAAGTGTGCATTTAACTCACTTGCCTCCTGAGGTCCATAGTGTTCACATGTGGTTGTTGGTGGTTGGTGGGTGAGCAGGGCAGCAGGGGGTCATTGCCCTGTGGCCCGTGCTCTTAGCAGGTCTGCTCTAATTATGTGAGTGTTCTTCACACACCTCCTGTGACGTGAGGGCACAGCACAATCACTGATATGAACGTGCATCGTCATAACCGTCAGTCATTAGCCTGCAGTGTCCACTCAGTGCCAATAGCCTTGCCAATAGATCAATAATGGATTATAAATTATAGAATGTAAGTGGAGGATTGATATGCTCCAATAAAGCCAGCCAAATAAGAAGTTAACCATAATTTCCTACATAAACTGTTGTTTTATTGTTATTCTTTATTTGACTATGCTTAATTACTTTGAGATATGTTGTTCACAAATGAAATGTTTAAAATGCATTTGACTTGATGTTTCTCTTCAAAAATGCCATGATTAGTTAGTTAGATGCACTTTCAGGATTATATTATATTATATATAATATTATATTATACGATCAAACTGGGGCATGTAGGACTTATTTTTTTAACAAGGACCATTTCCTAAAAACACAAGCTGAACTTGGTAATTTTGTGTAAAGCACCTCAAGCATAGAACTTGGGCTTGTGGACCACACATTTAGGACTAAGTTGGACTTGGAAAACATAAACATGGTCTGCTTCTTGCTAAAACATCAAAAGCCAAGTTCAGTTAGAGAGTGTTATGCAACATAATTAAACAATACATGACACTACAGTTGGAACGAACCTGTGAAAGCAAATGTCCTGTCCTGAAGTGGTAACAACCATGTCATGATGACATATGAGGTAGACCCGGAGCTCCAGCAGAAGCCTGCAGTATGACGTGACCACGTGACGTCTCCTCAAAGCTCAGGAGGCAGCAGCCAGTTGTTTTGCGGGGCGCAGATGCACTTTAAAAGACACCGTGCTGGCCAGCACCCAAAGACACCGGGCGGCGGGGAAACACATACAGGTGAGGCTGGAACACTATTTCACACCAGCGGAGAAAAAGAGAGGCTCACGTTATCAAGTGGATTTTCTTAAAGACATCAGAATTTAAGACAAAAGCGAAGCGTGTTTGTTGGAAACCCGGAATGTAAATTTACTGCGGGTAACACGGTGAGCGGATGCGCCATAACATACAGTCTGTAAAAAAAAGTAAATAAAGCGCGAATAAGTCAATTCGTTTTACTCTAAAATGGTCTAAAAAGAGTTGGTAATTTCAATAGCGAGCTTGTTAATCAGCAGTTGATTTTTAAGGTAGTCTCGTTCTCTAGTGTATGGAAACAATTGCACTGTCATTACCACAGTGTTTAACAGGCAAAGGCGACAAACGATCAAGTATGAATTAACATTTTAATTACACGTATAAATTACGTATCAGTGTACTATTTAGCTTTACCATGTTTTCGCTCTGTTCAGTTATTACTAAGTTATGACTGACTAAAGCGCGCCCTGAGTTTTATTTTGAAGAACAGCGGAACTCGCGCTTAATGCTATAGTGCTAGCTTGATTGAAACATTAGACGCTGACTCAGGATGCTTTTCATAGTTATTATTTATTTTTTCTTCCATTGTATTTTCATGTTTTTCCCTTTTGATATTGGAACTACACAAACCTTATCTACATTTGCAACATCCTGCCAAAACTGTGGCTCTGACCAGAGCTGCATAAGGTGTGAAAATAAATCGAGAAGGCGAACCAATTCTTCAACCAATTGTGCAACGATAAACAACCGGCTAAAAACAGCTGATAATAGATAAAGAAAGATGACTCACTATGTAGGCCTAATATACATGGGCTTTTCCTATTGCTGATTAGGCATTTAGACATTTAAGATCTGGTGTAGCTGTTTAAAAGGAAAAAATACAACACTAAATTTAGTAGTGGGTCAGCGCTTTGTTCTAAAAATTGGAGCCTATTACAAGTTTCCCTAACTTTTTACATCCGGTAATATGCATGATCAGAATTATGACAAATTAGGACTGTTGCCATTAAAATGTTGAAAAGGAAAATGTCCTCTAAATGCGTATAACGGGAAGTTTAAACCCATGATTGGAATAATATTTTTATAATGCAAAATTGGAACCATATATCTATAGGGTTCTAACCAACATTTTGTTATTATTTGATATGGAGTTATTCTTTTATCGGGATTTTGTGAAGTCACGATAAAATTTCAATATTTCAGAACGCAGATAGAACCTTATAATTCTAAGGAAACTTAATATTTCAGCCCTCATGTTTTGTATAACTTCATCCAAAGGTTAAACCATTTTTCTTGGCTACATATTCTTTAACATTATGGACGTGTGAGTGGCTTGTGTGCGTAAAAACTGGTGTGACAACTTGAGCAGACATTCCTATGTTGCCGTCGTCCAGACAACACATACATTTCTTATCAGATTAAAGATAACATGTTATTTGAACAGATGCCAGTTGGTTTGACTTGTGCAAAGGCCTAGACATAACACTTGGGGGGTCCATAGACACACATGAACTAAAATGAATTCAAATGGCCTATGTTTAACGTTAGTATCAGTATTAGGTTTGTTCACCCAGCAACCATCAAAGGCACATGCAGCAGGTGATAAATGACTTGTAACATTGTTGAGTGACTGCCTATGCATAGGCAGTCACTCAACAATGTATTTTCCTGTTTTTCGGCACGTTTCACAGGCCGCAGTTTTTAAATTCTTTAAATTTTTTTTTTGCATTTTTCAATAGTTCTTAGCAGACATTAGAAGACTATTACTTTTGGTACTTGTACCTTTTGTAGTTTTTTCATAATTTGCAGAGCAGTATATCCCTTTCTTTTACAGTGGGAGCCTTTCTGTTGGTCCTCTACAGCAGGGGTTCCCAAACTTTTCTGGCCAGGACCCCCAAAATAGCCATACAACCAACTCGGGACCTACAAAGCGAAATGAAAAATAATTCTAAGTGTCAAATCAGGTTTAATGTTGGTTATGTGAATAGTTTATTGTCTTATTAGATCCTATTTCACTAAATGATACTGTATTTAATTAGAAAAATAGAGCAAATATAGTCTCATCTTTCTTCAAATTATATCTTGAAATCATCTCGCGACCCCCAGCTCACCCCTCGCGACCCCCGGGGGGTCCCGACCCCCACTTTGGGAACCGCTGCTCTACAGGAAAGTTTGCTGTTTAAACTGTTTTTGGCAGGTGCACTGTGGCAGAGCGCCTAGAGCTTCTGCCTCCCAATGAGGAGATCGTGGGTTTGAATCCCAGACCATACCAACATCACACTAATTTAATTGCGCAGTCACTCGCAATAGCTTCAGCTATTGCAACAGCATCTAGTTCAGTTTGTTCCTTTATGCTTTCACACTATAATACATGCAAATATTTAATCATATATTTAATTTAAGAATATATGATTAAATATTTAAGAATGTAGGTTAATTGACAACTCTAAATTGTCCCTAGTGTATGAATGTGAAAGTGAATGGTTGTCTGTCAATGTCTCTGTCTCTCTGTGTCAGCCCTGCGACGAGTTGGCCACTGTCCAGGGTGTACCCCGCCTAAGGCCCAAAGTCACTGGGATAGGCTCCAGTCACCTGCGACCCCTAACGGGAATAAGCGGTAGAAAATGAATGAATGAATAATTTAAGAATGTGGTTTTATACCTGTGTGAAGTTAGAAGTAAGATTGAGACAGACAGAATTGGTAAGATGATCAAATAAATTTTAAACTGATAGATGTGACAAGTTGATGAATTGCTGTTAAATTATATGTGGACACATATGAGCAATCTTTCAATACCTGAATATTATATAAAACTGTTATTTAAGACTAACTTGAATGTATATGTATATATGCAGGATATGGAGAAAGCAGTGCATTGAGGTTATCCATATTTCCAAAATGTCCATAATCCATAATCAATATCTCACAAAATTGGACAGTTTGGGGTAACTGTATACTTGTGCCAATCAGTGATCAATCACTCAAAAACTAAGCATGCACAAACGTGCACAAACGATGCACAAACATTTGACACCATTTTGGGGTCAATCGGACACTCCGGGGGGGCCAACTTCACACTTTGGTCAATCCAAAACCTATAAGTGATCAATACTCAAAAACGAAGCGTGCACAAACGTTGATATTGTGTGCACAAACGTGCACAAACGATGCACAAATCGCACACTACGGGGGGCCAACTTCACACAGGTTGTTTACCTCCCAACTTTGATTCACATTTTCTTTTTCAGTAGTCCTAGCCACTTTTCATTATAGTTTTGTAGCCTCCTAGTTTTACTCAAATGGCACAGCAACAACTAATGTTGTTTGCTTAGTAAATGGATAGGTTCATGGTCTTTTTAATATCTTTTGGACAGCAAAATGTTGCCACAATTATGTGAAAAATAAAGGTTCTCTTAAAATGGTCTGCTACTATCTCCAATTAAATCAAATGACCTGTACTTCTCATAAAAACGATATCTGAATACTACTTTTTTGTATAGTGAGGTACCATGGTACCTCACTATACAATAAGTGTCCTGATGCAGAGTCTAAATTAGAGCTGTGTAATTAATCAAAATCGAATGGAAATTGCTATTTGAATGGATGCAATTAGCAAATCGCAATTTTTTTGTGCATGGATTTTCCCCAAACAGCAAAATAGCCTATTTTCTTCTGCATAAACTGCTATCCCTGTAGTTTAGATTTAGCTAAAACCTCTGAAATAAGTGAGTGAAAAATGTGGCTAAAAGTGATAGAAACATGACGAAAAGTGCCAAAAATGAGTCTGAAAGCGACATTAAGGTGACTAAAATGCAACTAAAAGCAATAAAAATGCGTCGAAAAGCGATATAAACGTGACTAAAAGTGGCAAAAATTTGTCTGAAAGCGACACAAAAACGCAAGTAAAAGTGAGAAAACGCAGCTAAAATCAACAAAAAAGTGACTAAAAGTGACATAAACGCAACTTGAAGCTCTTAAATTTATTCTTATATATATTTATATTTGTGCTGAATAACGTCATATATTGGAATTTCATGTCTACAATGCCCTCAGTATCAGAACACAACTAATTTCTAAGAAAGATAATTAAAAAAAAATCAGCTCAACATCTTGCTCCTGAGCAGGTAGTTCAACTCAACTTCAACTTTTAATTTATGATGAATTAATATTGTTTAAAAATATCCCAATATAGCCTCTCAAATCTCTATTATTTCACGATATATTGATATTTTGAGTAAACATTACTGAGAGTCATTTTACTCAAACTTAATGCCCTGGAGGTTTTAATATACTTCACTTGTGACACATCCTTTGGAATGACTCTGCACAGGTTGTTCCAGCAGTGGCTTGACGCGGCGAGGGGGGCCATACTGTGTGCTTGTGCCTTAGCCCCGTGACCAGCACCATGGACAGCTGCGAGGAGGCCAAAGTGCTGAACGGCAGCGCGGCCCACAACGGCTGCGAGAAGGCCCCCCCGAAGGAGAGCATGCAGCTGAAAAAGGAAATCTCCCTCCTCAACGGAATAAGCCTCATCGTGGGAAACATGATCGGCTCAGGCATCTTCGTGTCGCCCAAGGGTGTCCTTATCTACAGCGCCTCCTACGGACTGTCCCTGGTCATATGGGCCATCGGAGGGATTTTCTCAGTCTTTGGAGCGCTGTGTTATGCAGAACTAGGGACCACCATCACCAAATCAGGGGCGTCTTATGCATACATACTAGAGTCGTTTGGTGGTTTTATAGCGTTTATCAGACTGTGGACATCTTTGTTGATTATCGAGCCCACCAGCCAGGCGGTCATAGCCATAACGTTTGCAAACTACCTGGTTCAGCCGCTTTTCCCCACGTGTGAGCCGCCCTATGTGGCGTCCAGGCTAATAGCGGCAGCTTGTATATGTAAGTATTTCAAAGATAATGTTGCCTGTAATGGAAATAATCTGGTTCAGTTAAGGAGATTTCAAATACTATACTATACTTTAATTCAAAAGATAGAACATTTTGTTTTGAATTGCCAGTTCTTTTAACAGTCCTGATAATTCAACACAAAACTAACCACTAAAATAATACCCACACTAATCTATATGGCTGCAAAATGTAGAGCTAAAGTATTGTTTTAGCAACTCCATATGTAAAATACAAAAAGTGTCCTTCCTTGAGCTGGTTAATTGCAAATGTGTGTCAAAAGAAAAAAAATAAACTAAGAAAACAAGATTTTAGTCTATTTAAAGCAACTGTATTTAACTTTCTGGAGGTGGAACGTCACCCGCGTGATTCCATGGAAATTGAAAGTTAAAGCATACTTCGAAACATTCTCCATTTAGATTTATATTAATTTTGTGCCATAGTGTGGAATATCATGGCCAAAAGAACAATATTTCCACGGAAACAAGCAGATGGAGTCTCCTCCAGGCCTAGTAGGAGTCAGGTTTGTGAAGATGCAAGCCTGCTCACTGCAAGGATGCATGTTTTGTAGGTTTTTCAGTGCAATAGATACATCCAAAATACAAAAAAAAGCAAGCTGTATGTTATTTTTTTGCTAAAACCGTATGTACTGGGGCTTTAAGGTGGTCCTGGCTTTTTTTTCTTCTTGGTTTAGTCCGGTTTTGTCTGTTAAATTTGAATTTAACACTTAAAGGAGTCAAAACAGTAGAGCATTTTGCAAGACTACTTTACAATTGTGTTATTTGTTCTTGTATTTATAACATTATGAGCGCAGACCTAAAGGACGGTATTTCAGTCGTTGACTGATTTGAAACTCCCAATTGGTTTGACTCAACAGCAGGTGAACCAATTATTCATAATCATAATTGGGTCGAATTCCTTGGTTGCATAGTTGGCTGATGGGTTTGACTTCTTAATGCAAAGATTACCCCTCCTCTCCCCTCAGGCTTACTCACGTTTATCAACGCAGCTTATGTAAAGTGGGGAACAAGAGTCCAGGATATTTTCACTTATGCCAAGGTGGCCGCACTTATAGTCATCATTGTAACTGGAATTGTTAAGCTGTGCCAAGGTAAGACAGTTGAACATACTTGGACATGAACTGTTATTTTAAAACAGCTCACTTCGGTTTGTCTTTGCTGTAGGTTACACAACAAATCTAGAGTCATCCTTCAAGGGCTCGTCCATGGACCCAGGAGACATCGCACTCGCACTTTACTCTGCACTTTTCTCTTACTCAGGCTGGGACACGCTCAACTTTGTCACAGAAGAGATTAAAAACCCAGAAAGGTGACTGCAAAAATTATGTGAACACATAGAAAGGTTTGATTATCAGACAAATGTGAAATGTCTATAAAATCAATCACAATACTGCAGAAATATCACCTTATACCCTTGTTTGAAAGTTTACAACATATATATTTATATTTTTTTCTTTTTTCTTATTAGGGATGTGGGAATTATTTGGTTAATTGATAATTGTGATTTTTCAGGTCACAATACAACATAATCGTGACAATTTAAGAAGCAAAATTAAGTCTTTTTACTTCAATCTATAGTCCAAACATTCAGAAAGTTAAATTTTCTAAAGCTGGGCACAAACTTGAGGAATAGTAATGTGTTACACTGTATGATTTCATTGTTGTTTAGTCTAAATAATTGTGAATAATCCTTAAATCATATTCTTTTTCTCACAATAGTTGTAACATTAAAACCTGGTATTGTGACATCCCTATACTCCATATTCTAGTTTTGCATATCTTCAAAATAGCATTCATGATATTATCTAAATGTTGATGTATTGCCGATCTTTAGTGGACCTACTTATGCCAAACCAATGATATATTTGCATTGTCATGTTACTGTGGAGGATTTTGATTTACACTTGTACATGGCTTGGGGATATAAAAGTGTATAATAGCTAAACGGTTCTCAAACTATGGCAGTTTAGAGTCAGTCCTTCATTGAGCTTCTTCTTTAGAACTACTTTGGATCAGGTTTAGTCCTGTTTTGGTCTTGGTTTAGTCATCGGTTGCACCTGATTAAGTCTTGGTGATACAATTTTAACCCCAAATCTTCTCCACGGTGGTACTTTGTGTGAAAATCTTCAGAAGTACTCCCAGTATCCTTTTAACACGAGCAGGTTGGAACAAATCTTGCTTCAGGGGCTGTTGAAGTCCTTTAACCTAATATTCTCCTTTTCAGTAAAGAATATCACGGCAAAAAATGTATATCTAGCCTTGTTTAAAATTACTTGAATTGAAAAGTTTTATCTGGATTTGAATAGTTTTGACTCTTAATGCTTATGTCATGCAGAATATTTCACTGGTTTCAAGGTATTTCTGAAAGATCATGCATTAATGTGGCTCAAAATAAGAAAATACATTTGCCAATGGGGTAAGTAAAATTATCTTAACCCTCTGGCAGATAATATGGATTGAAGTAAGAAGTGACATATTGAAAGGAGTTTGAAACAAGCAATAAAGACTCTTATGTAATCTTAACCAGTCAAAATGTCTGGAATTAAGATTAATATCCTGAGATCAAGACATTTTAACTCATGTAGAAATTCATTTTTGCAGCGATATGTTCAGCTGTGCATGAAAAATGACTCTTTAACTGCGTACGATTGTTATCATAGCTGGAAAATTGATGCAAAGCGCTACTAACTGAATGTTTTGTAGAACTTCAAACTTGTCTTACAATCCTGTATCTTCTTGCAGAAACCTACCTCTTGCCATCGCCATCTCTATGCCTATAGTCACCATCATCTACATCCTCACCAATATCGCTTACTACGCTGTCCTGGACATGAGTGCAATACTTGCCAGTGATGCGGTGGCAGTGGTGAGTAGGATTTCAACACATCTGACATGAATATTCTCGACTGTCTAACTGTTTCCTGTGTGCATTTGTGTTAGACTTTTGCAGACCACACGCTGGGGGTCATGAGCTGGATCATCCCCATAGCTGTGGCGCTGTCCTGTTACGGGGGCCTCAACGCTTCCATCATCGCTGCATCCAGGTACACAATCTGATAGGAACAATGGTTTTACATAGAACGTGTTATGAATGAAAGGGGACAAGAAGGAAACTTGGGAGCAAAAACTGTACAAACATGTCAGTGGAAAAAAAATGTTATAACATCAGAGCACACTATTCCCAGGGAAATACTTGTTGTTGGAGAAAGTGTGACTGACAGGTTGACTCATTATAATGTGTTCTGGTATTGCACAATCGGTTCATGCCAACGGACGCCACATATCAATAATAGAAGTCAGTTCTGGCTGGTTGGTGACATATTTTTCTACAGGAAGCAACAAGTGATTACTCTTTGTACTTCGCCTTTTCGTAAACGCAAAAATGGTTCACAAATGTTGGGTGAAAGTCAGTCTTTGCCAGCAAACATCTCGCAGGGCATCGGCGCAGATATCTGGGCTTTTGAATGGCTTTTCTGTGACTTTTCACTGCCTCATAGATGGTAAAGACCTTCATCAAAGTAAGCATTAAAAGCTCAAAATCGCGTAAAAATTGAATACGGTGTTTAGTGTTTTTATGTATTAGCATTTTTTCTACATAACTCGCAGCAACTAAGCCAAACTCACGGTTTAAAATGCAGCCGTTGTTTTGTTCAATGTTATTTGCTATTGCATAAATGTCAGCACCACAGCTGACAGTAAAGATACGGACTGTTCTGGATATAACAGTTTATGCAGATTTCCTTTGGACTTTTCATTTGTTTAAATTAGGACTAGAACCAAGATGGCTGCAGGCGGTGTTAACGGTCACATGTCTGGCATGAACCCCCGATTTTAAATTATAAATATTGGACTGACATTAATAAGGCAAACTAGCTCCAACATCAGCATTCCACTTGACTTTAACACTATGTATCTGGCATGAAAAACTCCTGCATTGGAGGCAATGGATGGATACCTTTGGAGTCTCGGCAAAAAAAAAATGGATGACACAAATAAAACCATGGATGACACAGATTGAGTAGTATCAAAGGCTGGGTGTAAATACTACCTTTTTACCTACCTATATTTTTGCAATAAACTTAAACAGTCAGCATGTCAGACTTTTCTTAGATAGATTTTATAGATTTCCTTCTTTGTTTAGCAAAAAAAAAGAAGAAGAATAAAGCTTTTCTGTTGTGTCTAGATTGTTCTTCGTGGGCTCCCGTGAAGGACACCTCCCCGATGCTTTGTCCATGATCCACATACAGAGGTTCACTCCCATCCCTGCTCTCATCTTTAATGTATGTATCAATGTATTTTATGTATTGTCTCCTACGCCTGGCTTCTGGTTTTGTCAAGACACGCATTTATCTATGTACCTTTTCAATCCAAATAGTTTCAATAATACTTTGTGGAGCTGAACGATTTTATGTTTTATGTTTTGTTCACATTTTAAACACGTCCAGGGACATTGACATTTGAGACAAGTCTGAAATATGAACTGATAAACTAATCGAAGAACCACCAAGTATTTTAGAATGTGTTTGTAGAAATCTAAACTATAAGGTTAGCAGATTTTTACATTACAAAACTGGCTATTTTCTTGTTTGTGGAGGAAATTACGTAACTTCGGTAATTTTCAAAGCAGTTTAGCAACCTTTTTAGACCACCGCCCATTGTTTTTTGATTTAATAAAAAAGCAAAAGCAAAATGGCATGATGTCCCGGCCACACAATTCTTATTTAAATCTTTTGAATGTTCCTCAGTGCATCATGTCCCTGATCTACCTCACTGTGGAGGACGTTTTCCAGCTCATAAACTACTACAGCTTCAGTTACTGGTTCTTCATGGGCCTGTCCATCGCAGGACAAATCTACCTCCGCTGGAAGGAGCCGGACCGACCCAGGCCGCTCAAGGTTGATTTCACAAACTGTCTGCCTGTCTCGCTCTACTCTCCTTTTCATGTTAACTATTATTGCTACAGTCACTTCCAAAGAAATGGGAAATTGGAAAAAAAGAGAACTAGTATAAGGCTAAACAAAACTAAAAGACAATGAATTAATACTCAAAGCAAAAGGTGGAGTGTTTAATTTATCTGGCTTGTTATGAAACGTTCACTTAAGTTTATCATCCAGAAAGTTTGACGTCCCAAAGCTGATCATATACTTAAGCAACGGCAATGTGCTAAATAATGGTAATTATGTTGTCTCATCACATGGTGTCAATAATTGTGCAGTTTCTTCTCACAATAATTGTAGCATTAAGATTTGATATCGTGTCATCCCTACTTTGACCGTACATAATATTAGGGATTTCAAAATAATTTGTTTAATTTTGTTGACGTATTTCTTTGTCTGGGATCATGTAAAAACAGCTGAATCCTGTAAAAGAGAAGATACTTTGCACCAGCACAAAGAGCTAAGGGCAGAGAATGCTTATGATTGTGTCTCACTGTGTCTTCTTGCTGTCCCTTTACAGCTGACCCTGTTGTACCCGGTGGTGTTCTGCATGTGCACAGTGTTCCTGGTGGCAGTGCCTCTGTACAGTGACACTCTAAACTCTCTGATTGGCATTGGCATCGCTCTGTCCGGAGTGCCCGTCTACTTCCTGGGAGTGTATCTGCCGGAGTCCAAGAGGCCGCCTGTCATCACCAAGCTGCTGCGTGAGTACTGCACACACACATCTGAGAGCTAAAGGGAAAGTGGTGCTACTTTGTTCTCCATAGTTCAGATTGTTGTGTTTTTATTTAACCTTTCCAACATAGGGGTGGGAAATATGCCAGAAAATAATCATCATAATTTTTTTGGAGCCAAATCACAATTTAAATTTTGTCACGATTCTTGTAGTCAGTAACTTGCCTTGAAGAGGTAAATAAAGACCTACACTTCTTCTGAGGTTTCATTTCATTGCAGTTGGTACGATCCGTCTGTCACTCACTCACCAATTGGTGTTGTGTTAAAAAGTGTCTTTGTCTGAGTATAAAGCTGCATTCAAGAGAAAATGACTGAATCATGATATATGACAAGATAGCATATTGTCACAGGAATGACATCATGATTCGAATTTTATCACCATATCGCCCAGCCCTACTCTAATGTGAAACAATTATATACAATATATTTTGAGGTCAGGTCACTCCCGAAAACAAAGGGACTTAAATAAATAAATGTTAGATAAATAAATCAGGAATATTTATATAAACTTGATGAAAAGTATCATCTACTATTCAAAGACGCAGAATCAAAACACCTTTTGAGATATTTTAAGTAGTGTAGTATAATTGATTATAAAAAATATTTAAAAAAACAAAACATTATGACAAATATATTATAATTACATATTATAACATATTTTGAAGCTCCATACATTACTTTTTAGCCAAAAAATAGACAAAAGCATGTTTTGTTTTAATTACACTTAAAAACATAGAAAAGCAAGCATCTGTACTGTGAGCGGGCTTGCATCTCCACAAACCTGACTCTTACTTGGCTTGGAGGAGCCTCCTCCTGCTTGTGTCCGTGGAAATGTTGTTCCTTTGGCTATAGTATTTGATTGTATGGTATGTGTGCAGGTGACATGCCACCTCCAGAAAGTTACATACTGTTACTTTCAGCAAAAATATAATGTTTTTTGAAGTATAATTTTCTCAATTTCACAAAAATGTGTGCTGAACGATAATATTTCGTAATTGAACTAACATTCAGTTAACCTTGATTGACTCTTCGACAAGCTGATCTCGGGCGTGTAAAACAGCTCTAAAACCAACTGAAACATACAAAAGGGCACTAAAAGTCCATGATAAAAATCTCGTTTGCACTGTCACTGCCCTATTCTTGACAAATATAAAATTCTTAATTTTGAAAATCTGATTAAATGTATCCAAATCTTAAATTTATTTAAAATCATTGATAATCTAGTTGCTCCCCCTCTAAGAAAGTTTGTTGTGTTCACTTCCGAGAAAAAATGTCGAGCCACACGGTCGACAGCCAGAGGAGAGTGCAGTGTTCCAAGATGCAGAACCTCTTATGGTCAGTCACTGTTCTCCTACAGAGCCATAACCTCCCACATGAAATCATTCTATGTACAAACTATAAAATTTTTACACAACAATGGCTTCTAACTAGACAAACATGCACACACATGCTTTGAAAGTAGCAACATGAAATATATATATGTAAGTATTGTGTGAGTGGAGGGAGTGTGCATGTGTTATAGAATAAATGGGTGACTGGATGAGTGACTGCAACAATCTTAAAATATAATGGTATGTGTGCCATTTTTGACATTAACCTGTCCAGGGACCGCGGGTGGAAATTAGCAACGTTGCTATAACCTGGCACAAGCATCTTACCTGTTGTAGGTCAATGTTTTAATGTGCTTTGTCCCTGACAAATAAACAAATAAACGTACTAAATTTCAAGGGAGTATTTATTTATCAATTATTAATTTAAAAACACACACACACATATTTCAGAGCTAGTGTGGCAGTACAGTGCTTGCTGCACTATAGTGGGGCTGGAAGCTTGCCTTGAGTGGCCCCATGCTCCAGTGTCCAGCTAATGTGTGCATGAACATTACTTTCTAAGCATAAACCAAACAATGAAACTGGGTTGACAAAATGCAAAGCCCAACCTTTTAAACAAGTGTGTGAAATCTAAAACCAAAACAATATTGTGTTAGTCTGATCCATTTTACACCTGACCTTCATTGTGCTGCTGTAAACCTACTCTACGTATGCTCAGGTTTAATGCATTTCTTCCTCTTTCACCATCTCTCACAACAGGTTCACTGACCCACTTTACACAGTACACCTGCTACTGCGTACTGACAGAGATGGACAAGAGCGACTAGCACTGCCCACTGCCAAGTCACAAAAATGAAGCTCTGGAGAAGGGAAAAAAAAAAAAATCCTCTTTTAATTTATTTTAACAATCTCTAGCATTAAGCTGAAGCATTTCGAGTTCACTTGTTTACAGTGGTGCCACAGGTGTTGATCACTGCATTTACACTGGAATTCAACCACTCTTGGGGAATTTGACAACTGGATTTTTTTTTTTTAACTACACATGGTTCACACACTAATTAGCACCCAATCAAATCACTATGTATTTATATCATTGATTGTTTTTGATTTATTTTATTTTTTATAGAGTGTGAGAAAGAGAATGCAAATGGAAAATGTACTAGTCATTAGCTTGATTGTCCATTTGTTGCTAATTAAATTTTAAAGTGGTGGCATGTTCATCATATAAGACACATTACATGTTATCTTTTTTATTTTGTTCATCATTGTTAAATCTTGCCCATCTTGAACAAGGTAAATATTTATTGGAAGACTTTGATTCTTTATATATCAGACTTGTTTACTTATACACAACATAAATCAGCAGTATTGTACAATTATTTTAGCAGTTTACTTTTGATGTATGTCCACTTCAAACAATTTGCAGTTTAAACTTCAACATTTGTGTGAATGGGATTTATACAATGTACAATTTATTTGAGACCTCGCATTGATTTTTCTCCCATTCAAATATGCAATTCTGGCAACCATTCCAAAACTTTATGGCAATGTTTTTTCATAACAAAATATAGCCTTAAATGAAAGAAATAAAATAATCCATGCAACATGAGCAATAAAGCCAAAGAAGTTTTATTTTCAAAGCGTTTTATACACATGTACATATATACAAAAACAGTTTAATTCAACAAGCGTTCAAAGAAACAATCCATACCTTAATGAAAACACACTTTTTCACATTATGCAAGATCTAGCACACAATACGTTTTACACTCTACCATGCACGAACAATGCAAACAGGCTAATTTGCAACCACACGCGGTTCCAATATATCTCGCCAACTCGAGTTTGAACATCACAAAGCATACTAAGCAGATCACACAACTGTGCAACATTTTTGTAATGCATACTTCAAACACCCATACCAAAATTCACTCAACAATATAAAAAGATCCAGGCACCTACCTCGACATTTCTACAATTCAGAGGAAGGACTTGAGCCAAATAAACATGCTTTGAGTGACTACATCAAGCCAATACTAGCAGACATATAAAGCCAAATGAAACTAATGGTATGCTATTTTTTTTTTAATATTTATGGTATCGTTCTGGTCCTTCCTTCCATATGGTTTTTTTAGAGGTTGGCGTATGGTGAAAACAAAATCAACTTTTTTTTAATCTGAGTCATATTTGTCTCCATCCTCTTCGTCATAATCTTCTTCGCCGCGGCGGCCGAGTTCGTGCAGCACCTCCCTTTGGTACTGCTCCCAGTTCCTCCGGCTGTACGAGTGCTCCTCCTCCCAGTAACCTTAAAAAATAAAAATAAAATCCAAATAAAGCAATTTTAGTTTTGCAAAGTTATGACTCGATTGCATCCCATTGTTACTCTGCAGCGCGTCTTCGTCACACAACACAGCTGCTTTGGGTTTGTCGCTCCTCTCACAAACCTGCAGACCTTGATTCCCAGCGTGCATTGGCTACAGCTAAACTTAAGACATCATTATTCAATCTATTCAGTGTACCCAGGTTTCTAGACTTCTAAACCTTTTTCGCTAGTGGCACTGGTGCAATCTATATATATATTTTTTTTCACTCGTATGTATTTGTACAGACAAATTATGTAGCTGAACACATGTACCAGTCAAAACGAGCATGATGCACTAACGCCAGTGACAAATAGTCTGTCAAATAACTTTTTCACACATTCTTATTCATTCATCTACAATATAGCCTATTTTTTTTTCACACAACCTACTGATATTTCTGCTGGTTTTACCTCAGTCTAGGCTGACATGTCCTACATGCACTGAAACCTTCGCATGATTGCAAAGGATGAACACCGCAAAAAAAATTTATCAGTCCTCTTCTGTGTGTGTTTTAAGCTCTTTATGTGAACTCCAAACCATCACGTTTTAATAAAGCCCTTATTTTGAAATGTTGACAGGACAAGGCAATGTGTCAAAATGCGGTTCAGACTGCAAAGTTCACTTTATTCTAGTTCCATGAGCCTGTGTCCTCTGCTGCAGCGCCTCTCCTGAGCCACACCTGATTGGTCATTATGAGCTGATGTTTTGGTAAATCTCACTCATAACTCACTTTGCATTGTCCTTTTAAAGCGAAAAGAAAGTGTGAAGGGGGTGTGAAGTGAGCTGGGCTTAATTTGTAGCTGGAGTGCAGGATGGGTTTTATAAATACAAATACATAAGTTTGGGTTTTGTCCATACTGACTTCAAGTAGGTTTTGACGATATATTTTCATTCACTACACCAGGGGCTTCATTTATTAAAGACCCAAGCTGGGGAAATACTCACCTCCATAGCGCTCCTCACGGTCACCATCTTCATCACTGTCTTCATCAGGATAGTCATTCCTCCAGTTGCCTTCTTCATTCTCATCATCCTCATCCTCATAGACCTCTTCTTCATGAACAACAAGGTCAGGTACCTGGAAAATGGGATTAGTTTAAATATATATATAGTTTTTTTTTTTTTTTTTTTTTTTTTTTTTAATTGCGTTAGATGAAGACTTCTCTCTTCTCATATAAAAGAGCCTTTTTATGATGATGAACAGCAAAAAAATAAGTCCTACTATTTGAGTAATAGTATATGTGTATATAATAGTATTTGAGGATAAAATGGGATAAGAAAATTATTCCGTTACTACTTGAGTGGGATTGAAGCATTCTGAATATGGATAATTTCTCTATCATAAAAACCTTTGTTCTACAACAACACCATGTGAATCAGTCACTCACTCCGACACGAGCCTCATTCATCTCATTCATCTGTGTGTCCATCCATCCACACACACCAGTTCTCCCTCATCAGCATAGGCTCTGACAGACAGGATGTCCTGGATCCACCCAGGCGTGGCAGTTTCCTGGTAGTACAGGTCGTAAACATAGTCGTCTTCGTGCTCTCGATGCTCTCCACCAAGGCCTTCCCCAGAGACACACAAACGCTCGCGGAGCATCTTTGTGTTGTTACATAAGATCACCTCAGGATCTGTCAATGTCTGGTAATCAAGAAAAGCAAACAGATTGGATGTCAAACGGCAAACATTACTCAGTTTCAATGTTTTCAAATGAATGAGGATCCTGCATACAAACAAAAAGGATCTGATAAAAAAATAATACAGCTCTAACCTTTCCAGACTTATCCGGGTCTTGTGCATCTTCATGTAGCAAATCAACCACTTGAATCTGTCCTACAGCCCAACTTTTGCCCTGTTCTTTAGTGTTGTCCACTGCACTCTGTGGAGTCTCTGTAGGAGGATTTGGCTGCTCAGCTGGGGGTGACATTGCTGTGCGGTGACTGGAGATCAACCTGTAGCGTTCCTCTCGTCTGGTGCTCCACTTTGAGCTGCGGAGATCCCCAATGATGCGCTGTGAGCTGGCAGCAGAAGGGCGAAGTGCATGGGCCATGCGGGGCCGGGCCAAGGCCTGTCGCACCTGCGTCTGCACTGGGGCATCCTGTCAACACACAATTCTGCTTCAGCGGAACATGAAAACAGAGCATTCATTTTTGTTTGTTTTAAAACGAATTCTTAAAAAACACCAATGAATGATTATAACTATAAGATCAACAAATTGCCATAGAATAGACAATAGATTTTGCTCAGTTTAAAGGTCAACGAGTAAAATAGGATGAGGTAATGATAGCCTGGGCCATTATCACAAGCTACAATGCTAACAACAGCTAGCAGTCGTTAGCAGTTAGCCGTCGCGCTTTATTCAATTTTGTGTGAGAGAAGTGGCGTAAATGGAATCGTACCAGTGTGCTGTATCCGGGGAAATTCTATCAAAATGCCCATTATCTGCTTTACTGGATGTCCTGTGTTGACCTTAGTCAGCCTCAACATCGCTGCTAACAGTGGGCCTTACCTGAGTGGCTACCGTCGCCACGAGTTTGAACACAGAGTTTTCCACCTCCTCCTCCGGAGGTTCTGGTACCGTTTCGCTGGGGCTTTGAGAAACCTCTGGACGGATGCGCTTACAGGCCAACAGCAGTGCGTCTGCCGGGTCGGTTCCCCGTTTTCTTTTCACTCGTAGGATGGTTGTGTTTGGGTCCATGATGTCCGCTGTCTGAGTCTGTCTGTCTGTGTCGGGCAGTGTGCAGACAGACGGGAGTGAAGCGAGAGCGCCCACTCTGTCTGATGTGTGCAATTTTATCAAAATAAATGTTGTGTCCCATAATAACTCAAAACGAAATAATTTGCAAATGTATCATTACATTGTCATTACATGTAGGCCAAAGCCAAAGCCTTAATAATGAAATAAAACTGTAAACCTACTAAAATAAATAGACATCCCAGGATTCCTTTTTTACCCCTTAATATTCCGGCTGAATTTTCCAAAAACGGCTAACAAAAATGAGCCCCACTTCAAACTGAAGCTCTTTCTGAACCCTTTGGAGCACAAACTATTGGCTGGACTCTATGTAAAGTTGAGACTCTAGACAATGACAGAATTATACTTGGAAAGAAGCTCTGCACAGAGGAAAAATTTATTTTAAATTCTGCCAAGATTTTCTTTGTTAATATAGTATAGCTGGTGTTTGTAGGTAGGGCCTAATTGACACTAGCATTTGTTGGGTTTTGACAATTCCTCGTTCAAAGCTAATTTCTCAGCAGGGCTCTCAAGTCTTACGCACTGATCGTGAGACACACGCAATTGACCTCCATCTCTCACGCTGAGAAATCAGTCCAAATATTGAAGAATTTGACCTTAAAGTCCTAAACGTATGTGATTAAATAGTATTCTGTGGTGTTTTAACAACTCCAATCAGTAGCATCTGAACATTTCTGCCTCTATTTATAGTAAAGTAACTTTTTTTTTCCAATCGGCTGAAGCAAGTGCACAGCCTAAGTGTCCAACCTTTTCACAATAAAACTCTTCACAGCAGGGAGCAAACGCAGCAAAGCTGAAACTTTTCTGATACTACTACTGCTTTATGGCGCAAAGACACAACTTTGGTGCAGAAAACACAGCCGAAGGATGTGGAGACGGGCAGAGGACAGACCACACGTGCAGCTGCAGTAAAGATAAGTTTGTGCAGCCGCGGTCCGCCTCTTCTCCTCTGACCGTGGTGTCCCTCCGCTCACACACGTGCTTTGACATCTGTCCACGATCAGCACAAGTCCTCTGTAGCAGCAATGTTTTGTCCCAACCCCCAAGGAACTAAACAAGGTAACGACAGATGTGCACTTAACGTTAATGCTTTAAATAATCGTTCTAATTACTACTAATTATTGAGACTAAATAATTAAAAATGACTGAGACGTCAAGTCTTTCCTTGGCCTCCTCTCTCGTGCTGGGTTGCTCCTGCAGTGGGACAAGAGCTGGGGAGGAACAAGACACACGTGAAGCAGCAGTCACAGTTTGTGTTCAGAGGTACATGGTAGAGGGACGTGTTAAGCTGTAAAACTATAGTCTATTTTTATTGTATTGATGTATTATATAAAAATAGTTTTATTATTATATTATTATTTGTTTTATTTACATTGTAATCTGACTCATATTCAATGTGACTCATATTCACAGAGAAACAAGCCTAATGAGGAAAGTAATTAAGATGTGGCTAAATGCAAAGGTACCATGTAGGATGTGGAGAGGGCCCCCAGTGAGGGGTCCTCCAAGAGGTGACCATGTGATTGGCTCCAACAGTGGCCAGGCAATGTCCGGTTGGCTGGTAACAAAATGCATTTATTCCAAAATTCAAACATAAAAAACAATGTCTTATTAGTCTATTTCAATTAAAGTTTGAGATATAATGTTATATTATAAATAATATCTTGTTATATCTTATCTACAAGATATATTTCTATTTTTAGGGGACTTTAGGGGCTCTGTAGAATGAGAGCGGTAGGCTTACACAATCTCTGGACAATGTTTCTTTCTTTTTTCTTCCTTTTTTTTATGGCATATCTTGTCTCACCTTAATGTTTAGTACATTCTAGGTTTTAATAAAACAATCACCATAGTATAGTCATAGAAATAAATAGTAGGGTAGTTCATGTTCTTCCCATATTATTTGCTTTCCACAGGCAAAGACGTCGTTTGTACGGCAGCTACAGGTGCCAAAGTTGCCTACATTCTGTCAATATTTGGCACAATTTTAAACAAGATTGTTGAGTGAGTATGACAAAAATGACAAATACTGTAATGCAAATCATTTGAGGAAAGAAAAGACATGATGAATTGTTCTTTTTGATAATAAATTGATAGATACAGTAATCTCATTTTGAAAATGGCAAGTAATAGGCCTACTGAAATATATTAGATCAATATATATGAATAGCAGCAAATAAGGATTTAGGATCGTCATAGAGGCCGGAAATACATGTACATTATAAGTCAGTGTAAAAGCTTTTCAAATAGTCATACAGTGGTGTCAATCATTTTATGTGATAATGATTGGTCTCTGACTGAAGAGTTTGTCTCAGATTTAGACTTAGATCTCAAAGCAAGACACCACAAGAACAGAAAAAAACCTATGGAAGAGAAAACACTGTCAAACACACAGAAAAAAAATAGAATCACAAAATCATAAATACTGACCTTGTAGTGCATTAATTACAGTGAAGACATACATTCCTGGTGTGGAGATGTACGATAAACTGGCAAGTCCCCAAGGCAACCCCAAAACACAGGTGAGGCCTAGCACTGTCACTGCGTCCTTCCACAACTGTTTCATTTTTTCCTTCTCCAGCATTTTCCAATTCCGACTGCCCTCCATATCGTAGTCCGCTCTCCGCAGACCCCACAGCTGACAAACTACCCTTCCCAGCATGCTCCCGTTATAAATGACGACTAGACAGGGGTAGGCTACAGTAGTGACGTAGCTCACTATGAGGCTGTGTGGGGCGCTGCTGCTTATCCAGCACCTATTAGAGATGCAGAGGGGTGGACATTAAAACATGAAACACACAAGTACTCAGCATTATAGTTTGTTACACTTACATCTGTCCTATTGAGGTTTGGTTGTTGGCATCTATTATGTGCGAAGTGTATTTTCCATAAACACCTGCAGTTATACAAATTACTGCAACCAGTGTAGGGAAACCTGTTTGATGGAATCAGACCGTGTCCTTATGAGATTACTGAGCAATTTAAAACAACAACAACAACAGAATCGTTTCTACTGACCCCATCCAAACAGGCTGATCTTGAGCACGTATCTTCTGACATAGATGTTAAATACCCTGATGAGCAGTAGGTACAGGTGAAATCCTTCCAATGCCGCCCAACTCAATGTAGCCAGTAATGACCAGTGCAGAACAAGGCCTAAGGCTTTGCAGAGTGCCCCATTACCCATTTCTGGGTTATACCACAGAAATAAGCTGGACACAAGGAAGCTCAGGTGAAGGCACAGCATGGCTCCTGCCAACTGAATGTGAATACCGAGGGCTTTCTCAGGACGTCGCCGACTAGAAGAAATGTATTTTTCAAGTATTAGTTTCATTATAATCCACACTTTTAACAGCGAATCAAACCAAAGGGAGGTATCTGACTACGGAAATCTGACAAGTTACCACTTCCTCTACAACTACAGTGCTTTGTCGTCACATGACGTCTAAACAAAAAGAAATAGGTCTATTCTCACTGATGATGTTGAAAGTTTAGTTTATTAAACCTGTTGAAAAAATAAGTGATTTAATAATGAAGGCAAAGGTCAAATACTTACTGCTGACAAATGTATAGGAAGAAGCTGATGAGTGTGAAGAAAACAGAAAAAGCTGATCCAATATAACTTATGTAGGTGAGGTTTAGAGCATTTCTCTTATCCACTGTTATTGCTGGGTTCTGTAACAAGGAAAGAAATGTCAAGGATTAGGACAAATATAATATTCTCTGCCAGGATTCTTTTTTTTTCTGTCTTCTTCTGACTGACTTTATTGGATATGAGAGATGCCAGTGTGAAAGAGGTGCAAAATATGTTGAGTCTGGACTTGAGCCCACCTAGCTGTAAAACTTAGACCGATTTTGTGTGTGTGTGTGTGTGTGTGTGTGTGTGTGTGTGTGTGTGTGTGTGTGTGTGTGTGTGTGTGTGTGTGTGTGTGTGTGTGTGTGTGTGTGTGTGTGTGTGTGTGTGTGTGTGTGTGTGTGTGTGTGTGTGTGTGTGTGTGTGTGTGTGTGTGTGTGTGCGTGTGTGTGCATGTGCGTGCCAGTTAGTAGTTAGTATTGTTTGTATGTGTATAAAACACAATCCTTCTGTGCTAATTCAGTCACATAATGTAGCCTATATGTCATGTTGCAAAATACATTCATAGACTCACCACAAGAATAGCAAAGAAGCTGAGATGGTTGCAACTACAGATATAATGGGTTCCATTGTAGTTGGTGCTACAGCCATTTGTGCTCCAGTGACCTGCATTACACGAGCAGACACTCTCACCAACATTAATGAGTAAAATAAACATTAAAGCAGCTTATAGCTCACCTGATTTAGCGTCTGAATAATTCCAAAAAACACAGCTACAGTTAAGCCCCTGGAAGACACATTTTAGTTTAATTTAGGTTTTATTAATTAAGCCTGTATTAGATATTGCATACTTGTTTTATGTCATTTTACCTGCTCCTGAGGTTTGAACAGTAACTTGACAGGCTCTGATAGGTTTTCAACAGGTCCGAGCCCTGCCTTTACCACAAGGACAGAATCGTCTAAAACAGTTTGTGGTTGGTTTGGTCCAGGCTAAAAACACAGACAAAAGTTTATGATTGAAGTACACCCGGTGTGACTGTGGAACACGGTCTTTTTACTATGTAATACTATAATAACAGTAACAACAACAAGAACATAATAATAATGATGACTGATTATGATCAGGATCCCAATCCAGTATTTCAGAAGTTCAGATTTAGCTTAAGTTGTGCTTTACTTGGTAAACTATTGTAAAAGGTTGCAAAGTTACGGAAATCATCTCAAATCCACAAACACACACAACTGGTTTTCCATCACTTTAGTGCAACTAACCTTGAAGTAAGAGCTGTTTAGCGTAGTTACCACCACCCGCACATCGCCCTCATCATCTTGGCTCATCTTCAAAGCTGACACTGGGATATGAACTGTATGATTTCTCATTTTAACATTAACCTAGATTAAAAATGGATATATTATAATTTTACAGAAAAAAGATGCAAAGAAAGCATTTCACTGTTCGTGTCATGCAATATAGGCTACCTCTTCTGATGGGCTTAAAATCCTGAAATAGAAATCTGGATTCGGAAACCTTGATTGTGGTACACAGACACGAAGATTTTCGTCATAACACCTGTCAATACAAAAGGGAATTCTACTGAATTTTAGCCACAATTCGAACATTGTTAAAGTGTTGTGGTACCTGAATATTACCTCAAGGGATTGTCACAAGAAAGAGCTTCATTAAATGCTTTTTCACAGAAATTTGCTGAAGAATAAAACAGAAATTATGTGAAACACACAACAGTTTTTTGTAGCTTTATAGTTTAGAGTCATTGACAGAGGAACCATGTACATCAAAACTAGGAATTACAACATTAAAAGTATTGAAAGTAAGAATCAATCATGTAGTCTATTAGAGGTTATGATACCAAATAGCAAATAAAAGTACTTACAGGCAGTGACATTGGTCAAAGAGCTAAAAAAAAGCATGAGAACACTGATTGAAATCCACATGGTTCACTGGGTCACAACCACACACAGTCTGTGACAAAATATACTGAGAGCTTGGGGAGTACGACGCGCAGTTTCACATCCTCAACAATCACATGTAAATATGTCATGTCATAGACAGGAAATGCATCACTGGGTATTTGTTCCACTTTAGCAGCTCATTGAAGAAAGATTCCATTTAAACCTTTTTGAGAATAAACTTTAATCTTTTAAGATGTATACCTTTTTATGTATATATATGTTTTTTTTATCATTATTGTGCATCATAGAGGCGATTACTTTAAGGAAGGAAGGGGAAGTTTCAAAATGTTTTGGTTTCTATGAAGAACAAGAAAGTTATTTGAGACACAAACACAAGGGAAATGAGACTGAACATTTCAGTTATCAGAAACAGGGTTGGAGTTCAGCTGTTCTCTTACACAACACTGAATAAACAGCAAACAGAATTAATAGGCTTAAACTCATCAGTCGTGTCTTCTGTAACTTTGCAAAATACTAAATGCTTCACCTTGAGTTGTGTTTTAAGTGACAGAGTTCAAGTCCCACTACAAATATCATCTAACTCCTTGATGTACAGTTGGTTGTGCGTTGTCATTTTGGAGTGCCCTGAGCAAACTTCGGAAGCAGAAAAAGCTCAAAAATGACCACCATTGCAAAGTCTAAAAAGCCAGACACAGTGACACAGACAAAGTTTCCCTTTTTAAAAAAATCATGTCATTTAATATTATTTTAGTGGATGGTCTTTACAATCAAAAATAGTACCGCCACTCAAAAAAGTAAAAGTAAACTAATATAACCGTGTAAATTGCCTCTCTAAAACTGATTAATTTATTTCTATAAAATAATAATTCATACATACTGTACTTTTTCATGTTGTGGAAGTAACAAGAGAAACAATTAAAGCTAATTTCAAAAAGAGTAAACTACTAGACACCTTGGGCATTTGCTGTTATTTGGGAGCATTGAATGTGTTATTGCAGTTACAGTGCCAAGAAATATTTACTTGTCTTGCCTTTTTTATTCACACTTCAAAATTCTCAAAAGTTTTTAATGTTAAACAATTAATAATGATTTCAAACAATTCATTAAACAAGATATATATTATGTCACTGCAAACTAGTTGAAGTCAGTACAAATGTCTTTTTTGCATTTAAGTGTTAATGTATACAGTTTGTTATGTCTAAAATGTAATGCATGTAGAAAGTGAAGAACACAAAACTTGACTATTCTGTTTTGGTTGTTGATGTCTTTGCCCGACTTGAAGTCATTTTGTCCTCCTGTTCCCTCTTCCTCTGTTTGTTGGTTGACAGACAAATCCAAATGAAGATAAAGAACCCTTAGACCAGACAAACAAATTAAAGACAAAGCAAATCACAAACACGGTAATGTCAAGAGTCTGCTGTGACTATAGCCCCCAAAAAATAATGCCAGAATTATGTGCAAACCTTGTGTGGAATTGAAAATGCAGAAAAGGTAGAGGACGGGATAGTTCACGAATCCTGAACCGAGAAACGCAAGGCCCCAGGTTGTTCCCATGAGGCACGTGAGGCCCACCACGGTGAGGGCGCTTTTGCAGGACTCACTGAATCTCTCGGAGTCTCTCCATTGTTTCTTTGTCGACTCCTTTCTAACCTCCACATTCCTGAACACCTGTTTCCTCTTACAAATGCTTGATGCCACCGCCATCAGGATGCCCGAGTTGAACATGAAGATGAGGGTGAAGTAGACCAAGTTGACGGAATAGAAATAAGAGTCGTCTGTGATCCAGCAGCTGTGAGAGTGATGACCGCCATCAATACAAATGTCTGTACAGCAGATAATCCTTCAAACAGCCCATTATACGTACATGGCACTTGTCTGATTGGAATCTGCCATTACGGTCTCTGTCATGCCGTAGAAATCATTACCCTTCACCGCCACTGAGATTGACACAATTACAGCCGGAATACCTACAGTAATTCAGTTAATTAAAGTCAGTTTTATGAAATACGAGTAATCAATGAAGTCTAAAACTATGGCGAGACCTGTAGATATTTTAGTATGCTAAAAGAAGCAAAAACAAACTAAACATTTTTTTTAGAACGCGTGAATGGCGACAAAACTAAAGTTCCCAACATTTTTAATTAAATTGCTCCTTTTCAATCCCAGAGCCCCATACGATATAAACAGAAATAGAAAGTAATATTTGAACTTTTGACTATTTACTCCATGTGTAATGAATCAACAGACATTTTAACAAAAACGTTGACTAAATCAAGACAGCATTAAAGCATTAAAAGACAATACATTGGTAATACGACCTTCTGGAATGAATATGCAAGTATTTTTGGAACTTACCCCACCCGGCGACAGACATTTTGCACATGTAGTGTTTGTAGTTGGTGTTGAAAACTTTAATAAGCAGCAGGTAGAGGTGTACTGCTTCTAACGCCATCCACGTAAAAGAGCAGAGCAACGAGAAATGCATGGCAGCGGCCACAAGCACACACACCCAGTCGGGCTTCACTGTGGCCCCCCATTCAGTCAGAAGGAAGGTCGTGTTGAGAAGGAACAAGGCTCCACTCAGAGACACATGGATGGCGATGGAGTGGTCTGCCTTTTTACTATTGTGGGGTTAGCAGATAAAATGCGTTTCAGTCACAATGAGGCACTGGGGATCTGTGTGAAGAATATTTGTAGTCTAATTTTCCCACAAATATATATGAAAAAATGCTTACTGAGAAAAAAGATATAAAGCGATGGATAAAGCAGTGAAGAAAGCAGACAATCCACAACCGATGTAACTTATGTATGACAATATTTCCCAATGAATCGCATCAATTGGAACTCGTATCTGTATAATAAAAGTAAATGAGGGTTATGCAAAAAGAAAAAAAACAGTGGCAGAAAGTTAACTTTACCAGCAACACTGCAAAAGGTGTCATATGGTTGCAGCTGCATATAATGTTGTTATTCATGTCATTAATTTGAGTTTTACATCCATCTGTTTTCCATTCAAAGTCTGTAAAGAAATGCATTAGTTACTTTTTTGTCAAACTACATTAATCTGACGTTATAAACAACACATTTCTCATTATATTCTGCTCAGAAAATCTAACAATGACATACTATTATTGGGTAAATTATTTGTATTCTTTTCTCGGACTATCACTTGAGTTATCTTTTGATTGTCAATCATATACCAGAATATATTTAACAGAATCCAATTTTTGCAAAATAATTGTTACAATAATTGTTGTAATTGTATCTTTCACCTACCATTTTCATCAAAGTAATGGCAAGCATAAGCAATGTCATTCTGTTAAAAAAAAGAAACAGAAACCTACACATTAAATAATTTAAAAGAAATGTTTCAAAACAAGAATTCAACAGTTCTGTTTCATTTTATTGTACCTCTGAAATGCTCTGCACTACATTTCGAAAGACCATTTCAATAGGAGGGTCCAGATTTTTAAGTCGTTTTCCTTTCAAAAGCTCTAGTCTTATGACCACAGAGGAGATACTGACAGGTTTTATCTAGATACAAAACAGAATAAACCATAAATCAGATTAGCATTTTTTCCACAAATTATAGGACATTGTTTTGCATAAAGACCACCATTCATACCTCAAATGTGTCGGGGGGCCACATGTAGCTGACTGTGCCAAATACCCTCTCCTTCTCTGGGATTTTACGCAAAGCATCAGCTGGAAACCAGACTTCAGGAATATAGGTCTCCATCTGAGGCAGCAACTACAAAGAATGAGAACAATGACAGAATTATCAAAATTAATGACAGGAACAGAGGGCAAATACACTTTACAGTATGTGAAGATGACACAAACTGTTCAGAATATAAAGTATTATGTGTTTAATAAATATATCAGTTTAGTTGTCAGGTTTGCATTATTCAGTTTAGGGACAATGTTAACAGCTCTCTTGTCATTTAAATTACAATTTAAAATCGAACTTTGAAATACCTGTGGCACACTGATGTTAATCCTGGGATCCTCAGTATTAAGGTCATCTCCATTGATCTTCATCACATTAATACCAATATTTTTCAGATCGTAGCTGGTAGAATTTCCTTTTGAGGTTTCCATGACATTGTGAATCATCGTCTGTTCTTTACTGGAAAACAATCGCACACAATATTAATGTCTGCTGCACAATAACAATGTTTGATAAAGTTAAATATAAACCATGCATAGTATACAATTTGCAACACAGAGCCTTAAGTTGATTAAGAGACATTTTTCTTCTTCTATAATATTTTACTACATTGACATACATTGTTTGTAATTCCATTATTTTATGAACTTAAGACTTAGATTGTTGCACTCACCTTATATACAATGTCTTCAAATCCTCATGGAGGCTGGTTTTAGAGAATAGAGATGAGCAAGATTGCCGTATGTAGAAAAGACTCATCAACCCCTCCTTATCTACTCTCAAAGAATTCATCAGGCTTTTTACACTGCTATTAGTGCATGGATACAAATCGCAGCTGATACCTGTCAAAAAATAAATAAATAAATCAAAACTTAGAAACCCTACGGAGTCCATTGGAAGAAGATTTAATATTGTCATTGGCACCTTTGACCAAAAAGAAACAAACCTTCCGCTGTATGAATGACTTACTTGGTTGTTTTATGCATATTTGTGTATTGTCACTAGAAGGCCGTATGGTTGCTTCGAGGCAGGCAGATGAGTCATTGAACCACAAGTCAGTTTCCTGGGAAAACTGGCAGTACAGTAGGCACTCCATCCCATCGGTAGAACATGACACTGAACTTACAAAGTCAGTTATTATTGCATTGGATGTGGTTGTTACTATTCCATAATTTGTCAAATTGAAACAGACTGAAATAAAGATAAGACAAAGATTTTCAGTTATCTGAATTTGTTTACCCACACACTTTTTAATCATACCGTTTCCAGCCCAACAGTGAGGGTAAAATAGTAAAAGCAGTAATCCAAGCATATCTGATAAAATAAAAGACCCACTTAGTTTAATGTATTTTGCAATTTATAACCAAATTGTGCGGATTGACTTAAAAAATGAAACAAAACATGAACTTACCTTACAGAGTTACAATGCCAGTCTACGTCAAAATGAAATGGTTTTAATTTGTCAGAGAATAGAACAGAACACTTTGCAAATTCAAATAGTTAAATCCTATAGATTAATAATTAAAAAACAAAGGAGTTAAACTCTGACAAAACTTTAAGCCATACAGGACATCACTCTAACGTGGAAAAAGTGATCTTACCTCTGAAAAACAGAGTTGATGCTGCCTCAAAGTTATGTATGGTGATAGTGTTTGGTCATGTGCAATGTTTGCCCATGTAAATGTGTGAAGGCAAGGCTTAATAAATGTTATCATCGTATTATGGCCTGTTGTAAACCACAAAATCGAGAAGTGTTCTTGTGTGTGTCATAATTTGGTTTGCTACTGTTTGTTGTTGTTGTCATTTAGTTAAACTGTAATTTACTAAGTAAAAATAACTAACTAATGTGCAGTGACATTTTGACAAAGAACTTAGCCATCTAACGTTATCAACTTATTAGTACGTTAAAAAAGCTCTGACCATGTATGAGACTACTCTTCTTACTTTAGTAGAGAGACATTTATTTGCAATATCATTTACAACATTTTAAATTGTAACAAACTTGAGATGTAACAGTAAAGGAAAGCTATGTAAAAGGTTCTACCTAATCTACACTTGTTACCAATATTATGATGATTTGGGACCACCAGGGTCATGTGAGCTCTGTTTCTGTTCCACTTGTGCTTGTTCTTGATGCTTTACCCATCTTTAACACAGACATCACAAACCACACGAGGATGAACAATCCTGAAAACAGAGCACAGTCACAAGGAAGTAGGTGAGATGCAGTCAGGGCCATGCAAATCATACAACTATCAGTGACAAAATAACAGTTATAAAAAGAACACTGGGAAGCTACACAAATCAGCTTAGTCAGAAACAAACAGTGTACCATTGTACCATGAGCTCATTTGAATTGAAGGGGACAGGTGTAAATGAGAATCCATAACAAACCTTGTAGAGGATTCAGGATGCAAAAGGCGTAGAGTCCAATTGTGGTGAGTGTGCCATATGAGAAAAAGATGAGGCCCCAGGTGGTACCAAGCAAAGTCATGACTCCCAACAGGGTGCAGATGTCCTTCTTAGCTCGGTTACAGTCATTTGGCCCAAACTAACAAAATGAATTGTTAATTGTTATACATGTGGCTTTATTATTATTTTTAAATGTAAATCCATTTTTTGTCACCTGTTTGCTCTTGCGCATTCTCACAATATTTCTGACAGTCACCATTAACAGGCTCAAGTTGAAGAGAAAAACCAGACCAAACAGCCCCAGTGTAGTCACTGTTTTAATTGTGTCATCGCGAATGAAGCAGCTGAAATATAATCATGAGGCCATGTTAAAGAAAGATATCAAAACATAACAAACTATTTCAAAACAATTAAGTCATATATTACTCACATCTCAGTGGAATTAGACTGGTCCATAGACACAGAACCATACACATCTCTGTTTATGATGACCACTATTGACACAACAACCACAGGAACTCCTATGGATAAAGATGTCTTAAGGTCAGACACCACAGGTGAATAGGAAAAAGATATCAATTTGAAACTTCCCCTGTAGTTTTCTCACATAAATGTAAGAAAAAATATATTACAAGTTTTTCATTATGTCATGTATCATGTAGAAATAAGGCATTTTAAGTGTAAAAATGGCCAAAAACACACACATATCTGGGAAATATAAATCTGAAAAATGGACAGAACCAGGTTTAAATTTCTTGCTTATTTTGTACACATATTAGCTACAAAAAATTTTGTAATGGGATTTTGGATTTCTTATTTAGTTTTTAAGTAGATTAGATTGGACCAAAACTTTACATTTTGCCTTTTTTTTTTTTTTTTTTTAAATTTAAAATTTCAATAAATCAGTTTTAGAATTAAATATCAACAAATCCCTCAGTACGTTTGAGTCCAAGATTGTAAAGTCTGGTATATTGTTTTACCTCCTATCCTGCTTACTTGCAGTTATTCAATAACTCACCCATATGGTTAAAAATGTCACAAAGCCATTCATTTATTTTTAAATGTAAGTTAAATTAAAATCCACTGTTGAGATTAAATCAAACTATGAAAAGTTTGATTTTTTTTTTTTTTTCCATTTCATTCATTTTTCCAATTTTGAACAGGAAGTCAATTAACCTGTTTCTATTATTTATTCAGTTTGGATCAATACTGCATTGTACTCTACAAATGAACAAAATGCTAAATAATAATTTATGAATCTAAATACTTGTTATCTAAAGGTTAAAAAGCCACATTATCGTTTGCATTGTTCGAAGAATAAAGTACATTTGTATCCACTTACAGCATACATGTGGGTACTTTTTTATGTAACACCCAATAGATATTATTTTATTCCTATTCTCAATACAGAAGTAGTAAAGAAACGGGTCTAAAGATGTTTTTAAACTTACCCCACCCCATTAGGCTGACTTTGAGCAGGTAATTCTTGACATGGATGTTAAAAACTTTGACCAGGAGGAGATAGAGATGGAATCCTTCAATGGCCATCCAGCTGAAGGAGCTTAGCAGAGAGAAGTGCAGAGCAATAGCCAGGTAGAAGCAGAGCCACGGGGAAGGCCAAGAAAACGTCCAGATCCCAGTGGCTGTGTTTGGGAGGAAATGCATGTTGAGCAGGAGCAGTGCAATGGCCAGATTCACGTGGATCTTCATTGAGACGTCTGCTCTGACTTTTCTGTGAAACAGTGCAGTGAAAGAATCAAACACTTGTGCTACTAACGATATTTCAAAAGATAAACGATACCTGTTTGTGATGAAGAGCACAATAGACACAACGAGGGCACAAAAGGAAATGCTGCAGCCAACAAATGTGATGTAAGTCAGGTTTTTCTTATCTGCTGGTGAGACTTGAGTGATTTCCTTATTGGATATCTGACCGGCAACACATAAAAGTATACGTTTGGTGTCGTTAATAAAATAGAGCTTACGAATCACTAGAGGTGGGAGATATGTCTAAATTTAGGTAATGTTGTGAAAGTTGCTTTGAAGATACGTGCAATTTAAACATCTCGTGTATCATTTAAAGTAAAACAATTCTACAAAAAGAGCTGATTAAAAATTAAAATGATAAAAGTTCTGTTTCAAATAATGGTGGTGTTTTAACACATTTCCATTGGATTTACACACTCTCGTCGGACTACAATATGGCCCACCGCTACTTTAAATACAACAATTCTATATCTTACCATTAGCACACCAAAAAAGGTGAGATGGTCACAAGAGCAGACGATAGTATTCTGTCCAGGCTTCCACTGGGTCAAACAGCCATCAGTGTCTAATGCTAATAAAAATGAACACATTAAATCAGTCTGTAAATATAGAACAATGCACAAAAAGTTATGACGTTGAAGTTTTAAAATGTGTTTCTTAATTAGGGCACTTACTTTGATTTAAGAAATTCAGAAACACACACTGGGGACTGTGGGTTTGCTGAAGACAATGTCGATAATCCGGTTAACAAAACATTCCTAATTTAATACATGGTGTATTTAATTTACCTGTGACACTGCAGTGAACTTCATGCTTATGTTGACCATTTCTTTTAGCCCGGATACTTGGTTGTCCATCACGCTCACGCCCACCAGAGTATTATTATACAGGTAGTCTGAGGACTTAACCAACACATCCTGAGAAGAAACATCCAATCAAAATACAGTTCCATAATGGTTCATGTTAAATAAATAAACATGACTTACTGCAGCTCTCTGAGGTAAAGAAACCATACTGAAAGCCAGTCTGTGGAATTCATTAACAGGCAATTTCTTTGGCAATTGAACAATTACAGTGCTGGGAAACCATTTTGTTGATACCTACATAAAACACATGCAAAAAAGGTTTCATTTAATTACATATTCAAGGACTTGTCTTGAAAAACAACTATTACCTGACCCTCATTGGCATAAATGTTTAAACCCTCAAATTCTGTAGGTGGGGACTCCATTGCGTACTGAAAAGCAGTAAGGTGGCCTTCAACATGGGTCGTGGGATTGTTCACAGATAAATTGCCAAATTCCGTCTCAAAATCTTGCAACGCACTATGTAAAATAACAACACACAATAGTCAAATACATTTATGTGACTTGACAGCAAAAAATTCTGTATTAAAAATGACTAATTGTAATGTTACCAGAGGTTTACCGACATACCTTATTGTGCCATTTTCCAAACACTCGTTAGTTGCAATCATGCAGTGTATGGGCTCTAGAATTAACATTTCAGATTTTAGTTTATTTTTACTTTTTCAGAGCCATCATTGCTGTTCAATGAGTCAATTATTAACAGGTTTCACAAGCTAATAATTGCTAATCAGGCCTACATCACACCACACAAGAGATGATCGACTAAAAATGAATACTCGTTTGTTATCTTGCCAGAAGATAATAACAACATACCATGCTTGGAACATTTGGGATTTTTGCGACATTGAACTTCGATATTCACACTCAGGATGCAGAACAGGAACCATCTCATCATGCTATTTCAAGACAAAAAAATATAAATGTATTAGAAAAGAAATGGCAAAATAAAAATGTGCCTACCTTAATAGTCACCAAATGTTGATCGCAAAATACAGTTTGAATTTGTGAACCAACGGAATACCAAGAGTAACTGATAAAACTTTGTATCTGAGCTAGAAATATACGAATGTACATGCAAATGTTATATTTCAGAATGTCACAGGATCAGATTATATCAATTTCATTCTCATGGATTTACATAAAGACGGAGGTCTATTCAAAATCTCAAGCAAAACCCTATATTTGGAAACAGACAACAGCATTTAACTTTACCAAACAGCAGGGGGCAGTACTGGATCACAGAAGCACCCGTCAGACAAGCTGCTTGAGAAAGTGATGTGAGACTGTTATAACATGTAATAGAGACACCTACAGTTCTATTTTAGTTCAACTGTTTCATGCAGTTTGGTGTATTTTCTATTAGTTTACGTGACATACACAACATTCCAGCACTTTAAATTGAGCCGGAGAACACAATTTTACGGTAGAATTAGCTGTTTAACTGTCAGATCACAGATTTGTGGAACCAGTTTATGGTTCAAATCTCTGTAATTACTGGACAAATCCACACGCAATAAAAACTGGCACAAAGTTCAGCGTCTTCTCTGTCAGCAATATTTTATTAAATAATGAGTTAGAATAGCCCGGAGCAACCGTTCAACTCAAAAGGCATGACTGAACCTGGTGCAACCACCATTTGGAAAAAAATGAATACCATATGGCTTTATTTCTCAGAAAACACAAGTCCCCATAAACATACTTTTTTTTTTTTAAATAACTTTTCACGCATCAAAACAAAATTGTGCTTTTAACTACTCTTAACCGAAATAAATCATTCAAGCTGTAACCCACCTTAGAAATAAAAATGCCAACACAATAGTAAGCCACTTGCACAAGTGTCCATCAGATGTGGCATATACCAAGGAGATGCACTGGCCCCACTGCTGTTCTGCATATGTCTTAACCCCCTCAGCCAGATAATCAACAAGACTGACCATGGATACTGACTCAGGAATGGGGCCACCATCAGTCACTTCCTCTAAAAGGATGACATCAAGCTGTAGTGCAGTCGAATGGTAACAAAGAGAGGGGATGTAGTTCACACAGAAGGGGTCTCCCTCCCAGAGGGAACAATAGCAGACATTGAGGATGGGTACAAATACCTTGGAATACCACAGGCAAATGGCAACCTCGAAGAGGCAATGAGGAAAGCGGCAACAGCCAAATACCTCCAGCAAGTAAGGCAAGTCCTAAGACGCCAGCTCAATGGCAAGAACAAATCCTGGATGATAAACAGCTACGTCCTGCCAGTGATCAGATACCCAGCGGGCATAATAAGGTGGCCAAAGGAAGAGATACAGAGCACAGATGTTAAGACACGAAAGCTTCTTACCATGCACGGAGGGTTCCATCCCAAATCCATCACCCTGAGACTGTACACTAGCCGTAAGGAAGGAGGCCGTGGACTAGTGAGTGAAGATCCTGTGGGACTTCCAGATACAGACCGACAGAATGCTAATGGCAAACCAGCCAGACATCTTGGTGGTGGATAAGGAGCAAAGGCCGTTGTGGTTGACGTGGCTTCACCAAGTGAAAGCAACATCAGGAGAGAGGAACATGAGAAACTAGAGAAATACCAAGGGCTCAGAGAAGAGGAGAAGGCCTGGAAGGCCTGGAGCACTCAAAGCCCTGACCCCCAAAATGGAGGAGTGGCTACAGCAGATCCCTGGAGGAACATCAGACATGTCAGTCCAGAAAAGTGCAGTGCTAGGAACAGCTAAGATACTGCACATAACCCTCAAGCTCCCTGACCTGAGCTCAGAGATGGATGAGACCACCCGTGGAGGGTGAGAAGGGAATTTTTAATAGGCAAGGCAAGGCAAGTTTATTTGTAGAGCACAATTTGTACACAAGTACACAAGGCAATTCAAAGTGCAGGGGATCATATATATATATATATATATATATATATATATATATATATATATATATATATATATATATATATATATATATATATATATATATATATATATATATATATATATATATATCTCCCAAGTGTTGTCCCAATGAGTCCTAGAGTTGTAAGGAGAGACATGAGACTCTGGATGTCTGAGGCAGGAGAAGTTTATTTACCGTCAGTGAGTCGGCGACTTGAATACTCAACACATTGTGCTAGTATTGGCTATTCAAGCCTGACTATGCTTCCACACACACAGGTTTAAATAGTAGCTAAGAAGGCCAGCTGGCCAAGATAAAATGAGAAGTGCATAGCATACCGCTTCTAGCAGACGAGTTGACCAAGGAAACTGATAATATTAGAGAAGGACAAATTCTGTAACAGTGGGATGATGCCCGTCGCAGATAGAGCTAACCACTGAGAAATGTCAACAATGGTACAAATGGAGGTGCTCTATGCAAGAGATAGAAAATTCTACATTTCCCTCCTCTGAAAACGTAAGGTTTCACAGAAGAAACTTAATTCAAACTAATTGAAAAATAAAATAAGTGGAAGCATACTCAGACCTTTACATTTTACCAACATAAGTTAGACATTAAAATGAATCTCAACCAACAACATAACACATTAGCAAATGGCATGCATCAGACCTAAGTGTTAAATCATCAGTAAAAACAATGAAAGCAGCAATCAATTTCACTCCTTATGACATATTCTTTTACATTTGTTCCAATGCAAAGAACATTAATCAAAATATCACGAACCCTTAGATTTTTTATTTTTATTATTTTAAAGTAGTGTAGTGTCTTTAGTGTAGTCTGTGGTCTTCACACTGAGTATCGCCTCTGCTCAGTGCCTTGAGACAGCATCAAAGTTTTAGGAAGCACAGTTTAATGTTCATCGTTAGATCCATGTAACTGTGACCAGTGTCCAGAGAGGGGAAAGGGGCAAATATCCATCCACAAGACAACGTAAGGATCCAGGAGCTTGGGTGGGGTGGTGGGGCAGAGTTCTCTTTCAAACAGGGATGTAGAAGAACAGGTTGATGAAAACAGGGATCTATGTCCAGAGCAAACCCTTTACTGGTGAAAGGGCATAAGTATTCAAGGGCAGTGGGACAAGGGGGAATGTTTAGGTACATAAGGAGCACTGTCTGGACACAACAGTCCAGGGTTTTCAGCCTGAATCTTGAATCTTTATTTTTTCAGTTGACTTTTTTTTTTCTTCTGCATTATCAAACATCAAACTCAACAAAATTATATCTTGAAATCCTTACAAATATGTTGTATTCAACAACATATACAATAAAACATGCACTGTTTATTCTCAAACAATAAACATAGTTTATTAAATTCTGCCTCAGATTCAAAACACACTTGAGAGGAACCAATAATCAAAAGGTTCAATCAGGTTAAATCAAATCTTTGCAGTGTCTTCTTCATCCTCTTCATAGGAAAACCCTCCCTTTCAAAAAGACAAAATAATATATAACAAAGGAATGAACAGAAAGGTGGACCTGATGGGCTGGCCAAAATGAACAAACAGATGAGGCGACACTGTGCAACTCTGTACAGAGCCATAGGAGCCAGTGCCGACACCACTACCAACCTAAGGACAAACCCATCCCCAGCTAACCTGAGCAAAAGAAAAGCGAAAACGTGACTACCGTCCCACCAGGTCAAACAAAAGCCAAGTTGGCCTGAGTGTGGTTGGGCAGAGCCATGATTGCGCAAGCTATTGGCGACTTAATTGAAGGCTCTGAGCAGGCACACTTAATGCAAACCCTAACTCATATCAATAGACTAATTTTAGTCAAAACAAAATTAGACAACATTTTTCCTTTTTTCACCATCATTTAATCACCATCGCCATCATTTAATATATATTATAGAATAAGTCCTTTTCTGAATCAAATCTTCTAGAAAAAATCACATATGATTGTCTTTGATGAAAATATAGATTCTGAAATGTTTGTTTAGTTTCATTATTTTTATAGGTTTTAGAAGATTATTTAATTTCAAAAACATATATTTTCATCTTCTTGCAGGCCACCTGTGGAAGAAATATTGTCATGTATTACTGCAATCAACCAGCTTGGACTGGTATTATCTTCTTGAGCCACAGTAGTTTCCCTGTCAATAGGAAAACATCACAAATATTACACAAACTGTCGCAACAGCCCCTGCTTCAGGCTCAGACATTCAGTGCATCAAAATGCCTCCAGTACTGTGCCAGTCTCTGCAAAAATGTATCATTATCAACCTGAGAAGAAAATAATCATATTATGTGTAACCAGACACAAAGGATGATAGTTAAAAGTACTTAATCTCAATTAATGAACATTCAATGCAGATTTCAAGTATCAGATGTTACAGTACAGTCAGTCAGTCAGTCAGTTTTAATTCCCTAATCTGGAACAACTGGGTTTTGTTTAGATGTAATTTTTTTTTTAATTTCTTTTACACTTTCCCTACATGTGTTTTGATCTTTTTTTATTAGTTAGTTAGTTATTTTTTATTACTATTTTATTCACTTTCTATTGTTATAAGACAGAGCCAAAATAATTCCTTGTGCTGAGAACAAACGGGCCCTCCTCTTTGTCCCTCCTTGTTTCATTCCTGTGCAGGGCCATGTGCACCTGGATCCACACAGGGAGGAAACGGGACTACACCTTTTGGAGTCATAATTGTGACTTGATCATTTGACTCTCCATTTGATTTGTAACCATTATTTCTTTCACTCTTTTATTCTTATTATGTATCCAAGCAAACACAAATTGTTCCGCTACACAGTATGTGCTACACTGCAGACTCCTCTGACAGACCACATGCACATAATACACCAAGAATGCAAAGAAACAATTAGTCCTGAAACCAAGGCTATGTTATAACAGCTTAGATTCCTTAAAAATGAATCTATTGTCAATTTCAAATAATGACTTCCAAAGAGACTAAGTAGATTAACAATTAAGTATATCTGCATCATCTAATTACCAATATTGCTCAATATCTTATGCATATATTTTATCATAATTTTTCCCTCCTTCTACAATCTGTAAACAAGGCCTTTCTCCAAAGCAATTTCCCCAATTGCCCACAAACGCTGTATAGGCCCTAATATATTTTATCAACGTGTCCAAACTTTGTCCCCAGATTAAATATCCATGTCAACATAAAACTCAGATTAAACTGTCAATAATGCATTATATTTCTCTTCAAAACAAAACCTTGCTTGTGCTTCCCATCCTACCAAAGCTAAAATGAGCCACACCCTCGGGCTGCCAGATCCAAGACCCAAACCAGATGACAACAAACTCAAAAAAAAGGGATTCTCATTAAGTCAACGCCCTCTAAATCTTCACAGTCATGAAATCTGGCCCAGAGCTCGATTTAGTCCTGGTGCAAGCCTCAATTAGTTAACGCTTTGCACTGATGTAATCAGAAATAAACAAAAGATCAAATTATCGGTCCAATATACAATCAGGCCATAAAATGATAGATACACTACCATCTCTGCACTGCTCTTAAGAGGTAAATATAATATATTGAGTTTTGGAAGCTATCTCAAATTAATATTCAAACTATAATCATGATGTGGCTCCTACACCAAACAACTCGAAACTACAGCATAAACTCACTGCAGGTCAAATAACGCTTCGTAAATTGTTCCTTAAAACACGCGTTTATGTGCTTTTACTGCTATTGACAGTTCTGTTTCCATTTCTTATCTGTGCAACTAATCAAAATTGACTGTTTTAGCGCAAAAAAAACCTTTTGTTTTGATTTACATGGCACTTGTTCTTATCTCCCACACATACATGTTCACCGCCACCTGTCTAATCCACAGTGGCCTGATTCACAAACATGACCAGATAATGGGTCTATTCATTTACCCAAACAATAAGTTTAAATACTCATCATTTATTTTTATTTTTTATTTTACATATTTTTTTTAAATAATTGACATACTTTCAAATGTGTAGTTTTGATGTAAAATGTACTGTAAAACTACGCTCATAGATTCATGCCACATTAGTATCACACATATGCACAAGGCAACCAGCCATTCCTCTCACCCTCCTCTGGTGCTGTTAGAATTAGATAAATCAGTCATGACAGCTGGTGAGGCCATTACGTTTTACCAGTAAGCTCATTACAAATGCTATTGAAACCAACAGCTTTTCAAAATAACCTTCTGTAACCTTCACCTATATTGGTGAGCAACAACCAAAGATCTAATAAGCTGCAAAATCGGTCAACATATGCCTGTATAATATTGTTTTTCATAAATGCACTTTAATATGGTGTTAACATGCCTTACTTTTGAATCTGCTAATATATTTCAGCAACTGCACAATCTGTTTCATTTATTTTGAATATCAAGCCTGTAAAACAGCCTACTTTCATCTGCGTAACATAGCCAAAATTAGAAAAATCCTGCCCAGAGATGATGCTGAAAAACTCATCCATGCATTTGTCACATCCAGATTAGACTATTGTAACGCCCTGCTTACAGCGTGTCCTAAAAGCTCTATAAGAAGCTTTCAATTGGTTCAAAATGCAGCAGCAAGATTATTAACAGGTACTAGAAAAAGAGATCATATTTCACCAGTGTTGGAGTCTCTTCACTGGCTTCCTGTTGAGTTTAGAATCAAATTTAAAATCCTCCTCCTGACTTATAAAGCTATAAACAATATGGCCCCATCCTACCTCAAAGATGCAATAGTAGCGTACCATCCAAACAGAGCTCTTCGTTCTCAAAATGCTGGACTATTGTTAGCCCCCAGAGTCTCTAAAAGCACAGTAGGAGGTCGAGCATTTAGCTACCAAGCTCCTGTGTTATGGAACCAGCTCCCTGCTCATGTAAAAGAGGCCGACACAGTCTCTACATTTAAGACCAGGCTCAAAACGTTCCTCTTTGAAATAGCTTATGGTCAGGCCAGTTAGGAATAGAAATAAAAACCTACAGTTTTAGCTATGCTGCCCTTGGAGCAAGTCTGCTGGGGGAAGTATGGCAGATTGAACACTATCCTCTGGTTCTTCCTACTTTACCTATCAACAATATTTAATATTACTTCAACTGTAGTCTGTTCATTGCTGTTCACATGTTTCTCTTTCTCTCCACTTCCCCCGTGGAGTGGAGACTGTTTCAGGCGCTGCGCTGCTCCAGTGACCACCCCACCCCACCTGTCTGGACGATCTATGCACCACCCGCCTGGACAGCTGGATTAGCCATACCTCGTCTGCCTGGACGAACTCCTTCTACTTTAGATGAACTGTTCCTCATCTCCTGCTGGAGGATCTCTCTACACTGGTGGACTGCTCCTCGTCCGCCTGGAGGAACTCTTTAAAGCCACCTCCCTCTTGAGTGGTTCTGGCTCCACAGTCCAAGTGGATGCATCAGTCCTAGTTCATCTGCAGCCTGTCCGTCCGTGGGAGTAGGATCTCTCCTTCACTGTGGTTCTCCCCGAGGTTTCTACTTTTTCCCATGGGGTTTTTTGTAGTTTTCCTCGCCGCGAAGGAGGGTCAAAGGACAGGGGCATTCTGGGACAGTTATCTGAACTGCTTTCTACCTGTGGCCCATCGAGGCAACTGTTGTTGTGATTTTGGGCATTATAAAAATAAATTGATTTGATTTGATTTGATTTTATTTGAATATCTCACCACTCGCCATCAACAGAGACATAAACACTCAATTCATAAACACATTTAAATGTATCATTTTAGAATCTGTCTTTTACCACTTAAATGTAGCCTATTCTTCTTTCAAAGCTTAATTTTAACAGTGGCATCTAAATGTGCAACCACAGCTGTATTTGTTAAAGGACACATATTATGCTACATATTATGCTACAATTACTTTTTTTTTTTTTTTACCAATGTTCCATCATCAACAACACACATCAAGTTGTTCTCAGTTGCATTCACGCTGTTTTGAGGAACGTTTATCAGAAAATCATCCCCCCTCCGAGCGTCAAAAACACTTCCTTCTGGGACGTATTTTCAGATTTCATGTGTTACTAATTAAAGAATCTTCTGCTGTTTTAAGTCTTTAAATTAGGCATGTCCAAACTCAGGCCCGGAGGCCAAATGCGGCCCTCAGACCAATTTTTCTTGGCCCTTAGGCTTCCTGGTGAACTGGCCCACATTGTCCTGATAAGTACTATTTACAGCACTTTCTACAATTCCAACCTAAATAACTAACATTTTGGTGCAACACAGACCTGATATTAAGGCAATGAGACTGAATGTAGATGTGGTGGCGCTTAAAACATCAGATAAATGCAGCTTTTTTTAACGCTTCGCGATTGATTTATGGCCCTCCGCTTGGTCTATATTTCAATATGTGGCACTCGATGGAAAAAAGTTTGGACACCCCTGCTTTAAATCATCGCCAGACTTGTTCGAAGCATTTCTGCCTCTGAACACGATAACTGTAACTGCTCATCCGCACCATCGTTTGACGGCTAACTTCACTCCTCCACACCAGTTCTGTCCATATGGTGTTTTAAGTTAGTTCAAACTTTTATTTATCTATTTTTAATTTTTTCGGCTTGATATTTTAATCTCATTTTCCTGTGGCTGCCTCCTATTACTCTCATTATGCTTTATATTTTTGTCAGCATAAAACCACCAGAGCACATAGTTTGTGAAATTAATTCACAGATAACAGCAACATAGCTTTTCTTTATTCTGATGTTAATATTTGTATTGTGTCACAAGTTTAAATTATCAGGCTGTTTTATTTCTCGAAAACCTTCAAAACTATACAAATTTTCTGAAGTGGGTCCCCCCTTTGCTGGAAGAACATAAACTGTTTAAGTCCTGCCTCTAAGACATTGTATGGCAAAATGGTGTTATAAGACCTCAGACAGTGGATATGAGAGCAGGTGTCAGCCCTAAGCCCAGGTGAACACAGCCCTTGTGCAGCAGCAGAGACAGTTCAGTGGGGCCTTGGAGCAGCAGCAGCAGCAGAGGTGGTGGTGTTGGAGGCTTTGATTCAGTTCAGTCATTTGACAGGAGGCCAGCGTGGAGGAGCCCAGTCCACAGAGCACTTTCAGACCCAGGACAGTCTTTGGTTCTAGTTCAGTTCAATTCATGTTTCATCAACAGCAGCAGAGCCAGTCCCAGTCATGTGACCATTCAGTCGAGAGCTGGAGGAGGACGAGGCACCCAGGGAGCCACTGCACTCAAACCAGGCCCACCCAGACACACCAGGCATCAAACCCATCTCAGATTCCACACACATTATTTAAAATACTAGCAGTCCAAAACTTGAGAGAACTTTTTTATTTTCTTATTTTTTACAATAATTATGGAAATAAAATACTGTAAGCACTGGAATTATATTTAGGATCTGCACAACTTCAGCACGTGGAGGTTAAATATCTAAACATCTCCGCCTATCAAGTGTCAGTGAAGTTCCCAAAGAAAAAAAAGCACAAAATAAAGTCAAGCTCATCCAAATAATGCATTTCTCTTTTAAAATGCCTTATACATCATTTAGCTGTACCACTTTAACTGTTTATTACCCTCACACATATTGAGTAAGTTTGGGACAAAAGTACTTAATTTTGATCTTGTTAAACTTTCAACACGAAAAGTCTAATTGACAATTTGTAAAGTAACTATACTTTCTCTGAAGATATTTGTGTTTTTTAAAAAATATTATTATTTTGAATCTAAAACCACTCAATTCATAACTTGATTCAACGTTAACTCAAAGTTAAGACACGTTTATCTACAACCTATTATTTTTAGTATGATTATTTATTCTGGTGCATGGTAAGATAGTCAAGAAACCCAACTGCTTGAGCTAAACCTGTAGTTTTAACAGTTCAGTATCTTCAGCCTTCAGCAGACTTCACAGCAGTAAATCAACCGTAGCCTAAGTCAGAGGAGAAGAAAAGGAATGGCTTCTCATTTGAAACTCAAGACAATTTGCTTTTTTATTTTTTTTATGTACTGTTTTCAAAATAATTATCCAATGAGGAAAATCCACAAATACCAATACAGACCATTTAAATGAATGGCTCAAACTCACTACATTACAATCCGCAGTAGTATTATCTGCATACCGCATAAAAAGCACCTGCCTGCTGCCATCTCATTAAAGCAACATCATGCAGCTTTTTGGTGGTGTCATATCGTCTGCATGATTCCATGGAAACAAAGTTAAAACCATAGCAACTGCCATGCATCAGCCTCTCAATGGAGACAGATATGTCCCATGACACAGCCATAGACTATGGAATATTATAGCTAAAGGAACACTGTTTCCATGGAAACAAGCAGCAGGAGGGTCCTCCAGGCCAAGTACGAGTCAGGTTTGTGGAGATACAAGCCCACTCAGTGGGTAATTTTGGTGTTTGTTTTTGCTCTGATCTGATCTCAAACCCTGCAATAATATCATTAAACCAAGCAGTAAAGAAGACCACATCAAATACTTACAATAAGCGCCCCACTACTGCACTAGTACACACTAGACCTCTTGGAACTCAGCTCTTAGTATTGTGTCCAGTACTTCATAACAGCCATAATAATATCAGCAATTATCATCACGTAGTGTTCAAAAATGTAAAAATATCTGATACAATAAATATATATATTTTTTTAATGTCACCTATACCAATGAAGGTAACTTTTATTATTAATACAGAAACCATTTGTTTGTTTGATCTTACATTAGGCTACTTTATAAAATAATATTCTGCAGTGTGTCTTTTCATATAATATTTATCAAAGATTTCCCTTTTGAACTTTTGTTTGTTCGTTGAACCCAGTTGTAAAAGCTGTACTCACAAGTCGCTGCAGTGGACGATGTGCAATAGTGAAGTAAAATGTGACAAGTTATTTAAGGGTCATCTCTTTATCTCGATCCTCATCCTCTGTGGCTCCTGTAAAGCAACATTACAGAGCAGCATCAATTCTCAAAATATTACACATTTTCATTGAATATCATCATAAACGCCGTCATCAATAAACACAACTATTAGTTATTAATTTATCATGCTGCACTGAGTTATTTCCATAGCCTCTTATCCTCAGCAGAGCTTTAAAACGTGTCAGAAATACCTTCTCCAAAGTCTTTTTATATGTGTGGTATTCATAAACCACCTGTTGTTAATTTGTTACAATAATAATGCCCTTTTATTCCCAGAGAGCAGTTTTAGCACACCGTTACTGTAACATACTACCCATTTTAGCAGATTGTTGTAAGCCTTGTATTTAGTTTGTTTTATTTTCAACATAAAACAAACATGTGCTCAAGGACCTTCAGCGGACACACAGAACAGACACGAGCAGCAGTCAGCAGCAGTCTCCTTAAAATCTTTAAAACTCTGTATCCTCATGATACTCAAATATATTTCACTTAAACTTCAGTTTATTACTTCCCTTACCTTGTCATGATTGGCAGCTGTTTGCAGACTATTAAATAACCCATTCACAGAGGTGGCCAGTATAAAAGCTAAACTTTCCAATCAAGCCTATCACTTCTTCCCCGTGTCACGTTTAACCCTATATTGCATTTGTTATTGTTGTTGACAGCCCTCTGACACTATGTGAATATGTGCGACTGTCAGCAGGCTGTGAGGGCCAGACCAGAGCCAGTCTGAGACAGTAGGCTACAGAATGATTTAGCATGGGTTACACTGGTGTTTGACTGGTGACTGAGGTTAGACCCGTTGTAAATGTAATGTGACTTATCTCTGACAGAAACATAAAAGTGCAACATATAAAAAGCCATGCAAATAAAACAAAAGCCATGCAGACAAGACAAACATATATCGATGGAAATAAAAATCTACTGCAGCATCCAGAAATATGGCCAATTTCATTATTTAAAAAATATATATATTATTTGTCTGTATGCATCAAAATGTTCTCAACTGATTCTGGAGTTCCATGGTTTGTTTTAGAGTGCAATACACCCAACAGTGACTTCCTATCACACGGTGTATCCAAACAACAATATGGCTGTCATGAGCTTAGTGCCTCCTCCCTCGTGTGTGTGTGTGTGTGTGTGTGTGTGTGTGTGTGTGTGTGTGTGTGTGTGTGTGAGCGTGCGTGCGTGTGTGTGTGTGTGTGTGTGTGTGCGCGTGTGTGTGTGTGCTCCTGAGAGTGAGTGGAGCTGATTGGCACACGTGTACCGCATCCACTGATCAACCGCAGCAGTTTAAAGCCTGAAGTAAAAGCAAAGATACATCAAAGAAAAAGTATCCACTTCAAAATGTACTAGGTATCAAAAATGACCAAAGTACAAGACTTTAACTTTTATTAGTTACTTTCCACCTCTGGACATAATCTACCCAGGTCCTCACACCAGTCTGTGGTCACAGTCCATTAACTGTGAAATGAAACCCTCTAAAACTCCCGTTGTGGTATTTGTTTAATTGACATAGTAATTCATATTAAAATATTATTCAGCCCATTGTTTAACATTAAAATGAATATTAAACAATCTGTTGGCTATTGAGCTCGGGATCGGGCAGTTTTTTCTATGTGAGTTTAGGACATCAACAACAAGCATGGCAGTTTTCCATGGTAACGGCTGTCTTTATTTAATTTTTTTTTTTTATTGCTCCATAGGCCAGAGTTAGCCAAAAACTCACTGTCTTCCCTTACTCATTCTTCCTGACTCATTTTCTAGTTTACACCTCAAATGATCTCTGACTTCACAGCATAAGTACCTGCATCAGTAAATATGAAACACAAACTGTACACACAGCCTACACCTCACTGTCCTGTAACTTTCCTCACTCACTATTATGAACTCCGCCTTCACAGAGTACACAGCCCCTGGCTCTGTGCCCCGCCCTGTTCCCTGAATACCCAGTCGACCAATAACAGTCAAGACCTGACGGTCCTTCCTCGACCAAAACTGAACGCCACAATGAGCCGATCACACCACATACATTTGAAAAATTCTACTATTCCTCTAGAAATTGATTCTAGGCTTGAGTAGGAAATGTAAAGTGTCGACCTCCTTTAAGCCAAACCAGTATTACAACTTTGTAAGTACTAAACTGATAAAAACCCACTGTAAAGGCCTTTGCCTTTGCCTCTTTAAAAAGAGATGGAAAAATATTCGCACTTACCAGATCAGCTGTATGTAGATTAAGTCGTCCGTGACGCCAAAACAGTTAGGGAACCACTCAGAAATGTCAACAGTGGTACAAATGGAGGTGCCCTTGTTAAGACTATGAACAAGATAGAAAATTCTACAACACATGTTATGGCCTGGCCTGTTCTAAACCACCAAATCGAGAAGTGTTCTTGTGTGTATCATAATTTGGTTTGCTACTGTTTGTTGTTGTTGTCATTTAGTTTAAACTGTAATTTACTAAGTAAAAATAACTAACTAATGTGCAGTGACATTTTGTCAAAAAACTTGTTTAGGAGTTAGCCATCTCATTATCAACTTCTTTGTACGTTAAAAAAGCTCTGACCATGTATGAGACCACCAGTGTTGAGTGTAAATAGGTTACTTTTACTTAGTTACAGTAATTCAATTACAATTTTAGTACTTTAGTAGTTTAACGCATTACTTTGAGAATATTTGTAATTAAATTACTACTAACAAAATACTACTTAATACTACTAACAAAAAAATACTTTTGTAGGACCTGAAGAGCCAAACTATTGCTGACCTCAAGAAATCTTGTCCATGTTGGACAAGATGCCCGGCAGGTGAACCAGAGTTTATGGGCTTTGCCCCCCCGAACCCCCACAGTGCAACTGTGGTCAGATAAAAGACTTATCTGTTTGACTGAATAACCTGAACATCTTATTCATTAACTCACTTTTATAGGATCAATTTACAATGTGTTATTTTGTGAATGTTCTTTTGTTGATTCAAATGTTTTCTGAATTTTTCTGTCTTATGAACAGTTCAGGTCCTAATATGCATTTCAACGGACATCGAGACGTTTCTTCGAAACGTCTCGATCTTCAAACAGCGTCCGGATGACAACCCCTGAAACCCTTTCTACGATGAACCACACCTGGACAAATGAGGGTTTACATTGACGACATTTCAACGGACAATGATAATCCCCTTTAACTTGGTTAATGGTCACACAGTGGAGGTCTGTTTAATGTCTTGGGGGTCAGGAGGTCATACATCCTGGCACACACACATCTGAGTCAGGTCAAGTCTCTGATTGGTTGGAAGTCGGCGCCACAGCGTAAGACACTGACAAGCTAAAAACCCCATGCACCGAGCAGCTTCGAGTTAGTTCTTCTTCGGAGCAGACAGGCAGAAAGAAACTGAGTTCCGAGCAACTTGAACCTTCACCAAGCGCGGCCAGGCCCAGCCTCTTTCCAGTGCGAATCCTAACGGGAACCCGCGCACAGGAGAGCACCATCCAAGCCCTCCTAAAACCGAGGAACACAGAATCCAAAGTCTGAGAGCACCTCGTGCTTATCAGCTCAGCTATGGGGAACAAAGGGGCTGAGGCCTCTCTCGCCCAAGATCTGCGCCCGTCTTTCATTTACTGGAGGCAACTTCAGAGGAAAATCTTCCAGGCCGCAGCCGTGTCCTCTGCAGCCCAGAGCTAAGGCTCTGCATCGAACCCTGAGGTCACATGGATTTCACAGACACAAACTGGCTTTAATAAATTTTAATTGTTAGATTTAACTCCAACACATCACTAGATAGACCCAGAACAACCTTGTCTAGATTTACATCTTTGACTAATTTGAATATTTAATCACCATATTTATCTGTTTGTATGTTAATCAATAAATCTCCATAAAACACAGTTGGTAAAGTGTTATTTTATTTCCAGAAAAGAAGTCAATGTCACTGTTACGTTCTAACAATCTTCAGATTGACCAACCTTTAATTATTAGTAATAATCAATGTTCAATTGTTTATTCATAATTATTGGTTTTGATATATTGATTGACTATATTGATATTAAGATAAGAATTAAATGAATTTAACCGCACACTCACCAACAGCTGTGTGACATGCCTTAAATTCAATCCAATTCCTTAATCACTATTCCCTCTCATCCCTCTCATGTTGGGAGGGCATGATAGCACCACATGTTTGGTGTGAGGAGATAATGAAACTATAAACCTTCATCTTCAGGAAACAGCCTGAACAACATGTTTACTGTTCTCAAAACCCATAGACATGACTTCTACTTTCAGAAAAACACCTCAGTTAGTCTTTCAAAGTAACTTACCCAACACTGGAGTCTACTCTTCTAATCTTAGCATGAAGATTAACATTTACAAAATTTAAAAATGTAGAAAACTTGACATATAACAGTAAAGTGAAGTTAAAACCATTCCATATTTCCAAGGGGTACATGAAATGTAAAAGGTTCTACATAATCTACACTTGTTACCAATATTATGAAGATTTGTGACCACCAGGGACATGTGAGCTCAGTGTTTCGGTGCTTGTTCTTGATGCTTTACCCATCTTTAACACAGACAACACAAACCATACGAGGATGAACAATCCTGAAAACAGAGCACAGTCACAAGGAAGTAGGTGAGATGCAGTCAGGGCCATGCAAATCATACAACTATCAGTAACAAAATAACAGTTATATAAAGAACACTGGGAAGCTACACAAATCAGCTTAGTCAGAAACAAACAGTGTACCATTGTACCATGAGCTCATTTGAATTGAAGGGGACAGGTGTAAATGAGAATCCATAACAAACCTTGTAGAGGATTCAGGATGCAAAAGGCGTAGAGTCCAACTGTGGTGAGTGTGCCGTATGAGAAAAAGATGAGGCCCCAGGTGGTACCAAGCAAAGTCATGACTCCCAACAGGGTGCAGATGTCCTTCTTAGCTCGGTTACAGTCATTTGGCCCAAACTAACAAAATGAATTGTTAATCGTTATACATGTGGCTTTATTATTATTTTTAAATGTAAATCCATTTTTTGTCACCTGTTTGCTCTTGCGCATTCTCACAATATTTCTGACAGTCACCATTAACAGGCTCAAGTTGAAGACAAAAACCAGACCAAACAGGCCCAGTGTAGTCACTCTATTAATTTTGTCATCGCGAATGAAGCAGCTGAAATATAATAAGGCCATGTTAAAGAAAGATATCAAAACATAACAAACTATTACAAAACAATGAAGTCATATATTACTCACATCTCAGTGGAATTAGACTGGTCCATAGACACAGAACCATACACATCTCTGTTTATGATGACCACTATTGACACAACAACCACAGGAACTCCTATGGATAAAGATGTCTTAAGGTGAGACACCAAGGTGAATAGGAAAAAGATATCAATTTGAAACTTCCCCTGTAGTTTTCTCTCATAAATGTAAGAAGAAATATATTACAAGTTTTTCATCATGTCATGTATCATGTAGAAATAAGGCATTTTAAGTGTAAAAATGACCAAAAACACACACACATCTGGGACATATAAATCTGAAAAATGGACAGAACCAGGTTTAAATGTCTTGCTTATTTTGTACACATATTAGCTACAAAAAATGTACTGAGAGGATTTTGGATTTCTTATTTAGTTTTTAAGTACACTAGATTGGACCAAAAATTGACATTTTTCCTCATTTTCACTTTTTGACTTAAATTTTCAATAAATCAGTTTTAGAATTAAATATCAACAAATCCCTCAGTACGTTTGAGTCCAAGATTGTAAAGTCTGGTATATTGTTTTACCTCCTATCCTGCTTACTTGCAGTTATTCAATAACTCACCCATATATGGTTAAAAATGTCACAAAGCCATTAATTTATTTTTAAATTTAAGTTAAATTAAAATTAAATTATTAATTCAAAAATTAAAATTAAAATCCACTGCTTGCTGAGATGAAATCAAACTATGACAAGTTTGATATTTTTTTTTTTTTCCCATTTCATTCATTTTTCCAATTTTGAACAGGAAGTCAATTAACCTGTTTCTATTATTAAGCCAGTTTGGATCAATACTGCATTGTACTCTACAAATGAACAAAATGCTAAATAATAATTTATGAATCTAAATACTTGTTATCTAAAGGTTAAAAAGCCACATTATCGTTTGCATTGTTCGAAGAATAGAGTACAATTGTATCCACTTACAGTACACATGTGGGTACTTTTTTATGTAACACCCCATAGATATTATTTTATTCCTATTCTCAATACAGAAGTAGTAAAGAAACGGGTCTAAAGATGTTTTTAAACTTACCCCACCCCATTAGGCTGACTTTGAGCAGGTAATTCTTGACATGGATGTTAAAAACTTTGACCAGGAGGAGATAGAGATGGAATCCTTCAATGGCCATCCAGCTGAAGGAGCTTAGCAGAGAGAAGTGCAGAGCAATAGCCAGGTAGAAGCAGAGCCACGGGGAAGGCCAAGAAAACGTCCAGATCCCAGTGGCTGTGTTTGGGAGGAAATGCATGTTGAGCAGGAGCAGTGCAATGGCCAGATTCACGTGGATCTTCATTGAGACGTCTGCTCTGACTTTTCTGTGAAACAGTGCAGTGAAAGAATCAAACACTTGTGCTACTAACGATATTTCAAAAGATAAACGATACCTGTTTGTGATGAAGAGCACAATAGACACAACGAGGGCACAAAAGGAAATGCTGCAGCCAACAAATGTGATGTAAGTCAGGTTTTTCTTATCTGCTGGTGAGACTTGAGTGATTTCCTTATTGGATATCTGACCGGCAACACATAAAAGTATACGTTTGGTGTCGTTAATAAAATAGAGCTTACGAATCACTAGAGGTGGGAGATATGTCTAAATTTAGGTAATGTTGTAAAAGTTGCTTTGAAGATATGTTAAATTTAAACATCTCTTGTATCATTTAAAGTAAAAAAAATTCTACAAAAAGAGCTGATTAAAAATTAAAATGATAAAAGTTCTGTTTCAAATAATGGTATATGGTGATGTTTCTGCAGTTCTACCTGAACTAATACATTTAAAGACACGTTTTAACACATTTCCATTGGATTTACGCACTCTCGTCGGACTACAATATGGCCCACCGCTACTTTAAATACAACAATTCTATATCTTACCATTAGCACACCAAAAAAGGTGAGATGGTCACAAGAGCAGACGATAATATTCTGTCCAGGCTCCCACTGGGTCAAACAGCCATCAGTGTCTAATGCTAATAAAAATGAACACATTAAATCAGTCTGTAAATATAGAACAATGCACAAAAAGTTATGATGTTGAAGTTTTAAAATGTGTTTCTTAATTAGGGCACTTACTTTGATTTAAGAAATTCAGAAACACACACTGGGGACTGTGGGTTTTCTGAAGACAATGTCGATATTCCGGTTAACAAAACATTCCTGATTTAATACATGGTGTATTTAATTTACCTGTGACATTGCAGTGAACTTCATGCTTATGTTGACCATTTCTTTTAGCCCGGATACTTGGTTGTCCATCACGCTCAAGCCCACCAGAGTATTATTATACAGGTAGTCTGAGCACTTAACCAACACATCCTGAGAAGAAACATCCAGTTAAAATACAGTTACTTCCATAATGGTTCATGTTAAATAAATAAACATGACTTACTGCAGCTATCTGAGGTAAAGAAACCATAATGAAAGTCACTTTGTGGAAATCATTAACAGGCAGTGTCTTTGGCAATTGAACAGTTACAGTCCAGGGAAACCATTCTGTTGATACCTACATAAAACACATACAAAAAAGGTTTCATTTAATTACATATTCAAGGACTTATGTTGGAAAAATAAAGCTTACCTGACCCTCACTGGCATAAATGCTTAAACCATTAAAATCTGGAGCTGGAGACTGTAGGGGTATTTGGTAAAGAAATACAGTAAGGTGGCCTTGTACATAGGTCATGGGATATTCCACAGAAAATGTGTCAAATCCAGTCTCAAAATCCTGCAACGCACTATGTAAAATAACAACACACAATAGTCAAATACATTTATGTGACTTGACAGCAAACAATTCTGTATTAAGAATGACTAACTGTAATGTTACCAGAGGTTTACCGACATACCTTATTGTGCCATTTTCCAAATACTGGTTAGTTTCATTCATGCAGGCTTGTGTATCTAGAGTCCATATTAACATTTCAAAGTTTACTTTATTTTTACTTATTCAGAGCCATCATTGCTTTCAAATGAATCGATTACTAACAGGTTTTACAAGCTAATAATTGCTAATCAGGCCTACAACACACCACACAAGAGATGATCGACTAAAAATGAATACTCGTTCATTATCTTGCCAGAAGATAATAACAACATACCAAAATTGGAAACACAATGAGGCTGTTCTTGAATTGTGATATTCACATTCACACTCAGGATGCAGAACAGGAACCATCTCATCATGCTATTTCAAGGCAAAAAAATATAAATGTATTAGAAAAGAAATGGCAAAATAAAGATGCAATCAACTAAAAATGTGCCTACCTTAATAGTCACCAAATGTTACTTGATCGCAAAATACAGTTTGAATTTGTGAACCAACGGAATACCAAGAGTAACTGATAAAACTTTGTATCTGAGCTAGAAATATACGAATGTACATGCAAATGTTATATTTCAGAATGTCACAGGATCAGATTATATCAATTTCATTCTCATGGATTTACATAAAGACAGAGGTCTATTCAAAATCTCGAAAGCAAAACCCTATATTTGGAAACAGACGCTTTTGTTTCCAACAGCACGTAACTTTATCAAACAGCAGGGGGCAGTACTGGATCACAGAAGCGTCCGTCAGACAAGCTGCTTGAGAAAGTGATGTGAGACTGTTATAACATGTAATAGAGACACCTACAGTTCTATTTTAGTTCAACTGTTTCATGCAGCTTGGTGTATTTTTTATTCATTTACGTGACACACACACAACATTCCAGCACTTTAAATTGAGCCGGAGAACACAATTTTATGGTAGAATTAGCTGTTTAACTGTCAGATCACAGATTTGCGGAACCAGTTTATGGTTCAAATCTCTGTAATTACTGGACAAATCCACACGCAACAAAAACTGGCACAAAGTCCAGTGTCTTCTCTGTCAGCAATATTTAAATAATAAGTTACAATAGCCTGGAGCAACCGTTCAACAAGGCATGATTGTTGTCAGTTGAAAGGACTTGAGATATGACAAGTTTGTGGAACCATCCTGAACAAATGATGATTAGGTTCAACATTTGTGGATTTCTATTTTGGATATTTCTTTCAAAAACCTCACAAAATAATTTATATTGTCCTCAGATTATGACATGAGCAAATTGTTGTATATGAACGCAACCTATTGGATTCAAGCTCCAAAGAGCTCCAGCTAAGGACCAACATTAAAAAAAAAAAAATTGTATTAAATAAATGGTATTAATTTCCGCAAAAATCATCAACAAAATACAAGAAATTCACTTTAAAATTCTGCACAAATATTACCGTACAAACAAATTAATACAAACAGATTCTTACAGCTCAATCCAAATTTTCGTCTAGCTCATCCCGAAATGATAACCAGCACCACCTACTGGAAATAATGTATACATATGCATATTTCACTTACATACCAAATCAAATAGTTGTTTTGTCTTTCTGTGATAATTCTTTACAGGATAAAAGTTAGTTTACAGTAAATTAGCACTCACATTTACTTTCTATTGTTAGTTATATGTATTCCTTTATATCGGAATGTCTGCTTTGTATATATGATCTCTGTACATCTCAGAGAAGTTAGAATCACTGGTTTGTGGTGATGGATGAAATGATTTTTGATGCTTTCAGGGGAAAACACTGGAGCATGCTCACCTGGATGAAGACACCAGTTAAACAGAATGGCTCACTTCCACAAGATGTTCATACTTATTATGAAGAGCTAGAAAGCCCCACTGTCCTTGAATACAACATTTCAACTGACACAAATGGACTTGACCAAGTGCACTAAAGCTACAGCCCTGGTATTATGTTAAAGGTGCACTGTGTAACCACTACCTTGTTTCTGTGGAGATGTTAATGTTATTGAATAAAATATATTTATGTATAGATTTATTTTATATATGCATTTATTAATTTACAAACCTTTGTATTGCAAAAAAGTACAATGGAAAAAAACATGCATTACTTATTATTACTTTCCACAGATCTAAACTTTTTGGAGACAAATAGGTGAACATTTTAATAACCTTTTTTGTGCCTTTCACTGTATGACAAAACAAGAAGCATGGATAGTACTTCATTACATATTCAAGTAATATGGACACTGCAAGCATTTATCAGTGTTTCCCTCATGTACGTTCATACATGAGTAGAATTAATTTACTTTGTTATAATTACTTGCCAAACATTTTAAAAATATTTTACTATAAGTTATAGTAGTTTTATGACACATTCCTTTTTTTCTAGTCAAAGTAATAGGATTTATCACGTCAGTAAATTTTGTTAACTCTTAACCCTGTGACAAAACCTTTCTGCCGAAAACATCCTGCACCTTACCTCTAAGCATGATTTGTTTTTCCATTTTGTATGATTTGTTCTTTAGAAATGCTACACTTTTTATATTTTCATTTTTAAATGCGTCTGATTTCCTCATGTATCACTCTTCAATGCCCAGAGTTTCCAGCAGAGGGCAACAGGGCTCATCAATGCAATGACCACGTGTGCGTGTGCGTGCGTGTATGTATATGCGTGTGCGTGTACTCAGCTGATGTGAGTTGCACAGAACGCATGGAGTATGTCTTTCTTTGCTGCTGTCCCTCCCCACTTCAACCTCCATCCGTCCGGGTTGATAAGACCTTTAATGGACAATGAAGTGAATTCTCTGAGTGAGCCTAAACCACACTGGAGATCCTCTACAAAATAAAACTCATTCATTGTCATTGTTGTTAAAGTGCACATGAAAGGTTTATGTTTCTCTAATTATGAATTCGTTTGGTGGAACAGTAGCCTTAATTTGGCAATAAATCAAAGTTTTTAAGCTATTTCAGTTTGTGATGAAAAGTAAACTAGTGGCACTGAGCTCTGTTCTGTAAAACGAGGTTGAAGTGTGTTAAGCACACAACCGGTGTCTGTGTGCATGAGGGGTAGGACCTCTTAAGTTATTCGAATTTCTGGCTGCTCCTTTTGAACACCACTGTATTCTCTTTCATTCTATGGTATGTAATGGCAACATTTCTTTTAACTGACACAATGCTTAAAAAAAGTCACGCATCACACTAGGCGACAGAGAATTCCATCCATTTATAGTACTATATTATATTATAGTATATTATAGTATTTTCACCAACATTATTATTAATATACATTTTATTTGTATGCAATAACTAATTAATCTCGTGCTTTTCTTTGACGCAGTTCAAATGAACAGCTTTGTATTTTGAAAATCGGAATCCGTTCTACTTCCCGTGACGCTTCGTCACTTGACGTCGCGGCGTAACCACGTTAGGTGCTCAAACAGATCGACGAGCTGACCACAAAGTCTTGCACTCCGAGGAAGCAACATCACACGCACGCCAGTAGGACACAACAACAACACGGGTTAATTGCAACTTAACGGCTTCATCTCTGGATTGAAACATAAAGGAAGACGTTATTTTTGTATACAATATTGATTTGGATGGGAACAAATCGCGTTTATCCACTGCCCACTCGCTGCTGGTCATTGCTGAAGGAGTCGTCCAAGTCTGGTGAACTTTGTCACTTACCAACTTTTATCTCAGGGTACATCGGGTATTTACTCGCCGCCAGTCTTCGTTTTCACATAAGAAAACTATTTATTTAAAACATAACAACAGTAAATGACATGCTAACGTGTTATAAATTACCTTTTGTCGTATGTTTTGCTTGTCAGGTGCACCAAAGCTTAGTGCATGAAACCAAACAACGACTGTGAGATTCATTTGAAAACGAAGTGCACTTTTCGAAGTATCATTAACTGCACTTTTTTTTACCATTTTTTTCTTGTTCAATAATATTTTTTTCTTCGTGTGAGTGAATACCTTCAAACATCAATGTTAACGGAGAGCCCGACTGCTTCTCAATGACAAATCTGGACTCGCGCCTCATTTCAACATGGAAGCTTACCTCTAAAGACTCCACTTCGACAGGGAAACTTTATTTTAGTGCTTCAGCGGCAGCTTTTGTAATCAAGGCTGCGTAAACAAGAATTAACGGGCTGAGAAGTGGACGACAGCGGCGTTAGTGACAGACGGGACTGGACCGAAGAAGCGCCACTGCCATGGCCCCCTGCTCACGAGACAGCTGCCTCTGGTTGCTCTGGAGACGGAGCCTCCTCGTGCTCTGGCTGTGCGCGGTCCTAGGAGCGCGCGGGACAGAGGATGACAGCACGTTCAACGCGGAAGTAAGTCTAAAATACTTACATTGTAATAATACATTATGTTGAATGTAATACTTTTACTTTAGAAATAAATGAAGAACACTGGGCAAAAGAGCAAAAATAAAAGATTGCAAATATGTGAAGCATGTAAATATTATCAGCTTAGTTTGATTTAAAAAAAATCTATCTTCCTTGCCTACATTTTTCTACTGGCCTATTTTATAGCATACTGTTCCTCCACATATTTTTCAGATAACAACTTTAGTTTATCAACTCCTAATCATATGTTATGTTTTCAAAATATGAATCCCCTCATGAAATCTAATAATCATATTTTATATCAATAATAATAATAAATATAGCAGCGGCAATGATCGCCCTCGCTCACGCCACGCCGCCCGCAACGCCAAAGGCCAATTTCCTCCTCATAAAATACTTGCTGTTTAATCCGCTACCGCGCCTCCACCTGCTCATATTTCATTGAAAATGTGTAAAAATTGGTCAAAGTTTGCGCCGCGCGCACAAAGTCTGTAATACTTGTGCTAAAATCCTGGATAATCTTTAGATGGCCCACTCCTCAAGATCATTTTCACCAAATTTCAGGATGGTCGTGGCTTACGCCCGAGGAGGAGTGCGTTAAAGTACAAAGTTTAATTTGAGCGACTTTGAGTTTTTCCCATAGGAATAACATGGGGTTTTTCTGTCTTTTGTAAAATGTTGGCAAAGTATGCTTCACTGACGGAGACCATGATACCTTTCTTAATAATTTGGATAACTTTTTAGTGCCCCACTCCTCAGGATGATTGTCACCAAGTTTTCTGATTGACGGGCTTACGCTCGAGGACTCCAGTTCATTAAAGTACAAAGTGAAATTTGAGAGATTTTGCGATTTTCCCATAGGAATAACATGGGGTTTTTTCGGTCTTTGTAAAATGTTTAGAAAATAAGCCAAAGACGGAGACCGTAATACCTATCCTGATAATTTGATAACTTTTGGTGCCCTACTCCTCAGGAAGATGTCCACCAAATTTCAGTTGTCGGGCTTACGCCCGAGGAGGAGTTCGTTAAAATGCGTAGTAAAAAAATATGCAAATTTTGATTTTCCCATAGGAATAACATGGGATGTTTTGTCATTGATACGGCTTTGCCGCACAAAATATGACATGGGTCTGATTGGCTTTTTGATCGGTAGGCTAAAATGGAATTTTGTGCAAAATTTCAAAAATTCTAAAAACTAAATTTTTTTGTTCCCATATAAAAGTTTGCTTTAATCTGTAGGAAGGCTTAACGCAAGGAATTTAATTCTTTCACTTCTAGTAGGTTTCAGGCATGGAGTTTAACAACTGATTCAAATTTTATGCAATTCTGACTTTATATGTGGAAATGGGAGCAAAATTAAAAATTTGAACATTTCAGAATTCTGGTAAATTTTATGAGGCCACAAGACAGAGACCGTGAAACGAGGTTCCTGATTTGGATAACTTTTTAATGCAACACCTCAACTTCATTTTCACCAAATTTCAGCTCTGGGCAAACGCTCTAGGAGGAGTTCGTAAAGTGCATAAGTTTAAAAACGCTGAGTCAGGTTTAGCTGGAATTTTCATCCAATATGGCCGACAAGTGGTTGGGCGGACGGCGTTGCCGTAATAATATTTTTTGCTTCTCTTGTCACTATCTACCTCTCTGCCAAATTTTATGATTCTACGATAAAAAAAAAATTGGGCACTTTCCTATCCCGTAATGCATTTTTTGTACACTTGGGGTCGCTGACGCGCCATATTTTTGAATTTTGGAAATCGGAAATAGCCAGAATGTACAGAGGCACGATTTTTAGAGGTGTGCAAATTTTCCTGAGTTTTCGTCAATGTTCACTGGGTGAAAAATAGGGGGGTTGGTCCCAAGAAGAAGAAGAAAGAAGAAGAAGAAGAAGAATATTCGGATAAAAACAATGTTTCCCCTTTTTATTTAGCAAACTATACATTTTTCGGAAAGCGCACGCCGCTTCCACGCTTTGGTATGGGTCCCTGGTCACTGGCGGACACTTTCGAGATTTTTCAGTGGGCTCCGCCACTTTCTGTTATTTGCCCTATTTACAATAGTAATGTTCATTTTTTGCATTACATTGTTATATGCACGAACGCATGAGTTGGGGAACGATTAGTGGGCTTACCCAGTGCACACGAGCGCTTTACGTGGGGATGGTCGCGAAAGACTTCGTAAGATTTCGCACGGCTTCGCCTGCTACAACGATAATGTTCAATTTTCCCACTACTAATTGGTATGCACGGAACGTGCATGAGTTGGGGAATGCTAGTGAGTGTTTGAGCAGGCGAAGCCAAGGCTGATTTCGGCGCACTTCGTAAGACTTTCAAAGAGTTGCTTCGCGACGGCACTGCGAACTAATAGGCCTCTCGCCAGCTTGTGGCGCCGCCTAATAATAATTCAGAATCATATTTCCTAAGCATATGTTTTATTTAAGTGGACATATTATGCAAAATTTACTTTAGAGATCTTTACCCTTGTTACAACGGATTTCCCTCATCAATAGTTTACTCAAGAGTTGCGTTTTGCTTGACTCATGCATGTTTTAGTAATCCTGTATTGTCCTGTACCTGAGGCTTGACTGCGTCTCTCCCAAACGTCTCGCTGAGGTCCGAGTTCCGACCTCCGAGGACAGCATTAGCTGCAATACAGACCCCAGCAGGTGATACATCAGGATCTAAATAGCTACTTTTCTAGAATAAAACACCTAAATGACAATCCACTTGTTACAGTAAAATGTCACTACGAAGAGGTGGGGCTATTACTAAGCTGTTTTAGTTCAGCGTTGTGGATTACAATGGACAAATATACAATTATGATCTACTTATGTTATAGTTCATTATAGTTGTAGTCTCCTTTAAAAATACAGTAACAATAACTCTTTGGCATCAGCTGTGTGTTATGGTTTTTGCTGCTGCCAGGATCACTACCACACACTGACATTTGATTGCAAACACACTTAAACTGCAGTACAAAGTGAGAGCATTATTCCACCAAGTGCACTTAAGGGTCACCTCAGGATGAACCAAAGAAACTGGTCAAATATTGTCCATCTCAAGGCAATTGAATCTCACCTTGGCTGTTTATATTTTAGGCAGGAGAAGACCAATCAGCCCTTCCAGATGCTTGCCTGCTTGTTTGTTTGGAGAGTCCATTTAGGAGATAACAGAAATTGGTTGTCTTAATAGCTTTGGGTGGGTGATTAGTGATGGTGTTTTATTTGTGCGTTTTTGTGGGCTGTAGAAGACAAGCTGAGGCAGAGGTTGCAAAATCCTCTGACCATGGTCCGTCAGGTTACAACACATTCTGCAGGGTATTAGCATAGCTGTGGTGTGTGGCCCCTGCTTGTGTGTGCTAATGGCTTTACACTTTATGGCACTAATGGATGCTGTCTTACTCCGAGTCCAAGTGTTGTATGAGGCAATGAAAATATCATGTAGGCGGATGTCAGCTGGTAACTAGTAATATAATGAATGCTTTTTATTAGTGTACTAGTGTGCTCAACCTTTTCTGGTGCTGAGGTATGAAATAAGTTTGGAAGTTGTTGGATGGAATGGAAAAGGTAATTGTGTCTTGTAACCTCTATTTAACATGGATAAGTCTTAATTTAGAGCATTCTGGCCAAGACGCAACAAGTGTTATGTTCGTTACAAGCACAGTCACATGCATATTTACTCATTTGTACGATTCACAAACTTGAGTTAGGGTTGGCATTTCTTTTGGCAAACTTTTATTTATCTTTATCTGTACTGACTCCAGATACACTGCACCTTTTTCAGTTTCTGACCAATACTTTGGCTCTAAGGATCGAAGAGACTGAAAGAGGCGTGGATTTTGAATCTGATGGATATGTTATTTTTCCTTCAAGTCATTACAGAACAGCTTTGTATAAATAAAAGCACAAACATGAGTTGTTCTAGAACTGATTCTATAAAGAAAAGATGTCTGCATTAGATCCATAACTAGTATTGGTCTCCCTACTAGTAATCACCCTTCCATTTGTGAGGTATTCGAGATATTTTGCAGTCTAATATGCATTCTATTTTTCAGTAAAACAAACATATTTAATTATTATGCTTGGTTTTACTCAATTTTAAAAAGTACTTTATGGTTTGAAAATGGACAGAGACAAACAAGTGTGCCATGTCTGACACAGTTCTGGATTTGTTGCTTGTCCTGCATCATAATTATTCGTAATTTGCAATTTTGAGTCCAATTAGACTATAGGGCCAAGACATAAAGATGGCTAAATATTACAGAGGAAATGTATTATGGCCTGTATATGGTCTAACTGTGCTGCTATTCTTTGGAAGGGGATTGATCAAATTAATTTCATGCGTATATTGACTACACAAGGTTGGGTGATTATTGACAAAAAAATGTATATCTTGGCATTTTTTTGGGACTATTCCAGTGACAATATTGAGATGATATTAAAGCAAGGTATGTGCTCAAGCAGTCTGTACTTATCTTGGTTGAGGTTTGAGTATCCCACAAACAGTGATTGGACTGTAATATTAAACACCAAAAAGGCAGAAATATAAAAAACTTTGCCTGGAAGGTTCCTCTACAAATGTTTGTTCTTCTTAGTTTTAATCAGATCTTTTGCAGTTTTAAAAAATATACATATTTGATTGAGATACACATTTTATAGTCTTAGTTCTCATTTCACAAAAACAATTGCAAAATTATTCACTATTCCACTTCTGATGTTCACAAACTCGCAGATCTGATGCAGGCCGATTATTGAGTTACACAATGTGGACTTACTCTAGTTTACCCACTGTGTCATTGACTTGTGCAAACTACAAAGTTGACACAAAAGAAGGCTTCCAACAGAACTCAAGTCGTTGTACCACTGTCAGTGTTTGAGCTCGTCGAGGCCATCTGACTTTGTGGTTTTAAATTGGTGGACATAAATGACACAGCGTGACAGCATCAAAGAAGAGCAGATTGATTTCAGTTTGTACAAGCCAAGATCCCTTACGCCTGTCCACGCGGAAAAGCCCAATATGCAACTTTATAATGGCATTGGAAATAATACTTGTCTTTGTAGTTAAAGGATATGTTATGCAAAATTGACTGTAATGAGCTGCAACTAATTGATTATAGAAATAGTTGTCAACAAATTAAAAAAAAAACAAAAAACGACGAAAACAAACTCATCTGTAAATATTCTCCACCAGGACGTCCTCAAACGGCTTCAATACTCAGACCTTTTGTGTTCTAAAGAACTAATCAATTACTCGAAAGAATAATTGCTGGACTAAACAATTACCAGAATAATCGTTAGTTGGAGCTCTACTTTTAACCATGTTATAACAGTGTTCCCTCATCATTAATATTCACAAAGTTAGGTTTTGATTCTTTCATGCATGTTTGATTAAACTTGTATTGTCTTACATTTGAGACTTGAGTGCTCCAAGAATGTCTGTTTTCACCTACCACGTTTCTCTGCCCACAACTTGCTACAGTGAAATTCCCCCACTGAATATCAGTTCTGCAATTTTGAAAATAAATTCAGTTGTCTCTTTTATATTATTAAGCCGGTTTAACTATTGTGGTTTACAAAGAACCAAAAATTAACTAATGATGTACTCATGGTCCAATACAGAGTACATGTAAAAGCACAATTATTTTACAAAATTATCAGTTGATCAGTCCTAATAATTTTCAATATGGCTTTTTTTTCTTCACTAAATGGGGATTTCAAAATGAATCCATAGTTTTGATTATTCTGGTCACAATTAATCACAGGATCTTTAATTTTCGAAAGCAAAAATGGGTTATTTCAATACAAAATACTTGTAAAGGTAAAGTGCGGTTATATCTACACAGCGATCATATCACAAAAATTTGACTTACTTTTGGCTTAAACTAAAATTCAAATGTACAATAAGACTTAAGTTATTAAAAAAAAAAAACTGAAGGCAGTCTTAAATCTCAGCAGTGTGCAGCATGTGATGGCTGAGTATGACAGCTGTTCTCTAACTGGGACAGTCTCACACCGCGCACAAGCACGCTGGGCCCGGCACTCCGAGGCATCTGACAAAGTACAATGGGCTCTCTTGTCTGTGAAAGGAGCGCTGGTGAGAGAAAAAAAAAATCCAAACCAAAAAAAATAAGTTGTGAATAAGCGAGCGGAGAACACAGGAAGAAACATGATAAGCAAGGTAGCGCCGGGAGGAAGCGGAGGAGCAGAGTGTAAGTTAAAGACTATTATATGAGGAGGTACAGCGCAACTTCTTAACACCATATGCTTATAGTGTGCATCTGGTGCTTGGTATTCCAACTTTCGTACTCTGCTTGGCTGTCAAAAAGTCCACAGGAAACAATACAGTGGTCGGAAGTAAAGTAAACACAATTATTTTTCATAATTAAATGTTTTGCTCCAGTACTTTGTAAAATCCGCTCTTAGGGTCAAAATTAGGCTGCTTAGTGTGCTTCCTGCATCTAATTATAAAGCGTTTTATCTGCTACGCACCAGGAATTAATGCTAGTGCGAAGTTAGCATGCTAGTAGTTATAGTTATAGTTAAGTTATAATTGCAGTGAAGATTAGGATGCCACGAATGTCTTCAGAAAGTAAGGAACCTCTGTAAACAGTTTAAAATGAGCTGGTTCTGCTCTTCAAATTTTTAAGTAAAAATGAGGTACAGCACCTTTAAGGATGGATCGTTAAATTGTACAGCAAGATCACATTTGAAAATGCATCGTATCCAGGGATTCTCAAAAGTTTTGCATCCAAGCACCACGTTATATTGATGATTAAAAAATGCACCAGGTCAAAGTTGTAGTGGAGGCTTAACCAGCTAAATAGCATCATTAAAACAAACAAGAAAATTGAAATAGGAGAAAAGTGATCTAAACTGTAGGGATGGTCTCATATGGATTTTCAGATTTGCAGATACCAATATTTGGACTCCATTGCAAGGTCTACAAGAACAACAAGATCTTGAATAAAATCTGTTTTAGACCTGGTGAAGTTCTTGAATTGTCAGGAGGGATATTCACTGTATTCCGCTCTGCCCACTTTTGCTTCTGATAGCCACGGATCGGCACAGCGGGAAGTCCATTCACTTAAGTCTCTCTGCTAAAATATGATGTACAGTTGGTTGATGGAACTTTTTTGCTGTTGATCGGCAGCTCTGTGCAAAGCAATACAACTGGAAGGAGGGGCACAATTAATGGCAGCATGGCACCCGTGGCAAATTCTGAAATAAGGTGAACTAGTCAACATCATTCAAATATCTTTCAATGGTAATCTACCTAGCAATTAACATCTCCCATTCCCTCATTATCATTACTTCCTGCTGTGTGCGCAAATCCACACAGCACTGATTATCTCATAAAACAATGAGGTAATCAGTGCTGTGTGGATTTATTTTTCTGCAATCAAAACTGAATATTACTTCCGAAACGCCTTTATTGATTGATACACATTGAAATCTGCTCCTCATCTGTCCATTTCTCCTTCTTTTACCTTCCCCATTTGCCCTGACGTAGAGGGGGGCACGCTGGCTGCAGACCAAGCCTCGGAATAAAAGCTCTGTTAGTACCTTGGCTGACATTGTAGTGGACACACACACATAAACGACACAGACTCACTTCTGGCAGCTTTTACTACTTCTTGTATATAGCTGGGTCCACTCTTGGCAGGTAAGCTCAAGGACTCTCTCTGAAAGGCTATTTAATAGACGAGCTAACGTACACACAGGCACATAACTCCTGTCCAAGTCCTAGATGTTGTTTAGTATGCAGCCCGGCTGATGAGAGGAGGGTGAACTGCCTTGTTTTAAGTGCTCACTGGTTTAGATGAAAGTTCCTATGCACTCATACAACAGCTCACCAAATACTAAATCAATAAATATGGCAAATCTTTTTTATTTTTGTAAAGTTGAGCTGAAGGACATGGGGAAAGGGGTGGGCAATATTGACAAAATGAAGATCTAATTATTCATTTGGAGTATCCTGATAACAATACTCAGATGATATTATGTCTATCCAGCATATTAGTTGAGGTTATTTTTTGTTTTTATTATTTGACAAATGTGAAATATAGTACAATTAATCGCAGTGCAGAAATATCACCCCTATGTGAAAGTTTACAAATTAAGTGTTCTTCTTTTTCAGCTTTTTTTTTCACTGAACACATCCAGGGGCAATAGCGTTTGAGAGAAGATTGAAGTATGAACTGCTAAACAAATGCAAGATTATGTTGAGGTCAGGGTGAACAAATCTTTTGAAAAATCCTATTTAAATTGGGATTTTGATTCAATTGCTATTAATCAAGCAGCTCTACAAGCCCTGTCATTGGATATTATAGGTATTTAGAGTGTATGACCAAAAAAATACTATTAATCTCTTAGATCTGGTCCTATTTGGAAACACTTTTTTTGGTAAGGTAGTATGATTGACCAGTATGATCACTTTGTTATAGGGATACTTCCGGTTGCAGTGTTCTTAAAAACACAAATTGATACAACAGGACAAAGTATAATCTATGAATTACATCATCTTAGTACAGAATTAACTGTATTGCCATTGGCTAAAAAAAAGAAGACGTAAAAATCAGTTTGTTGCTAATAGTAAAAACAAGTTGGCCTGAGCTGTGCATTATTATCACGTTTATTTACGATTTTGTCACGTTTGAGCCCTTTTTATCTCTGTCAGAGAAGGGCTAAGGTCATGTCCTGTTCTGCTCTAACGTTGTCTTCCTGCTCCTCCACAAAAACACCACTGATGCAGTGACCACATCCACTACCAGCAGGGAACCACATGGACAACTACATAATGCAATATTTTTGACCATAACAAAGAAAAGAGATTTTAATATTCAGCCAAGTTTTGTAGATGTGGCAACAATATGTCAGAAAGAAATGTTCTTTCTTCGCCCTTGGATGATAGGCCAGATGTTTTCGCCACAACCTCTAGTTTTTTTCACATTGGTTGGATTAGACTTAGAGTTTGAGAAAATACAAAAAGGATTACAAAATAACTCAATGGCAGTGCAAGCTCGTAGTAGTCTCAAGTATTTTGTAATTGTGGCTTGCTGAGAGGAATAGACTCAAAAGCAGTTTGTTTTCATGGGCTCTTAGGGAGTGGGTAAGTAAATAGAGCTTTTTATCAAGTCGGGTTTTCCATTGTAGAAGGTGGGTGTGAGCTACAGCACTAAAACACACACACAGATGAACACAGGCTCGGACATGCACATTCTCTGCCCCCCTGTAAGAAGCGCAGAGAGCGAGTAATGAAGGCATATCCCATATCTCAGACAACCTCGGAGGAAAGTGCACGCTGCATGTGGAGTAGTGGGTATTGAGTTTCTGCATAACAGGTGGGATAGACTCTGCGTCATCTGTGATTGGGTCAAGTTGCACATTTTCACCCACAAGTCTGTCAGTGGGTTCCTCCTTCTTGGCCTCCCTGAATGCAGAATGAGACCTAACACATGCTATACTTTGACTATTGCACATTTTCTCATGCGTTATAACAGTGCTATTCATATTTTAAAGAGAGCTTGATGAACATGTTTTTGTTTTTTTTATGGCTATTACAATACCTGTTGTTTATAATTTATGGATACTGATGGTTGATGGAGGGCCGATCTTGATTATTTTCTCCAAATGATATAATTACAACTATCTACAAACTCTTCCACAGCCCTCTTTTTCTAAAACCGGATAAGGAGCAGTGTAGTTACAGTTTGTGCAGTGCCCTTTACACTAGTGTTCAAATTAAGCTTTGTGCAGATTGTCTGTGTAGATCGTCAGTCGTCCAGGTAGGTTTCATAGCAAAGGAAAATTGAATTCTGTCAACTGGACACGGATATTCAATTTCCATCTGAAATTAAAATTTCTTTGACCTGATTTTCCACAGGCCTGGCTGAGGATGTACGGTTACCTGCCCCAGGCCAGCAGGCAGATGTCCACCATGCGCTCAGCTCAAATCCTCTCCGGTGCCGTCAGTGACATGCAGAGATTCTACGGCCTGGAGGTGACCGGCCAAATGGATGCCCAGACAATACAGTAAGCACAACTACACACAACTACACAAAATGACCTGTGCAATAGCATTTTCAAACGGTTAATTAGATGTAAAGCAGTCTATATGTAACTAAAGGTTTTAACAACTCAAAATATCCTTTAAAACTATCACATGTATTGATTGGAGTTTATGAACGAGTCAGTATCTTATCTAAAAATACATATAATACATGTCAGCTAAACATTAAATAATCCTTTGCTCAAATAAATATATGCTGTTAAATGAGATTCTCAGATGTTTTTTTCTATTTAAAAAAGAATATAGTAGCATGACATAAGATACATTTTAAATCATAGTTTGACATTTATTGCAATATTTAGAAGTAGTAAATTTATTCCTTTTTTAAATACTTAAAAGCAATATATCCACTTTATCATTCAAGTGTCACTTCTCTTGCTGAGGCATTTTTCTTGTCAGATTATTAAATCACATCTTGAGTATAACAGCAAAAAAAAAAAACTATCTCTTGGGTAATTTATTCTTTACCACGCTCTTTGCTTCCTGTTTTTAACTTTTATAATTCCTTTAGGGCAATGAGAAGACCTCGATGCGGTGTGCCTGACAAATTTGGAGGCCAGATTAAAACCAATGTGCGGCGGAAACGTTATGCCCTCACTGGACATAAATGGAACAAAAGTCACCTCACATACAGGTAGATTTCATTATAAACGTTACACAAATGTCGCTGAATTCAAATTGTCCATCTCACTTCATGCTTTTTTGTCCCATAGTATTCAGAACTACACTCCGAAGATTGGGGAATACAACTCATTTGAGGCCATCCGGCGAGCTTTTAAAGTCTGGGAGAAGGTCACGCCTCTAACCTTTGATGAAATCCCCTACCAGGAGATCAAATATGGTCGCCGCAAGGAGCCTGACATCATGATCTTCTTTGCTTCTGGTTTCCACGGTGACAGCTCTCCTTTTGACGGAGAGGGAGGCTTCTTGGCACACGCTTATTTCCCTGGTCCTGGAATGGGGGGAGACACTCACTTTGACTCGGATGAACCCTGGACAATAGGAAACCAAAATTTACAAGGTAAGAGCAGGATTACACAAAGGGAGGGCTTGTTAATGTTGCTGCTATGAAACCTTTGAACTCATTTATGACTAGTCACAATATAAAAATCAAAGGAATAGGCTCAATATTCTATTCCGATTTCAGTACCACTGTGATAATTAAAATGCTCTTTTTAGACACTTTGTAGTGTTTTTATAGGGTAGTATTTTTTATGTCTCAATAGTGTGGCCTTATACTAGTTCTGATGAACGTTAACCATTCTGAACTGTTCAGGAAAGTTCAAGTTGTTTATATGATTTTATTTAGTCTTAGACTTCTGATACAACAGTAGTTTAGTATCAATTTTCATCAGATTTTCAATACTTTTGACAAGTTACTTATGACTGACTTTTCATGAAGGAACCTGTCATTTCTTTGAAATAAATGATATTGCGCCCATATAAAGACATCTCAGCTTGCTTTGACTTCCTTCCATTGAAATGCAACTATTTGTTTAGTAGACACACTTCCATATATTTTGTACTGGTTAACTCATATGGAAAGCTCAAATTATACTAAAAAACTATTAATTTTAATGCTCAACATGGTTTAGTGAGATCTCCTCCACATTAGACAACGTTTCGATGTTGGAGGTTAAGTGATGACAAAAACAAATATGTTATTATTATGACAATCCGTTATTTTTGCAATCTACCAGAACTGTATTTTACAATGTATGTAAATGTCTTGCTTGAAGCTTGGGGTTTTCCCAAATTTGAATTGATAGTATAATGAAACACAAGTGCATAGGAATATGAGTTTATGTCCCTGTTCATTTATTTCAGATCCTTATTCAGCTTTTTTGGTAGTTTTCTTATTATATGAAGAATTTCAATATCTTGTTGATGACTTCTATTTTGAGTCAAAAGACACTCTCAATGTAAAAATAAGAGCATTTTGTTTGAGTGGCCTACAGGAGCGTCTTGCTGTGCACTGATTAACCCTGCTGACCAGAGGGGATTTTTACAACAATGCTCCTTCCTGCTCTGTAATCTGCATAGATGGAGTGGCCCTCAGACAGCTGTGTTGTGTGTGTGATCAGCCGAGTGGAGGATGTGTTGCAGGACACTTCACAGAGACAGTGGAATGCCCTGTAAGTGGGACTGTGTTCCACTCCACAGGTTCTGCAAACTGGCCCTTTTGTTGCCCGACAGCATTTGATCTGCCCAGAGGCAAAGTGCAACCAAATTACTGTCTTCCAACTGTACCCAGACATGCCCAGTCACTGGAACAACTCTAGACAACGCCCACCTAATGTCTAGATTTCTCCTACAGCAATGGACCTTTTTGTGTTATCACTGAATGAAGTTGATGTTTTTTGTTGGTTAAAGCTACCCAACATTTTGAAAATCAGTACATATTCGGTTTTCCACCAAAGAGTATCTTGTAAACGCATCTTTTTGTAGCAAAATTAGACCACTAAACGTTGTCAACCCGGACGTTGGGGCCGAAATCAGCGCTCTTATCTTATTATTTTGACGTTACCATCTGAAAAAAGCTAAAGTCATGCATGCTCCTTAAAATAAATGCATGTGGATATTAACAATGTGCCAGAGGGTTTGTGAGAGTAAGGAACTACACAAATTTTAATACCTACTTCTGGTTTTGCTGTGTAAAAATCAGGTACTCCAGCTTTAATTTGTTTTTAGTTAGGTCATTCTTTTTCAATGCAGGGACTAGTGTTCTCATGATAATTACATATATTTGTGTAGACCCTCAGTTGTCCTGGTAGGTCCACAGCAAAAGAAAAAAGAACTTCTAAAAATAAGGACATTTCGCTACTCATCCAAGGAGCTTCTTCTGTACATTTTCTTTTGCTAAATATACTCAAATTTCAAACTCCATTTTGACTAAGGATTTGGCTCGACACCTTTTTCAATACAACATTGATTTAAAAAAACAACACATAATAGACACATTTTCAACACAATATAATGATGTTACCATGTAGTAACTACTAGTTCTGATAAAGCTCAAGATCAATCCAAAGCTGTTCATGAAAGGTCCAATTTTGTCTTGTTAATGTGATTTTATTAGTATCGATGGCCTAGTTTTAGTAAGTATCGACTAGTTTTAGTAAGAATTAGTAAGAGATTTTTGATACTTTTGACAACCTACTTGGAAATGTTTGTATTATATATAAATTACTTTGTTAGTTAATCTGTTTAAATGATTTCTCCTTATCAGTGTGATGACCAAAAAGGAAGGAAACACATTGTGAAAAATATGCCTGACCTCACTGTCATGTGTTAAAGAAGTAATAATTGCTTGAAAACCTTGTGATGCACAGTGAGATTAATCAGCAGTTCTGACCAAACATCCTTTCAGTGCTTCCAGTAAAAGGTAGTATGTCTACACACCACTGGAAGAAGTAGCTTGATACGGTTATAAATAAGCAAAAACGTTACTGAACAGTTGGCTAGTAGTGTGTATTCACCAAAACATCAGCAGTTTACTTTGTGCTCTTTTTGTCAAGCTGAATAGTTGTCACTGTGACTTCACAGAGGCCTCTTTATTTTGTCAGTCCTATCTCGCTCCCCTTGACTTCTCCCTCTCAAGTGTTTGTTGCAACTTAGCATAGCATGAGGACATTCATGTGACTCGAATGAAAGATGGGAGGGAGAGGAAGTGTGCTGCTGTCTGTTTGTGTGTGTGTGACGCTTATTCATTGCAAGGACATTCCCAAATACCAAGCCCACACTGAGATGATGTCACTGCCAAAAATGTGACCAATCAGCACAGGGCATCACAGAGTTCAGAGAGTAACCAGGCTACAAAGGGATCTTGGCTATGGGGAAGTCACCAACTGCAAGCAGGGTTCTCTTCACTGATACGAGCCGCAGAAGTGAGCTATGTGCGATAAAGCCTCTGTAAGCGGTGGAGGCGGAGGCTGAAGTAGTGGTCAGTGTGCCGTGTGTGTTGAGCGGCTGCAAAGACACAGGACAACCATGTTCTTTCACTGCTTAGAAGTGTGCTGATTCATATCTAGAATTGTTTAAAATGACCTTCTGACTTATTTTTTTGGTTCCAATGAGAACTATAAATAGTTATCCATAATAATAGCAATGCGCCGTTTTTTTATATAGCTAAATGCTATAGCTTAACTAAAACAGAACAGAAAACAGAACACATTTCCACCCAGAGTGATAATAATATGAAATGAAACTATTAATATTCCTTTGCTGTTTATTTTTGTTTCCCGTAAAAATGTATTATAAATAAATGATTCCTCATTGTATTTAATTTATTTTAATATTTTGATCAGATTTTTTTCCACTGTTTTGCTAGATGTACTTGCAACAATTAATCTGTTAATCGTGACTAGTTGACTATAAACAATAATCATAATCTTATTTTGATAATCTGAATCATTGTCTGGACTATAAAACACATAAGAAAAGACTTTTAATAACAAAGACATCAGCCTTATTGAATTAGTGATGGAATAAGCAATTTCTTATTCCATCACTAAATAAAACTGTATTTGTAAATTATCTCTCTCTAGAAGCCTTCAGTCACCATATGGCAACCTTTATTTGTTTGAATAATAAAACTGAATAATTGAATTTGTTTTTTTTTTTTGTTTTTTTTTCAGTCTCAGTGTACAATAAATTTGATTTGTTTGATTAGTGGACTAATCAAAAAAATAATCACTAGCTAGTTGACTACTAAAATAACTTTTAATAACACCTCTAATTTAGTTCACATAAATGACAGCCACGGGACTTTTCATACATTTAGTTGAACCAAAGTAAATTTAGATATTTATGTACTAATCTTAAACGGAATAGACCGATAAACTTAAAATAATTGATTCTGTGATTTTTGTGTGTGTGTTTGTTTTTGTAATACATACAATATGGGTCCCCACCCAAACTGAGGCAACTATGGCATCAGAAGGAAGCAGCTTTCAGAGCCGGACACCTAACACACACCTAAAGGGGCAGTTCTCTGCCAACGACCCTGCTGCTTTCTAGAGGGGCTTCGGCAGATCACCAACTACAAGCCCAAAGCCCGCCATGCTGCTGATGACCAGAAACTAGGTTATCAGCCAGCTGAACAGCTAGTTTTCTTCTACTCTGGGTTTGAGATCTCAAACTATACCTCCACCCATCTCACTACAGTGGACATTTCTGCCAATCCCATCTGGGGCCCCCCACCTCCCCCACCAGCCTCTCAGTTCAAAGACAGAATGTAAGAAGACAGTTTCTGAAGTTCAACCCCCGAAAAGCTGCTGGACCAGAAGGTGTCTCCCCCTGAGACACCATGCAGGTGAGCGGACTTTTGTCTTCATGGACATTTTTAACACCTCCCCCTGGAGTCATGCCATGTCCAAGCCTGGTTCAAGTCGTCCATCATTGTCCCTGTCCCCAAGATTACTGGATTTAAAGACTTCAGGCCTGTGGCGCTGACGTCTGTCATCATGAAGTCATTGGAGTGCCTGGTCTTGCCACTCCTCAAATCCTTCACCTCCTCCACCCTGGACCCATGGCAGTTCGCCTACAGAGCCAACAGATCTGTAAACGACGCCATCAACCTGGCCCTCCACTTAATCCTGCAGCATCTGGACTCCCCGGGAACCTACGCCAGGGTCCTGTTTATGGACTTCAGCTCTGAATGCAACACCATCCTCCTGCTCTGCTCCAGGACAAGCTCTCTCAGCTCAACATGCCTGACTCCATCTGCAGGTGGGTCACTGACTTCCTGACGGACCGGATGCAGTGCGGCTGGGGAAGAATGTCTCGGACACTATCAGCATAAGATCTTCACAGGGCTGTGTACTTTTTCCTCTGCTCTTCTCCCTGTACACTAACTGCTGCACCTCCAGCCACGACTCTGTAAAACTGATCAAGTTTGAAGATGACACTCATCTCGTGACGATGAGTCTGTCTACAGGAGGGAGGTGGACCGGCTGGTGTCCTGGTGCAGTGTCAGCAACCTGGAGCTCAACGCCCAGAAGACAGTAATGTTTGTGGACTTCAGGAAAGTCTCAGGCCCCCTGCCCCCCTCGCCCTGACAGACTCTCCCATCACCACCATGGACTCTTTCCGCTTCCTCGGCACCACCATCACTCAGGACCTCAAGTAGGAGCCGACCATCAGCTCCATCATCAAGAAGGGCCAGCAGAGGATGTACTTCCTGCGTCAGCTGAGGAAAGCCAAGCTGCCGGTGCAGATGATGGTGCAGTTCATCATCATCATCGAGTCCATCCTCACCTCCTCCATCACCGTGTGGTACGCTGGAGCTACAGCCAGGGACAAACAGAGACTACAACACATTGTGCCTCTGCTGAGAAGGTGATCGGCTCCAGCCTTCCATCTGTCCAGGACGTGTATGTCTTCAGGACTTGGGGACAAGCAGGTCGGATCACAGCGGACCCTTCTCACCCTGGACTCGGACTATTTGAGACACTCTCCTCGGGTAGGCGGCTATGGTCCATCCGGACCAGAACCTCTCGCCACAAGAACAGTTTCTGTCCCTCTGCTGTCGGACTCATGAACACTTGAAAACACCTGCCACTTTAATAATCATTTTTTAATTTAATAACCAACTGTAAATGTTCTGTATATAGTCTATTTTATTTTATTATGTACAAGTCTATTTTATTTAATTCTTAATTTTATGCATTGTCTTCTTTTATATATTTTGCTATTTACTATTTTATTCATTGTTATATATTGCACCTTACCGCCAAAGGAATTTCCTACTTCGTGAATTTTGTTCACTGACAATAGCAATAAACCTGATTCTGATATTCTACACATTCAGTTAACATGTATTCTCTTTATGATTGTAGGTAATGACCTCTTCCTCGTAGCAGTCCATGAATTGGGTCACGCTTTGGGTTTGGAGCACTCCAACAACCCCCTGGCCATCATGGCTCCATTTTACCAGTGGATGGAGACCGAAAACTTCCAGCTCCCTGAAGACGACCGACGTGGGATCCAACAAATATACGGTAGATCCACTCTCTTTTTGCTGCTTGAACACCTTTAAGGAGATTCACTTTGAACACAAGCTTGTCCTGTATAGGTCAACCTGACAGCAGCCCCACGCAAGCACTGCCCACCGTCACGCCTCGTCGCCCGGACCCCAGACCCCCACAGAACCCCCCACAAAACCCTCCTCGCCACCCAGACCGGCCCCGGACTACAGACCGACCAGACCACTACGGACCAAACATCTGCGAAGGCAACTTTGACACAGTTGCTATGCTCCGAGGAGAAATGTTTGTTTTCAAGGTAAATACTTTTCATGACTCAGCTTTTTTTTTTCTTTTTTTTTCTTTTTTCTGCATAGCCTGGTTTGGACTTTGACTGGCTGTTTGCTGGAGGGTTGTGTCTTGACAAGTTAATTGTGTAGATAAATTGGTTATGTTTTTATGGATGTACAAGATTAATGCCACGTGCTTGGTCTGTTTTCAATCAGGTCTGGTAGATTGTAAACCAATACAGCCTGGGTTTTATGAGGCAGAACACTGGTAAAAGGGTGCGGTGTGATCAGGTGTTGGCCTCAAACAGCCTCGAGTCCAACAAAACATTAACAAGGGCTGACACAGCATGTTGCTTCCAATGGTTGCCTCCAATGCTCAGTTTTTTTGCAGTGAAAGGAGACGAATAAATAAACAGTTCGACATGAGGCTGGGCAGTTTGACAATAAAATGAATCCAGTTTGTTCGATTTTATGGTTTCTTATGTAAAAACAAGTAGATGGGATGTCTGAACAGCATACTTTTACTGACACAGGATTAACTATAGATAATGTCGATTAAAAAACAGCAAGCAAATAATAAGTCAGCTTTAGTTTTACTTCTTGGTGACAGTTTGAGATGCAAATATAACTGGAGAGATACTTAACTGAAAACTACTGGGACATAACTAATAAAATCATCCATACTTACTGAATATGAGAAAGAATACTTTAGTAAGCTATTGCAAATCCTGCATGGTTTTACCACATCTCTTTAAATCCATAGATATTGGGATAGGCTCCTGGCATGCGCAATCCCCAAAAAACTTGCTTTGTGTTCTATGTTCGTTGGAGTCCCAGTCGAGTTTCTCTGAGCATAAAGGGCTGGGCGATACTGCTGGATGACTGTTGGAGTAGGGATAGGTCAAAGGAGGCGTCTGACTCTGACTCTGTTCTGCTCTGAAGAGGCTTACAGATATGAGACAGGGAACATGCAAAAGAGCCATTTGGCATTAGTTGTGCTTCTCCAATGTTATCATGATATCCTTACACGTCCCATTTCAGCTGCAGGGCGTGTACTGCGTCTCTGCTACTGGGATTAGATTTAGACTTGGACAAACTTCATTTTTCCACAAGGGAAATTACTTGGTCACAAAAATAATCTTGAAAAAGAAGAAAAACTTGTAAGCGTTGCGCTATAGCCAAATGAAATGGTCACAATACTTACACAAATATCACTCCACACTCTTCACCACTGTTTCATGTTTATTACCATGCAAAAAATCTTATAAAATACAATAGACAGAATAGAATAGTAAAAATAAAAAAATAGGCATTCAATTTTTTTCAACCAACACCGATATCCAATATTTTGCTTGCTGCTGTACAGCTCAATAAAGCGTAGATTCCCCCCCAAAAATTAGAAAATGTAATTTCAATTACAAATAAATAATAAAAAATAGGCCTGGTCGGATATAGAATTTTTAAGCCAATATCCAATATTTGGCCAATAACCGATATTTGCTTATACTGATAAAATCCATCACAAGGCCCAGAAATGTATCTGTTGAATTAAAACTCATAAATTAAGTTTTTCCCTTTAGTAAAAATAATAACATAACATTATTTATTTATCATTGTTGCATGATTGTGTAAACATATGGGAACATTTTTTTGCCCAGTTGCTCTTTTATTTACATATTTAGTCATTAGTCTGTTCAAAAAGAGAAACCTGATGGACTGAGGACTAACTGGGAATGACACATGGCCACGAAAAGACTGGAGCCGCTATCAAGGCTGAAAATCGGCCAATACTGGAACCAATATATTGCCCATCTGTAGTTAAAAAAAAATGCTAAACAGTTTCCAATATACAAGACATAAACATTCAATCTCACAACACATAATATATTCCGTACTATTGAAAACCACTCACCACAAAGACTTGCTGATTGATGATTTTGATGGATACAACTTAATCAAACATAGAAGAGCGGAATTTCAAACATTGCTGTATCAAAAGCCCGCGACGGACACACCCTCTTGGTCTGTAAATAGTGCGACTGTAATAAGTGTGCCTGCGATCAGTAGCAGAGATGTCCAGCTGTCCGGACGCGCGCACGGCCAGCAAATTATATTTGTGCTCTTGGATTTCACGTCCGCCTGTAACATCTCTATTCTGGGGTTTTTCCCTTCAGGCCTGAACAAGGTCTGGAAAACATTTATCATATCACTAAAATTACATTACAGCCTTCATGCACAAGCTCTTTCAAATGTCATTAACTGGCTTTTGAAATCAAATGAAGCCCTGGCATGTGCAATGGGCTGTTTAATGTGAACATGTCAGCAGCGGAGAAAGACTTTGAATATGTTGGTAGTTATTGGAATCTTGGCATTCGCTGACTTCTTTATTCATGTGCGGATAAATCACTTGTTAATTTGGAAGAAAATCCCACCCTCTGCTTTCTAAGATGCACTTTGGCCAGGATTTGAAGTGCCAACAACACCACTTCAGAGAGGGTTAGGGGAAGAGAATTACTTGAAATATGTCTTACAATTTTACCCAAGAACTCATGCAGAGCTGACTTCAATCTCCCACTGCGAGATGAGCTCTCCAGACAACTAATACGGTCAATTCAATCTAAATCTGCTCATTCTTAGAGGGAGATGTCAGACCACACAAATGGAAATGCCTGTGTAGAGCTTCTCCAGTCCCATAACCGGATGAGTTCTGTTCCATTCTGTGCCGCACCGTGATGCTGAATGACTGCCAGTTTGTCCGGAGTGAAGGACAAAACCCCCCAAGCTTGCCAAAAAAGAAGCACAGTGTTTTACCGTTACATTATCCAGGACAAGACGGGCCACTGACTCACCGCTTCTGAATGAGTGCGGTGTAAATCTGTCCCCCACTCCGATGCAAGAACAACCACTGTGCTTTGCTGATTTGTCTCTCGTTGCCCTTGTAGTAATGTGAGTTTTAGAAAAGGATTTCGGAAACGTGCAGTGATTTTGAGAGATTTCGGGATTATAGAATTGAGCTGGCAAATTGATGGTTTTGATAAAATGAAAGTCTACAAAGCTCAGAAGGGAGGCCGTCAGAAAACGGCCGTTGCCAGGGACATTCACCGTGTTTTTATTTTGTTGAAAGTGTGAAAAATGTTCATTGAGATCTATTAGCAAAAACTATGTTAAAACGTAAGGGCAGTGGAACAACCTGATTAACTGTTTGGTCACTACTGGTAAATACAATTGTCACACTGGTGTCAGAATATTTTTAATTGGATGCTAAATATAGAATATAGCATCTTAAAATGTTTGTATTCAGTTAATTCTATTCTATACAATGTTTATAGACTGTTCTTTATTTGTTTTTAATTTATTGTGTGTCAGAAAATTGTTTTGGGGAAACAACAGCTTAAAAGTTAGTTAATGTCTTGTAGTGAATTACTCAAATCAATGAGTTGAATCTTGAATAGGACGGTGAATATAATTTAATACCTGTTTCATATGTGACTTTTAGTGTTATTGTAATATATGGTCTTTATTGATATTGCAATAAACATAAATTATACATAGTGCTCTGATTATGTTCATTCAGTCTTTATGTTCTAATGTGTTTAGAATTCCTATAGTCAGAGCTGTATTTTTGTGTCATACCTTGGCATGTTTCGACTGCGCTGCCTTCCTCAGAAGTCATACATGTGTCTGGTCATCTGATTTAAATACATTTTTTGCAGTCCGACTTCTTCAGAACTGTATCTCAAGGGTGAGAGAGTTGTTAAGCACCCTCATCCCGATTTATAGCTTGGTGAGCATGTTTCTGGATCTGGATGGACTTCCTGATCCAACTATGGAATTTGTTGCTCTCTGTGCCTAAGACTTTAACATTGTCCCAATCCATGTGATGGTTCAGTGGTCAGAAATGGTGGACTGGAGCTGAACGATTTAGTGGTCTCTTTTGTGCTTTATGTTCAATGTTCCTTCTTTTGTTGAATGCTCTTCCGGTTTCCCCTATGTAGGTTTATTATGACGCTTCCCTAATCCAATAGCAATTAAAAACACTACGTTTGTCTCAGCAATGCTTGGGATTGTGAACTGAGCAATATAAACTTGAAATGATGACTCTCCATTGTCTTTTCAGGGCCGGTGGTTCTGGCGGGTTCGCAGAAACAGGGTTCTGGATAACTACCCCATGCCCATTGGTCACTTCTGGAGGGGTCTGCCTGGAGATATAGATGCTGCTTATGAGAGACATGATGGAAAGTTTGTCTTTTTCAAAGGTGAGTAGTATTTTTACCATTCATTCAATTTACTATTTTGTTGTTATTTTCTTGTGCAGTGGGTCATTATAAGATACAGTTCAGTTTAGAGACAAAATCTTTATGATGCATATTGTTGCTAATGGGGCCATTAAAATTTGCCAACAAAGCATATTCCAGGGTAAAAGGTGATAACATCTGGACTTCAAGTTCGAAAGTAAGTTGCATATTTAGAAAGAAATGTTTCCAGTTTGTTTCCTTGCTGTTTATTGTCTATTTTCTCAAAATGTGCAGACTATCATGCACATTCTTTAATCTCTTCATACCACACACTATAGAAATGTTTTGCTCTTTGCTGAAACACTAGGAAGGCTAGTGTTTAGATTTTCCTTCCAGGGAATCCTCACTATTTACTCAGGCCTGCCAGTACATAGCCATAGTTGGATTTGGACCCCGGATGACAGGACATGTATAGAAACATCAGTGTCCACATGTGCACACTGTCTCCTGTTTAAGGTAAAATATGCTTGTCCCTTCATCTTTATAGTCAGATAGTTTGATAGAGCAGTTGAGGCTTAAGCAGCTTTTGGAAACCATCCACCATCTGGACTTTTCCTTGAAGTTATATTGTTTTAATGTGAGCTTTTTCATATCTCCCAGATAATTTCAGATATCCATACGCTCCCCACCTCTTAAAGAAAGTAGAGCCACATAATGTATTCTACATGCCAAGTGTAAATCTATTTTAGTGCAACTCATTATTTATACTCTGCCAGTGAGAGCAGCTTGTCTTTTACAACGCTGGATAAAGTTGTTTCTGTTGAATGAAAAAGAACGCACTCAGCCTTTGATGCAGTCCGGGCCCGGGCTCCAGGCTCCGGGCAGCTGGGGATGATGGGTGGGATGATGTCATCTCGAAGCCTGTCGGTGCGACACTTGGCGGCATGCCATTAGTGAAGAAAGAGAGGAAGAAGTGAGAGAGAAACTACTGCCACGGTTAAGAGCACACAAGAAGCAGAGTGCTACGTGTTTGGCCTCACGATTGCTGACATTGTAATTAATTAAGTCATATTAGCGTTGGTGAATGACAGACTAGTTTGTGATTATAGTTCCCAGTACTGACTTGGGCTTCATAGCATATAAAGCATTAAATCTAAACTTTACAGTGATTAATTGTTAGAGAGATGGTATGACTTTCTCTCACTGGTTATACTGCACTGGGCCAATAGAAATTTGCAGTCTACTCTTCCATACAAGGGTAAAAGGTGATATTTCTGCCCTTTTGTATTTAATGCACCACTGAATTTTGTGAAATATTTAAACCTCAGTTAAGACATTTCTGAGATTAGATATGATCTGATCCAATGATCATCACTGGAGGGATCACCCTCCCCTTGTAGTTAATTTCGTTTCATCCATGACCCATAGTAACACCAATGAAGTGTCAATACTTAAAATACAACATGGCATAACATTTTACTTTCTACTTTTTAAAGTAGACTTCTTTTTTTGCAGGTTCTTAGCATTTACGATAACATAAGCAGATAGCAGGGTGCACGGTGGCCCAATAAGGAGATCGTGGGTTCAGACCAGACCAACATCACACAATCTCTCTGGGTGGAGTCTGCATGTGAATGAATTAATACACAGATAGCAATATTGATCTAAAATATCTTAATGATAGAAACATATCCAATGACTTCCTGTTCAAAGCCCTGATTGATATTTCACCACAACAAGCAGCGGGTTATTAAGTATTTCTTTTTGAAAAGTGACTAAAGTGACATTTTTGCTTCCTACATGTGTCACTTGGAGTCTTGACTTTTGAAAGGGGGTAGGTGAAAACAAGAATTTTCTGAGCACTCGAGCTGAATCAATCAGTATACAACTTTGAGGAAACCAATAATGGGGAAACATTATTGTAACAATGCTCAAAGCTCATTAAAGTTGATTTTGTATGATATGTTCCCTTTAACTCAAGGGTTAAATTTGTTAAGCCACTCAGTATTTCTATTCTTAGGCAGGCAAACAATACCTGACATTCCTCACGTCACATTTGTGTGAAGCAAGTCATTATAAAATTGTAAAATTGAAGAATACATTCTAATGCTTTTAATATAGCAAACATAATTAGCAGCTGGGTGTAGTGTGTACTGTGGTCTACATCTGCTAATCTTCAAGGGCCAAAATACACAAAGAGATAATATATAATGTCTTACAGATAGCAAACTGGGAATTCATTATCTATATAACTTGCACAGCTGCTAGCATTTATTCAGTTTTTTTATATTTACATCAAACCTAAAAGTAACCCAAACCATGTATTTTCTCAGTATCTCGCAGCAGGAAAGAATCAAACTTAAAGGTCACTGAAACGTGCACCCAGAGTTGGAAAGTCATGGAAGTAGTCATGGGGATTTTAACATAGAGAGCACAGCACAGCGGGATCCCTGGGAATCATTGCGTCAACACCCCTGCCCTTTCCAGATGCTGAGCGCGGGGCTTTCATTTTAAACTTGGAGCAAAGGCCTAGAGGAGGTGGGCGGACAGATAAATGGGTGCGGGATCAAGGCAGGGATAGAAGGCTCTACGCCAAGACCCAAGATGTAATTGTACCAGAAAGAGCGGAGTCGCAAAACAATAAAACTTTAAGAATTTTGCTCGCGTCTGACATAACACAAGCTGCTGCTAATAGCTCATTACGCGCCAAACCCCCAAGTCCACGAGCAATGAAGCCGCACTCATTTCTGCTAGCTTTCTTTATTGCCGGCCAACAAATCATTATTGCATTGGTGTAATTTACAAGTGTGTGTAAACGCTGGTCGGGTTTTCACTGATTGTTCTGATTATTGTTCATTCTCCCTATATTAATTTGTTTCATTTCATGCCAGCAGAAATATAAGTGTCTGTTATTGTTTATAGCCCCATTTTGTAGTCCATAAAGGATCTTATATGTATTTGGGTGTGTGAGGGTCATGTTTCTTGCGTTTTCTACAGTCCTTAGGATTTGCAGTAGTAGGGGATCTTAACCAACGTTGTAATGTCTTCTTTACAGGGAATAGATACTGGGTTTTCAGGGAAGCCAATCTGGAGCCAGGCTATCCACAAGAGCTCGTCCACTACGGTTCAGACATTCCATATGACAGAATAGATGCAGCTATCTGGTGGGAGCCATCGGGCTACACCTATTTCTTCCAAGGAGACAGGTAACAAAAATACAACAATATATATTCAAACTTTGGGCTATTAGAGTTAGTATTTATTTTTTAACTGTTACAGCTCTTCATTCCTATCAGTGAACATAATTGCATCTCATGTTTTTGAGGAAGTAACGTTGGCCCACATCATCTGATTATCTTCTATTAAAGGGGAGCTTCTTGGCCCTGGCCCCATTAAGTTTCTGTTCACTTTCAGTTGTTTCAAAGGGTAAAATAATAAAATAAAGTAAATAAAGTCTGAAAACTTTGATAAGTCCGTCAACAGCCCTGATAAGCCATATTTCATTGTCAGGACTCGTAATACTATTTATGAGAGTAAGAATGTTGTTGCTTAACAAAAGCAGAGGAGGTCTTAGCAGCATTTCCTTTTGTTGGCTAATTAACAATACAATCTTACAGGCATAGCTATATCTGCTTTCATGGTGCTACCATGAAAAAGTTATACCAAAATAAAAGACTTTGTTAGAAAACATTCAACCAAACTAAGATTTAGCACAATAAGGCCCAGATTTACTGAGCATTTGTGCAGGTGCAAAATGGGTTGCGCGCACTAAACTGGAGCAAAAAGCGTGTGCAGTTAAGATTTGCGTCGCTCTCAGGCCGCAGCAAAAATTAAGCACTTAACAGAGTATTGATGACCAACCATTTGTGTTGTGATGAAACAGGAGAAGACGCGACCCGTCCACCGGTTCCTCGTCTCGTTCTCATCCCAGGTTATCCCTGGCATGTCCATAGCACGTCCGTGCTTTCTTGTTATGAAATTCTTGCAATCTGCGTTCCCAAATTCAACCTGCAGCGCTGGTTAAAGGCAAACGCCTGCGGGTTTTCCAATCACATCCTTCTGTCCGTGTGCGCTGCAGTGCGCATCTGAACTCTGGGTAAACACACAGAAGGACTGGCTTTTCCTGCCTAAACGTTCACACCACGTTGTAGGTTCAAATGTTTGATACTCTAATCACAGACATTCCCTATAACCTAAGATGAAGATCTTCTAAAAAGAACACTGATGTGCCATATAATACTTTTTTTGTTTTTTTTTGTTATTGGCCTATGGCTAGTGAATATCATCATTTATCATCATAACTTACATGTGTCTGTGTCTGTTCTTCCAAAGGAGAAGCAGCAGAGGCACATTTGCACCTCCTCTGCACCCGCAGGAAACTCATTTATATATCAGATTTGCGCCACTGACAATACACACAGTTTTTGATGGTAAATACAGCACAACACAACAACAAAATAGCCTGTGCAAATTTTAAGTAGTACTCGCAATTTAGCACCTGCCTTAGTAAATCTAGGCCATAGTGTGGTCTTAAAATATTTTTACCTTATCACTTAAAATTACTTTGTACTTTGTTTAATTTCTTTGTATTTTTAACAATAAACACTAAAATATCCAGCGGTGTGACTATAAACGTAATAAGATATGAGATGTTTAATGCTGTAAACCAAAGGTTGTCCTGCACTGTGACATTCGCATATATATAAGAGCTAGGAGCTCATCTGTCATTTACGCTCCAGGACCAGCTCTGAGGTGCAGGGTTTAAGCTGCAGGTCAAAATAAATAATTATCATAATCTTACTTTTGAAAACTCTGAACTTCAGTGAGTTTGATGTTCTGCTGTGTTATGTCCTTAAATAATAAAATTCTAATTGTTAGCAATATCCTTTAGGATGGGACCGTACATAATTGGTAACTCTAGACATACTATATTAGGTAATTTATTACATATTTTTTAACTTGGCATTTTTCGTGAATTTTATATTTGGAACATTCATCCTGTCTTCTTTTAAGGTAAATGAGCTTATAGCTTTTTTACAACTGTCTTATTAGAAGAAATTCACACGTTGTCATGAATATGCTGCAGTGTGACAGGAGACATCATGACAAACACATAACATAAAACCCTTGATTTGATTAATTTAAATTAATGAAACGGCTATACACCCCCAAACGTCATATGTAAATACAATAGAAGCAGAAAATATCACTCAGTTTTATTTATGGTTGGAGTGGGACTACACAAGCCAATCACTTGAATCTTATAGACTTTAACTACAGGCACTGGGAGTTATTTGAGTTATTCATAGGCCAATTCATAATACACTATAAAAATATAGCTTGAGAATGCAATACACAGTGTGTTATGTGCTGAACAAAACTCATTAAACAATATTTACACTGCCGCAAATCTGAGCTGACATAAATATAAGAATAAACAGACTGAAAGAAAAGAGTAAGCAAGCTCCAAGTCAATTTGAATTTATCCTTTTTGTTGTTCAGTGGAGAAACAGATCAGCTTTATGCAGACTGCAAGAGAAATGACTTTGTGTTGTGAGTTTTTAGACCACAAATAAACTCTAACAAGCATCCCCTCTGCCACAGGTACTGGCGTTTCAACGAGCAGAGCCGATCAGCTGACAGCGGCTACCCGAAACCCATCAGCGTGTGGGGCTCGTCAGTGCCTCAGTCTCCCAAGGGTGCTTTCCTCAGCGATGATGGAGGTGAGCCGTGATGTGCAGCGGGGTTTCAGTTTTATGGACACCGAGTTATCAACAGAAGAAGGAGGGGGCTGGGACAGGCAGATACGGCTGTGAAACAAAGGATACGGGTGTGGCTGTTCACTCATCAGGGGAATGGGGATGGATATGAGCTTGTGGAGAGATGTAAAACAGAGGAGGCGATTTGTTTTGATTTCCAGTCGGAGAATTTTTGTTGGATACCAGACTTTGTTGCTTGTATTGTAGCCGTGGGACTGTGAAATGGTTTGAAATTATATTGAGGTTTGAAATGTAATAATAATGAAGGAAATATGAGATGATGAGACAAAACAGAATGCACAGAGCTGTCTTGTCAACTGTTTGCACAGCCGACATATTGATTGCGGGGAGATTCTAATTGTATTGTCTTGAATGACTTAATGAAGTTTTGGGTAGACCGATTAAGGATTTTTTGTATAATGACTTTAAGAAAGGCTGAGTACTGTTTAAAGGTACCAGTACAGTTTTGAAAAAAATTGATACAAAAAACTAGTACCAAGTTAGTAACAACTAGTAACAAGTTTTGACTACTTGGAGAGTGAAAGTTACTTGGCAGTGTCACCACAAATTAATCAATTGTACAAAGTACAAAGAAATTGTGTTATGGAATTATTGTAATATTTTTTGTTTATTATAAATCTGTTTTGTCATTTTAGAAAATGATTAATGAAAGAAAAGGTAAAGAAAAAAAGTACTGTTCAGGAAGAGCTGCAACAATTAATAGACTAATCACAACTAATCGAATTTAAATAATAATCCTTTTTTTATATATATATAATCCTAAAAGAAAGTTTTATAACAAATACAGTGACATTGTTAAAAAATATCAAAAAGAAAATAGAAGAACACTTTTTTACACTTATTTACAAGCATTCATTCAACATATTTTAACCCTAAAGGACACATATTCTGCTACAGTGACTTTTTTGAGATTTTAACCATGTTCTAACAATGTTCCGTCATCAAAAACATACCTGAAGTTGCTTTCAGCTGCATTCACGCTGTTTTGAGGAATGTTTTTTAGAAAATCCTCCCCCTTCCAAGCATCAAACACACTTCCTGCTGAACTTTCTGGTTCTGGGACATATTGTCAGATTTCATACGTCACTTATCTGAGAATTTTCTGCTGTTTTAAGTCCTTAAATTACTTCGTTCTGAGCATTTCTGTTGTCTAAACACGTTCACTGCTGCTGCACACCCGCATCACAGCATTTGTTCAGCGCTACCTTCACTAGATTGTGTCTGGCTGGATGTACTCAGTAAGTGTCATTTCACAGAGGCTGATACATCCTGTCATTTAATGAGTTAGAAACATTTTTTTGTTTCAAAACATAAGACCGCAAATTTAAGGTACTCAAGAGCATGTTTAAAGCCTTATAACAATATGAAAGATTCATAATATTTTTTCCTATAAGTTGGTTGATAATATATTTAAAATGCCTCAAAGCACATTACAAAAGAAATCATTCATCATTTAACTTGTCGACTACTAAAATAATCGTTACATTCAATGTACGTTCAGGTACTAGAGCTAAAAAACAGATATTATTCAAGTACTGGAACCTGGAAAAATCAAAAGGTTATAGAGTGAACTTGTTGAACACTGTTTCATATCTCTCCTCTCTACTCCTCTATTGCATTCGCATTGCTTACATTACTGTCCAAATTATAATTTTAATAACATCTTAAAATTAATGCAATTAAAGAAGGTACCTGATCTTAATCCAATAATGTTCACAAATTTGATGGGCAGCCCTGCAATAAGAAATGTACAATACACTGTCTTTCTATCTGCTTATTGTTCTTGCTTCCTTTTGCAGCCTATACCTACTTCTACAAGGGTTCAAAGTACTGGAAGTTCGACAACCACCGGATGAAGAGCGAACCTGGCTTCCCCAAGTCCATCCTGCGGGACTTCATGGGCTGCAGCGTGGACCTGGACCCGGACAGAACCACGGACACCGACACCGAGCGCAAGTACCCCGACGTCAACCGACCTCCCTTCAACCCCGATGCGGGACGGGACGGAGACAAGGGCAAGGACCGCGACAGGACGGACAAGGAGAAGGACACGGGAAGAGGAACGGATAGGGAGGAGGAGGAGCGGGAGGGACGAGAAGAGGAGACCAATGAAGTGGATGTGGTTTTGAAGGTGGACGACAGTCAGCAGCGGACCATGAATATCCTAATGGTGACTATCCCCCTCGTGCTGGTGTTGTGTATCCTAGGACTCATCTACGCGATCATCAACACGCTACAGAGCAAAGGAGCGCCGCGCCTGCTGGTTCACTGCAAGCGCTCGCTACAGGATTGGGTCTGACCTCTGGATCCAGTGGGCGGCGGACTTACGGAAGGGCGCAGGGTTTGTAAATGTGGTTTTATGAGCTGCTTTAAAATGGTATTGTGTTCTTGATACGTTAAAGGCCGAGACGCCATACAATGCCCTAGTTCTGCACAATCGAAATTGCAATTTGAATGGAAGTAATTAGCAAATTTCAATGTCTGTACTGGAAAGTATCATAATTTCCTTCTCAAACAACAAAATATCATTTCTTATAGTGCAAAAAACAGCACTTTTGATGTTCTGAAATACTTGGCCTGTCACAATAATTACTATATCGACATATATGTTTTGTATGCACTTTGGGGAAATTTTTCTTTGAAGATTTGAATCATCAAGTGAAACAAGTTACTTTAAGACTCATTATCGTAGCTTATGTCTTAAAAAGTGTTTAATTTGGCTATTTATTTATTTTAGATCATGTTTTTAACAATATTTCACATTTAGATTTATTTATTTTGAGAGTATCTAGTATCTGTCAGTGGCATAAAGTAGTTTCAATATTTGTTTATCAGGATATTTTCTCTCAATGTATCACATTCAAAATTCAAAATTTATTATTGTGACAAGCCTACTTTGGATTCTGTTAAAACTTCATAGGCCTTTTTCAGTCTTTTTGTTAATTTTCTGGACATGTTTAAAAAAAAAGTGAACTTTGAACAGAATCCTATTATTAAAACAAATCACAAAATTGCAATACTGGTCAGAAAAATCAAAATTAGAGATCTTTTTCCCCAATTTGTGCAGCCCTACAATGTACGCAATAGGAAAAGTCATCCTCCAAAATCAATTTGCAAAGTCCAAAATATTTTAGCAAGCACTTCAGGTTTCGATGATAATTATTAACTCAAATATAACAAAAAACAACATTTGCTCGTTTTTCAATCAGCTGTGATGGGTGAAATTCCAGACCTCATCTAAAAAAAAAAGTGCAGTTAACATAAACCCATTTTTTCCCAAACAGTTAACAGACTTAACTGTAATTCTCTATAAGTACCTCATACAACCACATTTATAAAACTTTCCCTTCAAATGAAAACATGCGCCCGCCCTACACACTTGTCTAATCAAACTTCCTCCCTGTGGTCCACACCAATTTCTGTTCTGTGGCTCAACATTTCATAAACGTGGTAGCTGATCCATGCAAATACCAATTCAAAAACACACACACGTTCTCTCATATTTCATGGTGCTACAACACGGACTCTACTAGTCTATTTATATGAGAGAAATTTGCACAGGTTTTTTTCCTTCTTTGTTTTGCGTGATTCTTTTGTTATTTTATTTTATTAGGTTTTTATGATTTTCTCTCAACAAGAAAGACTTTAACTCACCTTCCATCTCGGCACCACATGCGTTCTCCAGTCTCGAGCAAGGCGTATAATATTACACATGTAGAAAATGAGGAAATTCGAGGAGCTGAGCGATGCTGACACCTCTTATCATACTGAAAACCTTCGCATCTTATCCACTTTCTCTTTCATATCTCTACAAATTGGGTACATTCTTGATCCCCTGGGGTGCTGAAGATATGTTGCATTTTCTAGCAATTTCTTGCAAAGATTACTCCAATTGTTGTGGTCATTTTCACAGTGAATTCAGCCAAGAGAAAAGTGGCTCTTCGCAGACATGGTAATGTGCACAATCCTTATAACCTGGAACAAGCATTTTTATTAGCGATTAGTCCATTCATTTTACGTACAGTAATGTAGCATAAAAAGTTCAAATCGGTCAAAAACGTGAAAATTACTTCAAATTGGCTTGCAGTATTCGGTTTGGCTGGCCAAGCTATTTACTATTACAAAAGTTGACAGTCTTCTTTAAAAAGTGAACTTGTATATTCTACTTAGGTTCATGCATGTAGTTACTTTGCTTTGTTAATGGCCATAAAAACATCAACAGCAAGTTTTCTTTCCTTCCCTTATTTGGCAACCCATTCCCGAGCTCTTTCACAAGTAGAGTAAACCAGTATTACGAGGACTTGTTCCATTAACCGACTAATTCTTAGCATACTTCCTTCATGTCAACATTCAGACCCTTTTCCTTTACAGGGCTTTGTCTAATAGTTAATTTAGGAAGCTAGCTCACTGTGAAATTCCCTTCATTTACTCCTGGCGTAAAACAAAGCCTGGTTCAGAGGAGGATACACATGCACACAGCGGCTAATGTAGCATGCGGCGACTAATGGATTTTTTACTGCATATGTTTTAAGGGACATTTTCAGTAACCTCACCCGTGACCTGTAGCTGTCTGATGTCCTAGCGGGGCAGGATGGAGGCTAAACTAGTGTGGGCTACAGCTAATCCGCTTCATTAAAAAACAGCAGGTGTGCGCAAATGCTGTTAACCCCCGTGACCCCCAAAAGCAAACCTTGAACTCAGAGGAACTAAAAACTCCCTGTTTCTTTTTATCTCGCAGGCCGGAGAAAGGGATGAAAGGGAGTGTGCTATGTCTCTATTAGCCTTGTAGGAGATTAGCCACTGTTTGTAGGCATCACATGTCAATCCAGTTTAATTAAAGAAGTTACAAAAGTGAAGAGTAGTGTTTCTGAGACATTTCAAAGGCATATTTTTAAAGCTTTGTTTTGGGATGAAAGAAAAGTACAGATGATTTGAGGATTTAAAAAAAGAAGTCTTCACAAATGGTGTCACGATGCTGTCAACATTTCGAATTCGAGTTTGATAATGGTGCGTTCCATGCAACTGGTAACTGGGTTTCTTCCAACGTCCAACTTGAAAAAAAAACCCTGGAAAGCTTATCAAACTGGTTATTCCCATTTGTGAACTTGGGGATGACAGAGGTACTCCCACTCTGCAAACGTGTGAAACTGTGACATATTACAACAAATGTCACCAAATCACCACAAAAAGTGGATCTGTGTTTAACCACCACAACGCTGTAAACATTTGTTGCAGGTTAAATTGACAATATTCTGTGATTCACGGAATCACACAAATTCAAGACATCCATATTATTTCTTTGGCCTATGGTTTAGCATTACCGATATTGTTTACATACGAGTTAATTAATTCAGCTGGAAGGCTCTGAAGTGGGAATAACAGGCTTCTCAGTTGTCTGGAACGCAGCATAAGGAAAAAGGCTAATACTCTACACTGATTTTAATACCACAATGATACTAGCATATCTAATAAATAATAATTAATTCATTCATTAAGAATCCAATAAATAATAAATTACTTTGATATAGATTAAGATAATTTAAAAATTATTATTATTATTTTTAATTTTGCCCTATTTATATGATTTTTTAGGTATCAATACTAGTTTGAGTATTGTATCAACTCTATTCACAAACCTGAAATACTTTGATTCGTAAACACCGAATCCAAAACCCCTCCCTATGTTCTATGTATGCTATGTAGTTGTGCGCAAATCTTGTGGTCTCAGTTTCCCATAGTACACTGTGGTCACATAGTTTGTAGAATATAATGGCTTTGCTGATGGCTGCAGGGATCCAGCCACAATGAGCTCTTTTTGTGGAGTTTAGTGGACATTACTTTCCATATGCACCATTACCACATGATTAACAGACAGTTCAATAGTGTCTCTTCACCATTGAGTCAACTATTGTGCAGTCATTGATAAGGCTTTTATTGCAGTGTGAAATGTATGACCACACTTGCGCAATCATTTGGTATTGTTTCTTGTGACTCTGACTCGAGCTTCTCGGATTGGGCTCAACCTGATATCGTAAGAGCCTGATAAAAAAGGGCTTAGAATGACAACTTTTTTTTGTTTTTACTGTTTTTTAAACACATTCTTTTGTGTGGGTTGCAATAATTCAGTTTGCTATTTGCTGATTAGGTGCTGACAAAGATTAATGCCTTTACTTAATATCTTTTTTGGGAAGTGTCATATTTACAATAATTGGCAGATATTTTGGCAATAGAAATGTGTTAAAACATTTCTTTAAATTATTAGTTGAGGTTAATAGGCAAGTTGAGGCATCAAATGTGCTAAAGTATTACTTTATATTTATCACTTTAATAACATTTGTGGCCTGGTGGTGCAGCATTTAATGCTTTTGTCTCACAGCAAGACGGTCAGGACTCCCTTGAATAAACAAGATTAACAAAAATATTCATAATTTGATAAATTGCCCACCTATCAATGATGGTACAATATTTTTAACTTTTAAATTGTTTTTAAAAATTCCACATTGGAATTATAATTGTTTAAGGGAAATGTATTAAAAAAATATGTTCTATTTTTAGTTTCTCTACCAGATTTCCCAAATTTTAAAGCTATTAGGGGTCAATAGGATATCAGTGCCAGATAAAGTTCTATCTGCTCTGGTATAAACAATGTAAGCTGCCAGTCTGGCCAGAGGAGGTCAACCCGGCCAGCTCACGTTACACACATGTGGACAGTGGGGGATGTGAGGAGAAGTTGAATTTCCTGCAGCTCAGACGACCACAAAGAGAGCAAGGGGGGCGAAGGGTAGAGGAAGACTGACCCCTCCGTCCCAGTGCTGGCACAGGCTCGGGCTGAGGAATAAGGAGCGGTGGGAAACTCAGGGAACCAGCAGGCTTTGATGGCTGGAGCTGGAACTGGCAGCAGCCCATTTGACCCAGATTCTGTTGTTAGCTTAGCAGCAGCACGAGCCAAATAGGAAACTTAAGCTTACAGTAGGTGACAGCCCTCTTTTATAAACTGCACTTACTATGTTACACGTTTTTACATCCTACATAGTGATCGAGTTGCACTTCAAATGCTCAGTGTGCCTGGTCGCTTCTATAGTCTCGGGGCTATGTTTGAAACCTCTTACTAAATACGATAGCGCGCTAATGATTCAGACTGTTTTGAAGTGGTGTTTGAAAATCTTGTGACTGAAAAGGAGTGCACTTCAAGTTTCCCACACTCCATTTGTGTAGGGAGAGAACAATGGACCATAGAATAGAACATAATGCTTTGGAACTTTTCTTTATATTGTCGATACATACATAAAACTTGTTAGACTTGTTTTTACCGTAACTTAAAGGGCCTGTACCTGATTTTTGTTAACATACCAAAGTACAATTTGTTTTACTCCAGTGTATATATATTGTAAAAGCATCTATTCAGATCAAATGAGACCACAAACTGCGCATTTTCTGCATCTAATTATATATTGTTTTATTCTTCGCAAAGCAGGAAGTGCACTGTTAGCATGACAATGTTTGTTAGCTTTACTTTGACAGCAAAACGTTTGTGTGAAAAGCTCTTATAAACTTATTGCAGAGGCTCTGAAGGCATTAGGTAAGTGAGCTAAAAAATTGGACATATGCAAAGAGTTTTAAATGATATTAAAATTTAATATTTTTTTCATATTTTAAGAAAGTAAAAATCAGGTACGGCGCCTTTAAGCTAGGTGTTTTTCTCGATTGAATGGTACACAGAATTTGTACTTCAGGTCTGAGATACTTTTACAATTGTGGGATAGTACACATGCCATGGTGGAGGTTACATTTCTTCCAGTTCATAATACATCTCATGTAAATTCACTGTACAACTTAATTTAAACTGCAAGTCTATTGTAATTGAAAGGTTAAAGCATCGAAGGTAGCTTCAGCCAGCCTATGTTTTCTAATGTATTCCACTCTGGCAGGTGAAGACAGGACAGGGCCGCCTTAAGACACCTAGCAGACAGGAAAAAGTACAGTGAAAGGATGAGGAGCTAACGCATAATCGCCCATCACAAGATGTCTGGACATTGATCCCAGCACAGTCGATAATGGTTGCCGGGAAACTGTGTCCGGCGTCCATCACTCGCCTCGTCCACATCTGCGCCCCGGTGGTGTTAGGTGAAGGGCTGGTTGGGGGGGAGGGGGAGAGTTGGCTAATCAGTGTTAAAAGCACCCTGGCTCCCACATGGTCTCGTCCTATCTCCCGCTATTGGAACATCAGTGCTTAGACAGCTTTGTGTCTGGACAAGCTCAGGGGGAAAATGTCGACTCATGCAGCATTGTCAGGCGTCTCCAGTGGGTAAAAGCTTAAGGCTATAGGGAGGTTACATATCCATGCTCAGGTTACCACTTAAAACATTACCTAAGCATGCTGTAAGCTTGGAAGTGAATTGAATCAGCAGTTTTTTTGCATTCTTTTGAATCTGTTCGTGACGCATTTAAGGACACATAATATGAAAAATGTACTTTCTTTGATCTTTTAACCATGTTCTAACATTGTTACCGCATCAAAAACATAACTGGAAATGTATTTAGCTTCATTCGCGCTTGTTTGTTGAATCCTGTTTAGAAAGTCCTGTCCACTCTGAGCCTCATAAAACACTTCCAAATGTCCAAGCTTTGTAGGTAAACCTCTAAGATCCTCTGGGAGGTTTTTAAGTCCATAAATCACCGCCAAACTCGTTCTGAACATTTCTTCCGTTAAATCGTGTTCATTGCAACTTTGTGTCTGCATTAGCATGTGGCGTGTTAGCGAGCTTTATTTACTTCCCAACAGCAGATCGCGTTCTGATTGATTTCTAATGATCACCGATAAAAAGTAATTTGTGCTTTTAGTTGATACATTATTTTTTACTTTTTAAAAATGAGATTCCAAAGTAAATGTACTCAAAAGCATGGGTTAAGGCCAATAACAATACAAACTATCTGTCCTTTAAGTTCAACTCTTTGGATAGTCAGTTTAGTCCTTCTTTAGTTCCGTAAGTAAAAGCGGTGAGTAATTAGATTGGCCTACAAAAAATATATAACCAGTAACTAACTATCCACACAACGTTTATCCATTTATAATTGGAGCATCTTCAGGCGGAACAGGCCACGCAGCAGAATCATGTGAATCAATGGGGCCCTGCAATTAACTAGGCAACCCTGATCCCGCACCCAACTCATTAATAAAGTTCTTTGTCATCTTATCTTATGTTTTAGCCCAAAGCAGCAGTTGTTTTTGTCACACCTGATTATTTCTATTGAGAATTAAGTGGACTATAATCAATGGGCGCCTGTGTACTGGTGAAATGAGAAGGTGCTCGTAGTGCCTGTTCTCCGCTTTTGGCCTGAAGCAGGGTACATCCCAGACAATGGTGGGTTATTCACCGGTTGAGCATTTAGAGACAGATTAACAGACTCGGGGGTCTGGGTTGTGGGTGATTTTAATTCATCAAGTCAACTGACAGAAAAACAGGACAAAACTTTTTACGGAAACCCCCTTTTTTGCTTGAACCAGTTTTGACCACGTGGTGTACCATTGTCAGTTTATCAAAGCCAAAGTGACACGTGGCTTTCCAAACTAGATTAGATTAGTTTATTTGCAATTTGCGGTTAAAAAACGCATTGGAATGACTTGTGCAAAAAGCTCAATGTTCAGATCAAAACAAAAAAACAAGCAAACAAGGACATACATTACAGACAAGTAAAAGTACCATGAAAGAATTGACACAGTGAGAGTAAGCCAAGTTAAAAGAAAACTTAATTTAATTCCAATGAAATAGAAGTAAAAGTGGACTTAATGTCAAATATACATGTCAACAGAACTTAACCAGGTCTAAAAGAGGGCTAAAATATAGGCATAAACCCAGGCTATTTGTATTACTGAACCATGTGTGGTGTGTGAACTACGAGCAGGGATGGACAATATATGGACTGGAGAATATTGTGAATGTTCTTTCGAAGATTGGCAACATTTCAATATCAAGTACATCATATATAGGAAAAAAAATGCTACAAAAAGAGCTGATTAATAATATAATTAAAATACGTTATGTTGTAAACAGGTATAGGTGATATTTCTGGGGTTAGGCTTACAGACATTTCCCAATTGTCTGATAATTAAACCTCAACCAACATTAAAGAATTGTTTCAACACATTTCTGCTGGATTGACGTAATGTTAGGGTTATCGAAAAAAAAAATTGGTCAATATCCCTTGTCCCCTAACCAGGAGATGTGATCATTTCACTGCAAAAATATCATAAAAAATACAGGAAATGAATCTACTTTCTGAAGATTTGACCATGTACAATCTATTTACTTGACGTACCCAGTTTATTTTCGCTTATTTCAAAAAGTGTCCACCTTTGACTGTACATTACGTCATACTTTAAGACACATTTTTGCCAAAGAGGTGAGAAAATGTGTGCTAACTCCATTGGAAATGTTTGCAAAATGATCTTCCAAAACGCCATCGAAGCTGCAAGGAAATCTACGTCACATAAGATAGCTTTTCCAGTCTTCTTAAGAGAGAAACAATTCAAATATTAACTGTACGCAGAGTAAACCCACTGACACAGAAGACTGGGAAGAAAGTGTGCCTGTATCCCAGCTCTAAAACTAAAATCCATTACAACTTGGAATTAACTACTCCAACTCAGTCCAGCTAAGCGATCTCCTTGAGTTGATTGCAGCGCCTGGTGGTATGTGTTCATCATGAAGCGCTCAATCACTTAATCAAGCCCTCTCCGCGCCATCGAGCCTTTGAGACTGTAAATCTCCCACAGCCCGGCGGCGCATACTCAGACCGGCCCTCCGAGCACCCAGGGGCATCATAACACCAACAATGGCCTCTCTCTCTCTCTCAAACACACACGCAAACATTTCATTGTCTTCACCTCCCCCCTCCGCTCCGTCTCCAGACAGCACAACACTTTTTTTTTACATTTAAAGTTGCAGGGGTGGATTTTTTTTTCCCCCCTTCTTCATCTTCTTTGTGCCCTCATGCCTGAAGAATTTGGCAAGGTTAAGGCATCGCTCAGCTTGTCGGAGGCTTTCATCTCTCCCAGGTTGCGTTCCCGTAAACATAAGACTCCCGCTTTCATGTTTTTTAATTGCAAATGCTCACTTTCTGCCTTCCGAGTTTGTTTGTTAGTTGTTCTAAAGCTGTTGTGGAAGTTGGCGGGGGGTAAACATACTTGGTAACGCTAACTGAACTCGATCGTTATGGTGGTTTTTCAAAAGGGATGTTTGCAATGGTAGCCCGTAGTATTCGGGAATAAGCAGTGGTGGAAAGTAACAAAGTACAAAAGTAAAAGTTGTAGGTTTCTGTACCTTACATTATTTATTGCACTAGACCTACATTTTTAAGCAGGTCTAAAAAGTACTTTTCTTGACGGTTTAAGACTTCCTTTTTAGTAGTCGGAGTTGACGTCCCAACTTTGAAGAAGCAAAAACATACAAATAAAATAAAACAGATAGAAAAGTTTGGAAATCAGTTCAAAATGTATTGATTTTTTCTTTCGCTTCACTATGTTTGAGAGCAGTATCTGTACGCTCTTCCCTACATTTTTAACAGGTCTACAAGTACTTTTGAGACTTTATTTTTTAGCAGTTTGAGCAGACGTCCCAACTTTAAGCAAGCAAAAATATACAAATATAAATACGAACAGCTAGAAAACATTGGATACTGATTCGGCTGTTTCTAGTGAACAAAAATCTGCAAATGTTTTTTATTAAAATCGCTGCTTTTGGCACACAATAGTTCTCCAAGTCTGTCCAAAATACTTGTACTTTTTAAACTGGTACTTCAGTTATTTTTACTTAAGTCGATTTTCACATGATACTTTTACTTGTATCTTTACTTTCACTTAAGTAACAAAATTGAGTGCTTCTTCCACCACTGGTAATGAGTAAGAACATTTTCATTGTTTGAAAAATGAAAAAAATCAACCCTAAACTAAAATAATATTAAGTCTGTGCTGCTTCATCACAGTTGAATTGATTAGTAACATTGATTCTATATTTTAAACGATCGATTTGAAGTATTTGCGACGATAAAACGTTTCGACTGCGTGAACACTGCACCATTAATGAATGCTTAACTAACGCTTCGATCGCGTAAGGTCATTGTACAGCGTTGCCAAGTATGATACCTGTTTCTATCACTTTGTTGCCCATTTTTGGAGTTGTACATGTACCAACACTGCCAAATAATCCGGGAAAATATGGTCATTGCATCATCCTTGAGCAAAAAACAACAAAATAATCGATAAACGACATGGAAACCAGAAAAGGAGAGGTCGGACAGAACTCGGACTGTTCGAGTTTCCGTCCGACCGAAACTACGACATCAGACCGCGGACGCCCTTGTCAGACGTTTCCCACAATGCATCTCACCTTGCTTATACTGAGCCTGGAAAACCACACTTTTTTTTTTTTTTTGGAAGCGCTACTCGTTGCATTAAGAAAAAGCAAGCGGGTGACTTTTTGGACCTATATATCGCAGGCGAACTCTCACTCTGCTGTGGCTTTCGTGTGACTAAAGACAAACAGTGACGAAACAGTCGAGCAGACCACTTACAGAACAAACTGTCCATCCATTAACTGCAGCTACAGTAGAGGTAGATGACCTAGAATCGAGTGTATATTTTTTGAATTTAACAAACTTGAGTAAAGATTGGCATTCAAGTGTCTAAGTTATTGCATCTCACACGGTTTCATTACTACTTGAGTAATGCTTATTTTAGATTTTATCCCATTTGGGGGCGGGGAAAAAAGCAACAATTAATGGGGAGAGTTTTCGTTGTTGTTGTTATTGTAATGATTTGTCTTATTTTGGTTGATTTTGTGCATTTTATTCTTTCTGAACTTGATTCATCGGTTTTGTTTGTAACATTCCATTTTTTTTTTTGTGTAGAAGATTGAAGATTTTATACATTTGTGTTGTGTGATCACCTCTAGTTGAGTGTGTTAACAAGCCATGCTGGACATGTACACATTAAAAAAAAAAATCTAAAACATTTAAAAAGTGGAGTGGTTTTCCTTTTTTATTGCAAACACAGCACAATTGTCTCTGTCTCTGTTCAAACAAAGCGAGCAGCTCGGCACACATCTACTGTACGTCCACACTCCATCGGCTTCCTGCGCTGAGGTCACCCTACTTCCTGTCTCACACGGGACCGGCCGGCCAGTGGGGGGGGGCTTTGGCCAGGTGCCAGGAAGCCACATGAGCGATGGAGGAAGCCAAGCATTGACACTACACCCATAAATACAGGCCTGATAGTTTTATGTGTGAAACAAATGGGCAAGGAGAGGGCCTGTAGATTTCTTATTCAATGCGTTTTTTGTCATTTGTAAAGTAAAAAAAAAAAAAAGGACACCTACTTACAGGAGTCATCTTGTGAATACGTAACTCGGTCTTCCACAAATTTGTAACCTCCATTAAGGGGATTGGATTTTTTGTGGTAAAATGTACAACAAAGACATTAGTTAAAGCCCAAGCAAGTCAATTTTTAGACAACAAAAATACTAACATAAAAACATTTTATTTGGGATGTAACCTCATACTACATACATACAGCCTAGAGGAGCTTCCTGCTTGTTTCCATGGAAATTGTTGTGGTTCCTTTGGTGATGATATAGCACAATATGAAACTGTATGTGCACGGTGAATGTTTAGAAGTGTGGTTTTAACGTTCTATTTCCAGAAAGTTACTGTTCCTTTAATATGAACAATAAACAGCAATAAAATAGACAAAAATAAAAAATACATCTTGTCTTATAGTACTGTCTCAGACCAGAGAGAACAGAGACATTGGTGTACAATCAAATGACATCGACATATTGTAGGCCTACAACGTTATATTGAGATGTTTGTCCAGAAGCTTCTTTTTTAATCTATTTAATTCAGTCCGACATAACTCTAGACAGTAACTCATTTAAGTTCATTTTATGGTAGATGGGTTCGGGAAATTCACTTGAGGCCAACACTTTCAGCTGGCACTTCCCCTCCATGCAATTTTAATAGTAGATAATCACTTAAAGTGCGCATGACAGGTTTTTATGATTTTCTAATGTGGACTTAATTCAGTGTATCAATACCGCTTGTAAATTATGGTTTTACACCAATCATGTAAATGTTTGTGGAAAGAATCTGTTGAAAATTACAGGAAGTAAACAAATTGATGACGTCACACTGGGGAGCCAAAGGTTATGTATGATTTACACAAAAAACACTACTTTTTTATCATTTTTTTGAGCATTTATTCAACAAAACAATGGTGTTCACGTGTATTTTTCTTTGTCAAATAGAAAAATATTTGAGGAGTGTACAGGATGGTGTAATTTCCTATTGTGATGTCATCATTTACAACCAGGAATAAAAATTAAAAAGCTTAAAAAAAATAGCTAAACTCGGGTCAAATTTGTAAAGATTTTAGTAGAATTTTAAATAAATTTATCTTATGAGTAGTTCAACCCGTCATTGGCACTTTAATGCACTTTACAGGCTCGCATCTGGTATAAAATAAATCCATTATTTAGTGACTGTGCAGGAACAGTTGCACATCTGAACAGTTGGCGGTAACTATTCCGCTATGAATGTGAAATGTCCAAAACTGCCTCAACGTGTACCGCAGTCCCCGAAAAACCTGATGTCCTGTGGCAGAATCAGGATTTTTTTCTTACATAACAACAAAATGACACAAAAAAACCGCCCGTCAGCCAACTCTCCGTTTTATCGCCTCCCGTTGCTTTGCAGTCTCTTACGTCGAAACCAAACTGCTGTGATGATGGATTATTTATAATATTGTCAAAACACATCTAATTCTCTCAGGCATGTGTGTGCGTGTGTTCCCAAACTGATTGCACAAACGCACTTACACTGACCTACTTTCCGCGTGTTGCTGTCAACCATTATCCCACATTGGACATACCTCGGTGCACTTTGTAAACAAACAACTTTAATAGCGATATCGTGCTTGCGCGTGATATTTCGCAAATACCATCCCTGCTAATCTCACTGTTTACATGTACACTCTATATAACGTGTGCCTGCTGCGCCCGTGCATTTGATGGCTTGTTAAACCTATGCGTGCACTTATCGCTCCGTACACCCCGCGGAGAAAAGTAATTACTCACAGTCATCTTTCTGCTCTTTAGGGCTGAAAATAACTGACTTTTCAAGCATTTGGCACCCCCGTGTACAGTACGTGGAGGTAATGGCTTGCAGAGAGGGCCAGGATGCGGCGCAGTTTACCACCTGTTTTGGGAACACCTTTGCAGTGAAACACCTGTTGGGCATTTCCCGTGTGCCGCGAGGTACAGGGCAAGACTTTAACGGAGTCGTGTAGTAATTAAGCCAGGTCGAGTTGAGTACAAACATGATGAGCGAAACTGGTCTGTGCGGAATGAGTACACAGTGATAAATGAGGGGTTTTCAAACTTTTACTTTGAAGGTCGCTGCTGAGTAAGGCAGGCTTTTGTTGTGTGTGCATGGGAATATTGTTCGGTGCGTCTGACTCATCCATCAATGCAAGGGGAAGGAGCGTGGGTGACTGGGGGTGAACAAGACAATCCCCGCAAGATCCTAAGGCGAGACACTACAGGTAAAACTGTTTTTTTGTTGTTTGTTTTAGGTCAGTTTGTTCTCTCGACATATGTGGAAACAACAAACTTGCAAATCTGCCCCTGAATATGTTTTATTATTTCATTGAATCCACTCCATCCATAGGTTTCTCTGGAACACTGTAACTCCAAAGGCTTAAAATGGATTTTTCTCGCACAGAGATATAAGGATTAGCTCTTAAAGTAGCCCCTGCATACAGTACATTCAACTTTATAATCTTGTACTTAACAAGAGTTTGACTGATTTGTTGATATCCGAGCCTGATTTATTTAGTAAAAAATAAAATAAAACAGGCCAATTTTCAGTCAGATCAAGTTTACTCAAAAACTAAATCCAAACTCCCCTCTGTACATTTCTTTGTAACTAATATGTGTACAAAATGAACCAAGAAATTAAAAACTGGTTCTGTCAAATTTTTAGATTTTAATGCCCCAAATATGAGCAATTATGGCAACTTTTACACATTAAATGCCCTATTTCTATATGAACACATTACATTTGGCAAATTGGATTTGTGCATGATTTGTTTTTGTTTTTTTGTGGACATGCATTACTTTGGACCAACTTTTCAGACAATGAAGTAAAGCACTATGGCCAGTCAACACAGAACCAACCAGCTCTCTTTCTTCCGTTTTTGTCATTTATAAAGTGTTTTAAAATGGGACATGTGCTGTGCCAAATCCTAGTGCTTTCATAAAACAGATTATAACGGGAAATAAAACTCATTTACAAACATAGATAATGCAGCTTTGAATAAATAAACTTAAATTCAAGACGAGACTCGAGATTTTGAGAGAACGAGACAAGATTTTGGCATTAAAATTTATTGTGGTTCAGTTCACAATTTTGGCCTCACAATGTTATATTTATTTCATGAATGTTTTTGCTGTCAGGGTGCAACTGCTGTTTTTTTTATTAACACAGCTTCTCATTAGATGTAACAGACACCCCTTATTTTTGTCCAAGTAATATCACGGGATCATTTTCCAGTCTTGTGGCAATTATATCTCACGAGATCTTGTCCCATGTCTTGTCACATTGCAGCCCTCACAGACTTTTGCCCAGGTCTTGAGTCAGGATCCCAGTCATGAAAATCCCATCCATTATTGGGAAATTACCCCCATTATAAATGAACTCCACAGCCATTATGAGGGGCAGGCTGCTCGGCCAGTTAACCAGAATAGAAGATTCAGTCCCTGCCAGCTTCGGCTGACCGTAACTTCTCAGATAACATAAATAAATAACTCAAATAACATAAATAAGACCTCTGACGGACCACACATCGCCCTCAGACAACTGTCCGACACAAGTTGAGTAAGTAAAAGTATTAATAAAATACATTTAAACATGAATAACTACACTTTTAATATCTTTAATACAGCATGAACAAATAATTAATTAATGATGAACAAATAGTTTATTAAGAATAATTTAGGCTTAGAAACCACATCAACACCCAGTGGAGTAGACAAGGGTCAAAGGGGTCAAATGTCTCGGGCCCCACGTTCATTACTTTGTATTAGAGAGAGGCCCCAGGCTGCTATATTTCTGTTGACGGCCCTGTTGATACCCTGACTCTAACTTCTAACTTGAACTCCATCATTAATTAGTATAGGCCCGAATGATTTGTTCATAGTGACTAATTCATTTGTTCATGCATTAGTAACGCTACGTAAGGCATAGTTTTTAAGTTAACTCTTTATAATACCTACACCTTAATTAGCCACAATGAAGCATGAACAAAGGCTAAATTCAAAATGAACAAATCAAGGTACACTTTATTGTTTCCATGGGGAAATTTGTCCTCTGAGTTGAGCCATTCTCATTCATTCATTCATTTTCTACCGCTTATTCCCGTTAGGGGTCGCGGGTGACTGGAGCCTATCCCAGTGACTTCGGGCCTGGGTGGGGTACACCCTGGACAGTGGCCAACTTGTCGCAGCTAACACAGAGACACAGAGACATTGACAGACAACCATTCACTCTCACATTCATTCACTACGGGCAATTTAGAGTTGTCAATTAACCTACACAGTCATGTCTTTGGACGGTGGGAGGAAGCCAGAGAACCCGGAGAGAACCCACGGAGCCATTCTCAATTATTGAAAATGACTGACTCTTAGTAACTACTTTATTAATAGGCAGAACTGGGAAGAAGTGATTTTCAGGTAACAGTTTATAGTCCCTACACCTTTATTCCCAAATCCCAGTGTTTAAAAGTACACTGCACCTCTTTATTGTGATATTGAGAGAACTCTTTCAGAGCCTTGTGTCTATGAAGTGCATCTTAGTGGGGGCCCCTTAAGGTTGGAGGCCCAAGGCAATTATAGCCACTTGCCTAATAGTAATTCCGCCGCTGGATAAGGCCCTGAAGTTGTATTCCTCCTCTCTGTTTCCACCAGGTAATCTTGGGATGTTTGCTTGCCTAGAAAAGTTATGTTTTTGTAATATCTTTCTCATCCTTTCCTAGAGCATGTCCCGAGGTCCAAGGTCCGTCGACTTTCCATTATAACCGGTATATGTCATATCTTGTTGGCGTTTGTTGCGGGAGGCTTTGTTGGAGATAGTTTGCAGCCAGAAGATTCAAATTCTACTCCGACATATTTTTGTTGGTCATTTTGTTTGTCATTCTGAGCATGTAGAGCGGGACTGGCATGGCACAGCTGGTATGAATTTTGAGTTTCGTTCAATTCACTTCGGCGGATTCTCTTGCACTTCCCTTCTGAATTGAACAAGACTTTTTAGTGCCTGGGTGGTGCCAGACACTTTACAGGTGCATATTGTAAAACACGAGCAGATAAACTTTAACAATCGACATCCTGGTTACCCCGAGTAGTAAGAGGGTGTGATAGGGTTAATTGCAACTGTGAAATTCTTGTTCTCTCCATGAGACTTTGACAATAAAATCCACAGAATCCAAATTTCATGACAGATGCGTGCAATCTTCGACACACTAATGACCTATAAATGTACCATTACGTAGAATTTCAAGGCGTTACATTTTGTATTTACACAAAATGATTAAGTCAGATGGAGGTTTAATAGCTTATGTGCAATTGCCGAGAGTTAAAAAGCTTGTAGGAGCAAAGTATAACAGTTGTTTTGGGACTTGGGGTAAGGCTGACTATTGCGTCATCTGAATGTATACATGAGCTTGAAGCCAGCGCCTTTCCCTTTACATTTAATAAAACAGTTTGGACTTTCCTCTCTCGTCTGTCACTCTGAGGTAATGCTGACAACATCTGGAGTTAGACTGGGGCTAGTCCACTTGTGCAGGCGCTGGTCCTGGCACCGATTCCCAAAAAGGCATGATGAAGCATGTTCAAGGCAATGCAATGTGCTGATCGTGCTTGTCTCAACAGAAATTTAAACAAAAGTGCAAAGGGTTTAGGTAAGACAGTTAAATCTGTAAGGGGTTTCCCAAAAAGCTGTGTTTACTTACTCAACAGATGGTGGATTCATTGGTGGATTAATCCCAGCTACCTGAATATGAATATGATGTTGTAATGTTGTGTCCGTGGGCAAGACACTTGGAATGTGTTGTGCCTAGTGCTTGTTATTGGCACAAAATGAAAGCCACACCTCTCACAGTAAAGCAGAAGTTGTTTACCAGTATCGAGTGAGACAAGGCAACATATGATGGACTCATGGAAAAGTTTTAGATGAGCTTGTCAAGTGAATTGTAATTCTGAATCATAATTATTTGACGTTGCGCTCTTTATAGCCAGTTTTGCTAATCTGGTACCGCTTGTATTTGCCCCTAATTCTGATGGTATTAAAGGGGATGTACCTGATTTTCTTCATGAAAATAGTATTTTACCCCAGTACAGATAAATTGCTCTCTTCAAGAGTTGCATCTTATTGCAGAGTTGTTTTATTCTCCGCTAAGCAGGAAGCGCACTGTTAGCATGATAATTGAAGTTAGCGTCTTTATCGTGATGGAAAAACTTGTTTGAAAAGCAGAGAAAATCGCTTTCGGGGGATTAATTAGGATGCTAGGAATGAATGAATTGAGCTATACATGTGGAATGCTGCAAAGAGTCTAACATGCATAAGTTGTGTTTTTCATGTTTTCAAGACTGTAAAAATTACATTCAGCACCTTTAAGTAGACCACAATACAATTACAATTGTGTTGGCGAATTGTGGTTAGACACGCTTTGCTTTTAGAGAATACTTTGCAGTTTTTAGCTATCGGTTCAGCCATAAAAAGTACAAAGAATAAACTTGTTGCTTCCCGTAGAAACAATATGCCTCTGACAAGGCGCAGCTGAATTCTATAATGAATGTGAAACGTACGTTGGCATGAACCGATTGGGTTATGAAAAGAAACCTAAATATTGTCAAAATTAGCTTGTGCTTGGATTCTCTTGCCACCGCTTCTGGAAAGATTTATGCACAAACAAAAACCACATGAATTTTTGTGTAGATCTCTCTCCTCTCTTCATCCAAAACCCTCGTCTATGCTGTCAAATTCTCAACCTCTTAACTGTGAGTGAAAGTGCCCCCCTGGCGCTTCAAAGAGATAGAGGAATGTCTGTTGTCCTGGTGTTAAAACCGTCCCATTTGCTCATTTTCTGCAGGATAACAGCCCTTCCACGCCCTTGTACTTGACCTGGGGGTGGTATGGCTGTCCCGTGGAGCTGCAGTGGACTCCAGCTGGACCTGTGCATGTAAAAATAACACACCGTTCCCATCTGGACCCCTCACGAGCACAAACATGACGGGAATGTTTGAACGGGAAGTTAACACAGTCCAGAGCAGGTGCATCTACAGGCTGGCACCTCCACACCTGAGCAGAGCAGAAGTGGAAACATGTGGTCAGGAGTTCAACGTTTGTACGCTGGACAAGTCAAAATCTTGAATGGTTTTACTTTATGTTTTCTGATCGCTTTCATATCATTTCAACGTATGATTTCAGTGGAGTAAGATTTTTAATTGCAATTGCCTAACACCAGATGATTAAGTTATTAATCAATTTTTATTCAGTTTCTAATTTATTTCTATTTTATGGTTTTATCATTTGGCTTGGATTTGATTTTACTGGTTTTACAAGCAGTAAGATCAAATTGAGTTGTTATTATATATTTTGTTTTGCAGTTTTCATGTTTTGTGTGCAGCACTTTGGAAACAGGTCTGTTTATAAAATGTGCTATACAAAAAGTGGATTTGGATTTGAAACAAAAATGCATATACGTTTAAACAATTCAATCAAAGTAGGAAATTAAAGTATCAAAAAATAGTCAAAACATTTGTCAACATTCACTTTTAGCGGTGTAGTAAAATTTTTTGGAGATAGAGAATGTTATGACCTATGTTCTGCACAAGCTGCCTCCAAACCAGACACTTAATTTCCCATAACCCCTTTGGACTTGAAGAACTTTGACCTGCACGGGCCCAGGAGAGATGTGGCTCAATAGTGATTCTCAAAGCAGTCTCTCGAGTGTTGAACAAGTTTAGAAGGTCAAACTCTCACACTAGATTATAATGCACTTTAAATGTATTTTTGCATCAATTCAAAAGCAATTCAAAGTCATTATTATTTTTGAGGCAATATTATGTGAAATGTCAGAGTAGTTGGTGCACATTTGTGTTTGTTTTTTGCAAAGAGTTTGTATTCAGCACATAATGTTTACTATAAGCTACAGGCAGGTTTACAGTTCCAGTAGTACAATAATTTACTGAAGTTCATGAAACATCCAGTAGATGTTTGGACAGACTCAATTGTGTTTATCCGGCAGAAATTGTTTGAACATTTCTTAAATCCTACAATAGGCCTCATCCATGGAGACAAAACGGCCATGTTTTCCAAAAAAGAATTGCATAAAGATTGAGCTGGTTTAGTAAAAGTGTGCATCCACATGGAGCACTCAAAACGCATCAAAACTACTGCAATACATATTCCAGACCAGTGTGTGGCGCTGTGATTCTGCAAAAAACGTGACAACTAGAAGAAGAAAGTTCATTTTTTTAAAGAAAAAAAAAAGAGAGAGAGTGGACGGAGCATGCGCAGAAAAGTTGCAAAAATGTAAACAGTAACTTAGCGGAGTTTTTAAATAAAGCTTCTGAATGTACAGCGGGATGTAAAATCTACAAAAGAGACAACGAGAGTGACTTATTCTGCAGATCTCACTGGAATATAATGACAAAGCTTCAAAGCGGACTCAAAGGAGACAAACTCCGCGTTGGATGCATTTATTTATGTCTCCGTGTCACCTGTGGTTCGTAATGCTGCGGAGGATTCTGCAGCGAACATCATATGAAGGTCAGTGCATTTTGCAGATCAGACGCAGAGCTGGGGCTGTGATGTCATCATCTGAAAAAGTGTCGGATTTGTTAACTATACGGAAACGCGTCAGTAGCGTTTTGAAACCATTGCGATCTGGAACCTGGATTCGGTTTCAGAGTCCCGAAACGCCTGCTCTGTGTGGATGATACATGCTTTAGATTAAACATTTTTGTGGACAGAGGCCTTAGTGATGTCGATCATTCAATCACAAACAAGTATACTGTATTTTAGGTGTTCAAAACTCGGTAGTATAGACCAGTGTTTTTCAACCTTTCTTGAGTTGTGGCCATGGATGTATTAAAATAACTGGATAAGGTACGCCCCCTCTGACTGTGGTCCCAGATTGATTTGTGGCCGTGCGAGGTACTGCAGCCTCTTGGAACCAGCCATTTTCTAAAATGTCACATTATAATCACAGACAGTACTGAATTATTATCGGTATTTAAATAAAATAGAAGGAAATGTTCTTTTCTACTGTTTCTAAAATCACCGAAATTACCGTTTTTATATTAAGTGACGTCACCGCAAACATGTGCGAGTCACGTGAACGAGCACGTCGGACGATATAAACAGAAGCACGTGGAAAAGGCTCGACTAGAGACACCTGTAAGTTGTATTTTATTTCATTTCAGACGCTTTCAGGTGTGCTCTAACATGAAGAACACAATTACAATCACACAAGCTAACGCTAACACAAAAACTTGCAAGCTGCGTGGTCGTTCACGTCGCTCAAAGCATCATGGGGGAAAGCAAAGATGTCAGCCTTCGTATCAGGAAGTAAATGCGGAAGTAAGAAACTTTTTTGGGGTCATGCGCCAATGAGCACTCTCCATAGGGATAAACAGGACGGCCATCTTGGATTCATCTTCCAGGTTTTATTATAGTTCTATGGTTGTGGCACACATTTTGGGTTTAAAAGCTACCACGGCACGCCACCTACCACTAAAACATTACCAAATCATACCATTTAGTTAAAAATATTGTATATGATTAGGTAACTGTCTGAGGTACTGTCTAGTTCTTTAAATTTGGTAATAGTGATGGTTTTGCATTCTTTCTTTGGTGCAAATGTTTGTTTTGGACACTCCAAAAAGGTACATTAGTTCATTAAATCCGCATTTGTGAATCTGTTTACTCAAACTGGACATTTTTTTCAAGGCACACCTGGCAAAACCTCAAGGCGCACTAGTGTTCCCCGGCGCTCAGGTTGAAAATCAAGGGTATAGACAATGCGACAATGGTGTGGGCAGATCAGATGACATGTACAAGCGGGTGGTGGTGGTAGTAGAGCAGTGTTTCCCAACCTTTTTTGTCTCGAGTACCCCCTAAGCTTTGTCTCACACTCAAAGTACCCCTTAACTTGAGTTTCAGGCAAATAAATGGGTTTAGTAGTCGCATATTGTCAATTATTACTATTATCTATATATTTTTATTGGATTTATAAGTTTACAACTAATAAAACACAACCAATAACACTTTTAAATTCAGATAAAGTACATTTCATCTTCTTTTAAAACCTGAAACCATTCCAAGTACCCCCTGGTAATGGCTCACGTACCCCTTGGGGTCCCCGTACCCCTGGTTGGGAAACACTGTAGTAGAGGATAAGGCCTAGGAGAATGGAGGGGGACGACGTGAGAATGAGATGCTGAGGGGAAATGAGGAGGAGGAGGTGGGAAAAGGATGTGCCATCTGGACTGTGGGTTAAATGGGGGAGACTTGGCAGTGATTGTGTACAGATGAGGAACAGCGTGCAGCGGGGAGTGTAGTGATGAAGGTGGAGGAGAAGGTGAGCTCTGGAGAAAAACTAGAGGCTGCAGTGAGGTCTTCCCGGCTGAATCTACACTTCGCCCCATTTGGCCTTGGCAAAATTGCATTTTGGACTGTGCTGTCTGATTTTACTCTAATTATTGGTGAACACGCTCTGCACAGAGGAAATCAGGTTTCAAATTCCGCTTGGATTTTTTGGGATAAATATAAAGCGGAGTAAAGCTGCTTTTGAGAGGTGTGGACAGACAAACAATAGATTGAGCATCTATTGGGTACTGACTGATTCTTTTTCACAGCTGAAGACAATATCTTTAAAAATAAGATTTAGAGGCTTGTAATAAAGTATAAAAAGTCCAGGTGGAATGCCTAAAACGCCTCTTTTTTGAGGCTTATTTTTTATTATTTGTGGATTTGGAGTACAAACAGATCCAAATTCATCCCAGAATAGTTGGCTTTCTTTTTATATTTTACCTGCCTCTGTTCACTTTTATCAGATGATGGACAAACATGAATAAAAAACACCGAAATCGTCCTACCAGCAGGACATTGGAATTATAAGAGCTTTAACAATACTACATCATCATCAGCTACATTTCTGGAGTTGTGTTTTTGCTTCATTTGTGCGTTTTTCATAATTGTGCATAATATGTTGCTGTTAATAGTCCATCAGTGCTGCTTTTTAGCTTATCCCCAATGCAACATTTTCACAAGATGAAAGTTGAAATCCCAAACAACACTATTTATTCCTCTGCTGCAGAAGTCTTCCAGCCCACTTCAAACCGCTGTATAATTCAGTGTCATCAGTACAATTGAAGAAAACGCTCCAGTCCTTTAGATGAGCCATTACCTCCGCACAATCCACTCTACTTTTGTGCTAAAAGCCGCTTGCTCATCACGTCCACCTGACTTCCCCCCTCTGTCTCTTACTTTTATTACAGTATACATCAAACTGGTACTGCGGTTAATATTTAGTAGTGCGCATTGAAGTGCACTACAAAGCGGCGACTACAAAGACAACCTGGATGTGGTAGAGAGCTTGAAATGAGGCCAGCTATCTGTTTTTATAGTGATATGCAGTTACCCCCGGCTGTACACTAAAAACCTTCTGTCTGTGTGCGCGGACGTTAATGCACAAGCCTAACAACAGGATGGAGAGATGATAAAATTATGCGATGTAATAAAGTAAACGAGCGGGACATCACAAGGGAAAGGTATAGGTGTAATGAAGGATGTGTGTTTGAGATTCACAATGCAGTAAAACACATGTGGATGATTATATGGGCGGCTCGCTGCCAACTGGAGTGAGGAAATGAAAAGCTGCCCGTTCACGTCACATGAGTGCTCAATATGCTAATAGTGAAAATATGTCAGCTGCCAGTAAAGCTATAAGCCACTTGAAGTCATGGTGGGCTTCCAGTACGGCACTTTGGAATGAGAAGACGGTCATTTCTACATAGATACAGTCGGCAGTGCGTCATATCAGGGGGGCGTGATGGAAACTAGGAGAAAAATCTACATTGCTTTAATAGGAAACTCAACATTTCGCCTCTTCTAATACATTTCCTGGTGAATTATGTCTAATTTAAGCCCAACTAATTCAAATCAAGTCACAACCGAGTCTTAACAGATGTTATTGACGTGGAATTCCGTCACAAAAGTTAACGGATTGTTCTGTAGATGTGAAAATACAGCAGCATTAGTCTAATTTATTTTATTTTATTTACCCTTTTTGGCACAATATAACTCTAAACTTGCACTCGTTGAACAGTTGGTGAAGCAGTTGAATGATTGAATTGTTTTCCCCCTCAGAGGTCCGAAAGTGGGCGGTCCCTCAGATGCCGACTGTAGCTGACACTTAAAGGGGCACAGTGTAACTTTTCCGATGGAGAGACCTCTTTGTCTCCATGTTATTGCTTTGCTTTGAATGTTCCACTGTATGACATCAATCTTATCTCTTCTTGGAAAGTTTTGGGACTGATTCTTTTAAACCAATAAAACACCTTGATCAAATATTGAAACACAGATGAAGCGGAGGGTCGAGTGAAGGTCACAGACTGGCGGTCGATAACGACTAATGGGACACGTACTTTGAGCGACTTGTGTGGTGTGAACTTTTTTGAATATGTTGTGCCACTATTGTTTATTTTGCTCTCTCTCAGTGTCATGTTCCTTGTTTTTTATTGTCTGATTTGTTTTAAATTTTGAAACATAAAAAAAAAAAAATATATAAATAAAATAAAATAAATGAATAAAAGGGGTCCATCAAAACTTAATAACCAGGAGAGTCTTGAAAACGTGAAACTAAAATGATTCCAGTAGTTTTTATGATACATCCAGTTTAATTGCACTGGGTTATGAGGGTAAACATTTTGACAAATTTAGCAGGAAAAGTGAAGAGTTGAGGGCCACATTTGGGTACACAGGCCATAGTTTGGACACGTCTGTTCTAATTGTACAAATAGAAGTTTAATGCTACACTATGGAACATTCCAGGCAAAGCAATAATACGGTATCAAGGTTAAATAGTGTACTTTAAAGGTGAATTTAGGTCAGTGATACGGACAAACATTGTATCATAAAGTACTTTTTCAGACGTAGTACTTGTGACTGTTAATGTTTCATTTGTATGCAGAAGAAACAATTATTCCAAATGTAAACTGCAAAATGTTTGTCCAAAGATGAATATGCAAATTCCAAGATGATTGCTATACTGAAAGAAAACAAGTAAATTATTATAATAATAACCCGTATATGAAAAATCCTCTCACATAAATATATATTACCCATACATCAGAGCAAACATTACCCATTTTACTGCAGTCCATTGCATCTTAGAAAGCATTTTTCAAAGGCAAACAATAGGACTCATTGGATATGTACATGCGCTGTTGATGGGTGGGACTGATTTCTCCCATTGCCTTTAATCATAGGCTGGTGTGGTGGATGTCCCTGCCCCACACTGAAAAGCAGCCCTGGGTGTGACCTCTAAGCTCCACCCTATGGCCTGAACCATGGCAGGCTGATTTTAGATTCAAGTTTATTTCAGTTACATATTTGCGTTTATTATTTACATTATTTGCTAGCACATTTCAGTGAATATTGTTTAGATTAATTTAGCTATATTTAATTATCTTCAGTGATTTATTGTTCATTGTTAAATGTTAGTCTTGTCAACCCTCTTTCATTACAGCTGGTCTGATCAGCCAATTTAAATGTTCCCCCTGTCTGTTCTTTAAAACACAAACCGACTTGAATTCTGTTACTTTGACCTCTTCTATGGGCCCATGTTATTGTGAACTTCTTATGTTTTTTGGCAAAATAAAAGCCTTAAACTTCCACGGGTTTCATAGCAATGGGTTAGGATTAGGGTTGAAATAGTTTGAACGGGCAAAACAAAAGACTTCAGAATGACATCCATGACAGGAAAAAGTCTTCTTGGTCGACAGAAAAAGGAAACCAACTAAACTTTTCCAATCTTACAAGCAGCTGCAGAGTGACCAATCCACTTATGTGTATGTTACTTTATGATTGAAGATAATTACAAGTAACGATATGCCGTATTGAACGCTGACTATCAATTACAAAACAGACCAAACATGAGTGATTACAAAACCCAGACAATTAATGTGCAAACCACCATTTTCAACCAATTAAACTGTACATCGATCAGGAAAGAAAAGGCTAACTGTCTAAATAATCCATGAAGCGAGATGTTCTGAAAGTCAACTTATCTGATGTTCACTGACTCATAAACACATTATTAATAACAAATAACCTTCTTCCCCATCTGTTAAACGATGAGCTTTACACCACAACACTCTGTCTTCATTTACCTGCTCATCCACTGTCACAAAACCGTTTTCAAAGGGCAGGACTGTCAGGCGACCAGCTCTTTGTTTTCATGATGTGGGTTTATTGCTTGACTGTTGAGCTGATAAGGCAGAAACGTACACTGGGCATCTGGAGACGACATTAGTCAAACATTCTCTAATAGCCTTACAGCTGGTGAGGTGGCAAACAAACACACCTAGCTCCAGTGTATGTTTGTTAGGGCCGCGGCAGTTAAAAGTAGGTTATGGAGGGTCCCAATGGGAGGTTGGCCGCTGGTCCTGGAGCGTTTTTGGAGATGCCATCATGTTTTCCACAGCTGAGAGAATGGTGTGTGTTGGTGGTGGTGGTGGTGGGCATAACACAAACAGATGCCAGACGGTCACAGGTGCTAAAGCGAGTGTCTGTGTATAAGAATGTTAAAGGAAATTAGCAGGTTTTACGTACCAGGTGGATTTCCAAGGCCTGGTGCACTCATTAAGGGTTGGTAGTTTGAAGGGGTTGCCAGTGTGTTGGGTGATTTGGGCTGTGGGATTTGACGTTATTGAATCGAAATCGCAATTTAAATGGAACGACATTTTTTTAAAGATTCACTTCATTGTCATGTCGTCTGTGTTTAAAAATGTGTCCCATGACGAAAAAAGTTTGGACACCCTTGATTTAGACTATCAAACATTGGATTCCTATTTTTAGATTAGCAGGTTATACTTGAAAAAAACAAAACTAAAATTTAAGACCCTAGCTACTAAAAGATCAACTGTGCATCTAATGTTTTTTTTTCAAATGTACAGAGCATGAAGCATTGTCAAATGGAAACAGGACTGCAATATGCATATCCACCATGCTATTTCCATCCTGTTACTGCTATTACTTTAAAGTCATGTTTTGTATCACTATTGAAATGTTCAAAATCAAGGTCTATAGCCAACCATATCACAGTAATATTTTGGTGATGAACCTGGCAATTTCTATAAACATGTCATTGCAAATTCATGCCTTTGGATTAAAAGGATGATAGTTTTACTGCATAACTACGTTTTACATTTGAAATCACTCTCTTAACATCACTTCCTCTGCGTTAAAACATGTCCAAGTTGCTCAAACGTTCTTCAGATTTCTCCATGCCTCACCTCCTGTTGTTACATCCTCTGCGCCTTTGAAGGATCCTGCAAAAAAAGTGTCCTCTCTCAGTGAATGTAACTTTCGATCATGGAGCGGCAGATAAGAACTCTTTTCAGCTCGGCTCCGGCTCTCCCTCATTTTCATCTTCTGTGGCGCACTGCAGCCATTTGTCGCCTCGCTCCATCTCTCCTGCATTCATCACCGTCACTGTTCTATTCTGTCTGCTTTAGAACCTCGGCGTCAGATCGGGCCTGGAGGAATCCTGTGATAGCACCCTCAAAGAGACAACATGCGGCACGCTGGCACACATGAAAGGGCCAGCCAGAGGAAGCATCTTAGTTGGCCTATTCTCAAAAGTTGTGCACTCTAAGCTGTAACTTTTTTTTTTTTTAACTTCAGTTGAGGTTGAGTAATGGTGGAATTATGTAAGGATAGTTAGGCTTGGCAAAAATATAAAAAATCAAAAACAGAAAAAAAACATTCAATACTAGGGATGAGACACAGTTCACTCCACGAAAGATCCACAAGAACAAAACAAGAGTTTTTGACATCATTTCTAATACATAAATTATGTCAAAATCTCCCTTTTTTAAAAACTAATTTGGGCACACTTTTTCTATACATTTGCCGCCACTGAAGCACTGCTTTTTAAATGATTGGTTCTCAAGACATGTAACTCAACAGGATTAACCTTTTTTTCTTGTAAATTGGTTCATTTTATGATTTCCCCCAAAGAGTATATTGTATCAGCAGCAATTTGTGACAAAGTGGGATCACTGTGCGCTGTCGGCAGCTTAGAATAAAGTATTTACTATATAATCAGTAAGTAAGAGCTAAAGCAGTGCTCTGATTGGCTGTGCTTGGGTGGTCCACCCCAGCTTCACTTCGCTGTCTGACAAGTTCTTTTATAGCCATCCACTTTAAGCCTCCAAATTAATGCGTGTGAATTCAAAGAGTTTGTGAGAGCCAGGGACAAGTTAGGTTAATTTATACTTCCTCCTTTCTCGGTTTGAAAATCAGGTAGCCCACCTTTAAGTTTTTTTTTTTTTGTCCAATCCAAATGTAAACCCCAAAAGAAATCTCATCTCGTAAGATCTTGTGGCATGAGGTCTTTCCCCTGCTAATTAAACACACAATATAATGTATATTTTCTGTTTCTTGTCAACCCTATTAGTCATCCTGCTGATTTAAATATTTCTCCTTCCATTCCCTTACCACTGCAGCAGCAAAACCATCAACCCCCTCACCTGATTTATTCCCTTCACCACCACAGCCACCTCATTTCCTCTGTCAACTCCAAAGTTTATCTGGAACAAACTATTCTTTGCATTTCATGTCTGTCGTTGAATGTATTTCAACTAAAGCGTACAAAGTTAAAAAATAATAACATTTCAATGTAGTACAACTCTTGTTTTTTTTCATTTGGTGACAACGTCAAAATGCCACACAAAAGCACTTTCCCTTAGGTTATGCCAAATTCTTCTGCACATCAACACACTGCTTTGTGGCACATGACACCTGCCACGTCAACCCCTGGGGCGTGATGTTGAGAGCGGTGCTGGTGTATAATTGGAATGTACCAAAAATGGCTACATTTGTGTAACACCGACAGAGCAGTATATTTTGTGACCTCCTTAGTTGCAGCTTATCAACACCAGGCTCTTGTCAAGAAGCAAACAATGACTAATGGGTGTCAAGTGACAATGTGCAGTATCAAGTGAATGTGACATAAACTTGATTCTCCATGTTTCTTTTCCGTTGGCTTGTACACTTTGACTTTTTTTTTTTTCTCATTATTAGATTTTTCTGGCCCTTATGCTGTATTGGAAAGGACAGCTGTGGCTTGAAATGGGGAGAGAGCCGGGAAGTGAATCCAGGGTGGTAACGATCATATACATAAATAGATGTGCTTCTCAGTCGCTTTTTAATCTCGGTCAAAGGTTTTAGTGCAACTTAGCAAGAGATTTTGACAGTTAGTCAGTAGATGTGTTAAACTTTCTTCCACCTTTCACTGTCCCTTGTTTGGTTCTCTCTTGTAAAGTCCAAACAGGCGTTCAAGGAGATGAGGCCTTTGAAGGTTTATTCATTTTCTAACGCTTGTTTCCATTAGGGGTCGCAGGTGACTGGAGCCTATCCTAGTGACTTTGGGCCTTAGGCAGGGTACACCTCGACACTGGCCAAGTCGTTGCAGGACTGACTCAGAGACATAGACATGGACAGACTACCATTCACTCTCACATTCAGTCACTCGGGGCACTTTAGAGTTACCAATTAGCCTACACTAGCCTACATCTTGACGGACAGCCAATTGGATCCTCCAGCTCGGTGCTGGTGTAATTCTTTTGGGTCTTCCCCTTGACTTTTTTGTCATGACCCTTGGGATCTTTTAAGAAATTCAAAATGACTGTTTTATTGCGTCCCACCTCAGCTGCGACGGCGTGCTGTTGGAGGCTCTGCTCATGTAGCTCAACAACCCGACCACATTTTTGCACAACACATTTGGGCTTTTAAAGTCCTAAACATTTGATCAGCTGCAGAACAGCCTATTTGACCTTAATATTTGTTTTCAATAGAATGTTTACTCTGTTACTGTTTTGTCTCACTCCCATTTCTTGTTTCATATTGAAGCACTACTTGGAAACTTGTTAAGATCCAACCAGGTAATAACCATTTATTCAAACTTTTGATTGGGACTGTATTTTGTAGTTTGTAGTTGTAGACCTTTATAACACCTCTTTCGCATTTTAGGAGAAAATGTCATTGTTCATTGACTTATACATTTTTACCATTCACTGCTAAACTGCTGAGTGCTGTCACCTGAATAACCTTTATACCAATTCCTTCAAAACAGGAATGAATCTTTTGCCTAAAACCCATGAATATATACTCATAGTTTGAACCAACAACCAGCTGGTATCCACTAAGCCCACTGTGTCATTGTCACACTGTTAACATTTTTCTTTTCACATACTACTTGTCTGCCTCAGTTTATAACTTACAAAGAAAGAGAAATTTGCCAGGCAGGTACAGGAAATGATATATTATTCTTATAATAACTTCAGAGAAATAGTGCAGTCTTCTCTGCTTTTTAAGACACTGACATTAATATTCAATGCAAAGTTTTACCTCTTTCTTAAAAGTCTATATGGCTTATTAGAACACTATGTTACCACAGTAAATCTGTGCCAACTTTAAGCACAAATTTTGCAGTTTTACCCCTGCTGCAAACGAGGCAAAACTGCTCCAAGTACTGTATGTTTTGAATTGCAAGGAATTCATCCACATTAGTCATTTTAACAGGATGCATTTAGCTGATTCAGATAAGCAGACCAAAACCCCCATCTTCTCTATCTCCTCTTAGGAAGTGTGAACCCGAGGCGCTGGGGGCAAATTTAATGTGGGGCATATTGAGAAAAGCCTTCATAGCAGTGAGATGGAAGTCTGACTGTCTGACCTCCTCAATGAATGGCATCATTGTCTTTGGCTGTGACCAATCTAAATGACATCAGTGACATCACCAGAGCTGCTGCAGATGTAGGGGAATGCCGCCGCACAGAGACGTATGCTAATGTCCTCAGGCAGTCTTTTGTAAGGGTCACAACACCAGCCACAATCTCCACTCCGGCTTTCCAGAACAGCTGTGTGGGCAAGGACACGCAACGGCCATCTGAATCCATAAAACATTTGGATATTGACATGCCATCCACATAAATTAAAGACATGGAATATGCTGCACAACAGGCAGTCAGTTGGCCTGGGTACATATTTTACATAAATGGTCCAAGGCAGTCTCTATTGATTTAAGTGGATTCTGTAAAGACATATTGTAGCACATCAGCTTGTTTCGCTTCCCATAAGATCAATACCTGTCATGTCTGTGTAATAAATGGGCCATTTACTCTGCCTTGTATTCAACACATCTGAATTGAGCCTACACGCTATCTGATTAAACTAACAGAAAACAGTCACAGTATATGGGTTTTTCTTTTATTTTAAAACTGCACTATAGTCCGAACATTTTCAATGGTGCACTTTTAGGTGTTGGCGATGGTGGAGTAATGACTTCCTTCACTTCTTTGGCCCAATTTTGATCCATGTTTTTTTTTGCTCAATGGAACTTTATATAGGAAAAATGGAAACTGAAAGTAGTTTCTCCATTGTTGCTCCGACTGTGCAGAGCTAGCTTGTTTGCTTACACCAGTTGGAGATTTAGAACACTTTAACTGCCTCACAACAAATAATACAGACTCAGAAACAGCTTATTTAAGGAAAGAAAGGTAAGCAGTTCAACTTGCCTACCTTAGTGATAAAGTGACTACAGACTGCAGTGTTTGTCTGGTTTTCAACAACTGTTTAAAGCACTGATTTTTAAATCAATGTGCGGGGAACACTAGTGTGCCTTGAAATATTGATAAGTGTGCCTTATTACATTCTGGAGTGTCCTGAAGATATTTCTGTGCCAAAAACACAGCAAAAATAATCACTACTGCCAAATTTTAAGAACCAGACAGTGGCGCAGACATTCCTCGCCACATCATATTCCACATTTTCTTAAACTTAATGGTCTGATTTGGCAACATTTTAGTAGGTGGTGTGCCATAGTATCTATTCAACCCATAAAGTGTGCCAGGACTCAAAAAAGGTTGAAAAACACTGGTTTAAAGGATACATTTTATGGTATAATGACTCTTTTGAGCTTTTAAAGGAAAAATATTATGATCTTTTTTTTCCATATTATTATCCTTTAAACATGCTCTTGAGTACCTTAAATTAAATAATCATGTTTTGAAACAAACAAAAAAAGTTTATTATGAAATAATGAAGTTTTTCTCAGCTGTCTGCAATGACACTTTCTGAGTGCATCCAGCCAGTAGATGGCGCCTAGCACTTACACAATTTAGTGATGTTATCTCTTTAAGAGAATGTGCGACACGCTATTATAAAGCTAGTAGCAGCAGTGAATGTGTTCAGACAGAAGAAATGCTCAGAATGAGTCTGGGATGATTTAAGGACTTAAAACAGCAGAAGATTCTCAGATAACTGACGTAGATGATCTGAAAAATGTCTCAGATTGATGTGTATTTGTATGTGGAGTTTGCCACATACATGGCAACATTTGGAAACAAAGGGGTTTTGTTAGAGCTGATGGAACTCCTGTAACACACGGGAAGGCAATAGACACTTTATTAGAATCAATAAAGTTGCCTAGAGAAGTAGCTATTATTAAGTGTGCAGCTCATCAAAAACCAGATACTCTTGTAAGTCAAGGAAATAAGTTGGCAGATGAAGCAGCAAAGAGAGTAACTAAAGGAACAGGACAGGGAGCGGTGATGGAAGTAAGACACAGTGAACCAATAGAAACGTTGAGTTAATTAATAAATGCACAAGAAAGTGGAGGTCCATTTGAGCAAGTAGTGTGGCGTCGCAGAGGAGCTGTGAAAACAGAACAGGAGGGCCCACAGAAAGGATTATGTAGAAGTGTAGAAGGACAGGTGGTATTACCTAGTGCATGGTTACCTACAGTCATTAAGAACGCTCATGGTCAAGACCACTGTGCAAGAGGACAGGTTATAAAGCGCATAAAAAAGGTTTGGTGGACACCATTTCTGCAGCAAACGGTAGATAGAATTCTTAATGAATGTACAATCTGTGCGCATTATAATGTTCGAAAGCCAATAAATGCACCAATCTCACACATATCACCTCCAGATGGTCCATTTAGACACTTAATGATGGATCACATTGACATGACGGAAAGCGTCAGAGGTTTTCGATATGTTTTGGTAGTAGTTGATATATTCAGTAGATGGGTAGAGGCGACACCCACACGGGGCCCAGATGCAAAATCCACTGTTAAATTTTTGTGTAGAAAAGTGTTTCAAAGGTTTGGTTTTCCGGATACAGTAAGCTCAGACAATGGGCCTGCCTTTATAGCGCAGTTGACAAAAGAAGCATTAAGAATGCTAGGCATTAAGTTACGTTATGGGTTAGCATATGCGCCGACATCTCAGGCGTTTGCAGAGAAGTGTAATGGAATATTATATATATAAAGTCTAAGCTGGCAAAAATAGTGGCCAAATCGGGACACACTATAACCTGGGTAGATGCCTTACCAGCTGCTTTACTCTGAATGCGTAACCAAACTAACAGACTAACGCACCTCACACTACATGAGATGCCAACTGGAAGAGTTATGTCTGTTCCTAGTGTACCACAGCCATATGATGATCCTCCATTAAAACAATGTGATGAAGTAATGAGATGGTATGTACGGCATTTAACCCAAATACACAGGATTAAAGAGGCTACCTTAGAGAGAGAAGCTGAGCTTCCTGCTCGGTTACAACGGATCCTACCAGGAGATTACGTGTACTGCTATCACGCCAATCACCCAACTAAGGTAACAGAAGTACACACAAAGCAAACAAGGGACGACGACGTCTCCCTGCGATTTAGTGAAGTCACTTCACAAGAGACGGGACACTCAGAAGGCGTCGGCGAAGCCGCCCTGCAGGAGCACAGTGACCCTGAAGACAGCCCTGAAGAGAGGCTTGAGAGAGACAGTGAAGACCCAGAGAAGCCAAGGCACTCTCAGAGACTCATTGCTCGAAAACAGAAGGAGAGTACACCACAGTAGAGTAGACTTGTGGTAGACATAAGACAACATAGAGAAATATAGAGATAGACAATAGCTCTAATCATATAAAACAATTTCCTATAGTTGTGTGTAGTGCAGTGAGTCAACCGTGTGATGAGGTGGATGAATTGTTGGATGTGGAGCAGGGAGACATGTATTGTGAGCTACAGGACATGACTGAGGCACATATGGGACGCACAGTTCTTAATCCTGAAGAATGAAGCGAAACCAAAGGAAGAGACAGGGTAAAAGGGGGGCACATTCTGATAAGCAATACAATGACGACCTACTGGTAGTTTTGAAGGATTTACCATATGGACCAATTCAAATACAACAGTCTCGTACATATATACAATACAGTGCTAGGCATTCAGTTCACTCCGTTAGTGCCTAGGCCTTTTAAAATTAGAATGGGGTTCATATCTTGTTCTAAATGGTGTACTACAATGTATAATTTGAATTATGAATTGTCTACATGTGTTAGTGATGTTGTGTTATTATATAAATATGAACTGGCAAACCCGATTGTTGGTTTGTGTGTGCCACTGATCACAAAAGTGAAATTTCAGGTGATTAGTGTATTGGTGGGACATGATATTGTGTTTTGTACTAATATGCAGTTATGTAAAGTAGGAAGAGAAGGGGTTGAACGAAAGTCCCAGGAATTACGAGTTAAATACAATGGCCATACAGATATACTAAGATACTGTATAGGGGGGAAGATTCAGTCTGACGCCATAAACTATGCTGCGTTGCATTATCTCATGGAGTCATTTTGTACCCTCCTCCTCCAGAAAATCACCACTATGTGGAACAGAGAGGGATCTAAGATCTCACTGGTTGCCCTGCTGGTTGGAGAGGATGGTGCTGAGAATGATGGGGAGGCTGCAGCTCCACCTGACGGCCAACCAGGACCTGTCGAGCCACAGGGGGGTCCTGCCGGGTCAACACCGGTGATCAGGGCGGCACGTTCGGAGGCATTGCCAGTTGCCGTGGTGGAGCCGGTTCATCAGTCTCAGGAGGAGCCAGGTCGTGCTCAGCGGGACGTGCCATTCCATTCTCAGTCGGGAGGTCTCCAGGTGGTTCCAGGACAGGAGCAGTGGGTGCGGTCTCCGAGTGGATGGTTACCAGTGACAGGGGTGATGTTTGAGTCGTCTGACGAGACAATTTCTGAGATGGCTCCTGAGTTGGGGTCACACAGAGGATTAACGGATGATCAGATTTTGGATCGAGTTGGAACCAGGCTCCAGGATTATCAACGGGAGATGGCGGCTCTAAGGGCCCAGGGGCGTCTGCAAGGTTCTGTTGATGGTTCTACGAGTGGCATGGCACAGCAGTCGAGTGAGCTCGAGTAGGCTCTGCCTATGTTCTGCCACCTGCGGGGGGGTCAGTGCACACTCCTGCACAGGTTGTGGCGGGGCCAAGTCAGTATTTTGCTACTGCTTGTTCTTCGATGAATGCTGGTGTGCCTGTCAGATCCAATGAGGTACTGAACACTGGAACTCAAGCGCCTGCTCCTGCTGTGGGTGTTCCATGGCAGGCTACATTTGACCAGTCTGCGTTCTCTGGGGCGATGGCTGCTGGTTGTCAGCCTCCTCAGGCCACTCACGCTGTGGGACCACAGTGTGGACAATATGGGACTGCTTATGTACCAGGATTTCGGCCACAGGGATTTCGGCCACAAGGATTTCAGCCACAAGGGTTTCAACAACAAGGGTTTCAACAACAAGGGTTTCAACAACAAGGGTTTCAACAACAAGGGTTTCAACAACAAGGGTTTCAACAACAAGGGTTTCAACAACTAGGGTTTCGCTACTCGTACCCTGGTCAGGAACAGGGGTATTTTGCACGAGTGGATCCGAATCAGGAGCATGCTCACCGTCGTAATAGGTTTTGGGAGTCTGAAGTGCAACAACTGAGGAGAGAAGTGAATAGGTGCAGGAATATTGCACACTTGGTGCATCATTTGTGTCATGCTATGGTGTGTGATGCTAGGGAGCTGCATACTCAATCTGATTACTTATACTCATACTTGAATTTAATTACTCGTGTTCGGATCATGGTGCTTCGCTTACGTGCCGCTGCGGGGCGTAACAGTGATTCTAGTTCTGGTGAGGAGCAGGAGGAGAGTCAGGAGAGGTTCACGCCCACTTCTCCTGTGAGTGATGGGAGTGTGGATGGTGAGTCAGACATGGAGGAGCAAGCACAGGGGGGCCCGTGTGAGGGTTAGTGGTGCTGGTGAGATGTTGTGTGAAGGAGTTCGAAGGAAGGGAAAGGAAATGAATGTCTTCTTTTTGCATGGCTTTTTATCTTTCTGCATGTTTTTACTATAGTGTATCTAGTTCTTGTTTTTGATTATTCTGGTAACATAGTTTTGGGGTTTTGTGTCAAGATGGTACGATAGGTTCACTTGGTTTCTGTGTGAGAGCGGACGCTCTCTTTACAGTACCAAGTGAGGGGGGATGGGTGATGATTGGATAAAGAACTACTTGAGATACTCCTTATGTACGTAGGGTATGGAGCCATGTTGAAAGTTTATACAACATGTTGAGCTGGACCAAACTGGGGAGTCTTAGGAGGTTTTTCGGAAGACCATTATGGAAAGGATTGGAAGGTTTTACATGTGCATTTAAGTAGTTTTTAATCATTATGTTTTTGTGTGATTGGATGCATTCGAATATTGACGTATTATAAGATCAATTAAGATTAAGATTAAATTATACACCTTACACACCATCTAATTTTTATGTTATATTTGATTATATATGGGATGTAATAACTATGTGTAATTTAAGAAGTCTTTGATGAAAGAATGTACAATTTTTCATATAATCATGATTTTGATCATTATTCTAGTCAATTACAGTGCTACTGAAATTACGTTGGTCTATATAATGGGGTTAAAATGGTTAAGGTTAAGGTCACTGCTGAAATCGGAGAAGTAGTTCTGGTGAAGAGAGCTTATTTTAGTAACTTGTGAGAGTGAATGCATACAATCTATGTTTTTTTTTGTTTTTTTTTTATGTTTAATTTATTTTTTGTTTTTTTTGTTTTTGTGTATTTTATGATACCTTATACGGTTGAGATCATAGAATGACTACACTCTCCATATGTTCTAAGGACAAATTGCTGGGAATGATTGAGACTGTTAGGACCTATATTGAAATTATGTTATTTTACTATACTTATTGTTAATTCGCTTTATTAACATTTCTTTGCAATACGAAAACATTTTATTAAGTCAACGTGTAATCTGAAGAAGTTATAGAGCAGTAGCAGTCAGACAGCGTAACAGAGTGCATGGAGACCATAGGAGCTGAAGCTAAGGGGCGTATACCAACAAGGGAGGAAGGACACGTAACAAAACTACAGCCAGTAGCAGTACAGTAAGGGGGTAGTAATGACATAAACCAGAAGTTGAAATGAAGGTCAGGAGAAATAGTGGTGAGCTCATGGGGGGTCAGTGAGTTCAGACTTTGGATCAAAGAAAACTAGAATATAGGTGACAGGAATGAATTGCTAAAGAAAGTTTGCTGAGGCAGATGATTGTCAAAAAGAGTTTAAATTGGGACGAGTTATAGGTTGTAAGCAGTAAAAATGATTTACTGTAAAATATGGCATAAAACGCAGTTTTAATTAGCTATATAGAATATGCATTAGATAAGGAGGAGTAAGATAGGGCACGTGGGTGTAAATCCAGGGGGTCATTGGTGGATGCATTTACCAAGAGGAGGACCCCAAGACCATTTATTCGTGAACTTGGGGTATAAAACGGCATGTAACGGTACGATGAGCAGCTTTTTTTGCAGAAACTGCTCGGGTCTTTCTGTATGAGTACTTCCTTTTGTGCCTTGGAAATAAAGACTCTATTTTGCATTGAATCTCTTCGAGTTGGAGTTTTCTTCATCTGATCTTCAGAATTGGATACAACAGAGTTAAGTCGGGGGGGAGAGGATTTTCTAATGACCATTCCTCAAAACCGCGTGAATGCAACTCTAAGTATGTTTTTGATAATGGAATGATTGGAACATGGTTAAAAGCTCAAAAAAGTGACTGTAACAGAATATGTGTCCTTTAACCATGTTCTAACAATGTTCCAAAAACATACCTGGAGTTGCATTTAGGTTCATTCATGCTATTTTGAGGAATGGCGGTAAGAAAATCCTCACCTCTCCAACCGTCACAGACACGCTCTGCTGAACTCTCTCAATCGATGACTGTTTCTCTTCTGCTGTTTTAAGTCCTTCAATCATCGCCAGACTCACTCTGAGCCTTTCTGCCATCTAAACACGATGACTGTAACTCCGTGATAGCTTAGCATACCAACAGCATATCAAACCATTGTGTACATGCAATTGCCTCTGCTGCGAGTAGATTGTGTCACAGCTAAGCAAGAGAATGTTTAAAGGCCAGTAACAATACAAACAATGCATAATATTTGTCCTTGCTTGTTACTTGCTTCTGAGATGTGCAGATACAAACGGAATATTGAGTTGTAGATCTTTAAATGTTTTATTAGGCTGGCACAGTTCTTTCACGTTTTGGATGTGTTTTGAGCTCCAACAGAAGAAAATGTCGTTACTCACCATTGACTTTCATGCCTTTTTGCCACTCACTGCTAAAAGTCGGAATCCTGTGATGTCACACTGCTGTTTCCATGGAGGTAGATACGTTTATTGCCATACTGTGGAACATTCCAGGCAAAGCAAAAACATCTCCATGATGAGAAGCAGGTGGCGGACCCTCCAACAGAAAGTGCATCTTTTGGCAAATACTGTATTGTCCTTTAGCAAGTTTACAGAAGGACTATCCTTGATACAAAACACTTTTCATGGGTTTCAGATGAACAATTTCTTAAATTGTAGGTTTTTGTCTGGAATTTTCCGATTCATATGATATTATACTTTGAGTTAAACTGCCATGGCGACAAAGGGCTGTTGCCATAGCTTGAAACCCATGACTAATACACTGACATTTTAACAGCATAACATTTTGATTTTATCGGCTAATGGAGAACAACTCATAAAATTGTGTTTTTTCTTTTGATGTATCTCTTATTGCAGAACACGCATGGTCGTGTATTTATCACAGTCAGCTCAGAATTGGAATTAACTTTATTGTGCCAAAGTGAAATTAGTCTTGGGCTGGAGTAGAAACTGCTGCAAACACAACATAAAAATAATGTCAAACGAATAGACACACAACACAGTGACAGAGCCGCTCTGTAAAGCTCGACTGCTATTTTAGTTTGTTCATCTGCGTCAGAATAAAAGAGTTATATTTGCATTGTTTACACTGAGTAGATCATTTGAGGTACTTTTTTTCTTTTTCACAATACAGAGAAAGCATGTAGAGTCCCTCGTCCTGGTTAATTGCCTTGGATTTAGTTGTGTTGATCCATTGTTGGTGTTTGATATTCTGTTTTGATTCTGGAAATTGTCTGATATATAAATATGTCTTTTTTTCTTATGCATATTGTCCCATATTATAACACAAGGTATAAATCTGCTATCACATTTCTCTTAACGCCTTTACCCTTTTTGTTTACCAGATCTGCCCTCTTCATAACACTTGGCATCAACACTGTGCACAGTAGCCCTCCAATCACCAGCTCACAAAAGAATGTACAGTAAGTGACAATTAGCCATCTTCTTTCCCATCTCTGCCTGCCCACTTACTGACTGTGGTGTGTTGTGTCATGCTTTTCCATTGACCTCAGGAATGCAGACATATCCCACCGCTAACCTGCCATCCCTGGGGTTTTATCTCCTACTGTATACACGATCATTTGCACAGACAGACATGGTCAATTTATGGGACTATTTACTGTGCCAGTGTGTCGCCAAGTGCAATGTTGTCCCGCTGCTGTGTAGGGTGTGGATTTGTGGGCCAGTTATATGCCAAATGACTTTTTTTTTTAACTTAGATGTTATAATGTTGAATCACCTGGAGTTGTTTGGTTTGCACATGTTTTTAGTCATAAATATTTAGTGCGTCTCCCAGTCCAGAAATCAAATTTTATGGCAGCTGAAGCTTTGAAAAATACTAAGCTAAAATGCACCACATGTACCTGAATACTGAATATACAACGTTTAAAGAAGTACAAGATTTACTTTTTAGAGCTTTTATCAACACTGCCCATCCAAAAGATTTATTTCCACCTAGTGTTGAATTCATTTTTCCCCAACATCTTGTATTGATGATGGGAGAGTGTGACCACAGCACAAAGCCTTCTCTGGTGCATCCCAAAGATTCTCAAAGGGGTTAAGATCTACACTCTGTGGTGACCGATCCATGTGTGAAAATGTCTCACGCTTTCTCATTGTGAGCACCATGAACCCTGGCATTGTCATCTTGGAATCAGAAAAGAAGAAATCCATTGATGAAATAACCTGGTCTTTCAGGATGTTCAGGTAGTCAGCTAATCTTGAGATCATAACACTGCCCCCACAGGCTTATAAAGGGAGGCACTAGGCATGATGGGCTATATTTCCAGTCATTAATAATGCATTGGACAATTTTTAAGCCAATTTTAGTAGAAGTTTCTGCAATCTCCTTTTCTCTGTTTTCTCTGTTTGATGTCAATGATTTGACCCTTCTCAGATACAATGACATCTTGAAGGATTCTTTATTGTCCGGCTTTCAAGACTGTGCTGAAAATTCTCATTTTCACCTACCCTTCTTACACTCCCACTATACTATGATAATATAAACATGAACATTGATAGGCTATACGCATGGGTTCAATGGCATCATAATTTTGGCACACATTTTAAACAATGTGCCACTGTCTATTGTCAACTGTTGGCAAGGCCGTCAGCATTGTCTGACAGCACAGCACTTTGTTGTGATGACATTTATAGTGACCAGAGGTTTCTATTTATGCTTTTCCCTTTTTTTTTCATATTTCTCTAAATTCCTCTGTTAAGTTACCTCCGGCAACGCAACAGACACCTGAATTTCTCATGCATTTTTCACTGCTGCAGACCTGCTGACCCTACCCCCCCTCTCCCACTCTCCCTCTATGTACATTGTATTTCTGCAGGCAGTAAATTTGGGCAAAAGTAGCTAAGTATAGAGTGCTCGTCCTCAGATCTGACGGTTGACATAAACACTGGTAGAGTAGTCAGATCCATTGACCCGCAGCTACCACAGATGAACACTGGTGTTATTCTTGTGTGTGCCTGTTCACTCCCATGCTTCTCACCTGAGGCACATACTACGGTTTCACTGAGAAACAGGTTAAAGCACTTTCACAGTGGTAAAAACAGGTGTGCTAAAGTTTGTCACTTCTTATCACTCGTGACGTTTTATCTGGAAATAATTGCTGCGAAAGGTTGAGCTCTGTCAAGTGCATTCTCTGCAGCAAGTGGAGCTAAATGATGGGAAAATGTCTGACTTGTGTTCCCTGAAGGCACCACGGATTGTGAGCAGTATACCAGTTTCTTGTTCTGTCTAGTTTTGAAGTGTCATCATTTCTGCCTGTCTACATTTGTGTTTTCCCCTTTGGAATCTGTCTTGTCATGAAGTGAAAAAGTCTGAAAATAGACTGTTTGGGAGCACGGTTGTTTGATGGGAGAGATAAGGTGAGCACATGTGATGAAGATGTAACAGGGGGAATTCACAAGGAGGTAAATAAAATGTCACATTGGAGTATATGCAAACTATTTTGACTGTGTTGTTGCAATTGCTGAGAAAAGGTAATTCTCTTTTTTTTTGTGAAAGTCACTCTTACTCCCTTTAATTACTTAGGGTTGAAAAACTTGGATGCCCTTCTTGTAATCACCATCCATTACTGGTAAAGGCACATTTGTTGAAGTATGATGAGCTCCCCATTGGTGGGCGAATGCTAAACCCACCGTGCCATTGCCGTTCCGCAGATTTCCGGATACCCTTGTAAAAGCAACCAACTGTGGACAAACTTTGCTCTCAAATCTAGTGCTTCTTTTGGCATTATAATTTAAAAATACAGATTGTATTACTGCAGTATACTTTACGGATGTATTTTGCTCCATTTCGGCTGTGGTAAAACATATTTTTGATGCTTTGATGCCCCCTGCGCTATCGATGAATTTCAGAATGATGAACAATTAACAATCTAAAGTAAAATTTGCAATGTTTCGAATAGGAAAACGTCCTCAAAAAGGTGCATTTAACAGAACATTGAAACCTATGAATAGATTTTTGTTAAAACAAAAAAAAGCAGTGCTGGTTCTGCTCAAATGTATTACTTGCAATGTATGAATGTTACAGACCTCATAAGCGCAGCATGGTTGAAAACATTGTGAGTTGTTCCTATCCCTAAACTCTAGATTACATTCTGACTAAAACTACTTCGCTCAGCTCCTTCAGACTGCATCAAAACAAGGTCAGCATGAAATAAAGAGGATACTTAGGAATGTGAGGAATGAGCCGGAGGACGTAATGGACTGAGACTTTAAACACAAGCAGACGACAGTGGGGAGCGGGCCGCATCCAAAACTCCATAACAGAACTCCTCTCCTCCTCATCAGGGGAATTACAATGAAGGACACATCCCACAGGACACGACGATGACATATGGGCTATTGTACGCTAAGTGGGCTGTTTACTGCTCTTTGTAATGCGCTTGGTTCAAGAGTTGTTGTTTTTTCCCCCGCTGTTTTTATACCCGCGGTTGTCTGACAGTGACAGATATAGTTCAGTACATCAGAACCTGCATGTTTGGCTTCCACAGCGAAAACAGGCACTTGGAGAAAGACAGTGCAAACACTCGTCACCATAAATAATTCTTTTTGATTTGACTACTGTGCTGTGCTGAAGTGAACTCTCACGGACAACATCGTCAACAGCCACAAGTATTTTATCTGGCTCCTCTGGCTTGCTCTTTAAGCTGCCAGTGTAGCTTTTGTTGATTTTTCACATTCATGCACATAAGCATAACAGTGACTTAAAATGTACAGAATGCAAGTGTTAAAGCAAAGTTCACATTAAAAAAACATTTAAAAGAAAATTCATTCCATTAAAAGTGTTCTCGCTGACTTCTGAAGCCATCAATGCGGGACTCATAATGCAAACTTTTATTAAAATGTAAAATATAAGGAAACAACCAACTAAAATGACAAAATAAAATAAAAAACTTTACGACTACCTTATTGTTTTTATAGATTATTGCCCTCTTTTATTTTAATTACATTTATTTTTATCTTTATTATGCTTCCAAATTAGCATTGGCCCATAACCTCCATTTATCAACAAAGAATTTGTCAAGTCTTTAACCTCCTCCTCCTTAATCTTTAAATATTTTATCATGACTCTGCAAAAAGCCATAGAGATAGAATTGGACACAGAGCCTATTATGTTCTAATTACTTGTAAGAAGTAGATAATGCTGCATTCATGTTGTCCATGTTGTGTTTCCAAGATGAAAGGTCAGGGTTCTGACCTCTTTGCATTTATGTGCTTTTATCTCAGAAAAATCATAAATCATAAACCCCTAAATCAGGACTAGTCAACTCAAAGTCTGGGGGTCAAATCAGGCCCACCAAGGGATATGATCTGGCCCTCAACCCATCATCCAAAAATATAGAACATATTTTATCTCTTGTTGGTGGATTAGTCCTGGTTTACTCCTGGTTTCGACCTGGTTTAGTTCATGTTTAGTCCTTGTTTCGATTAAAGCTTTTCGTAGTACACTTTTTATTTGTATTTCAAAAGCGTTTCTAGCCCAGAGGACAAAGGCCCTCGATTAAATTAAGTTGCCCTAAATGTTGGAACCTTTAGTCAAAGAGCTCAAATGGGTAAGATAAAATGACAAATCATCTGATGTCGGTCCATCTCCGCTGCAGGTAACGTCACATGTGGAAGTTGGACAGCGTTTGTTTGTTGTATGTTGCGTCTTCCCGAGTTGTTTTTTCGCCATGTGCATTTTTCAACAAAAAAAAAAACAAGAACATTTTCCTGAGGACCACGTGAACATGCTGCTACTTTCATTAGCTCTATTTCCAGTCATTGCCAGGTAGCAAAAGACACAAATACAAAACAGAATCCCATGTCAAACATCAGACCCATTAAAGTTGGTAGCATAACTCATTTGTTCTTGGTTTGGTTTGAACACATAACATTTCTGTGGTCTAAAAGCTGCCTCTAAAGCTCTTGAAGTTGCTAATTACTGCCTGCAGGTTTATTCAATGGGTCGCGGCCCTTTGATGAACATGCGCAGTGACCATCAAAAGAGCTGGGAAATTGTGTGTAAATATTATGAAATACACGGCTCATCTTCTGTAATGTAGAATTCAGTCATGTGTTTCTTTTACCTAATTTTCTTAGTTTCAACTATTTGGCCGCTCTGTCTCGACAAAAAACAATGAATCCATCACTGGCTTGTTGTTTGGATAAATGCAGCTCAACGCACAGGGTCAGCAACGCTTTCATCAATCAATGTTTTGAACTCAAACATGCATAAATGTCTTGTTCTTAAGAGATTATTTTATTTATTTATTTGAATTATACACGGCATATTGATCAATGTCTCAGCAGCAGCTTCGACATAAATATGCCAGAGTTAGCACAATCGCTAAATCTCATCCGTTGTCCTCCTAAGGCAGGTAAAAACATTAAACATGCAATTAGACGGCACAGACACAACTGGACATTACAAGACATACACATTAAAAATAGACAGCAGACACAGTATGTCACCACATCTGAGATATTACAAAGAAAACGGATTATGTATTATTACAGTAAAAAATGTTAGAAGGTGAATGTGTCCATAGAAAAAAGCTTAAGCTCAGGTATGGGTGCATAACTTGTTTGTTTTCAACCAAAGAATCACAGTTTCTGGTGTTTTCTGGCATTGAATTCCATGATTTTGTGCCTCTGATAGACACAACCATTTGGCTAAATTTAGTCCTGCACCTTTGAATATTACAATCTCCTCTTGTAAATGCTCTGGTGCTTATTCCAACGTTAGTCTTTTTAGTAATAAAATCTGCTAAGGGCGGAGGGGCAAGCCCATATAGAACTGTAAGTATGAGACAGGCATCTAGGAACATTTAGTAACTTCAGTCCAATATGTTGCACTTACTTAGAATGTTACAATAACTTGATGAAGTTCATAAAATATCCAGGAGAATATAATTAAGAAATGTTCAAACCATTTCTGCTGGACAGACTCAATTTCGATATATAGCCTTCTCACACTCACCAGGCGAAACATGCCAAACTCCGATTTAAATACTTGATGAAGTTCACAAAACATCCAGGAGGATATAATTAAGAAATGTTCAGACAATTTCTGCTGGATAAAATTGAATCTGTCCAGCAGAAACTGTTTGAACATTTACAATAACCATAATGTAAAGGCTTTTTGTTTGGAGTTTTCAAAGTTTTCTCAAATTATTTGGAACAAATGTCACACTTGTATTGCCAACTGAACGATTTTAAACACAAAGGACATTATGGGGTTTGGTATTCACCTTATTCTGCCCCGCCCACTTTTGCCGTTTTTTGCCACAGATACACGCTTTTGTTGTAAACGTACTTTCGTTTGACGAGAACTCCGTTAGCCAATGACGAACGAGGGAAAAGTCTCGCCGCTAAAATGTTACATAAAGTAGGTTGATGTGACTAAAATGTTTAATGAACACGAGCAACAACAAGTCAACAACGCATCGATTTCCTGGGCGGTCTGAAAACGGCTTTTTAGTCCATGTAGAACTTATTTTCTGTTGAGCTCGTCTGCTCCATGTGAACTAATACAACAGAAACAAGACGGCGGCGAGTACGGCAACTTTCAGAATAAGGTGAATTGGCCAAATAAACTTAAAGGTTTGATTTTACAGAAATAACCAAAGAGTCTTTTATCTGTAGAACAATTAACAAAATGTTTCTGTAAAAATAACCATGAACAGCTTGGTGTAATCCCTTAATAATTCAGAAATGGTCCATGGTACAAATGCTTCAAAGGTGTAGTCATCTGGACACTGTTGAAAGGAGACGTCTCGACCTCCATCTGAACGTTATTTTCAATCTGAAGACACTGGTCTGAGGAGCAATTTACACTGCCCCTGAGCTAGATAGGAAGACTTATACCCTGAAGCTATTCACCTTGTGACGGGTTAAGGTACCCTTTTGTTCTCTCCTCCTGGCAGCTGTTAAGTACCTGATTGACCTTTGACCTTTGTCATTTCACCATGTCTGGGCAGATTGTTATAAACAGGAAGAAGATCTTAGCCCACCATTTCTGTTCAAAGAAGGATGTTCTTTTTAACAGAAATGGCCCTCTTTCAAACCAGCACTTCTTCCTGTTTAAAATGAGTGGATTGTGGATTTGAGATGAAGGTGAACGGCTGATTGTGAACCCAAACTCGGGTGCCGTCTGTGGTGGGACTGTCACAATTTCAAAAACCGTGTCCACATGACTACCTTTGAATTTTTTTCTACCATGTTGACAGTCATTGATTATTAGGGCAAGAGAATGAAAGTAAAATTTTGAAGGAAAACACAAAAACCAAGTTTAATTTTGTGCTCTAAGTCAGAATTAATTAATTAGAACAAATGTGGTGAATTTCTTTTACTAATACAGTGTCTGTTCTTCGTAATAAATCATGCTGAGTCACAAACCACAGCACTGCTCTCATAAAGCTATTTTGGTGCTTTATGACGAACGTTGTCAGCAAATCGAACAGACTTTTATGAACATCCTATTACATCTAAACCTATATTTTCTGACAGAAACGTTAAATGTGCACGGTCTAAGTAGATAAGACGACGGAAGATGAAACCTTACTAGTCAATATGAGCAAACTTAATAGTGTTTTCCCCCTGCCAAACATGATGTGCCTATCTCATATCACATCTACCCAGCTTGATTTGAACATTATTCTGTTTCCATTACATTACTGTTTTGAAGCAATCCAGACAGAAGCCGTGTTGTGTAACTGCGATGCTTAATGAACTGGTTTGAATTGTCCAGATGGGTGGGTCTACAGATGCCTCACAGACCGGTGCAGGAACACAAGGTCTATAACACGACCATTTGATGTGGACACCCACCTGCCCCTCTCCTCCTGCTCTGTTAAAGCCATCTGGGTGCTGCAAAAATCAGTACAACATATGCAAATCAGGACTGAACAACAGATTAAAGCTAGATGCATAATTTGCTTTGGCTTGTTTTGGAGAGTGTTAAATTAGCAATCAATTTTCTTTTTCAGAATTAGTTTTGCTGTGCAGGTAATTCAACAAAAGCTAGTCTTAAAAGCCATGAGTATTAAGAGGCATTTTCAATTATTTAAAAGTTGACTGTGAAATGGCAAGACAATGCACGAATATACTTTTCCCATCCTATTTCTCAATTTTTATGAGGTTACATATAATTATTTATCAGTTTATGTTTTTACTTTAGAGCAGGGGTGTCCAAACTTTTTCCATTGAGGGCCACATATTGAAATATAGACCAAGCGGAGGGCCACAAATCAATCACGAAACGTTTAAAAAAGCTGCATTTATCTGATGTTTTAAGCGCCGCCACATCTACATTCAGTCTCAGTGTCTTATTATCAGGTCTGTATTGCACCAAAATGTTAGTTATTTAGGTTGGAATTGTAGAAAATCTGAAATGTGCTGTAAATAGTACTTATCAGGACAATGTCGGCCAGTTCACTAGGAAGCCTAAGGGCCAAGAAAAATTGGTCTGAGGGCTGCATTTGGCCCCCGGGCCTGAGTTTGGACATGCCTGCTTTAGAGAGAATGATGCAGATAAAAAAAGTAAAAGAAAAAACAAGAAGAAAAAGAACTTTCGGGATAAATTGTCAAACGTTTTAGTCCCATTTAGTCCAAAATCTGTTAAATAAGTCAATTTCAAAATATGTGCCCGGTCTTTGAGCGATGGCTCAGTTTGTGTCCTCCATCTAGTGCCTTCTTCCCCGCACCTCTGCAGTGCTTTATTAATCATAGTCCAACATTTTTGAGCAACAAGACATGGTAATGATGGGCCACATGGCAGTATTTCAGGTGGTATTTCCCTGTGAATAGTGAGCACTTTGACGAGTTGAAAACGTGTGACATTTTCTAACAGACCTCCTTCCAAACATGGGATTTTGTCGTCCTCCTTATTTTCCATTCTTCATCTGTCAAAATATACTTTTCGTATCAATCCAACATTTTTTGGTCATTTTTTTTCCATTTTTAAAACGTAAAACACACAGAACATAACCAGACCAGAGAGAGAGCAATAGACAGAAACAAAAATAAGAAGAAGAAAAAGGAAAAAATTTGATCAGTCGTGTCCACAAGTCAAGTCCCACAAGTCTTTGAATTTTGCCAATTTTCAGTCAAATTTTTGTCAAATTTATACCGAATGTTATTTCTTCCAGTTTTGTATGTCCACCACAATGTCCATGCAATACAGAAATTCTTAAACTCCAAAAGTTACGAAAGAACAAAAAAACACCCAATGATATTTCTTATGAATGCTATGAATACCATAATTTTCTGTCCTATTCATTTTTGGTTGTCTGATTTCTATGGCTAACCTTGCAAATTTAATTATTAATACATTTTCTTATTAATGTTTCGCAAATTTATTGAATGGTAAGACATTTAAAAACCTGCTCAAGACTGTATTCAATATTTATCTGCGTGGACTACTGAGAACAGATCTCGGCTCTGATAACTGCACAGCCAAAATAGCCCTAGCTATTTTGGCGCCATTGGCAAAATTTCTAATTGCGTCCCTCTGCTCTCACCCGCGGTAACACATATTCTTATGTTGAATACTTTTGTTCAGAGTCAAGACTTTTGTCATTTGTCCATTAGTTAAGGATCTTTCAATTTTAAGATTTTGTTGCAGGTAGTTCTGAAAGAAGTGGAGTCTGGGAAATTTTCAACAAGATAGATTCAGTCATTTAGTGTAATCTGGGATATTTTAGGTCACAAATCCAAGTTTTGCAGTTGTACATTTCATTATGATGATGATAAGCAGGTGGTAGACCCTCCACACAAAAAACTCCAGAGTTGCTTCCATTTCCATCAGTTAAGTCAGAGCAGAACCGTGTGTCAGGTTCTTGAAGCCGAATACATAATATGATACAAACTTAATCATTGAGCTTGGTTCAGGTTAGCGAGTATCCCACCATATATATGACTTCTTGTGATATTTGTGAGTTCACAAACTCTTAAGAATCCATCTGGGCGGTGTTCCACTGTTGAGGCTGCGCCGGCCGCTCTGTGCTGGACCAATCAGAGCGCAGCATTGTGGTTTGGGCGGAAGTCAAATAGATGGACCTTAACAAACATGGCACTGCCGACAGATATACTTCGGCCTATTTCAACACATTTATGGACTATTTGGCTTTTGAAAACGTGCTCATAGAAGTGCTTTGTGTCGGTGCTTTTCTTTTTCTTTTATTAGCACATTATCTTATCTAAGATAGTTGAATGGTGAAAACAATTAGTTTTAGAGTTAGAGTGAGTTAGCTGAAGATTTTTGAGTGAATCATGAGTTTAATCAAACTTATAACATCTAAGATATAAATACACTGCTTATTAGTACTTTTATGCATAAATAGTTGTTTTAGCATGATTTCCAGCGCAGTTGTGGTTTTTTGAGTGCAGTTTGGCTCAAAAACATGGACGGACTTCATAGTTTAGATATATTTTTGCCACAACCCCTTTTAGTCGACTAATCGGTTGAAAAAGCAGCTGTTTAGTTGACCAAGAATTTCTTTAGTCGACTACAGCCCTACTTAACACAAGCTGCACTAATCAGCCCCCCCTCGTCCCGGTTCTCCGCTGTAACTCATAATATTACATTTGGAGATGTAATAGTTCATCAGCTGTTTATGCTCATAACTCTTTGAATAAGAGGCTGATTGACCCGAAATAAAGACTGACTAAAAGTTTATGGAATGTGGAACATCATTTTGTTCTGTATTAAAGTGACAGCACTTTGTGATTTTTATCTGTGAAAAGCGCTATACAAATAAAATTTACTTACTTACTTACTTACTTACAGCGCACCAGGGCACACGGGGCAGCGTTTGGCGCCCCTTCCATCACCGTGCGCCCTTAGCATTTGCCTGTACTGCCTATACTACGGGCCCGCTCTGTAACCGCAGCTATTGCTTCTTGCAGCAATTTCATTCAGGAAAAGTAATAAATCAGTGGCGTACAATTGGATCTGTAAAGTGCCTTCAGTTTCTGTAAAAGGGAGCTCCACTTTTTTGCAATCTGAGTTCATTCGTCATTTTGAAATTGGCTTTAAATAATTTAGCCAGTTAGCCAAAGCCCATCGCCTAGAGCTGTTAAAAGTGATAATGACAAATCATGAATGACTTTTTATCATTCTGTGTTGACTAAATTTGCAGCTAATGATGTAAATGCATGCAAAACACAACAAATACGTGTGTAATTTGCCAAAAATGTGTTCAAATAAATGGTGGAAACAAACAGAAGCATGTATAATTCAGGACAGGCCATTTCCTGAGTAGCTGCAGTCCCAGCGTGTCCTCGGCTTCACTAAGTGCCAGACAGACTTTATTATGGACAATCCCAGAGGAAACACACGCGATCACATCATCCATTCACATCCATTCACACGCCAGAGTTATACCAAGGAGAGCCCAGCCAAGGTCATCAACTGAAAGGGCACAGAGGAGGATGAGCTCAGACACTTTCTCTGTTGTGAAGCAAGTGGCTAAACCTTTTGAATGGAATAGAACAGAATCGCTTTATTGTCTACCGAGGTAGAAATTCATCTTTGGCTCAGCACCACATACTGTCTACAGTCTAACAGCAGCTGTTTGCGTCTTTGTGAAGTCAATATGTTAAAACAGGTCTGTTAAATGCACACTTGTGTACACATTACATGCACTCATTTTGACGGGTCCTATGTACTCTGCTTAAGGAGATTTGCAGACGTTTTTACTTTTCCTGTAGCTGTATTTTATGTTTATTTATGTCATGATTTTGAGGAAAGTATAAAATTTAAGTGGGAGTTGAAAAATTCTACCTTTAACCCCTTTATTTATGTAAACATATTCTGTTGCCAAGCAACCAACATTATATGGCAGTTACTCCAGTCAGAAATCCACTGGTTTGAATGGGAGTTCCAGTAGTTTCAGGGAGTTCTAGGCTGTGTCCAAATGTCCACACTCATTCCCTAAGCCCTCAGTCTCTACATAGTCCTGCACTCTTCAAGCAACTCTGCTGCTAACGGTTTGTTGACGGTGTTTTGTCCAAAATCTCGGTTTAACAGTGCGTTTAAACAGATCCTCTTTCTGCTTTCATTCAGTCGTTTTGTTACCTGTCGCTGTCCGTTGTAGTTCTCTCGCAATGCATTGTGGTCAATATTGACTGGTCTAGTGACCATCGCTGGACACTACTTTTCAGGATGCATTGGGAAATAGTTTTTTACCTGCAGGACATTTGGACAACACTAAAAACAGCGTGACGACTCTATAGTGCCCTAAGAATGCCCTAAGAATGGTGTGGACATTCGCACACAGCCCTGTGTGCAATGAACCTGGTTTGTCTCTCCTGATACTTGGAACTGTTCACAATAGTCACATAAGTACTTCATGACTTTTTTACACATAAATGTACATATTAACTTTTATCAATCACACAAATGTTCAGTAAAACTATTTATAGTTCCCAGGATACTATGAAACCTTCAGTTATTTGAAATATAATCAAATCCCTTATATTCTGTCTCCAATAATTTCATGCACAGAGATAATACACAAAAGTCTTTTCATCATTTCAGTTTTTCTTTTATGTGTGATGCACATTTATGTAAATTGCAAAGCTTCATCAGATTGTCTGCCTACTCATTTTGCCTGCCTAGACTCTCTTGTGTTCTGAGCATTTCCATATGAGTAGGCTAATTATGTCTCGCTTTTCCATCCTCCGCGCAGGGACGGATCGACATGGGTGGTACGCTCACTGTATAGTTCATTTAAAGGTCAACAAGTAAACAGGGCTATCGTCTTTCATACGCTCTGCCAGCCTGTGTCTATTACAGTGAGTGTGTGTGCGGCCGTGCGTTGTTGGTATAAATCACGGGCGCGGCTCTTTTAAGGGGATTGATCAACTCCCAGGAGGTCAGTCAAGAGGGAGAGCGGCTATCATTGTTAGTGATTTGATCATTTCATTCCACGACCATTTCCTCCAGAGGGATCAATGCCATCGTTCAGAGGCGGTTTGTCACCCATCGAGAGCCGGGTTGTCAGAAAGTGGGGGAGGGGTGGCCACAGTGTATGAGGAAGACCTGATACTGTTATGTGTGGACTTATATGTGGCTAATCTGGCGAGAAATTTAGTATAGATGGTTGCATTTGTTAAGAACCACGCTATTTCACAGTTCCCGACACAACATAAAGGATACTGCCAAAACTAAATCAATACTGCATTCAGATGACATAACAGTTCATAGTGTTTTGTTATACTTCAGATGAGATTAAACACTGTAGTTGAATTATGAACAAAGATAAGATTATATATACTATGTCGCTTCCAGTCGCATCAAGAAAGGCCAGAACTGATGGTTAAACAAGTTTTTTATTTCCTTTTGTTTCATTTAACCAACATAAGAGCTAGACAAAAAACAAACAATAATAATTAACATTTTGACCGTAATAACTGTTTTAATAACTAGCTACATTGGCATAACTTCTGTCATGTAACACAAAATAAACATTTCCAGATAGATCAATTGTAAATTAATATGTTTTAACAAACCTTGTTCCCCTGTCGACTGTCGCTAAAATCATTGACTTTAATTACTTTCACCGTGTTTCTTTGTCTGTTAACTTAGGTTGTTTTACTTCGTCTTTTCTTTTTCTGTCACATCACATTTTCGTCTCCGTACTACTTCCACTCATAATAGTGGAAAAAATCATCAAGATACCAAAATAAAAGCACAAAATTCCAAATGCCATACAAGGGCTAACTTGACCTTTACACTGTAACTGATGCTGTAAAAGATTATTTTCAGAAGTACGGAATAACAATTAGTACAGTTAAAGTCGCATGAAAAAAAGTATAGTTTGCTTTCTGGTATATATATATATATATTTTTAAATCTATATTGCGATTTGAAATTTCCAAAATATAAAATAATGATCCATGTATTATAATACATACATACAACAGACAAAAGCATTTTAACTAGTTTTATTTATTTTATTGTTATGTTTAGTATTATTTAAATACATTTTTAGTATGTTGCTAGTTTTGCAGATTTAGTGTTGGTTTTTTATGTTTCTCAAATCATACTGGTGCAGCACTTTAGGAAGAGTCTTGTTTATAAAATTTGCTTCATAAATAAAGTGGATGGATAGATGGGACTTCTTAAGAAATGCACAATGTGTTACAATATGCTAATTGTTTAAGGGAAACACAAAACCTAAAGCTAAACGATAAGTTGAGAGAAAGAGCATCACTATTTTGAGTTTAGAATCAAATGCCACTAATGTTAGAAGCAGCTTTTACGTTAGCTACAATGACAGATGATGTTTAATGGTTGAATGCAGACTACCTTTGATGTATGATGTACGTTTCTTTTTCAAAAAATAACCCATCATTTTTTATATTGACTTGTGCACCCTAAATCATTAGCACCATTAATCCACTTAGTGACAATTTTCCTCGATAGAATATAACAATATCATTATCAAGTTGCTAGTCACAATAACATTCTTGTCATTTTTTGGCCCCTGGAGGGCTCAGACCTCTCCGTCCTAATGACAAAGAGCAGCCATGATGGATCAGGGAATAGGAAGGAAAAGATTTGCCCCGGGGGACGGAAAGATGTCAGAGTGGTGTGTAGGACCGAGGAGAAGAGAGACAGATTGAAGAGGAAACAGGAGCGCATTGTGACCACTACAGTTCCACACCAGTTGCTTTGCAAAGAGTCGTCGTCAAAGCTGCATAAAGAATGTTCTTCCACTCACCGCAGTGACCGGTATGAGACCTCTGACTCCATCTTGACACAGCTCGCCATTGCGTTTTCGTCACCGTCTTTGTGTTTGCGAGTGTTAAACAAAATCTGTCCGGATCTGGATCACCACGTCGAAAGCTTCCTAATTGAGTGTGTGGCGGGAAAAAAATAATTGAGTTCATATGGGTTGAGGAAGAAATGACGTGGATTTAACACAGTCATGTAAAATTAATCAACGTGAAACAATTTATTAGATTTGCCAGGACTGGTGAGATAGTGTTTGGATAACAAACTGTTATCAGAGAGCTTAAATAAGGTTTTGTTTAAGATAGGAAGTTTAATTAAAATTGGTCCTACGGCAGATTACACCACCAGATACATATAGAAACTTTTACATTTATAGATAGTTCATTTAAAGCAGGGGTGTCCAAACTTTTTCCATCGAGGGCCGCATATTGAACTATAGACCAAGCGGAGGGCCACAAATCAATCGTGAAACGTTAAAAAAAGCTGCATTTATCTGATGTTTTAAGTGTCCCCACATCTACATTCAGTCTCATTGCCTTAATATCAGGTCTGTATTGCACCAAAATGTTAGTTATTTAGGTTGGAATTGTAGAAAATATGAAATGTGCTGTAAATAGTACTTATCAGGACAGAGTGGGCCAATTCACCAGGAAGCTTAAGGGCCAAGAAAAATTGGTCTGAGGGCCGCATTTGGCCCCCGGGCCTGAGTTTGGACATGCCTGATTTAAAGGCTCATAAATGTGGGTAAATATTTGTAAATCATTCACTTCTTTTTTCAAGGTGGGATTGAATCATGATATTATCAAATTTGGTATGACATTTGTGTTTTGTGACAGACATCACAATTTCAGCTCCATTAAAGGGGACATATTGTGCAAAATAAACTTTAATGAGCTTTTAACCATGTTACAACAGTGTTTCCTTGTCATTAATTTACTCAATGTATTTTGATTGATTTATGTATGTTTAAATAATCGTTTTGCTCAGAAAATTCCTGTTTTCACCTACCCCTCATCCCTGCCCACACCCCTGTACTTGGTTGCAATTTGTTACGTCAGAGTGATAGATTTTAGATTTTAAAATGTCACATAGCCACTTAATAATAATAAAGACATGCAAATGGAAATCTTTGTACGATGAAATGTCACTATGAAGAGGCGGGGCTTATCAGTTCTTTAATTTTGAACAGGAAGTCAATGAACTTGTTTCTACTAAGCTGTTTTAGATCAATATTGCGGTTTAAAATGAACAAAATGTGAAACGATGATCTACTGATGTTATACTTCAATATTAAGTACCTTTTAAAAAAACACAATATGTCTCCTTTAAAGTGGGCATATGCAAAATTCGACTTTTATTAGCTTTGGCTATAGGTTATAATGGTTCGCACTCATTATTAGCTTACTTCGAGTTGAATTTTGAGTAATTCATGTGGCTTCACCATAAATAAGTAAACATTTAGTTCAATACATCAATCATTTCTTGTTGAATTTATCTGCATTTCGTAATCGTGTTTCAATGGCACATTTTGCGAGCTGAATTGTCGCGGCGTTCACAGCACCCTCCTCGTCTCTGCTTACATTCTGCCACAGTGGCACCCGACAATCCCAACACTCGGTGCTGAGTCTAGCTGCTTTACTGTACAAATGCCTCCTCCATCATTTTTCATCTCAAAATCCACCGAGCAGATTCCCACAAGCCCCGTGCAGTCGTGAGTGCTCTGATGGAGGGTCAGGGGCCATGCCATTCGTCATTGTAAAGTTTAGCGGCGAAATGATGACACAACACACCTACTTGTAACCGGTGCTACGTGCAGAGTTTTGAAAGTAGTGTGGTCTGGCATTTTGATACTCATTTCATCACGTATCTTTTGTGGTTAAGACATGATTTATTCAAGGATTATTATTTGCTGAGTCTCTGTATAGTTTAAGCTCTGGTTAAAGCTGAGGTACCTAATTTTCACACCGTATTTTTTAATCTTTCTAACTGCTCCTAGCTCTCAAAATCCTCTGGCTCATTGTTAGTATAATCATGTATTACTTTTAGGGGCGTGCACAGTTTTAGAACAGCTTAGAACAGACGGTAAAGTGAAAATAGGGTGGACCACCTAAGAGCGTCAGAGCACTACTTTCGAGAAATAAAATGCTTTGTTGTTGCATGTGGACAGTGAGCAGCGGCTTCATTTTTGTCACAAGTCCTGCTTTTACAATATACTCTTTGAGGAAAAACACAACATTTACAAATTTACAAAGAAAAAAAAGTCAGGTACCCCAGCTTTAAAGGCACTTTACCTGATTTTACTGTTTTGAAACATGAAAAACAGAACTTTTTAACACCAGTCACATGTATTGCTCACTTATCTAATGCAGTCACAGCATCCTAAATATTCCCTGCGAAGAGTTTATAAGCACTTTTCATGAGTCTCTGAGCCCAAAGCGAGTTTTAAGCTAACAAATATTAGCATTTTAGTGCCACACTTCCTGCTTCGTGTAGAATAAACCGCTCTATAAATTGATGCAGAGAAAGTGCTGTGGTCTCATTTTCACGTGAATAGATGCTTTTACAATATATCTGTACTGGGGTAACACAGATTAAACTTTATTACATTCAAAATATCAGGTACACAAACTGGTTTTTCACATTTCATAACAGCAAAAATCAGGTACCAGCCCCTTTAATTCCGGGTTTGGACCTGGTTTAATTTTTAGTATATTTCTGGTTTGCCTTATCCTAGTGTAGTCCATGCTTCAGTATTATTTTAGTCCTGATTTAGCCCTTATTTTTGACTTAGTTTAGTCCTAGTTTAGGCTGGGCTATGTCTAATCTTGTAAACCCTGAATTTGTTCCGGACCCAGATCCACAGGGATGCACTTAATGAAAGAATTTCATCTTTGCACCCATTTGAAACACAGACGCACCCTTAGTCTCTCCGGTCCTGACAACACACCGCTAGTTTGCCTCCGCTGGAGCCTTGTAAGAAGCTGCTTTTTGTGCAAGCCAACATTTTCACATTAGTCTGCTCACTCATCACACGCTCTTAATTCCTTCCTTCCTCTTCTCCTTTCAATTTGCTGCTAAACTTCCCCAAAAGTCTGGACTACTTATGTCACATTAAAACTCTCGGGTGAAGTATTATTAAGAGCTTTTCCTTTCCGTAACAAGCAAGAGTCGTATAGTGGTACAATGGAGCCCATCCAAGTGACATCATCTCCTTCCTATTACAAGTTTGTTAGCGGCTACGCGCTAGCTAGACAGGATGTAGTGCATATAACTTTCTTTCTGCGTGCACAAAAACTGCAATATAGACAACACCCTCTCTATACAATAAACTATAGGCAGGTAACAATGGGGTATTTCCTCTTGGCAATAAACGATATTTTAAGATACAGCCTACCTACCATGTTTTGTGATTTTAATGCTGTTTTATTCTGTTACGTAAAGCACTTTGAATTGCCTAGTGTACGAATCGTGCTCTACAAATAAACTTCCCTTCCCTGTGAAAGTTGGGCAGTGGTTATTCAGGAAATGATGTAGTAATAGTACACAACAATGACTTCTCATCTGTCAAAACCGCCACACAGTAAAAAAGGAAAAGGATTACCAGGATATCCAGAACATAACGACACCCAAACGGCAGACTTTACCAGCAATCTAAAACAGGAGGTTCATGACTCATTCATCCAAAACTGAGGAAATGACATGATTAAACGTTGCAAGTGGAAATTTACCGAAAATGTTGCGTCAATCAGTATTGGTAAGTTTACTCTGTCAGCGAATTTCATGGATAATATTAATGATACACCTTTTATGGCACATGGCTCTATACATTTGGACAGAATTAAACTGTTTCTAAATAGGTAAATATCCAAAGACATGGATCCAAACAAGCATTTATCAAAGCACCAAAATCAATGTTGTGTTATTTCTTCAGGTAATAACATTGATTCTGACTAGACATTACTTCAAGGCCAACTATTTGTCACTGAGATATATTTTTTTCATTATTTTTACAGTTTATGGCCCACCGCTTGGCAACGACTGCCTGCTGTTGAGTTAAATACCTCTTACAGACCCGTCGACATGCATTTGGGGGCCCAGGGCAAAAAGCCTCACATGGGCCCCCCTCTTATATAAATTAACAGGAAGAGGGTACAATTCTGACCCCTTTGTCCAACCCCCGTTTCCTCCCCTGATCCCTTATAGTGCTCCTGACTTTGTTTGGGGATAACTGGAGAACCTGAATGCACATATTGGCGCAAAGAGAACCCAAATAGAGCCCAATAGAGACAAAAACGTCACTTGCCACCATATTTCTTATTGTTCATATAAAAAGAAAACTGTAAACTTCACAGGAAATATTCATTAACTGCTGTGATTTTGAGCTTTCAGTCATTGGTTTAATAGCAAACTCCTCCTATTATAAGTTTGTGAAAAGCCATGGAAAGATAGCTTTAATGGATCCTACATGGCGACGTTCAAGCTTTGTTTCTTGCGCGGTGGGGCCACTGAGTTTGGAGCGACCACCATCAGCCAAGGTGTGGGTGAGCGCAAACTTTTGACTTCACAAACTGTCAAGATAAAGCCATCATCTTCACTTCCAGCTCGTCGACCTCTGACCTCTCAGGTGCTAAATGATAACAAAACCAAACAAGCTGAAAGTTCAATTATTTTTTGCACTTTTTCCATTTTTTATTTTTATTTTTGCAATTTAAACAATAAAAATTAAGTTTGTTGTACTTTCACCAAGGCACAGCACACACAATCGTCACATGCAGACAAAAGGCAGACACAGGCTGACATGTTTATTGTGAGATAGAGATCTGTCAGACCTGGCCCTTTGAAGAGCACATGAGAAACTGCAGACTGTGTTAACTGCATTAGTGCGCTGGGATTGGCATTGTCCTGAGGTTAATCACTTCAGAGGACTCAGGAGGGATTGTCGCTGCATGGCTTTGATACTTTAATAGCCAATGCTGGGAATAACTACACAGTAATGAGTAGTTTTTTTGTGATATTTTGGAGATACTATTTTGTTTCTTCTTTCAAAATGCGTGGCTTCTACTTGACGTATGTGGTTGAAATCCAGAAGTCCGTTCACCTTCGCCAGTTCCATTATCATAATTCCAGCACTTCATTTTAGCTGCTGTTTTTCATCATCACTCGCCAGTACACTAGCAACAGGGTTCTTGCACCTTCTGCTTTTGTTTTGTATGCACACAAACATAAGGCACTTGTTTTCCATACATTATTTTGAATACAAAGGTTTTAAATATTAGAATATATAAAGTAAAAAGTCACGTAATCATGTTTTTAATAACAGTACTTTTATGGCTTCTTTTAAAGGTAGCAAACTATACTATATCATTTATAGTCCATCAAATATTGTAAGACTTATTACATAACATTTACCAAATACTTCAACGGAATTTTATTGTTTTATTGTTGATAAGTTCAAAGCTTTATTTATTTAATTTTTTTACCTACATGTTTAGGCCCTACCTGTGTTGTAAGGTGGCGCTCACATCTCTTTTGGCCTTGAAAAATGCCCGGCTATTGAAATGCCCGGCTGTTTATCGCTTGCTGTGGCTGTGGATTCCCAGGACCTGCACTGACCACCGAGCACTTTCGTGAGATCACAGCATCCATTGCGGTAGTGATTGATGAAAGCAGGGAAAACAGATAAGATCCATGAGCAAAGTGTTAATAAGTTATTCAGTTACAGAAAAACAACATGTTCTCCCTGGGGGAAGAGAACAAAGAGGGACGTATTTATAACTGCAATGTACAAGTTGGACACAGACAATGATTTGCCTTCAAATTATTCTTTCACTGTTATTCAAACCTCAGGCACTAAAACAAATATGGTGTGAGTAATCATTAATCTAGGTTTCACAGCCTGCAGCCAAACTAGTATCATAAACAGACGGGCCATAGAGGACAAGTCAGAGGCATTTTCATTTATTTTACGTTTAAGCATTAACACAAATAACTCAAATACACATTCATATTTGGGTGTGTTTTTATTGCTCAAATATATGTAAAAACATGCATTATGAGTATGAGCAGTATGAGCAGGGTCGCTTCACTATGGTCTCTATAGCCTGATGGCGTCACTTGCTTCAATAGAAAAGTTTAATGCTATACAGTGGAACTTTTAATGCAAACCAATAACAGAGATGTTACTGTTAATGTTTTGTTATAGCAAAGTGTAGATATTTTATAAAATAATTGTCACAAATGTAGCAAATTCAAGACGTTTAGGCCTACATACATTTTTTTCACTGATGCCTTGAAAAACAGGCTCTTCTTTTAGGCCTATTGTCAAAATGTCTAATTGAGTTTTTATGATTGTTCTTCAGTAGTTTGTACTTCAGGCCATACATCATGCTATGTGAAAACAAGTTTATCTGACATTTAAGGTTAAGGTACACTTTATTGTCCCCGTAGGGAAATGTGTCCTCTGCATTTGACCCATCCTTCGATGCCTCTGGGGCGACCTGTTAGGAGCAGCGGGGGAAACATCTCCAGATCTGGTGCTTGGCTTGGTCGGGAACGTAGCTGGAGGATTTAACCTCTGGTGCATGTTCTTGAGGGACACCGGAGTTCTCACAGGTAACCCACCTGGACACGGGGAGAAATCTGCAAACTCTACAGAAGGGTTCAGGTGGCCCGGGAGTCGAACCTGTGACCTTATAGCTGTGAGGTGACAGTGCTAGAAACTCTGGCATACCAAAACCAAGCTGCCTAATGGCTAAATTGCATCCTAAACATACACATATTTCTCTTAAATATACATACACATTAGCAAAATTTTAAAAGTGCGTGTTTTTGTCCTGGAAACGCACAAAAGTAGGTTATTAGGCCACAACAACAGTATTTGACATATTACCCCAGTGAGCCAGTGAAGGCATTCGAAAAACAATAATGACAGGGGGAGAGATTTAAAACAGCTGAGAGGTCGGAACCATGAAGTCCTCAAGCACAAATAAGGGTGTGTTTTTGTCAGGGAGAACAAAGGCAGCGGCTTGATCAGCGAGCCAGATGGCACGCATGGCGAACCATTAAACATGAACCAATCCATGCTCTCTAATGGATGAGGTAAGAGATGAGGTCACTACCTGTAACCACTTTAGCCGTGCTGGTAATGGCTGTGGGGGTGTGATTTAGAGGTGGCAGGGGTAGGCTGAAACTGGGCCTGCGTGTGTTTGTAGTGGGCACTGCAAATATGTGTACACACGCTTTAATGGACAAGGTCAGTGAAGGGAGTCGAAGAATGGCTGGATAATAATTTACAAACTCATTTCCATGTACAAATTTGTCACTTTTGTTTTCGCGTCGCTCACCTGTCATGGATTAATTGTGCGGGCAATATCCAAATCTGACGGAATGAAATGACTGACTTGCATTTCTCGCAAAGCACAAGATTTATTCACGTTTGCTACATTTAAAGAGGCTGTACTGTTTTTTTTTTCATGTAATTGATTTTTTTTTTTTTGACAGATATGCAAGCAGCTCAAAATAAGACCATCTTGCACTCTAATTATGAAGCATTTTATCGTCCAAGAACTTGTGCGATGTTCATGGTAGTTGTTTGTAAGCTACAGCAAAATACTTCTTGGCTGATTTATGTTGTTAAACTTGCTCATAAACTTATCGCGGTGAATAATTAGGATGGAGTGCATTAGGAAAGGTTTGGACCAAACTGTTTAACGACTGGACTATATGAGTCCCATTTCAAACTGCTGTTCTTAAAGCCTTTGGAGCACAAACTATTGTCTGGACTCTTTGTGAAGCTGAGACTCAGGCTCTTCTCAGAGGAATACCAGAGTTTTAATTCCGCCTACATAGCTGGTGTCTGGGGGACGCTGACACTCAATTGAGAATTTGTTGGGTTTTCACTTTTACTTTTTCAAAACACAAGCTAATTTCACTAAAAATTAGTTTTAGAGAAATGTCCAGGTGGAATCCATAAAAATAAAAATCCACCTTTTCTTTTCTTTTTTTCTTTTCTTTTCTTTTCTTTTTTCTTTTCTTTTCTTTTTCTTTTTCTTTTCATGTTTTATTTGTTGTTTTTGAGAACACACTGATCCTGATTCATCCTAGAATGGTTGATTTTACTGAAAATAAGACGGTAACATCTTTTTATATTTAACATGTCCAGCAGCCTGATAAGTTTTCTTTTTTCAGACGGTGGACACAAAGGAACAGATTAAGAAAAAGACCCATTGACGACCTCATGTTTTTTCACATTAAACACAGACCGCAGAAATTACTGTGCCTTTAATAGCGCATGCTATTTTTTTTTTTTTTGGAAGAAGCAGAAGAAAGCAGTGTAAATAAACAATGTTGAATAGAATTTAGCAAATGGATAAATGTCCTGGAGCACCCCCTGTTCTTGACCCTCTTCCTCGACAAGGAAAAACTACAAAAAACCCTGTGGGGAAAAGTAGAAAGCTCGGAGAGAACCACAGTGAAGGAGAGATGCTACTCCCACGGACGGACAGGTGCAGGACAGGTACAGGACAGGTGCAGGACAGGTGCAGATGGTCCAGAACTGACACATCCACTTGGAGCCAGAACCCCTCAGGAGGAAGGAAGGCGGCTCATCTAGTGACAGAAAGTCCCTCCAGGCAGATGAGGAACAGTTCGTCCAGTATAGAGAAAGTTCCTCCAGGCAGACGAGGACATCCGGGTCTACAGGTCAGGGTCGTGAGATGGCGGGGTCGTCACTGGAGCAGCCGCCGCAGTGTCTGAAACAGTAGAGAGAGAAAAAACATGTGAACAGCAATGAACAGACAACAGTTGACCTAAAATGTTAAATATTGTTAATGGCGAAAGTAGGAAAAACCTGAGAATAGTGTGAAAAAATATATAATTTTTTGGTGCATTCATGAGCTTTCTACTAACTCTCACGAAACTTTCATACATACCACATTCTTTTTTACGGGTTTTTAGAGTTAGATCCAAACAGCATCAAAGTACTGCTTTAAAAATACACTCCGGAGTTGAAAACAAATGTACTAATTTATAAAGTCAGCAGATTTACTATTGTTTGAATTTTGATATAGTGAAATTATTTAAACATCAATACCATTACAAACCTATTTCAAATCATCAGTATTAATATGAATTTGGATTATGATTGTAGCAGCAAATTTAGAGAAACAAAGCATATTCTTTAGAGCCAAACCCTTGCACACTTTTATGAACATTTTTATCCACAAACCACACAGCAATAAAGAGACAAAATCCTCTCCTGGCACCACTCCATGGAGACTTGTGTCACCTTGGGCCAATTTGAGAGGTATGCTCCCTTCTACTTGACCAGCAGACGCCAGCCGTGCATTAGTTTGTCTGTGTCCAAGCCGCTCATTATTAGAAGAGATGCTGGTGATGCAGACCTTCATTTAAAGCACCTTAATGGCTCACTGTCGCCTGCACACACCCACACATGTGCACTGATAATTATACATTCCAGGGCCACATTGTCTCACTGCGACAGCTTCCCCAATCTTCCTCCTGTCTCATCGTCTGTTATGTATACCTTTACTTCAGTGTCTGGACATTCCTGGACATAAAACACTGATGGATGGAGACGTGAGGATGCATGAAAACACAACAGTAGTTAAGATGGCAGACTCCAGCGATGGTTAAGACTTTTTCCCGGTATGGCCTGTGCATGACCTATAGCTACACAATAACGTCTGTTTTTGTGATATTATCTTGTCTATTTGAACTGCAATTAGTGGAGGAACCTCTCACTTAAAATGACAGACAAAATTTATCTTTAAATCTTTAGTCACTCCAGTCCAGATCGACTGTGCAAGATTAGCAATGGTACAGTCAGTTATGTTTGGGAAAGTTGCATTTTAGTACCAATTCTGTATATCGTATAATTTAGTTTTTGAATAGTTGCACACATTAAAGCTACAAAAATGGGTAAAACTTTAGAATAACTACACTTATTCCTGCCTTAGTAAAGCATGAACAAAGACGTAATTCATAGTGAACAAACAGTTTATTCAGAATGATTCAGGCTTAGTAAAAACTACTTGTTTTGAACTTCACATTTTTACTAAAACACATTTAAGATTACTATATTTAAGATTTAAAAAAAAAAACAATTTTTCTCCCAGTGTGGCAATTTTTTAGGTTTAAATTTTTACTTCCTGGTTGTAAATCATGACATCACACGTGGAAATTATGCAATTTTTACCTTTTAACCATGTTACTGTGCCAAAACTTGTCTAATGACACAGAAATTATTATTTGACAAATAAAATACACAAGAACAGCTTTATTTTGTTAAATTAGTTTTTAAAGGGTCAGAAAATGTGTTTTAAGAGAGTAAACGTTTTTAATGAGGTCTCCCTAATGTGATGTCACATCCTGTCATTTACTTCATATTTTTCACAAACTAGAGCTTAATTGGTGTAAAACCACCATTTATATTTACAACAGGAATTATCCCAAACAACTGCAGTCAAAACTAGGAAATAATAAACACCTGTCATATGCACTTTAACCAATACTCTAACCCAATTCTGACCCCTAACCTTAAGTAGTTGATGCTGAATCATGCATCAATAAACTAGTTGTTCAATGTAAATTAAGTCTTTGTTAATGCTCTTTTAAGGCAAATTATGGTGTAGTTATTATACATTGGTACCCAAAAAAGATTGAAGTCTATCTTTACAGACAAAACATTGCGAAATGTCCTCTGCGGTGTTTGATCCGTGTTCTCCACATTGAATTCATTTTCTAATATCTCCTTTTATATCTTTTTAATTTGTTTATAATACACTACTGGCAAGATATCTTCTATTACTTTGGCAAATAGATGTTTGGCATCATTCTTGTATCCAGGCAACATCACAACAAAACTCTTTCAGACGTTTTATGTGAAGGTCAATTCTGTATGAGAATTCTATTTAGATTCATCAGTTTTATTGTATAAAAAGATGGCAAGTTCGCTTTATTTTTTGCAAAAAGGAAAACAATTGAATCAGTCACAGAAAAGGAAATGTTAAAGGTCCCATAACATGCAAAATCGACTTTTCAGAGGTTTTAACCTTCCTACAGTGCTATTTGGGCCTCGTATGTGCCCAAAGTGGTTTTTTGATTGATTCCCGCATGTTTTCGCTAGAGAACTGTCTTTTCCGTCCCCCTCGGCTGAGCAGGCAGACGGGGGCTCCTCACAAGGATGACGCGCTTCCCAAGGATGACGCGGTGTTTAAGCCATGCCTCCGGGAAGCGCGCAGCCGCAGAATAAAAACAGCTAATGCTAATGCTACACAGTAATTACACGATGGATACGACAGATCGAAGAGTTAGCTTGTTATTTACCAAACGGCAACGTCCGTCGTCGAGGTACTGGAGCACGTCAAACTCCAGGTCAGATCCAGGACGTAGGACTCAGCACGACGCAACGTCAGGACGGATGAAGGGTTGATTGCCGGGTTTGAGTATCGCTGTTTACCGGAGCACACGGCGCATGCGCACTATCTCCCCTCTAGGCTGCGGCACGAGTTGGGCGGGGAGGGGCGCGAGTTGGGCGGGGGTGCAGTCTGCTCTCTGTGCGGGGTCAGATCTCAGAGTGAGCCGTTTGCTTTTGCAAGGAGGGGGGCCAGTCCAAGAGATGGGTGTTTTTTGGAAACTGTTATGTTATGGATATTGCACAACGCAAAATTTTATCAACAAAGCCCTTAGAATAGACTGTGTAAAGGGCAAAATAGCAGAATATGGGACCTTTAAGTCTCTCTGGTGGTTGTGTTGTATGTTTTTGCCGTGTTTGCGCAATCGAAATGAATTAAGCAACCCGATACATAATTCCAAGTTATGATTATTTCTATAAAAATTAACTCAAAGGTAGTTAATTCATTCATTGGTTTTGTCCATTGCTACCAAATAGACCTAAACTATTATACTTTTAATAGTTTGTTTGCCTTATAGCATAATTGTCATTTTTCAGGACTTCAGGACTTTTTTTTATTGTCACGATTATTGCACCATGACTGATTTATAATCTAGTGATATCCTTTGTTGACTGTGTTGAATAGATTACAAAACCTATATTATTAGATACATTTGTAAACAATATTCGTTTTGGAATTTGAAAGTTTTATTTTGGTTGGATTGAAGCTTAGTCCAAAAGGATTGTCCACATAGGATTGTTCATTTAAGCATGTAGATTAAGTTTATACTGATATTGATGATTATAAAATACCTACACAACCACACGGGGACATTTATAGCCACATAACTTGATGTGAAAGTCATTGCATCCCTTGTGTTTGCATTGGCTCCCTCTACTTTTATTTAAAAGTTTGATGGAAAAAGGTGAAAAAAGTCATAATTCAAACAGTAGACTGAATCTACCTTAAACTAACTTTACCAAACAAATGGAAGATAAAAGCTAACGTTTAACTTCACTTTGAGACAGTAAAGACAGAGTGTTCAAGGTCAGAAACAAGGCCTGGGCAGAAAGTTTTTGGCTGTAAAAATCTTTCTGATCGGCCAAGGACTGAATCAAAGACACCTACAGATGCAGCAGGGTCTGGAGAGCAAAATGAGCCAAAAAACTCAACATGGCCTAAAAGAAGTTACGCTATGAGACCATCAAATTTCCACCGTATTTTTCATGAACTTAATTAACATGCCTTAAAAGACGAACAACGTGTGTTTGCTTCGCCCATCAAATGAATACAGAGCGGCTACACTGACATTTATTGACTCGACTCTTTGGTACAACAGTCACATCCTGTACACCCGCTCACTGTAATCTACAAACATAATGAAGTCTGCCATGTCTCTCCGAGTCACGCTGCTTACGCTTCGACTCCATCCGAACCATCCATGACAACTGTCCAATTTAAACCCCCCATCGCTCCTCGCCACCTCGCTTCGTCACGCTACGCTACGTCCAAAACGCCGATCCGCACGCGCCAAAGATGCGCACCCTTGGTATATTTACGAGTCCTTGTCCTTCGCTTGGGATCGTAACTCGGCGCGCGGCAGCCTGCAGACCCCCGTCGTCCGCAAATGAGATAAGAGCACTAATGTGATTGGGAGAGAGACAAAGATAGAGAGGGAGAGAGAGATTGCTAATTTAATAGAGACTCCATCAGGCTAATGGAACGGCGGACTGACCGGCCAGCCCTTGTGCTCACACGCATTTGCTCTTGGTATTGTACAGCGCGAGTCTGGGAAGTTATTAGCATTCAGCACAGAAGGTAAAGTTAAATGAATATACACGAGAGGGGACAAGGGAGGATAAGGCACTGAGACTGATGGATAGACTGTTTGCAGACGATCTGAATATATTCTTGTGTCTGATCAAAGAGAAGCAAAAAGAGTTAACTAAATCAGATGACGGCGACAGTCGCACTGCAAAAAAGCAACTCTGACTTTGTTAAATGGGTTGGATTCAGAATGAGGGGTGGGGGAGAGCTTATAGGTGTGGGCCAGGGTATGCTGGCCCTTCGTCACGGTTTTAAGTTGTTGTTGATCATTTATACATAGGAAATGAAACGTTGAATTAGGGCTGAGCAATGAATAGAGAGATCAAGATTTTTGAAGGTTTTTTGAATAGAGTCAGTTGAAACATGTGGTTTGGAGCAGGTCAGAAGTTTTTACATAGTTTTTGAAATGATGATTGATGATTGTTTAATTAATTGAAATATTCAACATCTAGTAAGTCTGAACCACAAAAAAGCAAATAAATAAATAACAACAACAAGGGTTGTTATTAATCTAGCAGTGACAAATCCCCAATACATCTGATTATGATGATTATAAGATCTTAAAATGTGTACTTTATGAAGGCTAATCAAATGTAGCTATTTAAAGTGCTGCACAAAATTTATATTCTAAATTCAAGTCATTTCAGCTTTTTACTGATTTTCTGCTCCCCAATTAGAAGTTAACTCATTAAACACAATTTTGTGAACAGGCAGACAAAACACAATATTGAAAATAAATACTGTTGTGAAGCAAACTTGCACCATTAACGGTGGAGTTATTCAAGTAATTTCAACTTTTCCACTATCAGTTCTTCCTGAGAGATAAGGAATTGTACTCAATGCGTGTCCACGCGGGACAGTGTGGACATTGAGATCTAATGCAGGTAAGAAGGGGGCGGACATGATGGATGTGTACTCACTCAAAGTCCGTCTGGTACAGCTCTAATGAATGACTGTGCTCTCTCTTACCCGGATGTCTCCGCACACACAAACACGCTCTGATTTATTCGCACTTATACTCTCAAGTGCGGAAATTTGGATGGGTGACAAAAGTACAAAAAAGACGTGTCCTTGACTGAAGTGTTGCTTGTTCTCTGTGTGCTTCTTCCCTTTAGAAATTGGCTTTTAGTTTTTGCACTTAATCGGGTTTATTTGCCGAGTCATTTTGTTCAGAACTTCTAATGACAGAAAGGATGTACACATTTTATTCATAATCCAGTAGAACATTTCAAATAATAACATTGATAACACTGATAAAACCAAATGCTTGGTTGTCATCTCATAGAATAGTTTAGGTAGAATGAGTGATCAGGCTGTCTTCTACAGTTAAGTCACTCTTTTGGCTACTCTTTGACATAAACTGATGCAATTATTCCCTTTAAAGACCCAAAAATCACATAAAATGAGATGGTCGGTCAGAGTACCTGTCCAATAACCACAAGGTCAGTAGATCGATTCCCGCTCGGACCAATTGCTGTTGTCGTGTCCTGCAAGACACTTCACCCAGCTTGCCCAGTATGAATGTGGTGTGTGGGTGACTGATTGGTGGCCGAAGATTGGCAACCTCACTTCCATTAAGCCTTCCCCATTACTTCTGGGTTGGCTGGTCCTATGGTTAATAAGAACATCTAATTGAAAGTAATAGCCAAACTACCTGTTTGCATGAATCATAAATTACACTTTGTACAAGAATGCTGTCAAAATATCCCTCTAAAAAGACACGGTGTGCTTCAATCTGAATACATAAATAGACGGAGGTATAATTACGCACAACCATCACCTTAATTAGCATAGAAAATCACACACGCAAAAACAGTACATATTGTTCAGAGCAGAGACGCGCATTCCTAAAAATACAGTGTGTTGTACTCCGTGTCAGTCTGACCCAGGCTAATTTGAACACGCTTATCTGCATCTGCGTTTATCTTCCATTCACTCCTCCCATTGGAAAGGTGAAATCATAATGATGTTCTTCACTTCAACTTATCCACAGGCACTCTCCCACCATACTTTGTTTTACTTGTGGTGAATATATTTTTGCGTCATTCAACTGGACGTTTCGGGAAAAAAAATTATCAATCCAGAACACCTTTCCGTCCACAAATGCACAAAATGCTTCCCTCTTCATGTTTTTCAAATGCAAAATACTCCTTCTTTCATGTATGTCTGTTGGTGTCGCCGTGTTTGGTTTGATTAGTTTTGGCGCTTCACCTTCGCCTTTTGCCCAAACCACAGCGCAGCTCTGTGATTGGTCCAGTCTCCGCTAATGGTTCAAGTTCATTTGCAATTATAACAATGCAAACCCTGGCCAGATGGACTTTCATGAGATTGTAAACTCACAAAAATTGAGTGTTCCAGTTGTCAAGTCGGGAAAAAAAACATTGAGCTGTAGGCTACATTACGGCATAGGTACATTAACCACTTTCATTAAAAAAAAACAAAAAAAAAACAAATCAGACAAAATGTGGATCCAATTAAGTAAATGTATTTATTCAGGCAATGGTATTAATCAATGTTTGAGAGCGAATATTTTTTTGTGTGTGGCTTTTTTGTTATTAGCTCTGTGTAGCCATTAGCATCAGCCATTGGACAGTAGAGAATAACTACAGGGAAAATAACAACAAGTATTACATAGTGTCATGTCCCCTTTGTGGCACTATTGCTGTTTTCGAGGCGCTCTTCCTGTCCACCAGGGTCCGGTGGGCGGCGGGTATAAAAGACCACTATCTGTCTCCATACTTTGGGCCATGCCACGCTCGCCTTTTGTTTTGTTTTTGCACCTCAACACATTCATTTCACTGCACAGGCTGTCCAACTGATTTACATTCGCTTACACGCACCTACTGTACACTTCTCACCTACACTGACAACAGAGACATCATTATTATTATTTCTAAATAATTACTCCAACGTTTCCACTTTTTGTTTTTTTCTTTTGTTGTTTAGATATTAAACTTTAACCCATGTTTTCCAACTTTTGGCCCTGGAATGCGGTGTGATTTCATGTACGACCAAGAAGTAAAGTCAAATTAATTTGACCAAAATGATCGAACTAGGTACTAAGTAGGTAAGATTTTTTAGCAATTTAGTAATTATATTTATGTTAAAGGACAAATATTATGCTGAATTGATTTTTGAGCTTTTAACCATGTTCTTACATTGTTCCATCACAAAACATACCTGGATTTAGTTTCATTCAGGCTAGTTTGATGAATCTGGGTAAGAAAGTCCTCTTCCCTTTGAACGTAAAAAAACGTCCCCGTTTGTGACATTTTCTTGATTTGTGAAACAGCAGAGATACAGATCTTAATTTTGTTTTTTACAACAGATTTTTTTTTACTTCTAAAACATGAGATGCCAAACCAAACTCGAGAGCATGTTTAAAGGCTAATAACAATACAAATATTGCATAATATTTGTCCTTGAAGTATGTTTTTCATGTTTAATCTAACTTGTCATATGCTCTTCAAATCCAAGCACTTTTGTTAGAAGATTTGTTCTGTTTGTTCTGTTTGTAATGACACTCCACTCTGATACTCATTTAGGGTTTTTTCATTGTGTTAAATCTATTTTGTTCCGTGTTGGTAAGATGATCCAACTGTCTGAATCAGTTCTGTTTGTCATCTCGAAACAAAGTATACAACAAGAGATTCAATTTCTCAAAGACACACCGTTCTACGGAGGCAGACAGGCTAAGTCCCACTGGCAATTGTTCCTGTACGTCACTATAGCTTCAGGATCACATTTTATTGCTTTTAATCTTGACAAATGTTCCTTTTCTCTGTCTGCCGAGTATTCACCGCAGACAGGAGGAGCATGGTGGACCTGACGTGAAAAATAACATCCAGTTTCTAAGCACATCCACACAGCCTCCAGAGGAAACCAGTCTGGGAGGCTGAGAGGAACTAAAATGGTTATGACCAACTGTAAAAGGGATGGGAGGCTTCTTTGAAACTTAATACGTGTACTTTTCACCTTTTAGAAACGGGAGAACAGAAAAATATATAGTAAAAGGTTGTTACACGATGTGAAATATTTCTCTCATTCAAAAAGATATTTGTGTTTTGCGAGTAATTACAAGTTAATCCGAGGTTTTTCAAGATTTATATACCGCTATGGTGTCTTTGTCCTCTGCATTTGACAATAAGCAGTGGGCGACTGCAGTGCCCAGGGACCCATCTCCAAATCTAGTCTGTCACGACTACTAAGCTCGAGGATTAGCCTGTTGTTGCATGTATTTGATGTCTTTTAGAGTTGGGCTATTTGAGAGTTGAGAGGAAAAAACACACAACAAAAACACGATTGTTCTCTGTTGTTTTCCACTGTTGCCATTTTTATTTTGTGAAACCATCCATCAACAGGCAGAGAATAGTTTGGGGTCAGGAGGATAACCAGATTTCCTCAAGCTCATCCTCCAGAAAAGAGACACAGTGGTAGTCATGTCCTGGAATCTGCACAAAATTTTCCCCAAAGATGCTTCCTGGATACACTGAAAAAAGACATCAGAGCTGAATTAAAGGTCATAACTGGGTGAGGAACTTAGCTCACGAATGCAATGGAGCTTTAGCGGAAATTCAGATGAGGGGACTGGAATCTTCCACTGCCGCAGCGGGCGCCGTCTCACCTGTAACACGGATCCCTCCTCTTCGCCGCTGCCACAACCACTCAGCCCTCGCCTCCTCACCGCTCACGCTTTCAGCTTGTACCGCAGCCCGCCTCCTCCCATTCACCTCATCATCAGTGGTCATTCTCCTTCATCAGTTCATCACTTGAGCTTTTCACCACCACCAGGGTCTAGACCCCGAGGGGAATCATCTCCGTAATCTCTATTTGACGTCCCTCCTGCATGTGTAGTACAACATTCATTGGCCAGGGTTTAGCGGCAAAATTCTATTCTAATGTACCGGTATATAATAATAGATTTTGTTATTGTGTATTCTTGTCTGTTTGAGTCTTTCCAGATTTAATTGAGGAATAATGATAATAATAATAAAAAAGAACGAATAATATTGTTTTGAATCACCTCATCAGCAACAGAATCTGACTACCTGTGGGATGGTTACTTGAAAGTATTAATTGTTAAGGCAGAATCATTCCAATTTGAGGTGGGAAATGTCAGTTTAGTTTAAGTATTATTGATACCTACCCATGAAGTACCCATAAAGCTCCTTCTATACCAATCAAACCCTATAATGCGTTAAGGTAGGTCAAATCCTGTCAGTGAAATAAAGGAAATGGGCATAAAATGGGTAGCTCTAAAACATAACTTTTATAACACATAAATGTTCTCGTTTTAACTTAATACTTAAAGCCTGAAAATAATATTTATGTCACCTTGACAGATCAATGTTTCCATACATTCCAGTGTTGGGGGATGAATGAATAATGCAATATAAAGCAACTTTTAATGCAAAAAAAAAAGAAAAAAAGACTTAGACAATGTATTAATGTTATTCTTTAAGAAATGTTGAAACAGTGAGTGTGAGTTATTCGTTTCTCCTTACAAAGTGCCAAGGTTCAATTTTGAAGATAATTCTTAGTGGCAGGCCCTATTATATTTTCTGTTATTTACGATAACATAACTCTTTGTTGGCCAAATGCGGCTCATTTCTCTTCATGGCCAGCCCTTGAGGGGCAATGTCCACTCGTAAAATCTCAACAATAAAAAATGACCTAAGAGGACGGTCTAATCTACTCTACATCCTCAGCAACCATGAGTTTAATCGTAAATCTAGGCGTTTGATAGATGACAGTGTATGTGAATGGGAAGGCGAGGTGTGGCAGACGGCGGTGCAGGAAGTTACTCTGAATACTTTGTGTGCCAAGGGAACCACACCACAGGAAACAGACTTGTGCATTAAGGCAATAGCTTTATGACAATCTGTTTGCATCCAACTCCACTCACACAATATAGTTTTAAGTTTGTAGGTCAAATATTCAGTCTCGAAATGCCCCAAGAGTAAAAATGCAGACTAAAATTACTTGTCGACCCCAGAGCTGACGGAGATGGGCACTGTGCCAGCTTGTTGGCACCGGATGCCTATATATGTGTACGGGAGTGATAAGCACATAACAACAGACAAAAGTAGAGGGGCATTTAAGTGTCAAGAACATCCCTTAACATCACATATACTTTAATTTATGTCCACTTTCTATTGTCTTAACCTTGAGAATTTCCTGAGTGACACCGCGCTGATGTTGATATTAAAGGGAGGCCTTATTCAGCTATTTGTGGTGGCCGGCAGCTGTTTTGGCCTTAGCCGTTTAAATCCAGTGACATTCTCAGCGGGCTAAAAAAAGCAAAGCCACAAAGACGAGCTACCACAGGAGTGAGGGGTACTGGATGAGGGGAATTAGCAGAAAGGTTTGTTTAACTTGGTTGGGAAGAGACGTGAGATTATTTAAACATGTAAACAAGCAAACACATTTTTTGCAATATAAAGCAGAATAAAAGGGCCTGTGGATGAAGTTATATTCTCGTCTGATTGTCATTGGGGTATTCGAAAAAGCAGCAGTGCGACAGCCTTGAGTTATTTCATCCACTATATTATAACCTCAAGAAAATCCTTCAGTCATATGCAGACTTAGATGGTATAGTCATTATAGGCGATTTCAATGTTCATGTGGATAATGTCAAGGAGTAAGTGTCGGGAGTCAACTCTTGTCTCTCACTCTAAAACCTACAAATCAAGTCAGACATCTGCAGGAAATAATGGACTCAGACTTGCAAATCCAGGCTAAAAACAGTTCGGTTTAGTTGGCCATATGACTGAAAATATTTAATCTGCATTCTTCTCTTCTCAAAAAATATATGTTTTGTGAATTTAATGTGTTTTTTTTCTGTTATGTAAAGCACTTGAATTACTTTGTGTACAAATTGTGCTCTACAAAGGAACTTTCCTTCCCTTGCCATCTATTTTAACGGTGCACTATATGACTTTTCTGGTGATAGGGTCAGCCACCTCTTTCTATTCTACAGATCTGACCATCTCCTTCAAGTGTCACCTGCTTGTCTCATTCAAGACAAAGCAAAACATTTCCAGAAAACGTACTTTGTGTTTACACTTGCACTTTCATCTCATCAAAATTGGGACTAAACTAGGACTAAACCCTAAAGTAAACTTGGACTAGATCAGGACTAAACAAGGACTAGAACAGGACCAAACCAAGTCTACACTAGGACTAAAGTGAGCTCAATCCAGGACAAAATGACGACTAGAGAACGCACCCATAGTGTATGTAAAATATAGATTCCATTCAGTACAAAAGTGACAGAATTTTGCACTTGCACTGAACATGAAATGAAATAATGAAAAACAATGGAATGTCACAACATGAAACAGATTTGACAACACCGCCTCATTCCTTTTGAGAACCCAAAAGTGGGCCAAATATATAAACACAAAAGGAGGAAATAAGGAAGTTGAGGCAGAGGGAGTTTTCCTGGAGATCAGAGCTGAGTAAACACAAACAGACACAAACGGCTGTATTCTGGTCTTCTGATAGAGGAGGATTCTGGAAGGATGGAGGAAGCGCGGAGAGGAAACACAGTGAAGCTGATGACAATTCCTTTTCACAGCCTGCTGCTCTGAGCATTTCACATTCTACTGCTCTGTGCCGAGGAGTTCTGCTAAAAATCCACACACTTTGGCCGGCTCGTGTTTGACAGATGTATAAACTCATGCTATAGGAGAAATACCTGAAGAGATTCATTCAACATATATGGACTTATATGTTTTATGTAGGTCAATGTGTGTGAGTACAAAATAGGATCACATGTGCGTTGTTCTGTACATTAGACCTTCACTGGACTCATTTTGATCATTTTGACGGATACATATTGAGCTTTTTCCACGTACTCATTGAATTATAACATGCATCGATCATCAATATGTATCTAAAATGGCTTAGTAATAGAAACAGGTCCATTGACTTGCTTTTCAAAACTGCAAAACTGATAAGCCCCGCCTCTTTATAGTGGCATTTCACAGTAACAAGCAGCGGATTATCATACTTTTATTTTTGAAAAGTGGCTACTGGACATTTTAGAACCCTATGTCCTCTCTTATTTTTCCCCCCGAATAATGTCAACTAAGTACAGGGATGTGGGCGGGGATAAGGGGTAAGTGGAAACTGGGATTTTCTGAGCACTTGAGCCTCAGGACAATACAGGAGTAATGATGTTGTAACAAGGTTAAGCACTCATTAGGGTACCCTACCCACTTCAATTGCCTTCACTGTAAAACCTATATTGCAAAAAAACAAACAAAAAACAAACAAAACAAAAAAATGCGGCTTGTCTATTGCTTTACCTAGAATATTACACATGGCATTCATCTAATCTTTTTCCATGGAGACAAGCAGGTGGTTCCACAGTCTGATCTGTGGAAACTATAGCCCACGAATGCATGTTTTTGAAGGTATTTGTGAGGTATAATAACACCTTTATTAAATTATTGTTGCTTCAATAATTTTAGTGCCATACTGTGGAACCTCCTAGGCAGGTTTATTGATCATTTATGATCATGTTGCACTGAACTATGGTGGCAGTGGGGGGATTTTTCAAATGTTAAATAATAAATAATAAACTGTTTCAATTGAATCTGGGATGAATTACCTTCACTGATCCATGTTGTTGCTTTAACTTCAAGTACATGAAATAACACGGCGTCCAAAAGTATATTCAAAACGCCTGACTAATGTATGATAATATATGCTTACTTAGTGTAGCAATCAATTGCAAGTTACAAAGTTGGTTCACATTAATTTTGCAATCTGTTTTTATTATTATTAGAACATTCACTTGTAAATAATAAACCTACATCTTAATTATAAGTATGTCACAAGCTGTTCACAAAGGAAAGATTTCAAATCCCATCTGGATCTTTGGTAAATATAAGGAGTAAAGCTGCTGTCTGGGGGAATGGGCTGATTGTAGATTGAGCTTCTGTTGAGTTTTGACAATTCCCATTTCCCAAAGCTGAAGCATATATCAATAAAAACTGATTCAGGGACTTGCAATAAAGTAAAAAAAAAAAAGTCAAAACAGAATGCCTATAAAAGACCTATTAAAATATTAAGAATTTTATGCTTAGATTTTATATCTGGGTTTGGAGTACAAACTGGCTCTGATTCATCCCAGAATGGTTGATTTGACTAGAAATAAGTGGGTTATAGCTTTCTAATCTTTTTATGTTTTAAATACCCAGGAGCTCAATTTTATCAGATGGTGAACAAAAAAGAATAAATGAAGAAAAAAACGTCAGAGGGTTGGCCATGCTTATCTGGAACATAGCAAATGAAATGAGTATGCTATCCAAAAATGCTGTTTTGGAGAGAAAAAAAAGTCTATAAAAACCCTTAATGCTTACTCCTGCGAAGATGCAGTTTGTACTTCCTGCTGGTAAAACCTTCTCTTAACTGCAACCTCATCAACATGGCGTCATCTTTCAATTACTTACACTTGAACAAATGTTTCAGAGCATCCCATTACCATGTGTATCTGTTAGCAAGTATAAGGTACACGCTGTCGACTCAGAACATCCCGCTGAATACTGATGCTGTACCTCGCGGAGTGTTAATGGGCAAAGGGAGTGAACGTTTGCACTGTAAGATGGCCCTAACAAGCATCGATGACTGAAGAGGCTTTAGTTGCTGAGGAGGCAGAAATGACCTAAGAGGCTATAGGACACCACTCCCAGGACTGCGACTTATCAAGGAGTAGGTGGGTCGGAGTAGAGGTGACCCGATCATTAACGTGTCCAAGTGCATGTGCTGTCATCTTTTACACCGCAATATGGAGGCGGTCACTTACACTGACCAGACATTAGATTGTGACCACATGCCTGTAATTGGTGGTCGTAATGTTAAGTGGGATAACCATCAGCCTAATGTGTACCCCATACAATAAAATCCATTCCCCTGTGCATGCCTCAGCTGCATCAGTGTCCTCATGTATTTGAACTAAGGTATAGTTTGTGTTTTGGATGAAACTATGTCACTGTTTAATTCTTGAAGCTTTAACGAATGATAATTGTTGTTACGGACCTTATTTCAGCAGTTCAGCAGCCATGGATTACATCATTAATTGTGCCCCTCCTCTGCCTCGAGGATACAAGCAAAAGGAGGGGCACAAAGATCGACCGTTGTATCATTTTACGTGGAACAGCTGATCTCAAAAGAAACTAAGTTCGACACAGACTACAGCGCCATTTTCAAGCTGCCCAGAGAAATGGTGCAGTGCTGACTTGTTGGTGCACATGAACATAGAACATTTTATAAACATCAGTCTACTGTATATCATATTCTGTGAGTGAACGGAATTCCCATCCAACCAGAGGTGCCAAAACAACAGAAGTGCAAACACGTAGGAAAAAGAGAGAAAAGTGGCAAGGCGGAATACGGTGAGTAGACAATCAATAGCCATGTTTCCATACGGCTAGTATGGTGCATAGCGGGGCGGTCTCAGGTGTTTTGACTGCTCAAAACCATGTCGCCCCGTTAGAGGGGTCCGAAAGGAGCCGTACTGGGAGGTACTAGCTCCCAGGGCAAGCTGGCTTGCTTTAGACCCACAGACCAGTTTACAGCGAGGTGATTGGACAAGAGAGAACAAAACTGCCAAAAGCAGATATAAAGACAAGATATACATTCCTCACCATATGCTGACTTGAGCTGGTGATCAACCAGTGTAGCCACAGAGATGTGAAATAAATGCAGAAAAAGATGACGTAGACCAAAAGTTGTTTTGTTTACTCTAGCTTTTAAAGGACACATTCTGCTACAGTGACTTTTTTTGAGCTTTTAACCATGTTCTAACAATGTTCTGTCATCAAAAACATACCAGAAGTAGCATTCAGTTGTATTCATACGTTTTTCAGGAATGTTCTTGAAAAAATCCTCCCCCCTCCGAGCGCCAAGCACACTTCCTGCAAAGTCCCTCTATCCGTGACGTATTTTCGGTTTCATCTGTCACTTATCCGAGAATCTTCCACCGTTTTAAATTCTCAAATCATCCCTAAACTTGTTCTGAGCATTTCTGCCGTCTAAACACGATAACCGCTACAGAAATTCTTTTCAGCGCTAACTTCCCTAGATTGTGTGTTGCGCTGGCGCCATCTGCTGGCTGGATGCACTCAGTAAGTGTAATTTCATACTGGTTCATTAAAAAAAGTCATAGGATGAATAAGAAACTTTTGTTTTTGTATTAAAACACTTAAGAGAATGTTTTAAGGCTAATGCAATATAACAATATGAAAAATGCAGAATATTTGTTCCTTTAGTCACGCCTCAGCAACAGAAGCATGGAATTACTAAACCTTTTATTGTGAATCACTGAGATCAGCTGCATGAAGAAAAAGCAAAATTCAGGTATGATTTAGATTTCATTTATGAAGAAAACCTTAGTTATGTTTGGGTAACATCAGCTGCTCTCATAGCGGACCCCTGTGAGCCAGGACCTCTGCACAGAAACGCAGTAGGTCATTAACACAAGTGGCCCGAGACCGTCCCAAGTGAACCGGTCTGAGGGACCAGGTTGAGTGGAAACACGGCTAATGGGTTTGAAATTTTTAAATGTTAAATGCTTTATTTTGTATAAAGCAACACAACAAGATGAGAAACGCAACAGGGTGGGGCCGGTATTCAGAGAAAAAATGCATACAACTCCAAACCCATCTTTTTTGAGTGTCTTAATTCTCGTATGCAGTTTACCAGGTTAATTTACAATATAGTTTCAACATAAAATAGGGATGTAGTGATATATTATAAAGTGTAAAATACATATTAAAAGATTTTATTTTAATTCGTGGTCAAGTACTAGACAGTCCGCAGCTTGCTTTTGGAACAGACTGAATCTCTGATGAACAAGGCAGTTGTTTCAAACATGGCTCTCATCCAACAAGGTTCCAGATTGGATATTGTCTCTGACGGTTGATTCCTTTTGTGTCTCATCAAATTAAATGCCTTTTGAAATACAGAAATGCATAGGTGCTTTGATAATACGTTGAGGTACAGGGCGTTTTCCTGAACTAGAAGTAATAAAAGTCAGGTGCAGGCCCTTTCAATTGAAGTCCACATGTTCTCCCTAAAATATCCAGGTTCCATGATGACACTGTACAGTGATTTCTCACAGTATAACATGTCACCTCACCTGTCAGTGCTCATAGTAATATTAGCCCTACATGTTTTAAATCGTTTGTCTTTATAAAGATGTGAATTAGAGAGCGGGGAGGGGCTGGTGAGACAGACCAGGTTCACGAGGAGGCCAAGGGAGAGCCTCAGGGTGTGGAGATGAGTGCGTGGAGATCCTAGCATGGTTCTAATGTCCCCACAGGCCAGTATTTGTCTCGGTGCGTCTGTAGAAGTTGATTGCGCTGTGGGACTCTTCATAAAATGCAACATGTGTTCTCCCTTTATTTCTGGCACATGAGAGTTCCTGGCTCTGTATCAGCCCAAGCCAACATGCAAAGGTCAAAGCTAATAATCTGAGAAAAAGAAGAGCTGCCTCAGCGTAAAGACGACTGGTATGGAGAATTCTGGGGAAGGTATTTAGAGCAGAGCAATATTTTTGATCAAATAAGGGTTCAGTTTTAAGGTACATTCAACTAGCCTGTGGTTTAGCAATGAATTGTGTACTGTGTGTGCCTCAGTGCATTATAATTTTGCAAAACATTAGCGCTAGATAGTGGGTCTGGAGGGACGGAAGTGATCTGGTTGCCATGGTAATTAATTAACTTCTGTTGCTAAATTGGCCTAAACTGTTATATTTTGACTGGTTTATGTTTTATATTATAGCATAGGATGAGATAAAGTTAGTTGGCGATCCATGTTTTTTAAAGGTCTACTTACATATTAATCCGTTGTCCTAACCTTTTTTCCTCACCTTACCCATTACCTTAAACTTAAATATATATATATATATATATATATATATATATATATATATATATATATATATATATATATATATATACATACATATATACTAACTGTCCTTATCTCATCTTATGATTTAATAAGTATCAGAATTAAGGGGTGCATAAAGATCAGTAAACATAAGCTATCATAATTACTTCACCACAACTAAAATGGAATTGCACCATTAATTCAATTGTTATTAAACTGGAACTAATATGTGTTTCCTGTTTGGTTATTGTGAATATCCACCCATCATTCCACCTCTTATCATTCCACCCATCATTCCACCTCTTAACTTCTGCAAAAATACAAAACAATAAAGAAAATAAAATCATAATGAAATAGAACATCAATATAAAATCCAACCGATCAGTACGGTGGGTGATAGATCAGTTCCAGTATTGATATCGTCAGTGTCAGAGTGGGGTTCACAGATGTCGGTATCATCTGATTTTGAAAATATAGCTAATGTTTTTCCTAAGCTGCCCCACCCAATGGAAATAAAAACCAATCAAGTTGAAAAATATATTTTTTATATCCAAGATTAATGGATTGTGTTATTATTTTTACAAAAGTGAAGCATTTGTGAACTTTACCACAGCTCAACATTAATCTGTGGACCTTGTGATGGGTTTTAATATGTATTTATTGGTGTTGTCAAGTATTGGTGATCGTCCACAGCAGCTAGAAAAATATCAGATATCAATATCTTCATTCAAATTCATTCATCCCTAACGTGTAGCTTAGTAAGTTCTGATAAAGTGCATGATTAAATGACCAAATCAATATCATTCAAAGCCAAAACGTCAAACTGACATTATAACACAAAACTGAAATGATTACCTCACACTGCAGAAGCCACTCAGCGCATCACAGACTGAGTGGATTGGCTTGCTGTCATCCTGAATATTCTATGAAGACTGTGATTTTAATGCTGTGTGATTGTGGCAAGTGTGATGGAAGGTAGTGGAAGAGTGATTGTCCATTGTGATTTATTAAAGAGGAGGCTATTAGTGTCTGCGTGAAGCGTTGCAACTGCTGCAATTATCATCAGATCCGGTTTGGGCGACTCAGCTAATCGCCGTGCGTGGGGAAAAGTGCAAGGCTTGTACGGATTCTTGTTCTGTGTTGAAATATGTATTGATCCACAAGAATACAGTATAAGCAATATTGTATGGTGTGACTGTAAAACATTGGCTCGCTTTGGCCCAGATCTCCACATGTAGAAGTATGTTTGGTGATGACATATGAAATACATTTTCTTGTCAATTTCCATGATATTCTCAGTATTGTTGATTTGAACATCCTTTCTTTTCTTTTCTTTTCTTTTCTCTTCTTTCATTTTGTGTCTTTTTGTTTTCCTTATACAGGCAACACTTTAAACCAGGCATGTCCGTTGGCCAAATGCAGCCCTCAGACCAATTATTTTTGGCCCTCTGGCTCCTTGGTGAATTTGGTGAGCCCACATGTATTGGTGAGCCCCCATTTTTATGATTAGTACTTTTTACAGCAAGTTTCAAAAATGTCCTAATTTATATAACCCAATATCAAATACTTTAGTGTGCCCTAATGAGCCAGTAGCTTCAATAAAGGTCTGTTGGCGCAATGTAACCTGTAGCTATTTGCTACACTGTACACTGATTCACTGTAAGGAACACCTATTAGAGCTGGCAAATAATTGAAATAATCATGACTAGTTGACTGTTATCTGGACTGTACAGACTCTAAAACACATGCAAAAAGAGTTCAGTTCAATTTATTTTTATCGTGCCCAAAATCATTACAACAGTTGCCTCGATGGGCCACAGGTAGAAATCTTTTTATGACAAACATAGCGGCATTATTAAAAAAGTTCATAAACTTCATAATTTGGAATTATTCTAAAAACTCCTGTCACAGCGTTTTGATCTTCATTTGGATAAACTTTTAAAAAGTCTCAATGGATGAAATAACTGTTTGCCTTGCAGTGCCCTTGAGCCGTTCTCCACTGTGTCTGTTTTTCAATATGCCGGCCTTCATGAGAAAAGTTTGGACACTCCTACTTTAAACTTCTAGGTTGTTGTGGTTAAGTGATGGCTGGAGTAGTGGCTGCAGTGATTAGCAGCCATATTTCATGTCAGTCAGCCCCAGGTCGGCTGTGACTACCAAAAAGAGTAATAAATAACTTACTGTTAAGTACATAATTCTCCTGTGCAGTTACCTGCCGTATTGGGGAGGCACACCTGCCTCTAAGACTCTTGGAGGCTTCAATCCCTGTCAGGTTCAACCAAGCCGAGCCGTCTGCGAGATAGAGACCAACAGCCCTGTCTTGTCAAAATGACAACAAATTCTAAAACAACAATCCCCCCTGCAGACTCCAACCAACTCAGACAGGACCGCATGGGGACAAATCGCTGTTGCTTTATGCAAAAAGTTCTTTTAGTCAGTACAGTGCAAAATCCAATGCATGAACAATATTTTTTATTCCCAAATTGCCATTGTATTACTACCTTTGCTGATATGTGCGAAACAAAATCCTTTGGCAAATTGTTTCTATTTGCATTCTGTTTCTAGTTGTTTTTGGTCAGTCCAGTACTAGTCATGCCAGATTAGTTTTCTTGCATTAACATCCTACACTTTGACCTCTAAAACTTCAGCCAAAACTCATTTAACTGACACCAGAGACCATCCTTCACTCAACACTTTCTCATAGTATCTTCAACAGCTCTCATGTTTCTTCCAATGCCACCCACATTACTTATAAACTTGTCTGAGAAGTTTGGGGGGGACAGTACTTAGTTTTGATCACCTGCCCAGTTTGGCACTTTCCTTCCTGGAACCCACTGCCAACAAATGTCCCTTTGCCTTGCCTAGTTCTCTCATGACAACTGGCAGTCACCCGGCAACCCACCCACCCATTCAGAGGCACACCGAAAGTCCCTCTATCTCCCGAGCAACCAAACATGCAACAATCCACGCTCCCACAGGAAACTACCCACCTGTCACTGGCCTGTCAATGACCCTGCTTCCTTTAAAGTGCACGATGTAACTTTTCTTGGGGATTGCTTGTCTCCGTGTCGCCGTTCTGTCATTGCTTTGTCTTTTCTACCGTGCGTTTGTTGAATTACTACCTATAAGCTAATAGTTACGCCATTGCAAAGGAGGTAAGTTAGGCCTTTTCGATCGATATTTCGTGTTGACATTGTGCTTGTTTTGCTTTCTTATCTTTTGGACAAACCCGTGGGTAAGCGGCTCCACTGTCGCCAAGCTCCGTGTGGCTCAGTGAAGGATTCAAGCTGTTCTGAAGTGAAGTTTAGCTATCAATGCAACTCAGGCTTGGTAATACAAAATCCTACGCCGCTAACATGTAAATAGTCCAATTTACTGTGCTCTTTCCGTGGTCAGCGATGTATGAAGAGAAGAGCTCCGATGGTTCACAGCCTTGTTAATATGAGGCGTAGTATATCTCCACTTTCCAATCATTTTTACCACATCAACTATGGATTTGCAGCTGGGGCAGAGAATCCGTTATAATCCCTCTAATTCTTTCCCGGCTCCTAATCCTTTTTTAATTCAAGACTCAGAGTGACTTACAAGAAGTCAAGCCTAAAATGGGCTGTAGGAGTGTGGGTCAGTTTTTTTCTTCCCAATTTCAGGCCTCTGTCGATCAGTCTGGAAGGAAGACAAATGGCGAAGACTTTTGGGGACAGGTTGGCTTGGTTTGTCCATCAGAAAGTTTAAAGCTAAGGGATACTGGTGATTGCATTGATAGTTATTTAATCACCGACACCAAATGCTGAAAACAGTGTTGCTGAGGCAGAGTAGGAAAGATATGACACTCATTACCCGCCTATGACCTCTTGGACCACCACTGGAAAAGTTTCTCACAGATGGAAATGTCTTGGCCAAGGACGCAACAGATTCAACTTTCAAAATAAAAAAAATAGATTCAAGTTCATTTTTTAGCCGTAGTTTTTAGTTGATTAATCGATCAACGCTTTCTTACTCTATCAAGTTTTTTTTACGAGTCGACGAATTCTTTTGTTGGTAATTCAAAGATGTGCAGGAGCCAGAAAAAAGGGGGCATGGAATGGGTTTTAACGGTAAATCATGACTTTATTCTCCAGTTTTGACCGTAAAATAAAACTTTCTAGGATTATAAACCAGGTCAGTAAAATGACTGGTATAGTCCAAACCCCGCTGTCTGAACTTCACTGTCGCTCACTGCTGAGGAAAGCAACTCGGATCACTGAGGACTCCTCTCACCCGCTCCATGCCTCCATCGCACTGATACCGTCAGGCAGGCGCTATGAAGTCCCACTGGACTTCTTTTTCTGGACTTTTCTTTTTTGATATTTTGATTAATGCCAAGGTCTTTGCTATAAAAGGACTTTTGACATGTGTTTTGGAGTCTATAGTTCACTATAGTTAACGATTATTCGATTATCAGTTTTATAGTTGATTTTTTTTTTTTTATAGTTGACTAGTAACGATAAGTCGATTAATTGTTGCAGCCCTACTATCTATCCATCTATCTGTCCATCCATCCATCCATCTGTCTATGAGTTCTTTTCTGTAAACAATTTATTTTCTTCCATTAATTCATTTGGATATTTAATTTTTTTTTAGAGGTTTTGCCAGTGCCGCGCCCCCCTTTTTCAACTAATTGATACACAGAGCATGTCTTTAGTCGAAACCAAGAATTCTTTAGTCGACAACAGCCCTCATATCCACAGCATAGATCGTATTTAACGTTACTATGTCCAAACATTACATCATCAATGGTCATCAATGATAAAACGCAAAAAAGTAAATGAATAGATATATTCAGTTTCAAGGATATTGGTTTTAAGGCCATGAATAGCGATGCAATTGCACGAAACACAGACTGTTTTCACCTTTTTCGTCAGTGCCCCGCCGTGTTAGTATGAATTCAAGTCATGGTTCTAATGGTGCAATCTTTCCTGTCTTCACCCTGTTTTCACAAAAGACTTCTCCAAAGACGTACACGAGCATTAAACCTGCCTCTCTTCATCATCATGTGTTTACCTCCGCTTCATCACGCCCGGTGTTCTCCGTTAAACCACGGGGAGGCTTTTGTTTAGTCTGCTGGTCAGTCTGCTGGGCTCATCATCCATTAGCGACTTTGACAGGCCAGGTTAGAGGTCGGAGGTCAGAGCGGAGCAGGAAGAGGCAGAGGAGTGGAGACGAGCATCTGGAGATCGACACCGGGTCAACGGAAGAGGTTATCGGAATCCGCAGTGTGTGTTCTTCACCTGACACAATATCAATAGCAATAAATATCAGTCAGGATAATGGATTAGAGCATGTTGCCGAACAAGCTCTGCGGTAATGGTTAGATAAGGAAAATTGTTTTGGCATTATGTTTGAACAAACTGACATTTTCCAGAACATTTTATTAGTGTTACTTGCATCTCAAAACAACCTCCAAAGTAGTTTTTTTCTTTAATCTGTGCATTTATTAGCTTTAATCATTTTAAACGACAACCAACATCTGATTTTGCCAACGTGATGCTGTGGTGACTCTCCTTCTCCAGAAAGTGTTCCTGTCTCTGTTCAGATCTTATTGTACTTCCATGGTCTGTACAAACAAGATTTACATCAGCAATGGACTTGTGTCTCCCAGGAGAGTTTTGTGAGTTTTGAGAGAGGAGGTACGTCCCAGTGGAAGACGAACGGAACACTGTACCTGCCGATGCCGCAGTCAAGTTATTTTTCCCAACATTGCTTGCTGATACCACAAGTGCTTGTAGTAAACCACGGAGGGTGGAGTCACAAATCGGTGTGGGACGTGGGAGACAAGCTGAGAGTGCAGGGCGAAGCTGGTCGTTTAGGGAGAGATTAGTGGTTTTTAATTACTATTATGTGATGAATTTTGCACCGTGTCTTTAAGGTAGACTTTGAAGTGGGAAATCTAGCAAAATATGGAACCTTTAAACATTTATTCCATTTGCTTTTTGAAAAGTAGCTCTTGCTGGCTCTGAGGACTTTTTTGTTTGTTTTTGTGTTGACTCAAAATACCTAATACAGTTGTATGAAGGCAGACTATGGCAGTGGTGATGCATTAGCCAAGGGGTTCCCAAAATTTTGAGGCCAGGACCCCCAAAGTTACCTTGCAACCTAAGCAGCCCCCACTGAAAAAATGATTGATGGTCATATTAATTTCAATCAAAAATGTCTTCAGTTAGGTCTAATGTTGTTTTCTTGTACATTTTATTCTTCGATTGGACCCATTTAACCTTTGCCTATTTGTTAATTGAAAAAATAGATTAAATACAGTGTCACAGTTCGTAGTTTTATATCTTGAATCATCTTGCGACCCCCAAAGCAACACTGTGCATTGCTTACATGAATCCCTCACGCCTGTCACTCTGCAACTTGAAAAGCTAACAGTGAGTGACAGCATAAGTGGCATTCAAAAAAGCTGTATAATGTGTTTCAAATTTTGGTCTAGTTCAGACGCAGCTCTTGTCATGATACTTTTATTTTGCACAAACGGTAAAGGCAATGCGAATAAGCGTTAAAATGAACAACAAAACAATGTGGAAGGCAAGTATTAGTTTCTCCAGCCAACATAGAAAAAGAGAAGTAAATATGTGTACAATTGGTGGAACTTCTATTGCAGCGCAGGTATTGCTTACTACATGTCCTTATAGCAAAAAATAATTGAACTTTTCAGGTCACGACATGAAAAAGAAGCAAATCCCTTTCTGTATATTGACAGAAACAGGAGACTGCGCCCATTAGACTTAAAATATAATTAAAACCATCATTATTTATCACTACATCAGGTCGCAAATCACGTTCAGGCACCGCAACGCCATAACAGCCCCCTCCGCGACCTGAAGTGCTCTGTTGTATTTACGATAATCGGCAGCGCCCACAGTTTGCTGACAAATCAAGTACTTTCCTGCCTCTTCGGTGCCCCAGCCCGTCTCTCTCGCCACAATAAACCACAGCATTTTTGCCCCTCTGTGCTCATAATAAAAACTAATTTAGTCTCTGGGGAATTCAAGCCAACTCAGAACTCCATAGTATTGTAATTTGGTCATTCATTCCTGCCGTATTCTCATTAGCATTTAGTCAGCCACATTTTTTCTATTACAGATCTTTTTAATTTTTTTTATTTTTGACCTGCACCTGGCCTTTTAATGCAAATGGATGTGGGAAAAAAAGTGCTTAAATGAGGCGCTGTAAAACTTTTTCAATGCTTCAACTTTCAGAGTAATTACAAAGCTCAATTCTAAACACAAAGATCTATTGTTTTGTCAATGCAACTGGCGACTGCAAACTATAAGTCCTTTTCACCATCAGCGATAATTGGAGGATCAATGCGCGCAGGAAAAGATGTTAAGTGAATTTGTGCACACGGAGCAATGAATTGAGTCTGAAGCTTATTCCTGAACAAAGGGGAATTGATTAGTTATCCGCTGTGATTACAGGAGTAACTTATGCCGTTTGAGTACAAGGTTGGATTCAGGAGCAGGTCGGTGCACAGGATGTTATCTGACCAATCAATGTCCTACTAGGCTTGTATAAACTGGTTTGTGTTTTTATTATTTTATATTTCACAGCTAAGAAATAATGTTTTATCAGACATTTAGAAATGACATAAGGAATAAGGATGTGTTAAGGCGAGATACTACAGGCAAACACATTTTTCACAAACATTTTTCAATTTTTTGTTTTTTTTTTGGTCAGTTTGTTCTCTCAACATATCGGCTTTCATGTGGAAACGATAAACTTGTCCAATCTGTTCCTAAAAATATTTTGTTATTTAATTTAATCCACTTTTATGCGACATTGTGACTTCAAAAGCGGTGTTCTCAAAATGCATTTTTCTTCCATAAGGGACATAAAATCACCACTTAAAGTAGGTCCCACACACACCAAACTTATCAGTTTTGTACAAAACAAAATTCTGATGGAACAGAGAAAAGGATTTTTTGATATCTAATTCTAAGCCTGATTTATTTAAGTTTTAGGTAAAAAAAAATGATGTGAAATGTAAATGTTTAGTCCGCTTTTCAGTCAGATCTAGTTTATACAGAAACTAAACAAGAAATGCAAAATCCTCTAATTTTTTGTAACTAATGTACAAAATGAACCAAGAAATGTAAATCTGGTTCTGTTCATTTTTCAAACAGAAATGTTCAAAACATGTGACATTTTGACTGTTTTTACACATAAAATGCATTACATAGGAAGAACTTCACATTTATGTGAGTAAACTGCAGGAGAGGAGAAATTGATATATTTTAATTTCAGATTAGGATGCACGTTCGCAGAGTTTTGCCTTCCAACAAGGAGATTGTGATTTCGAATCTCAGGCCAGACCAACATCACACGATCTCTCTGGGTGGAGTCTGCATGTCCTCCCCGTGTTACCGTGGGTTCTCTCCGGGTTCTCCGCCTTCCTCCCACCGTCCAAAGACATGACTGTGTAGGTTAATTGAGAACTCTAAATTGTCCCTAGTGAATGAATGTGAGAGTGAATGGTTGTCTGTCATTGTCTCTGTCTCTCTGTGTCAGCCCTGCGACGAGTTGGCCACTGTCCAGGGTGTACCCCGCCTAAGGCCCAAAGTCACTGGGATATGCTCCAGTCACCCGCGACCCCTAACGGGAACAAGTGGTAGAAAATTAATGATTAATTTAAGATTATTTCCCATTCATCTGCAATGTCTTTCCTTAAAACCAAGGAACAGATACATTTGCTGATATCTGGTGCCCTCTGGTGGCCACAGAGCAGTTACTTACTGAGACTTTAAATTACTGATCTATTACTGATCATTTTACCTGCAAAGCCTGCAAAAATGACTTAAAGAGTTTAAGTTTATTTTATCTGTTTCATAAATTCGTTAGTATATATTTTTTCCCGTATTCAACATGAGATACATTTTACTCTATTGTTAAAATCACTCTCTATCTTTTTTTTTCATGTAAAAAAACAATAAGGAAATAATTATTTTTGCTTCATTTGCATGTAACGTTGATAGGTTGGTAATCAAATTAGATGAGAAGAAATTTTCATAACACTGAAAGGAACATTTTTATACACACATAGGCACACACACACACTGAAATGCACAATAAATGTAAAAATAAATAAATAAAAGAAACAAAATATTTCAAAGGATTGTTAATTTATTGGCAGTATAAAGGATGTGGTAGAAAAATGTTTGCGCACAAAACAATGTGTTAGGGCATAAACAGTGAAGTAGACACAAGGCAATTCAAACTGCACTAAATAGAAAGAAACAATTCATATTTTATTAAATGTCTAGTATATAAGTTTTGCATACAAAACGTATTAATATAGTCGATCTATACATATTTATATTTTATGTCGAATGTCCTCCTACAAGCCAGTGTCACGTTACTTCAGACAAAAACAAGCACATATCAAATTCATCTTAGTTTGGTCAGTTACTCCATGTAATTAGATTTGTTCAAGTGAAAAAAGTCTGAAGCGGAATGCAATAAATCCCTTATGATGTACCTGAAAAGATAATCATAGCAAAGTAGCTTTCAGAATGCAATAAACGTACATCTGCTCGAGAATAAAAGGCAGTGTTGACTGTGAAGAGCTGGTGTGGTTTCTTTAATTATTCAAATTGACTAAACGTCCTCAATCGTCCTAAAACACTCCTGGGATGAGCCGGTAAGGCACCGCATCCGTGTACTTTCTCCAGTCTTTGCCGTATTTGCTGCTGCAGCGGTGCTCGTCCCTCACGCAGCGGTGGACGAGCAGGATTGTCATGTACACGATATAGAAGTACGGGAGCAGGTGGCCAAATCCACAGGCCGCACAGTAGGCCAGCGACCCCATCAAATCCCCCGTGTAGTTGAAGTGCCTCGACACGCCCCAGAACCCGGAGGTGAGGAGCTTGCTCTTGTGCGCGCCTCCATCGGCGGAGCGGTACGAGCACTCGATGTAGCTCGGCTTGCCGCCCCAGATCGTGCAGTTGCCCTCGGTGCGTCTGAACAGGTCCTTCTGGTGGTTGGTGGAGCGGAAAATGTAGTAACCGGCCAGACCGAGGAGCAGGACAGCCAGGGCGTGGGTGTCGGAGAGTTGGACAGGGTGGTAGACCAGATACAAGCCCTGAAAGGCACGAGGATTTCATTGGGAAGAATCATGGTATATTAGAATGACAGTATTAACCTCACAGTACTAGATTAGGTTTTGCAAGATTGTTGAAGAAATTATATAGAAGTCATAAAAAAGAATAAGAAAAACTTTTTTTTTTATGCCAGGAGGTTCATTATTTCACATTCACATTACCTCGTATGTAAACAATTAAGATAATGTTAAACCATTGGCTCGAGAAATTTAGACGAGATTTAAACTTTAACATGTTAAATAACAGAATATTATCGGATCTAACCTGTAACAAATGTTTACATTGTTTTTGTGTTTTTAACCCCTCAGGTCTATTTTTCAGTGATGATTATAATTGTTTTACTACATCACTGTTTATCTTGTTTAGGAAGTGGGTTGTCATCTCCAGATTTACAACTAGGGATTACCAGCTGCAGTGTTCCAGGGCATTTGTTCAAGTGGGAGGTGGGAAAAATCCCAGTTATCAGTTTCCTGGAAGTCACTAATGTCATATCACTTCACCTGGTATTTATTGTGGTCCATATACTGTGCACACCCATTATCTCATAGCACATATGATTCTGATAATAGTTTTTTATAGTGTTTATTTTAATCTTTTTAGTTTTTATGTTTATTTGATTCTATTTTTTATCTTCATATGATAGCCTTTAATATAGAATATATATACTTTTGAAAGGTGTATAATATTTTATATTTTAGACTATTCATTTTATTCTATCGCTGCTGTTCCTGTACTTTGCTGTTGTAGCACTACAATTATCCGATTCTGGTACAAATAAAAGGTTTTATTACCATATCTTGTTATGTCTAAAAATTAAGAGAACAACTCCTACCACTCTGCTGCCAGTAAAAAAAAACCAAACATTTAATAATAACTACATTTATTAATTAGTATTTCTTAATAAAGCATGAACAAAGACTTAATTCATAATAAACAGAGAGAGAGAAGAGAGAGCCTAAATCAGAATTAGGTTTAGAAACTGCTTCATTAAGGGGTTTGGGTTAGATATTTGTTCAGTATGAATTCTTTGTTTATGTTTTATTAAGGCATAGATATTATTAAGTATTATCAAGTCAATCTTAGTCTCATATTGTAACCTTTATACAGCTTAGTTTGAGGTTCTGCATAATTCTAGATAAACAGCATTGATTCAGTGTATGTATTTACCTGCAGCGTGTAAAGATAAGGCAACCAGACACAGTCTCCCCAGCCCAGGTACCATCCAAAGTGATCATGGCAGATGTCAATGGTCTTCAAGTACCAAGCCTCGTTCCAGAAGAAATCCAACACATAAATAGCCTAGAATACGAATGAGTTAAAGTCACTAAAGCACAGCACCAGATAAATGCAACTTTTCTGTGATATTTCCCATAACTGAATACAGTTTTTGGTGGCTAATTTTGCTCCATTTCACCTTTTTAGATGTAATTATTCATTGTTTTTACCTGTAAAACATTGACCAGGATCATGGAGTTGGTAACATGTCCATACAGTTCCTGCTGCTTGGCCATGTAGGACAGGTTGATGAGAGTCCAGGCCACGATTCCCGGTCGACCGTTGAAGAAGAGCTTGAAGTCAAACCATTTCCCAATCCGTGGGTTGAACTCAATACCCATCATGTAGTTGTAGAAAATGTTTCCAGTGAACTTGCTGTAAAAAGACAATTATTTGGTTAAATGAAACAATCACAATATCAAAAAATGTCAATTCAATTTACATTCCAAAACAGTAAATCTAAATGTAATGTGCTTTTTTTATCAACTGTTTAAAGTCAAATTAACCTAGCTTGTTATTCTGAAAGTTACATTTTTTGCAGTTTGAGGAGGGTGATAATGACAAAAATCAATATATCAATATTTCTGGGGATTATCTTTATTATGATATGCAGAAAATAATATTACAATCCATAAGAACAGTTTAAAAGCATGTCCGCAAACGTTGTTAAGGTTGAAGTATGGCATAAAACGTTAATAGACTGTACACAAAAAGTTGCATAACTGGTAAGGTGGGAGAAGTTCTATGATTCTTTCTGTTTGTAGACTTTTTAGACTAAACTCAAGGCAACCGAAAGCCTTTTCAGCCGGACCCTGAAGGTGTTGGACCAATTTGTTTCCACCACTGTAACATTTTACCGAAGCACAATTTTTCTTTTTTAACCCTCTAAGCGCCACAGTTTTTTATTTCTACTTTAAGCCTCAATTGGGATTTAGTGGAAAAAAACAAACAAACCCCCCCTCAAAAAAGAAAGAAAGAAAGAAAGAAAGAGAAAGAAAAAAATAAAGAAAGAGAGAAAGAAAGAGAACGAAAGAAAGAGAGAGAAAGAGAGAAAGAGAGAAAGAGAGAGAAGAAAGAAAGAAAGAAAGAAAGAAAGAAAGAAAGAAAGAAAGAAAGAAAGAAAGAAAGAAAGAAAGAAAGAAAGAAAGAAAGAAAGAAAGAAAGAAAGAAAGAAAGAAAGAAAGAAAGAAAGAAAGAAAGAAAGAAAGAAAGAAAGAAAGAAAGAAAGAAAACATGCAAAATCAGCTCGAATAATGCACTGGTGTCTGGGGTAGAATTTGTGCCAATACTGGGTGCAACAGGGCTCCAGAGACAACCCACTGAAGAAAGAAAGAAAGAAAGAAAGAAAGAAAGAAAGAAAGAAAGAAAGAAAGAAAGAAAGAAAGAAAGAAAGAAAGAGAGAAAGAAAGAAAGAAAGAAAGAAAGAAAGAAAGAAAGAAAGAAAGAAAGAAAGAAAGAAAGAAAGAAAGAAAGAGTGCTGCTGGGGGTCTCTAACAAAGTCCCAATAGAGTACCATATCCAGAGTACCATATGCCGCCCATCGACTTTTTTCGTCATTTTTCTGAGTTTGTGCAGACAAGGTTCAGCCCGGGAGTCCCGGGCTGATTAACGCTGCTCAGGCGAAAATCCTTACGCTGCTCCCACGCGAACTTTGACATTTTGCGTTGTTCCAAGGGATAGTCGGGCAGTTTTGGGAAACGACGTTTTTTGCGATTGACATTTGCACAAATCCTGGTTCTATGCATGCCTGGCACTGAGCTCTGTCTGTGGGCATGAGAGATCCGTTTTCCTGGGCCTTTTTTCTGGTTCTATTGGCCCTGAATGTCCCAATAATGTGTCCAGCTTTGAAGCACTGTCTCTGGGGTAAAAAAAAAAAAAAAAAGGAGCAGAATGCCAATGGAATGGGACCCTGGTGCAATGTGCCTGGGTAACGCTGCTCTCATTATGAGTCAAGCCCAGGGTACCGTGAGTGGCTGGGACAGGGCCAGCCCCATCCAGGGTGCAAGGTGTGAAGTGTGTGACCCAGGAGCAGTGTCTGGTCCTGGGTAGTGATTTGTGAGCAGTGGTGTTGGAGCTGGAGTTCTCCGCCTTGGGCCTCTGGGGGAGATCTGAGGCCCAGGATCAGTTTGGGTCAGGGTTAGGGCTAGGGCTAGCCCCATCCAGGGTGCAAGGTGTGAGTGTGTGACCCAGGAGCAGTGTCTGGTCCTGGGTAGTGATTTGTGAGCAGTGGTGTTGGAGCTGGAGTTCTCCGCCTTGGGCCTCTGGGGGAGATCTGAGGCCCAGGATCAGTTTGGGTCATGGTTAGGGCTAGGCAAAGGCCCCATCCAGGGTGCAAGGTGTGAAGTGTGTGACCCAGGAGCAGTGTCTGGTCCTGGGTAGTGATTTGTGAGCAGTGGTGTTGGAGCTGGAGTTCTCCGCCTTGGGCCTCTGGGGGAGATCTGAGGCCCAGGATCAGTTTGGGTCAGGGTTAGGGCTAGGGCTAGCCCCATCCAGGGTGCAAGGTGTGAAGTGTGTGACCCAGGAGCAGTGTCTGGTCCTGGGTAGTGATTTGTGAGCAGTGGTGTTGGAGCTGGAGTTCTCCGCCTTGGGCCTCTGGGGGAGATCTGAGGCCCAGGATCAGTTTGGGTCAGGGTTAGGGCTAGGGCTAGCCCCATCCAGGGTGCAAGGTGTGAAGTGTGTGACCCAGGAGCAGTGTCTGGTCCTGGGTAGTGATTTGTGAGTAGTGGTGTTGGAGCTGGAGTTCTCCACATTGGGCCTCTGGGGGAGATCTGAGTCCCAGGATCAGTTAGGGTTAGGGTTAGGGTCAGGGCTAGCCCCAACCAGGGTGCAAGGTGTGAAGTGTGTGACCCAGGAGCAGTGTCTGGTCCTGGGTAGTGATTCGTGAGCAGTGGTGTTGGAGCTGGAGTTCTCCAACTTGGGCCTCTGGGGGAGAGCTGAGTCCCAGGAGCAGTACCTGTTCCTGGGTAAAGCTGCTCTCATTCTGAGTCAAACCCAGAGTACCCCATGTCACCGATGGATTATAACAAAGTCCCAATAGAGTACCATATCCAGAGTACCATATCCAGAGTACCATATGCCGCCCATCGACTTAGTCATTTTTCTGAGTTTGTGCAGACAAGGTTCAGCCCGGGAGTCCCGGGCTGATTAACGCTGCTCAGGCGAAAATCCTTACGCTGCTCCCACGCGAACTTTGACATTTTGCGTTGTTCCAAGGGATAGTCGGGCAGTTTTGGGAAACGACGTTTTTTGCGATTGACATTTGCACAAATCCTGGTTCTATGCATGCCTGGCACTGAGCTCTGTCTGTGGGCATGAGAGATCCGTTTTCCTGGGCCTTTTTTCTGGTTCTATTGGCCCTGAATGTCCCAATAATGTGTCCAGCTTTGAAGCACTGTCTCTGGGGTAAAAAAAAAAAAAAAAAGGAGCAGAATGCCAATGGAATGGGACCCTGGTGCAATGTGCCTGGGTAACGCTGCTCTCATTATGAGTCATGCCCAGGGTACCGTGAATGGCTGGGACGGGGCCAGCCCCATCCAGGGTGCAAGGTGTGAAGTGTGTGACCCAGGAGCAGTGTCTGGTCCTGGGTAGTGATTTGTGAGCAGTGGTGGAGCTGGAGTTCTCCACCTTGGGCCTTGGTGGGACTACTGTCTGGTCGATGTGCAAATGTGGCCCACCATCGCAGGGCCTCTGTCTTGTTTTATCTTTACAGATGGTTCCTGTGCACTGTGGGTCTAGTTTTATGTGGGAATGGGAGTCCTAATTTTTCCTACTTAGCCCTCCTGGCCTCCCTATGGGGAAACCGGGTCCCTGCAGCAGTGCTGGAGTTCATTGGTCTGGTTGTCTTACCCCTGTGGTGGCGCCAGACCTTTGTCGTTGGCATCTGCTCAGGTTGGCTGTGCTTAACGTTTGGCACCTTTGCTCCTCTGTAGCAGGACCTCTGCAGATCATTGGGCTGGTTGTCTTACCCCTTTGGGGTGGCACCAGACCTTTATTTGCGTTGTCTGTGGGTCTACACAGGTAAGCTGGAGGTATCTGCGTTTGCCGTTGGACGTTTGGCATCCTGGGCTCCTCTGTAGCAGGACCTCTGCAGTTCATTGGGCTGGTTGTCTTACTCCTTTGGGGTGGCGCCAGACCTTGATTTGCGATGTCCGTCGGTCTACACAGGTAGGCTTGGGATAACTGCGTCTTGGAGAAATTATGTGCTTTCAGAACCACAGTCCTGTTGGAAGCGAGACCAAGCGGCCCAGTCTGCCTAGCGGTCCGACATAAACAATGTTACTCAAACCCTGACTACGAGCAGCCTAGCCTGGGGCGCTCAGACACCTGCCAATGGGCAGGTCACATTGGTGTGAACACCCTAGGCCTGCCTCTGGGTGTCTGCCATGTCTTGGCAACAAATCCCCCTTATGCCTTGTTGCTTACAGGCTTTCTGGATGATCCAATGGTAAGTCTGGTGCTCATGTCGAAGTGTCAAAATCTGAAGTGCTGCAAACAAGAGTCGCGGGACTCTTTCTCAAACCTCCATATCTTGATACTTATCCAGCAGGGATGGTGACCCCTATGGGGAATACAGACCTGATTCTCCACAGTTGGAATGGGAAATATTTGAATGGCTAACATCCAAGGAAGAGTTATGGATGCAAAAGAATGGCATAATAAGAGTCGCGGGACTCTTTCTCAAACCTCCATATCTTGATACTTGTCCAGCAGGGATGGTGACCCCTATGGGGAATACGGACCTGATTCTCCACAGTTGGGATGGGAAATATTTGAATGGCTAACATCCAAGGAAGAGTTATGGATGCAAAAGAATGGCAAATCATCCAAGGAAGGTAGAAATGTCTGTGGCCACTTCCTAAACCACGTGCATCCCGTGGTTTTTGAGGTGTGTGTTACATTACAGAGTACCAGGGTCGCTGGGTCCTGATCGATATATTTCAAAGTGTGGAGCGGAGTATCAGGTGCCTTGTCCGGAGACTCCAGACAACCAGGTGCACCACTTGAACCCGGGTACCCACCCTTAAGCACCCCTCCCCGGGCTACACACCCTTGGACCGCACGCCTGGAGCCCAGCGACCCTGGTACTCCGCTCTTCTGGACACCGTCTGGAGACTCCAGACAACCAGGTGCACCACTTGAACCCGGGTTCCCACCCTTAAGCACCCCTCCCCGGGCTACACACCCTTGGTCCGACCCTGTTACTCCGACTGGAGTAGAAGGCACCTGGTACTCCGCTCCACACTTTGAAATATATCGATCAGGGCCCCGCGACCCTGGTACTCTGCTCTTCTGGTGTCCAGAAGAGCAGAGTACCTGCTATCGATATATAGTCGATCAGCCCCAGACCCTGCTACTTTGCTCTTCTGGTGTCCAGAAGAGCAGAGTACCAGGGTCGCGGGGCCCTGATCGATATATTTCAAAGTGTGGAGCGGAGTACCAGGTGCCTTCTACTCCAGTCGGAGTAACAGGGTCGGACCAAGGGTGTGTAGCCCGGGGAGGGGTGCTTAAGGGTGGGAACCCGGGTTCAAGTGGTGCACCTGGTTCCAAGGGCCATGATGTATAGTGTGGGACCCGGGAGAAGTAAACCCGTCCTGGGCCAGTGTGAGTGGGGATTTTCACGGGGGCTGCTGGAGGTCCTGGGGGCCATTAGGTCAAGTGTGGGACCCGGGAGAAGTAAACCCGTCCTGGGCCAGGGTGAGTGGGGATTTTCACGGGGGCTGCTGGAGGTCCTGGGGGCCATTAGGTCAAGTGTGGGACCCGGGAGAAGTAAACCCGTCCTGGGCCAGGGTGAGTGGGGATTTTCACGGGGGCTGCTGGAGGTCCTGGGGGCCATTAGGTCAAGTGTGGGACCCGGGAGAAGTAAACCCGTCCTGGGCCAGAGATTTGAGAGATGCCAGGCCATTAGATATTTTACCACTCTTTCTGACAGATGAGTTTTGGAAACCTGAAATAGAGGATTATTGGGCAACAATTTGTCTTACACAGACGCCTGGTTTTGGGAGTGAAGTGTCTAGAAGTAAACCCGTCCTGGGCCAGTGTGAGTGGGGATTTTCCACGGGGCTGCTGGAGGTCCTGGGGCCATTATCTCAAATATCACATATCTAAATGACACAGTTTATAGTTTTTGACAGTATGGTATCTCTCATTGCAGGGTACAGCACAAAGACCGACACCACACTGACGGCACCTGTACTTTGTCTGGCGCCTGCCTTTACACGAGAACGGTCTGAGCAGACAACACAGTCTGGACGGCCCTCTGCTTCACAAAGCCAGTGACGTTCTGTGAGCCTTTGTGGTATTACCCTCCCTGCTCTTGAAGGCCGGCCACCTTTGCTACCCACCTTTTTGGTGTAACCAGCCAGCAATGCATCAACAACGTCCTGGATGTAGGCCTTCAGGGCTTTGTGTGGGCCCGGGGTGCATTTAGTGTAAATAATGTGTGAGTTGACAACAGAAATACTGAGGATGGCGTTAAAGATGCGGTGATACCACTTCCTGGACCGGTGGGGAAACAGATAGGTTTTCATCCTCTGGTCTGATGTGTCTACACCCCCCATGTACATATTGTACTGGTTGACACACAGTGGTCTGTTTATTGCGCGAAAGCCAGTTGCATTTGTCTTGGACCTGATTCTTTTCTGAACACATGCATTGCCATGCAGTGTAGAGAGCATAGTGACACGTTTAGTGTCTTGCCAAGCACAAGCCAGAAGTTTACCTTTCCGCATAAAAACAGGGTCATCTCCCTTTTTAGATGCAAGATAGGTTTCCCCAGGCTTTTAGGCATGCCTTTCCTTGTACTTCTCACTGTACCACATAGTCCGGTTTCCAAATCAGCTAATTCATTTGCAATTGCTGGTGAGGTATAGTAACTGTCCATGTAAATTTCGTGGCCTTTTCCAGTGTAAGGATCGACAAGTTCACGAACAACAGCATGAGTTGCACTGATGTCGCTGGCATTATCTGTGTATTGCCCTGTGTGCAAGGACCAACACAAAACATACCCTGAACTGCTCTCACTCAAAACATACACTCTATAGCCATATTTATCTGGTTTATTGGGACTGTAACATTTGAGTGTTGACCTCCCCTTGAATGCTATTGTCATCTCATCTAAAGAAAGCTCCTTGAGTGGACTGTAGACTGCTGCAAATTTGGGAATAATCAACTGTATTATTGGACGGACTTTGAAAAGTTTATCATGCCCTGGTTCACCTTGTCTTACATAATTGTTATTGTTGACCAAATGAAAGCATGAAAGAATAATTTCGAATCTATTTCTAGACATTACACTCCCAAAACCAGGCGTCTGTGTGAGCCAAAATGTTGCCCAATAATCCTCTATTTCAGGTTTATCTACAAGGCCCATAGACAAATGCAATGCAATGAAAGCTTTCATTTCAGAAATGGATACATCATACCACTCTAAAAATCTGGAATGTGGCTTCATCTCCATTGCTGAAATGACCTGTGCTGCATATCTGTTTGTTTCATCAGCGATCAGTTTCCAAAACTCATCTGTCAGAAAGAGTGATAAAATATCTATTGGCCTGGCATCACTCAAATCTCTGTCTCCGGTGTAGCCAACAACCATATCAAATGGTTTGATCCACCCTTGAAAATCCGCAATTTCTCTCAGCTGCTCCCAGCCCTCATCCCCACTAGTGTCGTGGGGCTGTCCACCACCTCTGCCCCTGCCCCTGGCCTTGCCCCTGCCCCTGCCCCTGCCCCTGCCTCCGCCTCTGCCTCTACCACTCGGTGTGTCTTCTTCACTTGAGCAATCATTGTCAGTCTCAGGAAAATAATTTCCCTCAGAATCTGAGTCTGCTGTGTAGTGAACAAGAGAATCGTGTGTACTTCTTCCAGCCATGTTTGTTTGGGTTTTTTTTCTCTTTTTTTTCCCCCCTGCCGGCCGTTATTTATAGGTTTTCAAACGGATGTGACGTGTGTAACAAAACTATGAAAGCTTGTTATCAACGACTGGAATGTTTTGTGGTTTATTATTTATTCATAATTTTCCTTGCACTTGAAAAAAGTAAGTCGCATTACTGCGACGAGGGCGCTTAAAGGGTTAAATATAATTTTCTAATTGTAACAAAACTGTTTTTAAATGGTTTTGTTGAAAGGCATTTGTGCAGATGTAAAGTGCCTTTTTTGTAAAACATCCTTTGCCCAAACAAGCTTCTCTGTCAGGGGCGGAAGTCTGTGGAATGTGCTCCCTGTCCATTTAAAATCTGTGACAAAACTTCACATTTTCAAAAAACAAAACCTTAGATGTGCCAGCAGCTGTTTCTAATGTGTCCCTCTGTGTCCAAAGTTGTACATTTCTCTGTATCAGTGTCATTTAATACCTCTGTTCTCTGTTGTGTGTTAAGAACTGCCAGTTAGCTTCGCCTGTAAGTCTAACAATGATGCACACATCGGACTGCTGTGCTACAGTTAGTCAATGTTTTTGTGTCTGTCCCTATTCAAATAAACCAAAGAAGTAAGTGTGTTGCCAAAGGACACAACAACAGTGTTCAACCACTAAGAACCTGGCGTGCCCTGAGCTTTGAAAGTGCACTTTTGACGTATCATTTGTTAATAAGTTAACACAGTGTGCTAAATGATCACACATGGCACTTTAGTTTGATCATTTTCACAATACAAACATTTGCCTCTCTTTCTTGGCAAACTCTACTGAAAACATAAAGAGGCTGCCAAACTTACTTACTTACTCCTTTTGACATTAAAGTGGAACACTCAACTTAACAAAGAGTAAATTGCCCTGCAGAGACACTTACCAGTCTTCTGCGTTGGTGGGGAACAGGTAGGCCTTTGTGAAAGCGAATGTGGACACGGCATAGCCCAGTATGTTGGTGCACCACAGCAGGGGGATCCAGTTGTCAACGATGATGGTGGGGGAGAACCAGTGGAAGTAGTGGGCATTGGCAAACCACAGTAAATGAGTGATGAGCCAGCACTGCAGACCGTTAATCTCATACTTATTTATGAGACCTAAAACAGATTACAAATAAAAATACATAAGTAAGCGTGTTTTAGTAATTTTTTTTTTTTTTTTGTGGTTAACTTTCACTTTATTTTCCACCATAATAGAAATTTGTCTTTGGTTCCCCATCACATTGCATAGACAGTCCATAAATCAGTCCATCCTGTAAATTATTTTATTATTTATTATTGAAACGACTGTTGCTTTTATAGTAAGTGTGCTGCGTTGACACATGAAATACATCTGTGCTGTGCTTATTCAGCAAACTGAAACTAATCTTTATATACATTCTTCTTTGCTAAAGGCATTCTCTATCAATGCCCTGGCATCACTGTCTGAGGTCAGTCAGTCTGCTTTACAGACTAGAGAAGTGAAAGGGGAACTTAACACCATTTTAAAGGAAATGATTCATATAGAACGTATTATTGTACAAGTAATTTAATATATTGGTCTAATAAAATCAGCAAAATAATAAGTGTGCTTGTATTATAATATAAGGATTATTGGAAATGTGCGTTTTGAAAGTAGAAACGTATTATTCTTATACTCCTAGGTAACATAAGGAAAGTACTATTTTGAAAATTAATATTTTTACACAAAAGTCAAATCTAAAAAAATAACTTTTATTCACTGGCATTTAATCCGACATGAAAATTGTGTGGTCCTCTGACAATCTTTTCTTATTTTTATTTCAGGGTTTTCTTTTGCTAATTTGAATTATATATTTTTTCATAATGGGTTTTATTCACTTAATGTTTATTTTCTTTCTACTTTTTTATACAATTTATTTTGTTGTTTGAGCTGAGAACATACGTTTTATGACTCAAATTGAGCAATTGCGTGAAAATAAAGTGAAAATAATGTACATTTAGTGTATTTGATGAAAACACTCCAAATCAAACGCCTTCACTTCAACTTTATGTGTCAAATTTTGTAAAAATCTTATCACATGACTTTTGGGTTCTGAACAACTATCCGACAGAATAATCGCTCAACTAAATGATTACCAAAAAATGATCGTTAGCTGCAGCTCAAAATGTACTGATCTAAAACTACATTACATATTACTATATTTGACGTTATGACCAGACATTACCTGCAGGCGTGCGTGCTCCATCCTGGACCCCACCAACATATCCTGGGATTATCATATGAAGAATATCGGGAACACACATGTACAAGAACACCTACACAACACATCACCACTTAAGTACAATGTATTATCCACTTTGACCAATACACTATGAACACATTTCTGAGCCTGTACCTGGAAAGAGACCCAGATGGCGTATATTTTGGCTGCAGACCAGGTGAAGGAGGGGGAGCGCTCAAAGATGGAGCCCAGTGTGGTCTCTCCGCTGACCAGGTCCAGAAGAGGCTCGGTCACAGAGCACTGGTACTGGTCGCACGCCATTATGAAGTAGAACACGATGAAGGGGGCGAAGCAGAGCAAGCTGATGACACCCATTAAGGAGAACCAGTCCACTTCCCTGGAAGACACAAACGAATCATTTACACTGCCCTGTGCAGATAATTGCACCTCTGATGTAGTCAGAGGTGCCATTATCTATCTATCCATCTATTTATCTATATTATCTATCTTTTCTGATGGAGGTAAACTTGGTGCTGTAGACATTCTAACCCCAAGAGCCAACAAACTACAGTCGTTCTTCAACAGTCATTAATGAAGATTTTAGGGCTGGAATCACTCTTAACCCAATGATCCAAGGTTCCAAAAAAATACATAAATTCAATTATTGCCATAAACTGCCAGTTATAGGGCTACACTTTTTGAGACAAATATCAAATTGAGATTTTTTTTTTTTACCAGTTTTGCGATTGTGATCAGATGTGCAATTTTTAATCATAAGATTCTGTTCAAAGTTCACATTTATAACAAGGCCAGGAGAATTGACAAAAAGACAGAAATATGCCCATGAACTGACAAACTAATACATCATGTGTTTCAGAACAGTACAGACCTGAACTACAGTGTAGCAGTTTTCATGCCCAATAAAACAATGCATTTTGTTATTTGTGGAGGAAAATATAATATTTCAAAAATTGCAGCCTTAGCATTTGCTAATTGAGGTAATTAAAATTGCGATTTCGGTTAGAACATTGAATATAATCTTAAGTGTTTTTTTTTAATTATTATTAAAATTAATATTTATGACAACAGCAGCAATAATGAGATAAAAAATGTATTTTTGATCTTAAATGGAAAGCTTAAATACTTGGAGAAATAAACAAAATATTTGACATAATAGCTGGCTGTGGGGTGATGGACAGGGATGTAGCCGGTCTGGGTCCAACCGCCACCAATCACTCACACACCACAATCACAAAGTGTCTTGTTCAAGGACACAACAACAGCAGACTGCACTGGTCTGAGCTGGTTTCAAACTGTGGTTATAAAACATTCACTCCACCAGCTGAACCACTGTGAGGGTTGTACAGTGTAGTGTTGGGGCAGTATATTATTACAGAAGTTAAATGATAAATAGTGTGAAGACCTAAACAGGGCAGACTTTCAAAGATATTTTATTAAAAAGACTGTAACAAACCATGCTCGTCCCCACTGCCCAGGCTCCTCAACTTTCCCTGAGGATTTGCCATTTGTGCTGGGCTGCGTGCGTCTCCTGGTGCCCTCTGTGCCGTTCATCTCTGGAAAAGGACAAGAATAACAGATTAAAATCTTTTATACGGCTGGACATTGCACTTTGAACTGTAATTGGACACTTATAAACGACGTAGATCAATTACACAAATGGTGTCAAGTTTAAAAGACATGATAGTAATTAAATGAACATTATTAATTTAGGTGAAGGGTGATGGTTTTCACATGAGACAAAAAAATAAATAATAATAACGTTATGAGGTCAGTAAGGAAGTAGTGCATGGCATGGAAGATATCAAAAGGTTGAATTTGCAACCGTGTAACACCAAAGGATAACACATGCATTTTTCACTATAAATCTTGTCTAAACATGCTGAAACCCATTACAGTTCCAAAGGCCATGTCACATGAGGTTACTTTACTACCCTTCTTTCCATAACAACACCATGTCTGTTGATGTCAAAATGAAAGGCAGAGTGTGGAAAGAAAAGAACGGTTGGAAAAGGGAAAAAAAAACGACATCTAGGTTCTAGTCCACTTCTCAAAAATAAATCAGGTTGCCAGGAAAAAAACTGAAAAAGTGCGCAACAATTCGTTTACCACAGCTCTTATCATAGAACAACCAGATGTGCAGTGCAATGCGCAATTACGTGCGGGTTTATACGCAAAACACGAAACAATCCAGTCTCTAAATGATGCACAATGGACGCACAGGATTATACTCACCCGCTCACAGATGTAATTCAAGAAGCAAAGACGCGCTTTTCTCTTTTCCTGCCTCCTTGAGCCAGGTGCTGCTAGGGCTCACGTAACACCACTACATGGGTTACGGAGAAACCACGCCCATAGCGCCACGACGTACGAAGTATCAGCCAATAGGATCAAAGAAAAGGCGGGCGAGAGGTTTGGCTCTGGTTTGTGATTGGAGGACACAAACTGGAGCGATTATGCATGTCCTCAGTCTCTTTTGAGTGGACGATAGCACAAGGTAAACATATGTGACGAATTAAGACCACTGTTATGAAATTGTATTATTAATATTATTTAACTTCAGATAGTTGATGGAGAACCAACTGCAGGTTGTGTTTTTAAGGCATTTATCCAGTTGCGCCACAGACTAATGAGAAAAACAAGGCAATTTCAAAAGAACTGTAAAAAGGGTAGGCTAAAGCTAAAGACAACTTGTCATGCATGAAAAACATCTCCTAATTTGATTATTAGGCTATAAAACACTACAAAATAAAACCCGCTGATTAATATATATATATATAATTTATAGTAAAATTGCTACAAAAAGAGCTAAGTAAAGTTTAACCCTATCTATTTTAATCTACTCAAAAACGTACCAGTTGTTTAACTATTATTCAAACATTTTTTTCCGTTAAGAATATTTAATGTCAAAACAATTAAAAAGCAACCTGATTATAGGTTATGAACTTTATTCTTTGGCCACATGAGGGCGGCATTTCTTCAATCTTCACAGCTCTTCTTTTTGCATGTGCGATTGTCTGATGATTTTTTAAAATGTATTTTTTCTTTTTAACTACAGGCTAAGGTTATCATGCATTTACTTATTTATGGCAAATATAAAAGAGGCTGGTTTTAAGACTTTTACAATTGCAATTCACATTAAACTAAAAATACATATTTTTTGTTTCTTTTTTTTTCACTTGGACGGATGTTACAGATGATGGTAATAGTAATAATAAAAATTCAGTGTGTGATGAGAATTTTCAGGAGACGAGACAGGTCACGAGATTGGGTTCATGAGACAAGACAAGAACAAGATGATATTATCATAGTTGTTTCTTTATAACAACAAGAATACGTTTTTTAACTTTTTAAAATTAAAATAAGAAAAAGCAAGCCTAATAAACTGCTTTGCTTTGGTACGTTTCCTGTATTACAAATGAAATATGGCATTATAAGACAATATAGAACAACGCGGTTTTAAAACTGTATATTCCCTTTAATAATAATCATTCCAGGAAGGTTATTGCCCTCTTCAGTAGTTCATTATTAAATAATTCTTGCGAGATTACTCTTTGGGGCGCTTACACAATCTTGAGACATTTCAATCTGACACCCTGTCTTTAATCTTATTAGTTGAGGTTTATTTAACAGACAAATGTGAAATGTCTGTAAAATGAATCACAAAATTTCAGAAATATCACCTTATACCTGATTTGTTTTGTTCACAGTTCTGTTCACAAATCTGTTGTTTTTGCAGCAACTATAAACAATAGACTCCATATTCAAAACTTTCACAATATTATATCATTTTCATATCTTGGCCACCCCACCTCTAATAGAAGTGTCAATAGACAAGAAAACAATTCTACCCTTCAAAATGCCTGTTCACAATTTACTGTTCAGAATTTTAGATATTTTATATGACAACCTCCTCCGTTCTCTGTCTGTTTTCCAGCAGACTCCTCGGTGCTTCTTCAGTCTACTCTACCCTATATGTGCTGCTTTGACTCGTGTCTTTGATGTGACGCCTTGTTGCTGCGCTGAATCCAGACAGTGTGATGTATCTGGGCCAAGCTTGAGACACTGCCTCATAATGTTTCTACAATCCAAGATGGAAAGAATTATGAGGTTTGTATCAGTTAATAGAGTTTATATATAGCTATACTGAATTTAGAATATTAACTGTCGCACATAGCTGTAATTACATCCACTACCTGTGTTTGAATTACCAACACACACAAAAAAATTATATGATTGGAAAAATTAAATTGTAGTCTCTCTTGGGGGCCCTCTGATGAACTCGGGGCCCTAATCAGCATTTAGTCCTCTTACTGTGGGTAAGAGTAAGTACACATTGCTTTGTAGCTGACACATTTGCCTATAGGTTGTGTTTGTGACATCAAAACAGTTGAGCTGGAGGACAAGACAAGTGTTGTTTACCTGGCAGATTGCAGACTTGTCTATTAACAGATATCAATACAAGTGAAATAATTAATAATAGTTAAAATAAAGTTTTTAATTATTAACAATTGCCTCAGAAAGTGGTGCTGTTATTCAACCCCAAAGACATGATTGTTGTCTAAAAAAGTTGAAAGTACTTAAATCCATGAGATTAAAATTAACAAGTTTATGGCTCCAATCCCAAACAAATAATGATAAGGTTCAACATTAGCGGATCCTAATGCCTTTCAAAACAGTGACTGTCCCATAAGCCTGACGCCTTCCATCTGAAATGATAAGATCATCACATCATTACACTGACCTCATTGCAGATTTATTTTCTTATTTCAAGCACAATTTCCTGAATCCTGTCAAACATGCTGTGATGCAAGTTTACTAACCCATTTCAAATACACAATTAAATATTACACACACGAAAATACTCAATCCAGAGGCTGCATTCAAGTTATTTATCCAATTGTACAAAGTATGCTCCGACGACGCACCTTTTTGGAACGCTTCTGCACATTTGGAAGCATTCTGGTTTATAAACTGAAGTCGAAAAGAAAGAATGCAAGGTGTAACATATTATTTGCATGATCAATATTGAGAGAGGCGTCAGAGGTTTGTGTTGGTGCGTGAGGGGGCAGGCTGACTGACACATCCTACTCTAATCATGTCCCTGGAGATGGCACACATTTCTGCATGCATAACTAAATCTATCTGAGCAAAAATTCTGAATCCATGTAAACTGAGTCAATTCTGTGTGGGCCGAAAAAACGCAACCTACATGTGTTAAAATGGGGTGAATTTGCAATATTAATTTGAGTAGTTCTGAGTGTTTAGTTTGTAGGCTGGATTTGGATTTGTTTCAAGGTGATAATTATTGTTTTTGGTTTTTTCAAGCTAAATCATCTGTCCATGGAGAACAATTATAACCAAAAATGTAAATTTTAACCTCAAATAAAATAAAAAAGAAAGAGAAACTAGTCTAATTCACCTTGAAAAGAGTTCAGAAATCTGGAATAAAATAAAATAAATGCCTATTTCCACTAACATTTTTGTTTTCTTGAATATTTCATTAAATTCAGCGTGAACTACCTTAAAAGTACAGTATAAAATAAATAATAAATATATAAAAATAAATAAAAATAACGCTTCAAAAAGAGTGGAAATCACAGTTCCAAAGTGTGATTCATCAGATTCATTTTTGATTGTTTGACAGGACTACTTAAAAGTAAAATAAATTAAAATTAAAACATAAGACCAACAAAATTAATAAACCCAAATTTGCAGAATAGATTAAAAACCTGATAGATTAAAAAAAGAAAAGAAAATGGGCGCAACAAACGAAATAAATCCGAATTTGTCAAATAAATGTAGAAAAAAAAACACGATTGATTAAAAAAGAAAAAATGAAAAGTGGTGCAACAGACTGAAATAATCAGACAAATATATTGAAAACGTGATTGATTTGTGCCGTGCGTGCACAGGGGTCTTTGTTGGTCTTCTGAATGTCTGATGAATACAGGAGTCTGGGCCGTATTAGAGACACTGTGCAACATAAGTCTTTAATAATTCACTCTAAATGAAGGTGAAAATTTAATGAGAGCAGATCCTGTGTATGCGCTTCCTCCTGTTCTCCTCCCCTTCCCCCTCTGGTTAACACTGATTACACACAGGACCGACGCACTCAGCCAAATCTGCGGCAAACACGGGTTATATCTGGTCAACTCCGAGTGTCAACAGTGCAGCCGTTTGTGCGTTAATGCGGCACATGTTTCCTTCAAGCGTGCATGGTTTGAGGACACATTTAATATTGCGATTACCTGGCATTAGACATTGGATTCTGTTCAAAGTTTGCATTTTATTTTTACCATGTGATTACAGACAGAGCATAAACATAATAGACAATAAAGACATGAACATATTACAGCATTCAGATCGTAATAATAACACAAACCAATGACAACTTAAATTGGAAAGAGACATTATGTAATAAAAGAACAGCACAAAATAACCTACATGCAATTATTGGCATGTTTTAAATTTTGTTTTTTTTTAAATAATTTTTTAACAAAACAAAAACAAAACAGAAAAATACAGAACAAGACACAGAAAATTTAACAAAATCCAATATGAGTCACGACACATTGTCCAATGTAAACATCCCTTTTAGTCCAGAGTTTGTCAAATGTGTCAGTCTTCAAATTATGTCTAAATGTCATTTTTTCTTTTTTCCCCCCACTTTTCTAATGCTTTATCCAGTCGTTGGTTTGGATTGTGTCATGTGGGGGGTTGGCAAAGTCTTGATATTGAGTTCATTCATCTTGGGTTAAATCTTTTAAAGTCTATATGACAGGTTCTCAGTTTGTGAACAAATAAAAAATTAAAATTAAAAACTTAAAGCCGTGAAGCGGCGATGGTGGCCCTCGCCCCCCGTGCGACCGCCTTCCCACGTGGCCGCTGCGGGTCAGAAACCGCCCAGGGGTACTGTCGTCCTCCTCTGAGCATGGCTCGGGCCCCCGTGACACCCCTCCCCCTGCTCACACCGGCCGGCGTCCCCGTAGAATGGCATGGGTGGGCACTGCTGGCCAGAACTGCCAAAACACGGCTTCGATATAATTAACTTATTTGATCAAAATGCTCTAAATAATGCGTCTGCCAAGTTTCACTGACTTTGCTCGAAATAATTTTGGCCTCTCCATAGACTTATGACATTTCTCACAGGAAATGAATGGGAGATATGTGTGGGAATAGGACATGGGTGTAATAGACTTTTTTGCAGCTTTTGACGCTTAGAATCAGATTCCAAGATTTCGTGGAAATCAGATAATGTTGGTACTTTTACATGACCAGCAGGGGGCGCTATAGTGAAAAGTGCTCATGTGCTCATGAGTCTGTTCTGTTTAATATTTGATTCTGCATCTGTGGCTACAGTTTGTGCTCTGTAGGGCAATACCTGCGGGTGTGAGAAAGATTTAAGTGGCGTCTAAAATTCAAATCAATATGGCCGCCTTGTCGTTTGTATGATGACTGTGCACCAATTATGTTGTAGACTCATCATACACCATAGGGGTCCGATTGGTGCCGGAGCCGTTCGTTCGGGTCGGGTCGGACGGTCTAGAGACGTGCGAATTATCTCTATTGTCGAATTAATTCTCTGACAGTTCAAACAATCGTCCAAACAAAACACAGCTCTCAACAGGAACCATAATCCGTTGAATCACAACCACTGTACCTGTCCCTGACACCTGTCCACTACATGGCTGCCAGGCTACAGTCATGGAGCCAAATATGTAGAACTAAAAAAATATATACATACTGTCATAAACACCATGTAAACAACATATAATGCAAATGAGTAACCATCACAAGCAGTCAACTTATTTCATGATTCAATACATTAGTCACGTTTGCTTCAGGGAAGACAATACTAAGTCAAGTATATTTATTTGCTCCTTAACCAATTCTCCAAGAGCAAGTGCTGCTTGTTCCAGGGGACAAGCTCCAAAAATTAATTATTCCATTTATCGAGCTGATAACAATTTGGTTTGTGCAGCTTTGCAGATAATTAAGTAAAAGGAGACCATATGTTGCTCTGTTTTGTTCTATAAGGCGCACTTTGTGTTTCTAAATTTGAATGTTCTATTACTAAGATGAGCCAATTGACTATTAACTGATAACTTCTGTCTGCCTTTCTAGTTTACTAATATTGTTTTGTTTTGTTTTTTTGTTTTTTTGCTATTGTGAGTGAAATGAGAATAAATAACTTCACATTTTGGCTGTGTCCAGAAGAATTAACAAAAGGACTCACTACAAACTAATAAAAGAGTCGTGTATTATTTCAGAACATGCACAGATCCAAACTATAGGGTTCGGCTGTTTTTATGCAGAATAAGACAAGATATTTTATTGTTTGTGAAGAAAATTATGTTATTTCAAAAAGCCTACTGTTCAAATTGCTATTTTGATCTGATTGCGAAAAAAACAACAAAACTGAGCACAGATTGCCTTCTTTATTGTCTCTGAAAATCCAATTGTGCCAAGCTCTTGGGTTTTTGGATCGGACGCTCATTTCTATGCAAAGTTATCCTCTTGGACATCACAAACATAAAAAGTCAAGTATGTAACATTTTTGTATGTAAACGCTTTTTTTTCATTAATTTCTACTGCTTGTTCCTGTTAGGGGTCGCGGGTGACTGGAGCCTATCCCAGTGACTGTGGGCCTTAGGCGGGGTATACCTTGGACAATGGCCAACTTGTCGCTGGACTAACATATTGTTTTTTAAATTTTTTATAAATGTGACCCCGGGAAATTACATCATAACATGGCTAAAACTAAAAACGTTCCATGGTATAGCATTAAATGTATGTCAATCCTTGTAAAATTTAGATTTGACCATTATTATAGATTTGTTATCTTTCACTCAAAATTGCAGAATGCCTTTTCACCTTATTCCGGAAGTTGCCTTACGCGCCGCCGTCTTGTTTCCGTTGTATTAGTTTACATGGAGCAGACGAGCTCAACAGAAAATAAGTTCTTCATGGACTAAAAAGACGTTTTCAGACTGACCAGGAAATCGGTGCGTTGTTGACTTGTTGTTGCTCGTGTTCATTAAACATTTTACACAAATCAACCTACTTTATGTAACATTTTAGCGGCGAGACTTTTCCCTCGTTCGTCATTAGTGTTAACGAAGTTCTCGTCAAACGGAAGTGCGTTTACAACAAAAGTGCGCATCTGTGGCAAAAAGCGGCAAAAGTGGGCGGGGCAGAATAAGGTCAATAAACATGCACAAATTCTCATCCAAAAATAACTTCAGGTCAAGCAGTAGTCGTTAAATGTCTTTTCTAGAATCTAATGAGACAGAAATTGAATTACTTCTGTCTGTTTGCATGTTCTCCCTGTGTCTGCGTAGCGGGTGCTCTGGTTTCCCCTCCCACTGAAAACATGTACAGGTGTGAATGAGAGTGTGCATGTGAGAGTGAATGCAGGACAACCGATGAAAACTGCCCATGGCTAATTCCGGCGTTACGTGTTATGACATGTACTGTCCTGACCTAATAAACAAAACAAAAAAATAACAACAAGGAAGGTATGGCATTAAACTAAAAGCAGTGAGGAAGAGCTGGCCAAGTCGTTGCCGTCAAGAGCGTAAAATCATTGCAGTAGATGGAAATCAATACGTTGTTACAAAAAGTGCTTCTTTCTTTTTGATTATGCCGTGGAATTAATGGACATCATAAATTAACAACTAAAACCTTCCGAATCAATCACCGCAAATGTGTTAAACTCAATTACGCATCTATCTTTTTTAACGTTTATGGACGTAAATGACTTCCAGTAGCCTCGCGGAAGTTCATTTACCTTATTACATCTCGCTCCGCTTACATAAAATAACGGCATCTGCACGCAATCACAAAATACACAGTGGAGAAAGGCAAGGCAGCGTTTTGGTCAGCAATCCATCGTTGTAAATCGACATCGTTTGGTTGAGGATCGGTTGAGCGTTTTGAATTCATAGCACGGTGTGTGTTTTGTACGCAGAGACAACTACACTGACTGAATCCACTCGTAAATGACACGGGGCTCTCCTGGGACCTGCAGAACACAGCCCAGATGGACATCCTGGTGAGTCACATGCTTATTTATAGAACTCCAATATTCAGGGCTGGAGGAGCAGCACAGCACTTTGACAGACATTTATTCACTGTCTGTCAAATGTGAGGCTTCAAAGAACAAACAAATCAAGGAAATCGAGTATTATAAGCTTTTAAACATGTTAGAATGTTGTTTGACCGTCAAAACAAACCTGAAGTAGAATTTTGTCGTCCTTTTTTTGGTCATTTCAGTTGTTCTTGATGCAATTTAAATGGAAAAGGTTCTATATTTTGCACTATAGGAATGCAACGATTAAAAAAACTAACAAAAAAAAAACAATCACAGTCGTAATGTTTTGTTAATTGTAATGATTATCTGCACTAGACTCTAAAACGCATATGAACAGACCTTTTATACAGGGATTGTACACCTTCTCAAAGATAAAATTCAAGCACTTTTCAAGCACCTTCTAAGTCGACTCACAAGATTTTTCCAGCACCTCTCAATCTCAGCACATGTCGTTCTTTTGCATTCAGGACAGTAACACATTTGCAAATATATATTTCGACGGCAGTTTGTGAAATTGACAAAATAATGCAATATGTTTCTCTACAAATGTTCACTTAGAGAATGTCATTTTAGGGTTCATGAAGACATTTAAAGCTCATTCACAGGTCATCACAGACGCAGAAACAATATAAAGGGTTATTAAAGGGCGTGTAACGTTATAAAAGCAGCAAAAGCATGTAATTTCCGTAGTTTTAGAATAATTAAGAACTACTCGAAGACTATTAGCGCTCTTGAATTGAAAAATGCGTAGGATACAGATTGGCACACTTACATTTCAAGCATCTTCAAGCACTTTTTGCAACATTCAAGCACTTTCCCAACGTTGAAAACAATCTGGTGATATTCAAGCATTTTCAATAATGTCAAGCACCCATATGAACCCTGTTTAAAACAAAGTGAGCTGCATTTTTAAATCAAAATGTCAAAAAAAGAATAAACAAAAACAGTTTTTCATCAATAATTAACTTTATTCTAAATACGTTCAATCTGGAAGCTTTTATTCACTGTATTAACACTTTATTTGTTTGAAATGTACTCAGTGAATAATAGAAATAACATCCCCATGGAGACACCACCACAAAAGTTGCCTAGTATGTCTTTAAATCACTGTTTCTTTAGTATTTATTATGTGTCTATTATTGTACTTCAGGGGTGTCCAAACTACGGCCCAGGACCCAAATGCTGCCCTCCAAACATTTTTTCTTTGCCCTTATGAAATACTTTTACAGAATTTTTTTTAAATAATCTTCTATCCTAAGCTTGATGTGAGACAGACTTGAGATAAAGCAGATGTCACACTGATCAATTGTTACTTTAATGGACACATATTCTGAGCTTTGAGCTTTTAACCATGTTCTAACAATTTTCTGTCATCAAAACATGCCTGAAGTAGCATTCAGCTGCATTCACGCTGTTTTGAGGAATGTTTGTTAGAAAATCCTCCCCCCTCCCACCGTCAAACACACTTCCTGCTGAACTTCTGTGATTTTCTGACATCATTTCAGATCATCTACGTCACTTATCCGAAAATGTTCCTATGTTTTAAGTCCTTAAATCATCACTAAACTTGTTCTGAGCATTTCTGCCTAGATTCACTAGATTGCCATTGCTATTTTTTTTATTTATTTTTAACACGAGATGGCAAATTTAAGGTACTCAGGAGCATGTTTAAAGGCTAACAGCAATATGAAAAATGCAGAATATTTTTCCTTTAACCTTTTTTGAACAATTGACTGTATTAACTACCAGTTTATGGCCCAGCTTGACTGGCCCTCCGCTTGTTTCAATATACGGCCCACGAAACACCAGCATAGGACGAACAAACAATTGATATGTTTTTGATCAGGTAACAATATTATCGTGTGGCTAAAACTCAAAAATGTTGCATGAAAGGTCCCCCAAGTTGACATTAAATGTATCTCAATGGGCACAAGCAGCTCCCAATCAAAATACATTGCAATAAGAAACAAACTCTTGTAATTGAATAAATCCGATATGGACACATTCAATAACACACTACGAAACATTCCAGGCACTGCAATAACATCACCATGGAGACGAGCAGGAGAGAGAATTACAGTGCACTTTTTAAAGATGATTAATAAAACACAACATACCAATCATACCCAATCATACCAAATGAGAAAAAGGGAAATGGAGCGTCCTTAAAGCGTAATGAAGCGTGTGATTAAAAAATAGGTGGATTTTAACATCTTAACTATGAGCGTCGCCAAAAATATTGAACCATATTATGCAATGTTGACCGTGCTCATGCTGTGACCTGGAAACACGAGCTATAATTTCTCACTTGTTAATTGTTGTTGTACCCCCCAGAGAGCTAGCCTTGCATGTAGCCATTAATGCTGTAATAATTGCTTGGGATTCTTGAGGCTACGAAATAAGTGAAAACACAGCTCTGACGCAGTTTTAAAACCCCTTCAGAATGACACAAACAAGTAAAGGAGGAGCGCAAAATATCCGTAGGAAAATGGGTGGTAATGATGCACAATATTAGAGGGTATTTTTAAAAGAGTTATGTATTTTTGGGCTCTCATTTAAAGTAATTGTCATATTATTGTTTCAACTGTGATTTGGTTTGCGGTTTGGGCTATGCTTAGTTCACATAATGTAACAAATATACAGAAAAATACAGAAAAAGACCAGAGACAGCGCGTGAAGTAAAAGTAAAATGTGTAAAAAGTGCAACAAAAGACATCAAGGCATTTTTAGTCAAATTTTGTCTAAAATCTTTCAAATTTGTCAATTTTTAAAAGTTTGAATGTGATTTTTTTCCAGACACGACACAGACACGGGGAGAACATGCAAACGCCTCACAAAAAGGCCTGGGATTCGAACCCATGAAATTCTAGCTGTGAAGTGAGACAAATTCTACCTTTATTGAACAGTTTTATAATAATCTTGAGCTTTATCAGAACTAATATAAGAGAAAGTATATAAGAAAGTGCTAATGGCAGTGCTTTGTTAATCTCAGTCTAATATTTCTAAACACATGATAATGATACGTAGTTTCTCCAGCAGGGGGGAGGAGCCTATTGTACATGCACATTGTAAATGTACACACGTACATTGTACAAGGATTTGAGCCCAGGACTTTCTTGCTGTGAATAGTAAGCACTTTGACATGGTGTATTCAGAAGACAAGGACAAGTTTTTCCATCAGAATGTTTTTATTTTATTGGCCACCATAGTTTCTTCCCTCAGTGCACATTTGAAACACGTCAAGGAGCATGAAATGAACTGAAATAAGAGCTGCTAATAACAAGAGTCTCACATGCATTTCAGGGCATGTTGAAGCTGTCTGAACAGCAGATAAGACCCTATAGAGACAACATGTTTGGTCAATTATCTAAATAACTGCCACCTTTGCGATTTGCTGAATGATTTGCTGAACAATGGTATCGAATATCGGTGTTGATACGGAAAAATGTGTTGAATCGGATATCAGTTTCAGAATTTTGGTTTAGCTGATATCTTGGTTGGGCTTTTAAATTGATTTATTAAGACTATGTACAGGCCCTTGTTGGTCCAGAACATCTCATGATGTTTGAGGTTTTGTTTACATAAAGCTGTTCTGTCATTAGATGAAGGATAAGGAATAGCTGCACAACCCGTATCAATTAGTTTTGTCCTACATTATTCTTGTTTTAAGAAAATAAATGCGATTTTCAGTCGCTGCTGAGGTATCGGCTGATATTGGGCATCGTCAAATACTTAAAGCCCATGTATCGAAATTGCTATCGGATCTGAAAAAGCTGTATCGGTGCATCTCCAGAGACTTGATTATTGTGTTTCTTTGCATGGATTTGGAGCAGTCCTGCCTCCAGAGGGTGCTCTTAGCTGCTTTTATTTGTTTCCAGTCCATTTTAGAATAAATTTTAATCCATAGAATTAAAAAAAAAAGATTTTTCTGTCCCAAAGACATTATCAGACAGGACAGTTGTAGCATGTAATGAGGACAGAGCGGGCATAGACATTCAGCAAACGATCAAAGCTTGTAGGCAAACCCATGGCTGTGGTTGTCAGCAACACATTTGTGCAACACCCTTAACCACCGCACCATCAGCACGATTTAAAAGTTTTGATGATGGTTTTAAAATGTGGTCATGGCACTGCTACTTGTGTGAGCTGCTCCATCCTCAGGCACCTGCCAAAGCCGGAGGCCTGGCATTAGCTGCTGCTGGAGGTGCCTCGCTCCACACTTGTGAGCAGAGGAGACAGAGCATCCTCAGTTACATCTCCTGAACTGTGGAACTGCCTCCCTCTCCACATTTTGTGAGTATTTTACAACCTTTCTTACAGTGCTGAATAATTTGGGAAAAATATTGCGATCGCTATTAGATTTGCGATTTATGTTTTAATGATTGGATTCTGTTCAAAGCACTTTTTAACCGCCTCAGGAGAATTGACAAAAAGGACTGAACATGCCACTTTAACCATATATTATATAAGAATCTATTTGCACTACACATTTGGCACTGTCTGCCAACTGTACATTCTGTATATAGTCTATCTGTGACGGAGTAGCTCCGTCAGGAAGCGTGGGGAGACCACATACACATTCACCTGCACCGGCGTTTCCCTTACCTGCCCGTTTGCGTGTCTGGTTTCCTCCGTAGTCATCGCGGCAGTCATGGGTGCACACTTGATTGCTGCGCAACCATTTCTCTCGCCATAACCTTTCTTCCCCATGCGCACATGTTCGCCATTCATTATCCCTCACTATTCATCGTCCGCTCCGCATTTCGGTCAGCCAACCCGAGCGCCGCGGACTTCCGCATTATATTGCGTCACTGTAGGGCGCGCATGCGTGACGGTTCGCGTGACGTCATGTGACTTGCCGTTTAGACGCAAGTTATTTATTTTTTTCTTTATTAGGTTCCAAATACTACCATTGAGGGTATATTTTTTGCTTATGGTTATATTTGTGATTTATAAAATTAATTGTAAAGGTTAAATGTTTCTATTAGTAGAGAAATGTAATTTTGTGTTGTTAATTGGTTTGGGGGAGGAGCTTCCCATTATAAAAAGGACCCCCCCATCGCCACAGAGGCAGTGTGTGTGTAGAGGAGAGAGCTGTGTGCACCGCAGGCACCTGCTCCAGAGCCATCCAGAGGACTACTTGTATTTTGCTGCTACTCACTGTAAATATTCTCACTGTTTTTGATCACGATTTTTGCACTGGGAATAAATTCACGAACACTAATTTTTTTGACTACGCCATATCATTTCATTGTCCGCAAAAGAACCCACGACAATATCTTAGTCTATTTTATTCTTAATTTTTATGCATGCCTTTTTATATATTTTTTATATTTTACTCATTGCTTTATGTTGCACCTACGCCGAAGCAAGTTCCTACGTTTGTGAATTCACTGACAATGGCAATAAACCGCTTCTGATTCTGATTCTGATTCTGATTCTGATGAACTGACGAACTGATGATAAAACTAAAACTAAAAATAATCATGTGTTTCTGAATATGTCTGTACAGGTCTAAATGATTGGGTTATATAAAGAATAAAGAATAAAACTGGATATATTGTTTTGGTTTTGGGGGAAAATTCAAAAATTGCAGCCTTTGCCATCCATTAAAATTGCAATTTCGTTTCATTTTCAATGAATAGTGCAACTCTTAAGACTTCCTTTTATGCTCTGGCATTTAACACTGTGCAGAAATTATCCAGACAGTCTATAGTTGAACGTTAATGCATGACTTTTTGACATTTCACTGTTTATTAATTTTTTTTCAGCACTTTGGTCAACCATCGTTTTTTCAAAATGTGGTTGATCGTGACAATATTCTCCACATTCAAATTTTTCATTACATTACAATATCACCCAATTTTCAAGCTGCCTCCCGCCTCTAGTCTGCCTCAGGGCGACTATGACTGCACCGCTCCCTCCTCAAAAACACAACGCATGACTTTTCTGACTCCCTAATGCTCCCCGTGTTTGCAGCCGTGCCTCTCGACGATGCCACCATGCCCCGCTCCCCGACACCTCCGTTCGTGGAAGCATATGCGCGCGTGTCTCCATAGTGACGTAAGCGGTGTGTTCGGTGGGTGAGCCGCGTCAGTAACTGGGGCAGAACTGATTGTTGCTGATGGCTGTAGGCAAAGCAAAGACCTACATTCTCCTCTGCCGTGCAGCGGAGGGAGAGGTGTAGTGGTGACAATTTGGGTCTATTGCTTTCCTTTTAAGAAACTCACCCACTCCTAAGCGTGAAATAGCTGTCCGTTTACAATGCGGCGTTGGACTTACTCAGCAGAGGGCGGAATGAGCTAATGGTCGTGACAGTGATGGAGCATTGAGCGGGAGAATTAGGTTCAGTCGTGATGTATGGTTTCGGTGACATTGGGAGATTGTAGAAGACACGGCGTTATCCAGCTGCACGCAAATACTTTTATTATATGCACTCAGACAGGCGTAATCAGAGAGGGGGATAGAGGAGGAGGGTCGGAGCTATAGGTCATCTTAGGTCATGAGTGAGTAGGTAAAATGTGTATTCTGCGCCACTGGTTTACAGCTTTTTTTGTCTGGAGTACCCCTAAGCTTTGTCTCAGATTCTAGTAAAGGCACTAGGCAAATACATTTGTTTACTACAGCAATATTGTCATTTGTTACTATCATAAATGGAGATAAGTCTGTTATCTAAAGTTCGGGAGCAGGACCACACCTCATCCACGCCCCTTCCGGTGACTACTCTATTTAAACTTCCCAGTCACACACACCAGTGTTCATTATTTCGTGCCCCTCCCTCCCACCCTCTTCTAATTGTTCTGTCTTATCCTTTAGTCGGGGGGGGGTATCGAGGCCCGGGAGCCTGCTGCCCTCATCGCTAGAAGCCCCAAAACGGCATTGATCATCTACTCTCATGCATTTTATCGTTCTTGATTGCCAATAAACTTCTGCATCCAAGCTTGAGGTTGTGGTCCTTGCTAGTGAATTTCTTAAAAGTAAGTCATTTTCCACTTAACGGCAATGGTTATTTTATAATTGTCAATGGTTTCTTAAGTCAAATTCTTTGTTGGTTAAGTCTGTGTCATCCATTTCCATTTCTTTCATTGCTTTTTTTCCTGCTGCCAAAAGTGCATTCCAAAGATACATCTATTGTGTCCATTGCAGGAGTTGTATGCCACAGAGGCATAGTTTTACAATCAAGTGGAATGTCAACAAAATAAAATGTATATTCAGATTCACCCTCTTAAAGCGTTCATGTATCCCTTGTTAAGTGGCAGTTAAGTCTGTTCTACACAATTTGTTGTGTGTTCTAAAGCAGGGCTGGACAATATATCGAAAAAATATCGTTATGGCACTTGTTGTTATCGCGGTGTGCACATTGCAAAGATGGGCAATAATTTCAAATGGTTAAATGCATTAACCTTGTGTTTCTTCTGTGCTACAGCTTGTTGTTAATTTTACTTTTTTACAATACTGTTTTTACCAATCAGACTCAAATGTTCAACCCCAAAAAGCACCCGTTTTTAAGTACAGAAGTTACTGTTTAAGTGTTTTAGTTTAGCTCTTGCTTCAAAATCCTCATAACTTTCTCCACTATTTCATACAAACATAAATGAAAGGGGAATAAAATGTCTTGTCATTTCATGTATTTTTATTGTTTACAGAGTTTAACACTCCAAATGTCTCCAGTGTGTGTGTATTTGTACCTAAGTAACTATATTTTAAAGTAAGAGTTAAGTTATCCTTCATACCTGGAAGAGAAAAGCAAAATATATGCAAATGAGGAAAAAATATTGCGATAATATTTTTATCACAATACATGACACCCATATAGCACATCGCGCTAATTTCCCATATCATGCAAGCCCTATTCTAAACTATCCAGTCAGCCAAACTATATTTTCCGCTTGAGTGGCTGTATTGTGTGGATGCTTTTTGACATCTGAACATTTTCAAATGTTCCTATTGTTACATGATAATGAAGTTGGAAATGTTGCATCCTTTTGTTTCTCCGTTTGAAACAAAAATGAAACACAATGACCCAACCAGATGGTCAAGCTCAAACACATTTTTTACAAATTAAACACAAATAGAACTTATGTTTATCAAACTTTATCAGATTTTATCAACAAACATACACAGAAGTCATGTTTGTGCACAAATTGTCTACCCTTCTATATACAGTATTATCAGTGGTTTGTATATTATAAAGCATGATTTGAGTAATACAAACTCCAATCCTGCAAACTAAAACTGAACTAAGAAAAAAAAACATGTTTTGTTTGACATTTTTTAATATGTTTTCCCTCAGAATTAGACATTTACTATGTGGTTAACCTAATTGTTTGTAATTGTACATAATTGTTTAAAGTTTGTTAACGCATGCACTGTATGGACTGGTACCTTTAAATGATACCAATCCATACAACTCATGCAATGGACACAAGATGTACTGAAGGCACGTTTTGATGCCCTGTGGGTCCAGGGACAACGCTATAGAAAGTTACAAGGCAGTGTCAACACGAATGAATGAACAATAAAAACAGCTGCTTTTGGCCAAATAAATATGTCATGGAATTTATCTGTTCTGTCTTCTAATAATTAATAGCGCCTTTCAGGAAGCGGTACCAAAAATCTAATGTAAGCTAAAAAAGGTACACACAACTTCTATATAACGCCAATCAGTCTTCTAATTACGCAAGATAAAACGCAAACTTCACTGAGTAACTGTCTGATGACCCAACACAACACAGCCCAGATTAACTCCACTGTCAGTCACATTTAGGTTCACATCTGCTTTCTGTTCTGCTGCGTCTCTACACAAGTGCTTAGTCGTCAGCTTTCAGGGGCCGGGGCCATGTGACCTCTGCACCCAAGGACTTTTAGAACGGCCACAGCGTGCTCAATATCAACAACCGACTTTTAAAGAGACGCGGAACAAGATGGCACTCTTAAAGTAATAAATGATAATAAAACAGTACCTTTCCAGAGTTAGACTTGTCCACTATTTTTGGTTGGAAAGTGTCTGTGTTTGTAATGATTATGTCTGGGGAGAAACAGCTTGAAAAGAATAACAACTTTGTCAATAAGCAGAAGTGAAACAAAGTGGCTTATATTGGCAAAGCATTTATGTTCAATGAGACAGAGGGAATGGCTTGCTGTTGGTCAGGGCATTAAACCTGAAGAGAAAGTAGGAAAAGACAGCTGCTTTGTATTTAATGGTGCAATATGTGACTTTATGGGGGGCTTTTTGACTGCAGTGTTTCACAGTATGGCATTAATCTTATGCAAAAACTTATGGAAAAACATAATCTTACCGTGAGCGTGCTTTCCCCTACACAGATCTGACCTGTAAATTGGCCGCTTGCTCAGTGCCATACTGTGGAACATTTCAGACAAAGCATTAACATCTCCATGGAGACAAGCAGATGACAGAACCTCCACCTAAAAAGTTACATATAATGCACTTGAACACAAAGATACTTCTCAAATTGCAGCCTAAGTCTGTCTGAGTGGTTTTGTCAAGAAGGGCATCCACTTTAAAAGAAAGAGTATAGGCCCTTGAAAATGACTGACTGTGGTTACAATGAGCATCTTTATACGAGGTGTCAATGTTGTTTAGTACAAATCTTAATTTGCTATTGCTACATATATCATTTGGAATCCGATCAGTGTCTGTTCTTACATGCAGACCAAAAATCTGATCATTATCTGATTTTTGAAGTTATCACGAAGTTCATTATCATGAAGTTATGTTTGAGATGTCATGTGAGCAGTAACAGTTGGTGTGAGTAATCTGATTTCTTAGTGTTTTTGATATTTTAATATTAGGGATACAATTAACAATTATTTTAGTAGAAATAATTTTTTTTAGATTAGTCGACCAGTTCATGCTGGACATGTGATCTGTACTCCACACACAGCCATCTTGGTTCTAGTCCTAATGTAAACAAATGTAAACTCCAAGGAAAATCTGCATAAACAGTTAAACTATGACATTTATACAACAACGAATTATATCAGACAAAAGTACCTCTGCATTTTAAAACACAAGTTTGTTTTTTTGCAGCGAGTTATGCAAAAATGCTAATAAATTATTAGCATTGGTGATAAAAATACAGGTCAGATATAATGGACTCAAAGAAATCTCCCAACAAATGAAAATGGCCTATAAGTATCTTTCTGTGTGTTTGGTAATAGCGCTGCACAAAATATTTATTATATTATTATGTGATTTTGAGCTTTTAGTGCTTACATAGATGAACTACTTTGCCAGTTATAAGTCACCTTTCATCCACCATTTGTGACCCATTTTTGTGTTCATAAAAGAGCAAAGTAGAAAGAGTAAAAACGTGTTGCTTCCCGTAGAAACAATACGTCTCCGACCAGCCGTAGTTGAATTCTATTATTGATATGTGATACACATTGGCTTAAATCGATTGTACATTGAGACTATCTCGACCAAATAAAGGTCAAAATGTGTTGAATGGAGGCTTCTGAAGCCATTGTCTTTGTTCTAAAGTCTTTTGCCTTATGTTTAGAGTCATTATGATCTAAATACAGCTACCAAAAAAAACAACTATTATTTTTGATGATTATTTCATTCATTTATTAGCCATAGTTTATATGATTCTATGAGATTTTGCAGTGACTGGCTATTTTCCAAGTTGTTTCCCGCAATGGCACTCACATAAACAACCCATTGCAACATTTTTCCTCTGATAGACCATTTACTTTTTCTGTAATCTCTTTCAAAAGACAAACACTGTATGTGCCGCAGTTGCATCACGACTAAGTAGCTTTTTCCCATTGTACTGGTTGATGCAATGCAGTAAACGACAAGGCCACATAAACAGCGGTGGGCCGATCTGACACAACATGGGTCTTTATGGCATTCATCTTGGCCACAAAGCTTCCTACACTCTCTACATGAAACCACAGCTCTTTTATAGAAATGTCATTGCCAATCTGAGTCATCCCTTTCTGTCTTTTTAGGCCATCTAAAAATGACGGTATGATTCACTGACTAATCCACTGCATCTTTAAGCCACAAGAACAGGCCTTGTAAAATAAACAAAATATTAACAAAGCACATTTGAATTAAAGAATTAAAGCGTGTGGTTTGGAGCAGCTATTTTTGCAAAACATTTTCCAAAATGTAGTATAATTCCAAGTTTACCCTTTGTTTTTATCCATGTTATAATTTTGACTGATCAATTTGTACTTTCAGGGGTGTTGTAAATAAATGTAATAAGTTGACACATTATACGACTGATAAATAAATGGCTATTTATTATTTAATGTTATCATTGGGTGCAACAAAAGTACTAAAACTAAACAAACATTTTTATTTACTCTCATTATTTTGCATTCGCTCCTCAGAGTGGGTTGGCACCTTTAAACGCCCCATGTTACATTCTGAAGTTTGTTTGACCAGTGATCGTTAGCATAGGGCCCAAAGTAGTTGCCTGGAATCCAGAAAGCACACTTCTTCAATTCTTTACAAAGAGTGAGTCTGGTCACCACTCCCTCTGCCGCGACTCGAGTCAAACTCAAACAGTACTGTGCAATCAGACTTGTTTATTTCTGCAGGAGGAGGTCAATCTATCATTTAGAACAAAATCGAACTCTCACTTCAGATTAAAAGAGTTTTGTGCTTCACTCTTTGATTCTGCAGATGTTTTTCAGCCCTGTCATATTTTTTTCCTCTCTTTTTTCCTCGTAAGCAGCCATGTTTGTTTTGAAACAGATAAACCATGCATGTCCCTGATTGGTTAATCCACCTGTCAATCACGCCCATCTGAACTAACAGAGAGGAAAATGGTGGCCAGACTGATATAAAAATACAGAGAGGTATTATTCTGGATTTTCTGGCAAACAAAGTAGGACTGCGAGCACGTCCTTGAGAGCCACACAATCGGTAGAATATAATATATTTTCTATGAAATTTGGCTGCATGTTACGCGCCCTGAGGTTGAAAACATTAAGACCCCCTGACTCTTGGTTCATAAATGTAAACGTCTGTATGTTAGGGGTCACACTGGAGAAGGTAATGAGGTGTGATATTAGTTTGACTGCAGACACCTGATGTTTCCTGAAGGTTGTATACTGTGGCTTTTCACATTGTGCGATAGCTTTATGTTAAAAACACACTGAGAAATGATTTAAGGCAACGAAAGCATGTTTTGGTTAATATATAAATAATAAATTCTGTATTTGTCAAGATAATAGTTTGGATGGACTGCTCTCAATATAACGCATACATAGAGGCCTACAGGGAACGATTTAAAGTTATTCATTCCGTTGGGATAACGGCTTGAATATGTGGTGGCCCTGCAGCCGGTAACTGTGGGAAGCAGCTTGAATAAGGCTAAAACAGTAACCACAAACTCCAAATCTTTGTGAAGGTGCAATTTATTGGAACGATCAGAACAAGCCAGAGCTTTAAAAACATTGAGCAGTTTCCAGATAGTGAAGAAACATCTGTATTGCTGGTGGATCGACATAATTTTGAGCTGTAGAGTTTGATATGACCGTACCATGTAGTTTTGAAACATTAAGGAGGCTAGTTTTTTCTGCATTTACCATCATTTATAACTCACAATCCATCAGCCTCAGAAGCACCCATATGGTTTCATAAACCTTAACACTTCTCATGCCCCAATCATGAACCGTTTATAACAAACCAAATATTTTCCCTTCCTGTAGACCACAGAAGAAGAGCACTGCCATCCAACAATATGTGAATGACACCATTCAACTTGGCCTCGGTGTTTGGAATGCGTCAGAGCGCCTTGTCCAATGGATTTAAACCTGTCTGGAATCTGTCACTCTCCCATTCACAGCTGTTAATACAAGCCTGTTTTCACCACTCGTTTGAAGCATGTTTACCATCAATGAGATCATTTTCAGCAAAAAACCCCGTGGGAAAATAGAAAAGCGACGGAGAATTTGTCTTAACATGTTCTTGGCCGGTTTTGGCGGATGGGGATTGAGAAGGCGAAGTATAAATTTAACACACAGGAAGGATATAGGGTTAAGACAAGGAGCTAACAGGTTATTTGATATCTAATGTGGCGTTCCTCTTCTCAAGGTCATGCGAAGAGCAGCAGACTCAAATAAACAGGAGACGCATGGGGAGTGCAGGTGGCGGTGGTACGTTTATAGTTCTGTACCTACGGAGCTGCCAGACGGGCCCAGCTTGGAGATATCTCAACATGGAAAGAGCGTATTTTGCTTGGATTTCATTGGTCGACACATTGCGGGTAGAATTGGATAGAGGATGTTGCAGAGGTTTGGTGTCAAGGATGGATATTGTGAATGCGTTTGACATTGAGTTTTGCAAAAAATAAAAACAATCGTCTTGTCAAGAGCAGGTTCTTTATAATGATGCTGGGCCTTTTTTCTGTTTGAGTCCTAAATGAAGACATGTAGCTTGTGGTTAGGGGGCTCTAGGGTAATAAAAATCTATAGGAGTCCTGTCCTCAGCTGTCTTACTTCCCAGAACCTAACTCCATCTGTGACCACAAGAATATCCAAGACTCTCTGACCTCTGGCCTTTGACTCATCGTTTAGGTCACTTACAGGGTCAGGTTACTGACTGAGACTGCACAAAATATGTAAATATGATGTCCTTCATACTAATGTTCAACCACAATCTCAATAGCCTAATAAACTAACCAACCACTAACCACTAACAAATAAAGCAAAAACAAAACAGACCCCAATGACGTGACATTATAGGCCTCTCGGTGCGTCATGTGAAGGTGAAAGTCTACATGGAGCCTCTGGTGAACTGAATGTACTGCGTTCGTGTGTTAGACACTGTTGTGGTTTGCAAATCCATTTGACACTTCATCCAGGCTGCACTTCTTACAGTCGGTCCATACAGTGTGTGCATGTAAGAGTGGCCCTCGGACCGTGCTGACGACCATGTGACAGCGGCTCCGCGGTTGCCCAGCCTCCTTTTTGACTCACTTGCATGGATCGTATTACTGGCTGCTCTGCCTGCACCGCTGAGCCCACCGCCTCTGCGCCAATCACAGCGTGCCTATAGCCCTGTGCACATGCGAGCGCACAGGCACGGACGCTGGCACATACACGCGCACTGCGATCCCTTCCCCTGCGCTGCGTTCACATGCGTAGCGGCGACTCCGCGTACCGCTAGCTGCGCCAAGATGAGCGTGGTCGAACCGGTACCATCTGCACCTCTCTGCTCCGCCTGACTGACCCAGAGACTCGCAGCCCATCTCTGCCCTCACTGCAGCGCCAGCCCTCTCTCTCGGCATCTCTCCGTCACACTTTCCTCTCCGTCGCCGCATCCTTTCATTCCTCTCTTGCCAACACAAGGAAGCTCGGGAGCGAGGCTTTTTGGGAATACGTTTTGCATTTTCCGTTTTCTGGGTGTTGGGAGCGCGCACTCAGCGTGCCTCTAAATAGTGGAGAATGGTGGATATGGCAAACATGGAGACCGTGGAGAAGGAATGCGGGGCCCTTGGGGGTCTGTTCCAGGCGATTGTCAACGACATGAAGGTAAATAAACGCAACTGTCAAATCGATCATGCACCACCAGGTAAACGCCGCTACGGTAAGTCCAAATGTCACTGTAATGTAGAGGGACTGGTGTCCTGCACGAGCAAACCCTGCCGTGTGCACAGCGTGTATGTTCAGTCCTCTGTTTAAATAGTCATACAACAGTAATGCGGCGGGCCGGTGGTCTCAGTGTGATACCCACCTTCTCCTCTTGCCCTCTGCACGATTAACACGAGCTGCTATTCGTCCAATTTCCCAATGTCCTGTGTCTGCTGTGAATCATACCCACATTTAACGCACACACGCTGCTTTACGCATTGTGCATGTCGCTTTGGACAAAAACGCATGGAGCTCATCATTTAGTGTGTTATGCTGATTATGGTCCCAAATACAGGCTACATACAGAGTCCCAGGGAAGCGGGTCAGTAGACAGTGAAAATGAGGCACATCGCAGGGCTGTGAGGTGACTCATTCAAGCCCCTCTGTGTCTTTGTAACAGATGAGCTCCATTTAAAGGCGCTGGACATTCCGTTAAATGGTCTGACCCTGCGGGTGAGCGGAGCTGATTGAGATGCCCATGTCCTCGTCATGATCATTGTCGCCATCATTGAGCGCTCCGTTGTTTTGGACAAAGCCGCGTGTCCGCGCCTGTGTGTAGTGTACATGACTAGTGCACACTGAGCCCTGCTTTAGCCCCTGCTGTATACAGGGACACTGTGCGTCTCCATCAGAGTGCCGCGTCATTGATTTAGTGTCAGGCTGATCTGGCAGCGGCACATGAAGGCGTGAGAAGGCGCACAGCCGTCACTCGCAGCATCGGTGTGCCACTGTGGACTAAACCGGTCTGTCTGTGCAGTGGTCAGTCTGTCAGTCTGAGGAGGTCTGGAGCTTTTGTCTGCTGACCAGTGTCCACCCACCTAGGATGCAGCCAGAGGGCATTGAGGGCCACTATGCACTGTTAAGTGGATTCACAGTTGATTTAGGCTAATTATTCCTGTATGGTTACACACAGTTCTGATCAGTGAAGTCATTGGGCTAATGCTTTCCAAAACATGTGAGTATGTTTTATTCAAAGGTCAATTTCAAGTGTGGAGGAGGAGTATTCTGCATATATTGTTCAAAATAAGTAGATTTTCAGCTGGTGTAGAAAATGTGAATTCTGCCTGGTTTCAACATGACAACAGGCAACATCATCCATTTAGGACGGTTGCATAGCAACATGAGCACCTATGACACAGCACTGCTGCACAACAGGCTGTGCACATGTGAGTGAGGTACTGCTCTATCCCCACACACAGAGCCCATTCTCCTCATATGGACTTATTCATATTATGGACTAAGGCTGTGATCGTGGTCGCTAATTGCTCTTGCACTTAGAGTGTAATTTGGGAACACTACAATCCGTGCCAGAACATTAAAAAGAATAACACTGAGTTTGTTGTTGGCTAATTCCATTGTTCTCAAAGCAGACTGCAAATGACATCATAAGCAAACTGAGATGGAAGAGCTTGATTAAGTTAATTATTCATTAGTTATTATTATGAACACTTACAAAGCAAACTCCCATATTTATGTTCACATTCAACTATAATGTTTCGTTCATTAATATCCATAGTCAAATGATATTGGATGAGTGGCAGAGATATTGTAAATTGTAAACCTGTTTGGAACCTTTTCATTATTACGCATCTGTTTCTACCAACTCACTAATACCAGCCAAAATGTTGTTCTATTTAATGTATCATAAATTTATAAATTATTTTTCTATTATGTTTCTCAAGTGCAAAAGACCATGTTAGAATGTAACTTTTGTTTTATACTGAAAAGCGAACTAAACTTTTCACACGCACACCATGTTCACAAATCAAGGGTGTTTCTATTGTCAGCAGAGAAAAGTGTTGAAAAATGCACTTTTCCTTCCTCTTTCCTCACTATCTGCCTCAGTGTGACCCTTAACCCTGTCGGCAGGTTCTCCCTTCCTCTGCCGCTCCTCTGTGCACACTCCACCCAGAGCTTCTGTCACACCTCAACACCATCCCTCCCTCTTCCGCAGTTACCTTCGTTTCACTGTAGGGCTGGACCAAACGGTGACCCCATGAGACGATCTGCTATTTGCCGGCTCGAGATTCACAAATCTTCTCTTGAATGCAGCTCAGTGCTCAAACAAAGACACCCACAGCCACACATCCTTTTGGTCAACCTCCGTAAGGCTCTGCGTGAGTGACAAATGAAATTAACCAATCATAGTGAAGTATGAACTCTCAGAACAAGCACATGCCTTTATTTACTTCTTACATACTATTACTGTTACCTACTGTTTTTGATAAGACAGATAGTAAATGAGCATATTTTAAGATTAAGATAAAACAGACAAAACATATTATTGACAATGAATATCATATTGGCATGTTATTCCATTAACAACGATCAGATAATCTCGCATTCCATCAAAAACGTGCTACTGTATGTGCCTGTGCATGTCTTGGTCGATGTTCAGGCCCAGTGTAGGCTGCTCGATTATGGAAAATATAATAACATGATGGCTTTTCCTGTTCCCATACTCATTTCTGAGGTCGGAGTTCGTGGGCGTCTTGACCAGCTTCCTCCACAGACTCCACTGCTTTGCCAAGACTGTGTACTTCCCAAGAGATGTTTCGGTCTTGGAGGTCATCGCTCGGTCGTCTCCGTTGTCTCCCTCTCGCCATCAGTGTACACTTCCAGAATATGGGTGCTGAGATTTGAGACCCTGATGATAGCGCCAAAGAACTGCAGTTTCCTAATGTGATTTGCTTGTTTTAGATGGGAACAAACAGATGGTATTAAAATAACCAAATAGAGCGTATTCTGGATGTAGAAAGCCTCAATCCATTCAATGTTGGAAATTGGAAACGCATCAGTGTAGTGTACGCTTTTTCTCAATTATGTAAACCTAATGTAACATGCAGCGGATGGACAGTAAAAATATTCACAATCGTGCAGAAATATCACTTTACCTTTTTATTAGACAGCTTATTTCTTTTGATTTTTTTTACAGCTTTTGAATTGTTCTCTTGGAGACAACTCGCCATTCTAATTTTCACCAAAACAACAATTTCAACATTATCTTAGACGATATAACACCCACCTCTGCATTATTGATACAGTAGGTCATAGTGTTTCTCTGTAAAATTGGAACAGTCTGGGTTTGCGTTCAGGAAGTGTGAGAGCAGACGACTGCCAATGTGATCCCTGGGGGCAATGTCTGTGAACTTTAGTGCATTATTCACTTAGAGCTGCAGCGCACACAGGTCACCGGAGGCTAATATGATGAAATGCTGAGGTCACGTTCACGGTCAGCTGCTTATGTACAGTGTAGACCGATGCTAGTATGGATGGCGTTGGTTTTGTTTGTAAAGGAAATGTTTTGGCTTCTCATGAATGGATTTCAGAAGAGTAGTTGTTAGTCAAAGTATCGGCATTGTAAATTGAAATGTATATGATGATTATTACAAGTCCGTGCAGTGTTCACTTGAGATGGAGGTCCGCAGCATGATGTGGTATGGTTGCACATATGCCAATGTTCCAAATTTGTCAGGCCAGGATTTGTTTTTTACAAGGTGACAGGGGAAGTGTTTCTCAGATTGGCTGGTGTCTGTCAAGGTCTTTGCTGATTGGCTGGACCAAACCTTTTCCCTAAGCTTAGCCATTTCCAACCAATGCCTAACTTTAACCTGATACTACTACTGCAAGACAGAAAAGGTTGCCAATCAATAGTTTTTTAAAGGAGGCCACTGGAAGCGTGCGACTAGAACAGTGGTTCCCAACCAGGGGTACGGGGACACCAAGGGGTACATGAGCAATTACCAGGGGGTACTTGAAATGGTGTCAGGTTTTAAAAGAAGAGGAAATGTATCTTTATCTGAATAAAAAAGTGTTAGTTGTAAATTTAGCACCTTTTATGGAGTATCTTGGACTAGAAATATAATTAAAATTGAATGTAATAGTTCTAATTGACAATATGTGACTTTAAAACCCATTTATTTGCCTGAAACTCAAGTTAAGGGGTACTCTAGAGGGTCAGACGAACCTTAGGGTGTACCTGAGACAAAAAAGGTTGGGAACCACTGGACTAGAAAAACAGTCCAGGCGAAAACAGGTTTAATTTTATTTATTTGAGTAGTTTACTGCCTTGCACCACATTATTTCAAACATAATACTGTTTAATTTTTTTGAAAAGCGCTTTAATGCAGTGTAATTTTAAAAATTGCAACTTCAAATCATCTCACGACCCCATAGTGTCCCTGACCCTCACTTTGGAACCATTGACGTTTCCTATATGCTAGAACTTGTCACTAATACTGTAACAAGTTCAATATTTGTGGATCTTGCTTATAAAAATAGTAAGACATCCTTACTCTAAAAAAAATAGTCTTTGTTTGGATCATGTTCTAGATAGAGTCTGGAAACAAGAAATACCTTAATTTGGATGGTTTTGTTGGGATTTGTGGACTGTGTTGCAAAAGAAAGGACTGCCCCAACTAAAGCAGAACCATGGGACTTTAATATCAAAATTATTATTATTATTTTTTTTTGAAGATCCAGATGGCTGTTGTATGTCATATAAAGTTCAAAAGTTTTTGATGTCCCAGGGGTTAAAATGACCCCTCCTAGTATGAAACGGTGAGCGGGGGACCTGGTACAGATTGTACTTAGCTTTAGCTTGGTTTTCTTTTTTTTCATTGTTGATGTTGTTAAGACACATATTCTGCTACAGTGATTTTTTTTTAACCCTGTTCTAACAATGTTCTGTCATCAAAAACATACCTGAAGTTGCAGTCAGTTGCATTTACGCTATTTTGAGGAATGTTCATTAGAAAATCCTCCCCCTCCAAGCATCAAAAACACTTCCTGCTGAACATCCTTGTTTTGGGACGTATTTTCAGATTTCATACGTCATTTATCCGAGAATCGTTTGCTGTTTTAAGTCCTTAAATCATCTGCAGACTCTTTCTGAGCATTTCTTCTAAACACGATCACTGTTCCTGCTGACCCGCACCAGCGTTTGTTGTCTTCTGACTTCACTAAATTGTGTGACTGCTAGGCGCCCTCTACTGGCTGAATGTACTCAGTTTCATTTCACACAGGCTGATATATCCTGTAATTTATGGAATAATAATAAGAATAATAATAATCAAAACATGAGATGGCAGATTTAAGGTAGTCAAGAGCATGTTTAAAGGCTAATAACAATGTGAAAAATGCATCATATTTTTCCTTTAAGGTAACAGCGTACCACTTTTTTTGTGTGTCATTTTTACTCTCCTGATTTTTAAAAATTGTTGTTTGTATAGGAACAGATCTTACACCAGTGCTGTCCATATTTACTTAATATGGACTTGATCTCCATGTATTTCTGCAGTGGTCCTGAGCAGGTGCATAAAAATATAAAAATAAAAGTATCTATCAACCTTGACACTCCTAATGCGTTTAGTCCACTGGTTGCTTAAGACCAGCTTTGAAACGTTGCCAATAAATGTTACATTCACTTTTGGGTTCCTAATGGAATAACGTTCAGAGCTTAGACCGTGTTTTGCTGCTCATACACACATCTGTTTTGCTTATATTCACCTCTCATGGGTAAAGATTTACTCTGGATATTGCACAAAGCACGGCCAACCTTTTATGCACTTGGACTTTTCATGAATCATAACGTTATTGTCTCATGATTTACGTGGCTGTGTCAGAGTCCGTGCTCACTCACTGTCAGGCAGCCGTTTATGGGAATGTTTGGTGAAATGGAAAACGAAGCGCTCTCTAATTAAATAAACATCAACAGAGTGGAAGTGGAGCGAGTGGAAGTAAGCTGGCGACATGGTCAATCTCTTTACATAAGGTCTATTTTTTCCAAATCCTGACACAATGATAACCTCCGCAAATATGTTTTTTGGCTGCAGAGTGGCACGTCATTTAGTACTCTTTAGGCTTCATTCTGGTATCGGGTCTTTCAAGTGCAGTTTGCATGTTCTTCTAGTGTCTGGAAAAGTTTTCTTCGGTCTGGTTTCCCCATCAACCTCAAAGATTCTCCAGCTGTACAACTCCTGACCAAGATGATGAAACTGGTTTGACAATCTTGAGATGTTGCACAGAAACGGTAGAACATATTTTTTATTTGTTCAGATAGTATATTCCCCAAAAATGTGAGAATCTAAAGTTCTAAATCATTTTTTCTATCATGGAGAGCTGGGGGTGACCAATGACCAATCATACACTGTTAGTCTAGTTAGTATTGTTTGTGTTTGTGGTCTAGTTAATTTTAGCTAATTATTTAATTTTGCAAAAAAGTATTGCGATTACACTTCCAATTGATATTTTAATAGTTGGGCAACAGTGATTCTAGTGCCTAGTGTTGTTGTGTCCATAGGCAAGACACCTCAGTCACTCACAATGGTGTATGAATGAGAGTGCACTTGTGAGAGAGACAATGGATGGAAATCACCCATGGCTACAATCCGGCGTGTTTACAGCAGGTATCATGTATGTTCATTAATATTAGGGCTGCAGCTAATGATTATTTTGGTAATCGATTAGTCTAGCCATTACCCCTTCTATTAATCGATTAGTTGTTTAGAACACAAAAGACCCTTGAATACTCAGATAAAGCCATTTAACGACATCCTGGTGAAGAATATTTAAGTATTTTAATCAAAAACACACAATTTACATATTTCCTGTGTGTTTTTGTGTCATTCCTGCTCCGTCTAATTAATAAAACCTATTCTTTCCGCTCACAGAATGTTTTGGAGTCTGTGAATGGATCAGTTAACGATTAAATTTAAATTCAATTTGTTGAAAACCATTTCTATAATCGATTAGTTGGGATTAATCAATGAACTTGTCGCAGCCCTAATTAATATGCAATTCAGTTGTACAATACATAACCATGGTAATTAAAATTAACATTTTGAAATGAATGATAACACATATTTTTAAGAATATGCTTAAAGGTGTGTGTAATTGTTTTGAGAGTCTGAGACTTGCCAGTAATAATGACAAATTGTGTAGGTTCATTAACATTTCACATTGTTTTCATACATGAACTTTGCATTTCTGACCCTCGAGCTTAATTGAACCGTTTCTATTCCAGTAGCCGTTCTCTTCCTCCAGTATATTTCTATTTTCAGATCTCCATGGCTTGGCAGATTCACAGTGAGTCATGTAGATCATATGTGTATTTGTATCTCTTTAGCATTCGTGCTCATTTCGGGGGCTCGTCTGGACCCCCGCTCCGAGTGAATGAATGAGGAGCAGTGGTCAGTGTGGAGCTGGGACCCGAGCCAACTCTGCTCCTGTCACTGCGACCATTGTGAAGCCTGTCAAAGCCTTCTCATCACTGTACAACACTCATCATTATGAACAGGCCACGGGCTCACAAAGCACTGATGTGGCAAATCAATAAACTCTTGTTCAACTCCAAACCTAAGCTACTGCGCGAGTATTAAGTTCTGATGAAGCCTCGAAAGGCACATGTCGGTCTTTGTTGTGGAGTTTTGAACGATTTTGGGGAATTTTTGCAGCGGTTTTGGAAAAGTTTTTGAGCTTTTAATTGAGTTCGGAACATTTTTTGAGCTTTTAATCATGCTTTAGCTTGAGCTTGTTATCGTATATTATTGTTGGCTTATCAAGAAACATCTAGAGTAATGTTTTGTTCCATTCATTCATGCTTCAGTTATTCAGGCTGCTTTTAAATATCTCAAAATGATTGGTCTCACAACATAAAAACACACAGTGGTGACGTAGGTTGCACGGTTTGGGAAAATTTCGTTTTTTCTGGCAAGTATTACGAATGTTTTCTGATGTGCAATTTATATATTAATAATAGGATTCGGCTCAAAGTTCACATTTTAAGTGCGTCCAGAAGAGTTGACAAAAACACTGAAATACCATAGGCCTATGAACTGAAAAGAATCACATGTATTTTAGAACATGTTTGTACAGATCTAAACTACAGAGTTATCAGTTTTATGCAGAACAAAACAGAATATTTCGTTGTTTGTGGAGGAAATTATGGAACTTCAAAAATTGCAGTCTTTACTAGTTGCTAATTGGGTCCATTCAAATTGCAATTTTCAATCAGATTGCGATTAATCTTGCAGCTCTAGTGGTAATTTAGCTCGTCTTTGTTGTGAAAGTGTATACACCTTCATAATTCTTGTCATTTTATCCATCCAATTGTCCTCATTTTGCATCTTTAACAACTCCAATGCTTGTGGCTCTCGTTGCCTCATCTGTTGTGTTGCATTTTTATTTGTTTTTCATGCACAGTGCTTGTGTTTTAGAACAATGCACACATGTGGGGCATTCTAAAAAGAAAAAAAGAAACAACAACAACCTAAACATGCTTTTTGTTGGTACCAGGCATGGGATGATACTGTTTGTGAAGCATTATTATTACCATTAGAGGGCTGAGAAATAGTGACAAAAATGAATATCTCAATTTTTGGGGTAACAGTATTCAGACAATATGAAGTCAATTCAACAGAAATGCGTTCAAACATGTCTTTAAATGTATTAGTTGAGGTTCAAATGAATCAGAAATATCACCTTACAGCCTTTCTTGAAAGTTTACAAATAACTCTTTTCATTTTCATTTTTATCAGCTCTTTTTGTACCATTCCATGATTGATATACTTGATATCCAAATCTGAAAACAGCATGTGACAATAAACAGCATTCTATTGTTTATTGTCACATTCCTGGTTGGCACTAAGACCTCAATTTTCATTTCGCACACTTCACCAGATCTTGGAGCGGGTCAGGAGTGCGTTCCGTATGTGCATGGTTTATATTTATGGAAAACCCAAGAGCAGACACAGGTTTAGCGTTAGTCTCAGTCCAACACCTGAAAGTGCTGAGGTCAAGGCTACACATGTTGTCACTTACACCCCATGTGGTCGGACTTGCACCTGCACCATGAAAACGTCTGGTATGTTGGAAAGGAAACACATTGCACATTACGCTTTATTGCTATTATGGATGTAATCATGATATTACAATATAAAATGTCTCATTTCTGTGACTTTATTGCAAGTTTCTATGCCTAAATGCATTGTTTTGTTGCAGCGGCCCAAAGGAACATAGACCTTGGTTGTTTTCTCTCGTTCAGGCTGCCAACTTTAAGTACCGTAAGCACTAAATGTTTGTCAGCGCCGTTTTGGAGAAATTTCTGCATTACAGTTTGCATTACAATTTCTCAATATGTTTCGTTCCATGAGGTTACGACAACCGGCATCTTAAACTTGGCAAACACGGTCGTCTAATCTGTTTTTTGTCAATTAAGGGTTGTATCCAAAGTCAAACCTTTTTTATCTTTAAAACCTTTTGAGCAAGTCGTGCACGCTTTTATCTCATCGTGTGTATACTGCTGTAATGCACTTTATTCTGGCATTTACCACCAGGCACTTTCCCGCTTAGAGTCGGTCCAAAACTCTGCAAAACGACAACACATAACTCCTGTAGGCTTCCAGTTCATTTTAGAGTTGATTTTAAGTTTTGATTATTTGTTTTTAAAGCTTTGAATGCACTGGTCCCACATGACATCTTGGACCCTACATAACTCTGGGTCTTAGATTAGTATCGAAGTGTATTTGATGAACAGTATTTATCCACTTTTGTCCTCTAAAATCTCCTATCACAGCTCCAATGCCACATAGGCAGAGACAGAAACGTAGGAGAACTGAATCACTAAGTTCTATGTTAATATGAAGGAAGGATATGCTAATAAAACGCACTCTGCATATTAATTTAGTCATGATATCTTGATTTAGTCATAACCAAGCCACTGAAGGGGAGTTTGCTTGTGGCACTAACCTCATTTCTCAAAGACTTAATGTTGCTGTTTTTATGTTTTGGCGAGCGTTTTAATGAGCAGCTTGTGTTTGCTTAGCTTTTTCTGCTTGTCACAGAGAAATTTTACTACTTTGGAATGGAATTTAGCTTACTGGTTATCATATAAAAGTCTTCCTAGTCTCTTTAGGATTGTGCATTATTCAGCTTCTGTTTGTTGTGATGTTTTACTGAATATATATTTTGTTAAAAAGATGTCAGTAAATTAATTGGTCAAAGTTATTGATACACTTTCATTTTTGGAGTTAAGTTTTCTGTTTGCAAAGAATCCTGTATAAAATGTAATGCTTGTCAGACACTAATTTGGAAAGATAAAGAAGCCATGTACTTTATTGTCCCCAATTGCCACAAGACAACGAGCCGTAATGACTGATTCATGAAAACGAGACGATTTCATGAAGACGGGATTTGGACACGTTATAATAAACAAATGATGCAGTTCAAATCACAATTTTGACCGCACAGTTTCTGGTTTTACTTGCTTTTTTAAAACTGTAACTTCTCAAATAGTATTCCAAATATAAAGACATGGAGGATTTTTCCAGTCGTCCGTGTTTTAAATTGATGGGGAGAAACTCAACAATTCAAGAGCTCAAGGAAAACCCACTTAGACACAGGAATAACATGCATACTCCCCACAGAAAGGCCTCACCCAGTCATGGACCTTCTTGCTGTGAGGTGATAGTGCTCTCAGCCACCACAACATGGTAAACTTGAACGTATACAAGCAATGCACTTTTCCTAGCTGATTTCATTTACCTAGAATGATGTTAAATTATAGTAGAAGTAAAGTAAAGTATAGAAGTAATAGAAATTGAAGAAAGTGAATGGGTAGAGCTGTCGGGGATAGACTGATAAATACTTTATTAATCTCCAAAAAAGGAATTCAGGATTCCTATCGCTGGGGTAACCTGTCAGGAGCAGTGACCTGATTGAGACAGCCTTAGTCAGGAGGACTATTGTAGCTGGAGGATTTTCTCGTTGCCCATGTTTTAGGTTGGTTAGAATAAATTTTAGAGCTGCAACAATTGATCAAAATACCCAGAATAATCGTGACAAATCGACTAAAGAATCATTGACTATTTTACTAATCATTATCTGGAGAACTATATAGACTAGGGTTTCACAATTAATCGAAATTGAATCGAAATGGCAATTTGAATGGACGTAATTCGCAAATCGCGAAGACTGCAGTTTTTTAAGTGCCATAATTTCCTCCACAGACAACAAAATACCCTGTTTTATTCTGCATAAAACTGCTAACCCCTCTAGTTTAGATTTCTCCAAACATGTTCAGAAACACATTTGATTCTTTCTCAGTTTGTCATTTCATATTTCAGTCTTTTTTGTCAATTCTCCTGGACGTGTCTAAAATGTGATTCCTATTAATAGAACATAAATCGCAAATCTAATCGCAATACTGGTCAGAAAAAATCACAATTTGATATTTTTTTCCCAGATTGTAAAGCCGTAATATAGATTCTAAAACATAATATGCCAAAAGATGCTTTAGAACAAAGGCACTGGCATTATCAACATGGAAAAAAGAATATATAATTAGCAATTTTCATCAATATTACACTTCATATATTCTCTATCTAGAAGCCTTCAGTTAGCATAGTTTTCCTAGCTGAAAAAAAATGCTTAGTCGTCAACTACTTCACTTTTTCTTCCTTAGTCAGTTTACCAAATGCATTTAGTGCTTACTGACAACTCAGTCCAGTTTATCGCTGTCCACACTAATCACATTTTAGCCTGTAACTGTAACTGTATTTTTGTTTACTGCAAGATCACTGTCCACTTACTGTACATCTAATCTCTGATACCACATTCAATTCTTCATGTCCTTACCAGCTGACTGCTCCGGGGCGGCCATGTACTGTTAGTAGCTCTTATATTACGTTACCAGAAGCCTTCAGTCTCCAGCCGTCCTCCTGTGCAGCTGCTGTGCTCTTCCCCCTCATCCTCCCCATGTGTTTAGATTGGAATTAGCTCCTACTCTTCATCAATTATACATCCAGCCACTCTCCAAATCTGCATGCGCCCCTTCGCCGTCCTCTTCTCCAGTATACCGTGGCGCGCTTGCGTTTTCTAGTCATTTTCACGCGGCGCTAAATAATCGCGCTCGTAATAATGGACATTCTTGCCAACGAAATTGATTGTCCTAAATGGGTTACGTCGTCAGCTGGATTTGCGGTGGGGAAAAAGGCTGCGAAGTCAGGCCTCCTCCTGTCTGGGCACGCTGCTTTGTTTGTTAGCCATTAACAACACGGACGCAAAACGCATCCACGATCAATCTGGTAATGCAGTCATGTGTTTGCCTGAGATGGAGGGAGATAAAGAAAAGTGGAGGAGCAGTTGATATTATTGGCGTTCGTATTGGGTTTCAAATGACATCACGGTCTGTAGTCCTTAGTGTGCTGAGAATGAGGAGATTCTGAGGCACCAATTCTGGATAAATGCACTGGAATTTACAGATTACGCACTCAATGCCCATTGTTTTTTTGTTTATACATTGCATTTGTGGACCACTTTGACTTAAAGGGGCTGTATTTTATTTTTGAGTTTCTACTGACAGGGTCACTTTTTTTTTATCCAATCAGTTACAAAGTTTGCAATCCTGGAAAACAACTGACAGCCTCTTATTATATTATAAGGGATTATAAAGACTGAGAACAGTGTGAAGAGATGGCATAAATCCATAAGAACCACAAGCGTCGGTGCAAGAGACGATCCCGGACAATATCAGACTGACAGAATGGACCAAGTGGACCAGTTCCTGATTTTGAACCATGAGTAAGGAGTTGAACTGTTAAACCCAACTGTACAAAGTCAAATACGTTCCTTACTCGTGGGTCAAAATCACCACACACACCTTTCATCCAAATAGTGATAATAGAGTTGGAAGTTGTATTATGTGTGTTGTGTATTATCCCGATGGCAATATTCCATCACATTTTTTCAAAACAAAACTGCAGAAGTCATAAACACTGCCTCTTCATAAGAGCATTTCACCGTAACAAGCTGCAGATTTAGAATCTGACATTTATCACTCAGTCTTAATTTTTCAAATAATCAGTTAATGTGCGTATGACAGGTTTTAATTATTTAATAATATAATAATCTAGTGTAGTAGTTTGTGCAGAACAGTTGAAAAATCTTTTGAAAATTACAGGAAGTAAAAACAAATTGATGACATAATACCAGGCAGACTCATTTCATCCAAAAGTTTTCCTTAATTTTCTCCCCAAAAAACAACTTTTTTAAACCCTTTAACCATTACTGACATTAGCTGAGTTTTAGCCCAAAGTTCAAAGTAATTTCCCAGTGTGGTGTAATCATTTACAACTATATCGGGATAACATTTCTATATTTTTTAGCAAAACATTAAATAGATTTATCTTACCTTTTAATTACATGAGTAGTAGACACTTTAAGCAGCTGAGGATAGGGGGTAGGTGAAATCAGGAATTTTCAGAGCGCTCAAGCCTCATTTGCAAGACAATTCTGGATTACTCAAACCAAACATGTGTGAATTCATGGATCAAAATACAACTTTGATCACACTAATGATGAGGAAACACAGTTGGGAAAAGCTCATTAAAGTTGATTTAGCAAAGTACAGTATATCCCGTATCATTTTCTATTTTAGCTTTTTTCCTAAAATTATTTTCAATACATACCTTTTTCAATATATTTCTCATCTCTCATTTATTAACTCATTTACTGAAAAATACATTCATTTAAATTGCTGTTCAATCTTAGAATGCACTGATCATTGTCATCAAATCCAATGATAAAACCGTAATGTCTGAACAAAAAACGCAGTTCTATAGAAACCAGCTTTACTATTGGTGCCCCATATACAGTAAATGAGTACATTCTCTGTTGCATGTATCTCCCAGCTTATATCTGTCTGAACAATACATCCGAAGGTCTCACCCTCTCTTTGGGACGAGTGAATATAGACCATAACACACTAATGCTCTCCATAGGCTCCACTCCATTTCCATGCTAACCTTGATCAAATGCACACACCCCAGTTATTACAAAACACTTCGCCGAGATTTATAGACCAGTTAGAAATTATCTCCCATTGTTCTTGCGCTAACATTTGTCTTGTCCCATTGAAAATTGGCTGAACGTCCCAACCCAGAAGCGGGCTAATCCTCCCCGATCCTCCTGCCTCCGCCCCGCGCTCTGCTGCTGGATTTCCTCTGTTTTTCTGTCTTGCTGTGGGCCAAACAAAGGGAACAAAAGAATGGAGAGGAGACAGTAAGCTCCTCATCCCACTGTAGTGCGAGTGAGCGAGCGAGTGGGGCTCCCGTACAGTGCTGGGACGGTCGGTGGTGGACAGGGGGGTGATGAGAAGTAGGGCAGAGCAGTCAAAAGAGAACGAGACACTGCTGGTTTATAGAGAGGGAAACAGTGGTCAGTTTGGTGTCATGAACTGGAGAGAAGCTAAAAAGTGTCTCGTGCCAAACTGCAACAAGGACGAGAGCGTGAACAAGTCTTATTTAACTCAAAGGGGCCACATTTTTTTGGTTTACCGGTTATATTCTGGCTTAGTACTAGTTTTCAGGCCTGGTTTTTCTGCTTTAGACCTGGTTTGACTTCGGGATAGTCCTGGTTCAGACTCGGTTGGTGTCTAGTCTTGTCATGGTTTAATTCTGGTTCAGTTCTGGATTGATAATTTTGGAGGGCAATGTTGGTAAAGCATTTTGTATTTTAATTTTCCAGAACGGTTTAATATAGCAGTAGTTATTCCATCGTTATTGAAACATACAGTATCATTTTGGGGGATATTTTGTGTCACCTCAAATTTAGTCAAAGTGATGTCGTGTTGGACTTCGGGAAAATAAAGTTGAACATTATGATTCAATTGTTTCTGCTTCATTAAAAAGTTAACATACCTACATAAAACTAAAATAAAAAGCAACTAAATAACTTCCTGTCCAAGTACAAGTTGCATTCAAAGTTTGTCAAAAAGGTTCATCTTCAAATTAGATCTGAATGTAATTTTTCCTGTTTTTCAAATATCAGTTACAACTTTGGTTCAGTCCTTGATTGTTGATGCAGTTTGTGCCATCAATTTTTTCGTAATGGCCTTCTTCTCTGCCGCCAATAGTACGCTCCAAAGGTATTCATTTATTATGTCCATAGCAATTTCAACACTTCAGTCAAATATGGAGGACACTGGGGCTGGGCAATATCATATCGTCATTTCCCTTCCAGCAATAAAATTTGGAATATCGTGACATAATTCCTCATACACTGATGCTGATTTTCTTTACGGTTTACATCTAGAGACTCAAAACACTTTATTGTGAAGGCAAAAACTAAACATTGTTAATAACTAAAAACTTTTAAATATCTTAAAACAAGTATACAAATATTATAGATGCCATTGTTAAGTGTTTTGTCTTGCAGGAATTATATCGTCACATATGGTTCACATGTCACAAATGTTCTCTTATATATCACCATAAAATATTTTTGGCCACATCGTCTTGCCCTAGAGGACACGGACAAAAACATGAATTAACCTGACTTGTATTCAATTGTACGGTTTTGTAAGAAATTATTGCAAACACAGGAAAACAATCGGCCTTAAAAGTAATTGGATTGTTGTTTTCCATTATAAAGTAAAATGATTATTAAAAAAAAAAAATACACAGAGGATCTAAATTATTCTTAAAAACTACACAAAAGATGAACAAAACAATGTTACGCTCATGCGGTCCACATCAGTGTTTCCCAACCAGGAGTATGGGGCCCCGGGGGGTACGCGAGCACTCAGCAGGGGGTCCTTGGAATGGTTTCAGATTTTGAAAGAAGATGAAATTGAATCGTATTTGAATTAAAAGCAATATTCTTTGTACGGGTTCAGATAACTTCATGTAGACCCGCAGCTAGAATTGGTTTGCCGTTGGAGGAGGCTTCCATACATAAATTATACATAAATTAAGAAAGTGACCCAGTGCTGATCAAAAAATGACACATAAAACAATAAAAAGAGACACAATTGAAAATTTTCAGTAAAAAAAAGAACCGCAGATATAGTGTATTTTACATGTTTATCAATGTTTTGGAGGATTTTGGAGATACATATCAATAAAACAAGAAAATATACAAAATTAGAATTAGCAATTTACCACAGTTCGCAGATGTGGCTGCTATTAAGTGGTGCTCAGAGTGTGAGACAAAGCTTAGGGGGTGCTAGAGGCAAGCATGGATTTGTACTTATGTAATGGTGGTCTCCAATATAGTGTAGTAGTTTAAGTAGTGTCTATAATAGTAAGTAAGAAATGTTCTTAAATTACTGGATGTGAATCTGTTGCCTGGTCAAGAATACATGCTCTTTCTATATTTACGTATTGTATTCTGGGCCCCGGTTTGATCTTTCTGGTCGTGATTGATAGACAAACTAGCCAATCAGAGAAATGCATAGTCTAATGTGTTGTACACTGGTGCAGTAAATACGTTTTCGTAATTAGTTTTGTAGTTGTTGGTGCAACGCAGAACTGTTTTTTATAATACGTTTGGTTATCTAACAATAAAAACTTGGCCTCATAGCAAGCAAATCAAAAAGTTAGGATTATACACATGTACTATATAGGACCATTTGCAAATTTTGCAATTTGCAAAAACAACACCTGATGGGACCCTTTTTAGGTAACGCGGGTAGAATTTGAAGTTGAGTGCCGTTTGTGGTCGAGTGGATTGCACATATGCCTGCTGTGTGGGCGGCAGGCTGCAGTGTTGTGAGTTTGAACCCATTTACTGCATGTCAATCCGCCCTTTCATCCCCATTTCACGCTGTACTGTCCCGTCAAATGAAGCCTACAGAACAAAAAAAAAAAATATGTTGTCAAATCAAACTACTCATTTAAACAGTATCTAATAGTACACTAGGCAATTTCTGGTGGCGCTTTCACCACCTGCTTCTCTCCTTCGACATCTTATTACTTTGCTTTGATAGTTACACAGTATGGCATTAAACTAATCTATCCTGCATTTATTCAATTATAGGATTTTATTGCCCAAATACATGGAAAATAATGCATCGTTAGTGTAAGGACTCGCATCTGTACCTGTAAGTTGACTTGATGGATAGGTTTATTGCTATTCTGTGGAAAATTCCAGGCAAAGCTAAATATCTCCACGTTAACAAACCGGCGACTGACCCCCATAGTGCACCTTTAAATATTCAGACAATATTCAGCCTCAACTGAGAAATGGTTCAAATCTACACCAAGCTTTTGTGATGGAGATGAATGAGTTGATTGTTCTGCGGGTTGTACAGTAATATGAATTGTGTTTTTATGCACAATAGCAGGATAACCAGGTCACATCTAATTTTACCTTGTCAATATGTAAATCAGGCCTACGTTGTTTTTACATTTTGACCCGTTTTCTTTCTCAAACTATCCCCACTTCAACTCTGCACTCCTCACCAGGGCTGTTTAACGCGGGTGATTTATCGTGACTTTAATGTTGTGCCACACAGCTCCACTTTTCACCGAGGCAGGCCGGCTTTGTCCCGAGAGCGGTGGGAGGAAAGGACAGAGGAAGGAAGGGAGAGAGGGAGGGAGAGACGGAGAAGGAAAGGAATCAAAGGTGAAGGACAGTGAAAGTGGTTGTAACAAGTTTTGAAGGCCTTTGTATTGGTATTTCATAAGGTATAACTTCAGAATCGTATGGAACGGTTTGTAAATTAGGACCTGGTGTAGAGCATCAGGATGTGGGAAAAATATCTGATTGCGATTTTTCTGACCGGTATTGCGATTGCAATTAGATTTATGATTTATGTTTTTATAATGGGATTCTGTTAAACACAACCAGGAGAACTGACAAAAAGACTGGAATATGAAATGACAAGCTATAAGAAGATAATAGTTGCTTTTAGTCACTATTATTTGTCACTCTTATTTGGGTTTTTGTCACTTTTACGCCTAGTGTACACTGAGTCCAGTCCGGTCGCGGTCCGGGACCTGCGCGGGTCACTTGCAGATTGCCTGTCACACCAGCTCCGGTTCTCTGCGCTCCGTTTTTGACGAAAGTCACGTAAATTCACGTGGTTTCGCGCGAGAGCACTCGTCAAATGACATGAAAGCCACGCCAGACCGCTGCGGCGTCCGGCAAAAATAGACTTCTTGCGGATTCTTTCCGGAGACCCGCACGGCTGCCGGACCCGCGGCCGCAGAGCTCCGAGGTCGGTGTGACAGCAAGCATTGATTTTAAGCACTTTCTAAGTCTTGCGGGACCCGAACCGGAGCCGGACCGGAGTCAGTGTGCATCAGGCGTTAGTCACATTTTTGTCATTTTAAGTCACTTTATCTTGCTTTTAGTTGCATTTTTGTAAATTTTAGTGGTGTTTTTGTTATTTATAGTTGCGTTTTTGTACCTTTCAGTTGCTATTTTAGTTTAGTTAGTTTTCACTTTTTGTTAGAAATGAGAAATTATTGCACTTCAAAAATTGTAGCCTTTGCTATTTGTTAATTGCGTCCATTAAAATTGCTATTTCGATTTGATTTTGATTAATTGTGCTGCCCTAAGGTGTTTAGTTTCCCAGAGAATTAGAACTATGTGCCATCTACTGGCCATAGTTGGAAATGAACCAAGGTTAAAAGGTAAAGAGCAGCACAAGTAACAGACTTCTTGAGAAGGGGATGTGACATTTATGACTGAATGGGTTGTTTTGAACGGCTCCTCTTCATTAACAATTCAAATCGGATCTACATTTTTAAAAGAGTTTTCAATTAGCCTTTCTATTTTATTTTTCTATTCTTTACATAATTTAGCACATTACATCATTTGGATCCATTAGAGTAGATAATACTGTAGCAGGAGTCCTTCTGGATTCTATTTGAATATTGTATGAGAGTTGACTTTTTTATTTCTTAATTTATTTATCTGGACAGGACAGTGCTGGTTAATGAAAATACATATATATATACATGCTGCAAACAAGGCAGATTGGGCTCATTTGCATCCGTTGTCCCGCAGTCACTCTAACAAGACACTTATATTCATACACTACACACTGTTGTACATGTCTTAGTGGAAGCACCTGACGGAAACCTACACTGACACGAGGAGTACATGCAAACTCCACAAAGAAACGTCCCACACCGCCAAACCTTCGAACCCTCTTGAGCGCGCTAACCATTGCACTGCTGTGCCACTCACTGAGCATTTTATCAGCGCATTCTTAAAAATACAACCCAAGGGATGCTTTGGATGAGAAAACAATTCAGTCATACATTAAGTCCATAGCAGTCGGTCGTGCATAATATGTTTTCTTTCCCCTCTCAGCAGCATGATACTCTGTTCCTCGACGTTGAATCCATGATATATTTGCAGTGCTCGTGGCTGTGGTGTGTATGGGGGTAATCATGCGTGCCTATGCGCTTCTCTCTGACACAGGAAGTGGTGATGTAATCGTATAGAACGCCAGAGCTTTTTCACACACTCTGTCGCTCTCTCCTCACACTACATTCACCCCTCGGCCACTGGCTTTTCAAATCCACAATCACAGGCCCGCTCTGGTCACTGTGGTAGAGATAAACACAACACTTAGAAGTCAGAAAGACTCACAAGACAATGCACGGTTTGTGTCATTTATGGGAAAAAGCCCATGCCACTAGATTGTTTCATATGGCTTCTTGCTATAAATGCCAAGTGGGGGGTAATACTCAAATTTCAAAATTTCATAGTGTGCTAATAAAAAGCCTTCTTTCCCAAACAATTAAAGACAAGAATGTGCTTGAAGCTCTTTAAATGGAGCAAAGGGTCTAAACTGCAACTGCGACAAAACTGAACATACTTTTGGTGCAGGATTATGTGTTGGTATGATGTTAAAGTCCATGTTTACCTTGTGAGACTTGTGACTTTACAATTTCATAACATTGCTGATTAACACATTGCACATATTTGACTGAGTCGTTGTATTTGAGTTTCAACATCATATTAACTCATTCATGATCAGTGTATTTACCAACCAGGCTGGACTTCAGACCAAAGTCTAGTGTCACATACTGTACATGACATTTGATTTAACAATCCAGAGTTGTTTGATCAAGGAAAAACAGTTACCTGCAAGGTTGATTTACTGTTATATACATAAATTAAATCCAAACCACCCAAACTGATATGACTTGTTATTTGCATAACAGTAATGAATTGACCATTCTGTCATGTCATTTGTTTTAGTTGAACTTCAGTACCAATTTAATTTAAAAAATTTAAAAAAGAACATGTTTAAACTGTCCCAAAAAACAGTACTTATTAAAGCGAACATATTATGACTTTTAGAAGCTTTGAACCGTAGCGCAGCAACGGTCAGGCGGAAATCTGTGTCGCAATTTTCAACCCAGAAATGAGCAAACTTTTCTAGTTTTTCTCATTTTAAAACAATATTGTAATTTACTATGTCCAAAATATAAACTAATGATCCACAAGTTTCATAGATTGTAACTATACTGCAGAACCTAGACTAAAGCATATGTTTTCTTTAATGATAGTAGCCCATATACCATTGACTTGCACCGCGGGTGACTGGAGCCTGTCCAAGTGACTTTGGGCCTTAGGCGGGAAGACATCCTGGACAGGGGCCAGCTCGTCGCAGGGTTAACACAGTGACATAGACATGGACAGACAAACATTATGCACATTCTTTCATTGGGGGCAATTTTTAGAGTTGACAATTAACCCACACATGCATGTCCTTGGATGGTGGAAGGAAGCCAGAGAACCTGGAGAGAACCCACAGCAACACGAGGAGGACATGCAAACTCCACCCAGAGAGATCGTGTGATGTTGGTCTGGTCCGGGATTTCTCCTTATTGGGAGGCGAGAGCTCTAAGCGCTCTGCCACCATGCACCCCTTATATAATATATGTATAATAGTAGCTCAAAAACTTGTGAATAACAGTCATAACACAAACTTCGAGACTTGGATATGGACTTAAAGCTGGGGTACCTAATTTTCATACAGCAAAATAGTGCATATTAAAATCTGTCAAACTAGTTCCTCACTCTCACAAACCCTTTGTCACATTCGTAATATCCACAAGCATTTGTTTTTGGCCTTTAGAACACTTTTTTCAGACTGCAACGTGAAACTCGTGCAGACCTCCCCAAGCACAGCCAATCAGAGTGCAGCTCTTTCTTCTGGTTCGACGAGACATAAAATACTTTTCTTTAAGCGAGCAGTGGTCTCATTTTTGTCACAAAGTGCTGCCTTTACAAGATACTCTGGCAGAAAACACAACATTTGCTAATTTACTATGAAATGTCGGGTACCCCATTAACAGCATTGCAATTTAAAAGCAATTATATAAACCGCTGCACTTTCTCCGCTGCCTCACACTCCATCGCCCAACCATCCAGCCACCCATCTCCACCGCCGCGTACTGAAGAGGTGGAACACGGCTCGCTCGTGTACTGTAACATTCTCAATCTCGGCCTCGGAGGACTCCACTGGATTAAAATACACCAAAAATGCTAATCAAGTCCTTAGTCTGTGTGTGTGTGTGTGTGCATGGAGGAGGGCGTCACCGCTTATCTCCCATCCGCACTGCTACAGCTTCATGGGACACTTCAAACGGGGGAGGGAGGGGGCACAGAGGGGGCAGGAGGAGGGGGCAGGGGCGGTGCGGTGCCAGGGGGAAATCGGACTGTGATATGAGAGCTCTTTAACCAGGCAGGATGAAAGAGAAACAGCCTGTTAGTGTCTGTGCCAGCAGGACAGGGACCGGCTTTCCCCAAATTATAATGATCATGTTTTTTACTAGCCTTTTCTATTTTATTTACGTTTTAACAGTTTGGTAAAACATGAACATCTGCAGGTAGAATACACTGTCGACGTAATGGTGAACTATATTTTGTGATAGCAGTCAGGTAACCATACATTTTTGAAAAGAGAAACTACATATTTGTTTATTGTTTTAAACATTTACTGATTTGGAACGGCATGTTTCATTGTATTTACAGTACATAATCAGTGCTTTACTTGAAGGGCCTCTACCTATTTTTATCATATAATAAATTAAAATCTGTTTTGCCCAAGTACATAAATAAAAAGCATTTTATTATCTTTGAACCAGTTTGTTTATTAGCTTTAGGATGGGAATGCATAGGTGAGAAATACAGACTAAAATAATAACTTCTCTGTCAAAAAAAATGCTCATTACTAGTAATAATAACTTCTATGTCAAAAAATGCTCATTACTAGTTTTCAATGAACCTACCATTTTTATATACAAACCACAACAACAACAAAATATAGATATTGCAGTATTGGGGGATGCAACGATCAATATCGCAACAAATGAAGTATATATCACAAAAACAATTTTCTGTATTTAATATGACAGTATTGAAAAAGGCTTATTTTATTCATGATTTTCTTTATTCTGTCTGAATCATCCTTGATTTAGTGTTGATTTGGTCTCTGTTAAGTTTTTATTTTGACAGTTTGACTAATACATTAAGGCATGAACATATTCATTATAACTGAAATAACTGTATCATAAAGTATATTCAAATATTGTAATGATATCAATATTGCATCGCAGTCATTTCCTTTCCTACTCTTTATAGATGTAGTAATAATAATAATTCTTATCCAATACGTGTACGAAATCAGACACAAAACATTTAGTCCTTTTAACAATTCTGACGTTTATGATCTTCATGCTAATTATTCCAACATACATTTATAATTCTTCGCTTTTTTTCCCTACTTTAAACAATATACAACCCAACACATGTGCAAATCCCGCCCCACACCCCACTTATACAATTCCCAGGCATTTAACAGTGCGAGGGGTTAACCTGGATCAAGTGTAACGCAATCTGCTCCGGCTGCTGAGGTTGGAGTGTGGGAGGGGGCGGGGGACGGTGGGGACGCATCCACTGGAGACTCAGCTTTGTAATGATGGTTGGTGGTAGCAATTCTCAGTGTGCTCCAGTCTGATCCTTTGATGCCGCTCTAGCTGTCAGAACCCCCCCTCACATATCTGTGTTTGGGTGGGTAGATAGATGAGCTGGCTGCACTTGGGGAGCGCAGACGTGGATCATATTTTGGGGGAGATGGTGCTGCTGAGTGCGAGGGGGGGGATAAGCATTGGGGGGTGTGAGCGGAATAAAGCGAGCCGAGGGGTGATGGGTGAGGGGGGAGGGGGCACGTTTTAGGGGAATATGGAATTTGATTTATGACAAGCTTAGAGTGATACGGAAATGTATTATTGATGCGTGAATGTCTAGAGGCAGAACAAAGCACACAGTAGAAAGATTGGAACTAACCTTAAATTTTCGCAAAAAAGGTTGGAGTATTGTTTGAATTCTTTGTATTTATCAAGAAATATGTATAGATTTACCTTTTTCTCTTTTCCCAAATTGGACAGTGCATGCAGGGTTTTAAAGCGACATGCACCTAAAACAAGTGGGTCTGCAAAGTGAAAGTAACTGCTTCTCTAAAGTGCATATTCAATCTTTTAATTCATTTAAATAGCCAAACCTCAAGTATATGTTTAGGCTATTGCACTTTCTGTTATTTTTAAGTCATTCTTGCAGGATATGAAAGAAAAATTACATCATTGCAGGCTTTACAGAAACATAGAAATGTGAGGAATATGATGGGAACAGCAGGGGGCACTAGAGAGCAGCTCTGTTGTGTTCTTTTTAAGGATACATATTATACAAAATTGACTTTTTTTGTTCACTTATCAAAAACATACCTGGAGTTGTATTCAGCTTCACTCACATTTGTTAAGTAAGCTGTTCAGTTGTTTAGGAAGTTCTCTCCCCTCTGAGCCTCAGAAAACACTTGGTTCTAAATTTCCAGGTTATGTGATGTCAGTAGAAGAAATCTGGAAGTCTTTTGTGATGTTTTAAGTCCATAAATCATCGCCAGACTTGTTCTAACCATGTCTGCCATCAGAATTGCATCCATTACAATTACATGCTTACGTTAGCATGTCGGGGGCACGCTAGGTTTGTTTATCCCCCCATGTAATTCCCACTGCTGCCAGTAGATGGAGCGTTAACACAATTCACGATGAAGCAACATCTTACAAATATAAAGTAAGGCGCTTTCAGTTGATAAGTTAATTGGAATTTCTAAAACATGACATGCCAAAGTTGAACATGTCTAAAGGTTATAACAATACAAAAAATGCAGAATATGTGTCCTTTAAATCAATCCGTAAGAACACGCTTTGACGCCATTTCCGCCTAAACAAAATGGGTGCGCACAGGATGTAGAGGTCCTGAGGATTGATCAAGGCATTGGATTTATGAAAAATGACACAGCAGGTGAAATACACGTTGTAATTTGTTGTCAATACTGTCCTTGTGTCTATGGACAAGACATTTCTCTAAACATTTTTCACTACTTCCCTTAATCGGTAACATAACAAAATGTAAACTATCACATAAAAAATCAATAATCAAACCTCTTTGTGCTGTGTTTCTAGTGCTCCTATCCTGTATGGGAGGACTTCAGCGCCAAGGCCACCAAGCTGCACTCCCAGCTCCGGTAAGTGTCTCCTTTTACTGAACAAATTGCATAATCTTAAATCATCTCTACTCGCCATGCATAGAAGGTACAAACATTATGCAACCATTTATCTTCTTTGTGTCCAGAACCACTGTCCTAGCTGCTGTGGCCTTCCTGGATGCCTTTCAGAAAGTGGCGGACATGGCAACCAACACTCGAGGTAGGACTTTCCTTGTTGTTATACTGAGGAACCTCTAGCCTGTGAGCTTACTTGGCAATTGCGTTAGGATTCTCGCTGTGTTATGAGATATGATCAAGCGGGCGGGTAAATTGTCTGATCAAAGTGCTTTCCTCGGCCTAAAGGAGCAGTTTGCATATCTCTTCAAAGCAATGTTTACAAAGACAAACGGAAGTATGTCAGAGATGTACTGAAAAGTCGTATTTGAAGTAGCAGGGTGTGGAAAAGGAAAATACTCATTATACTTTTATGCAGTAGGAAGATGTGTTTGGAGAGCAGTGCACTGGAGAATTGGATTTCTTTGTTGTTGATTTGTGGATTAAAAAGTTATTACGAGGAATGTTTTTCATGTTGTGAGGAGTGTACGGTGTGTTTCGATTCAGAAAAAAAGGGCAACAAGCATAAGAATAATGTGGTTTGATTGATGATTATTTATGGGTAATATTTCTTGTGAATGTTTTACTTTGTGTGAATTATATTTTCAACTAAGGCCAGCTGCACATTAAAGGACGTTTAACTTGATTTTAAGCCTGATTTTCCTCTCCATGAGTTTGAGGGGGCGTGGCCTGCGCAGTGCTTCTCGTAAGCGATTATTGCACTTCTCATGTCTGGGGGTTCGGTGCGATTCTGTCTGTTACCACTAATTGTTGTGCCTCTAAAACATCAAATTGTACAACTTTATAACAGCCAATCATAGCAGCCAGCGGCAACTGCTACATTGTGATGGCTATTAAACTGTAGAAATAGCACAGATGACATCAACACAGAGTTTGTTCAAACTTTTTAATACCTCCAGCTCACACTTCAGAGTGAATACACTGCCCTTTTGGACAAGCAGGATTGAATCCACATCCGTGTCTTCTTTTTGATTAATTTTTGCTGTGAATAAGAGCACAAAGAAAGGAATTTCAGGCCGCTGACCTTGTATCCTCGTGTATTTGTTTTCATTTGACACGCCGTTCCATCATGTGACACTTATGTGGTCCTCCGCTAGTAGCATAGCTTTAAGAAAGAGGAAGAGTGTGGTGCTGCTGTTCTTCATGCTTTATGTCATGTTTTAAAATGTAGTTTTAAAATCCCCAAGTGTGCAGTCGTACTAAGACTTGAGTCAGTTGGTTGAAACTGTTTTTTCATGAAAAGAAGCAGGGGAGAATTTGGTTGCACTGAATCTAGCTTTCAGATCATGTAGAATAAAGTTGTCAGCAGTATAATGACTTGCTAGATTGTACAGCATACAGTTATAGGTCTTTTATTATCTATATTTTAAAATTCTTTGTCTTCTTTACTTTGCATAACTATTGTACAGAGGATACAAATGACTTTGGTAGAAATAACTTCAGTAGAAACAACTTTATTTCAATATTTTATTAACACACAATTTTCAGCTATACAAGTGAAACCTGGTTAATCTCAACATTTTTGGATAAACCTTGGCCACACTATTTCTGCTATAGCGCTACAAACATTCCGATCCTATTTTTACTTATCTGTTGCTATTTCCTCCCTCTTTGACCCTGTTTAAATTCACGTGCAGGCTAAACATGCTGTTCCACTTTCTTCAGAATGTGGGTTGAGAGCTGTAGAGGTCAGACTAACTCACACTACAGCCTATTAATATTACCGTAGCCTGTCTATACCGGTACAGAACCATGGCATAAACACTTTCTCTCGTTGCTCCTTCTGCACAGCTAGTTTGTCAGTGTACATGTGATGGGGCTGTGTGTGCTCCCCAGGTGGGCTCCAGAATAAGGACAGGAAAAGACCCCCGCTGCTTTTAGGGCCCAGACAGGAAATCAGCCGGCTCTGTCAGCTCATTACATATTCCGCCACACACGCATTTCCATGTATACTGCCCTCAATATATTTGCATCCATGAAACGATGAGCAAAGAAGGCTGTAAAAATGTTTCTAGAAGACGTGCAGAATTTACTGTTCTGTTTTATGTATAACTGTTTTGCAATATTCCCTCATTGTTAGCTTACTTGAAGTTGTAGTTGGATTGACTCAAACATGTTTGATTAATTGTCCTGCATTTGAGGCTGGGGAAAAAAAAAAGTCAGTTTTCACCTACCCCCTATCTCCGCCCTCCTATTTGTACTTACTTGTGGTTAAAAAAATGCCACATAGCCTTTTTCAACAATAAAAACATGTAAATGAAAATTTAAACAACTCTTCAGCTTAATACGGTGACATTTCACTGTAGTCGACAAATTTCAACTCTCCGTCGATTCAATGGGGAACACAATCTTTTCCCTATTTTAGGACATTACTTGGTGATTTATGTGTATTTTAATCACAACTAATTCAAGTCGAGTCATAATTGAGTTGCTACCATTAGAATTCTTGGATATTTATACAAACGTGGGTAGTTGGACCACCTTATTCATGTCTTTGCGTCTGTATTTGGTACAGTATATCTCCTAAAGTTGAAGAGTGGGTGATAAAGCAGCTCTTCTACATTAATATGAATGGATTGCTTTCCTCCAAAGTTTTATAAAAAATATATATATAATTTGGTTCATTTAAATGTGAATTTGAATTCACATGAAATATGACGTATATTTTGTTAATAATCAGTAAATATATCTTTCCAACATCCGGGCAATAAAGAAATACATTTCAAGATGGTAGTTCCAGGGTTCCAAAATCCCAGATGGAGAACTACAGACGTCTATGTTTGGTAGAGAAAGTCTCCAAAACGACAGTAAAATCTCCCATCGATGGGTGCCAGTAGAAGTGGGAGACTTTGTTGGCACATAATGCTGCTCCAGACCAGCTCAGTGCTTAGTGAATCATGACTCATTCTGATTGGAGTCTATTTGTCACATTTGCCTCTTCACAATGCTCTTCTCTGCGTGTAGTGCGATGTTCTCTAATAGATTTGTTAAATGGATGGAAGTAGGCGCTGGCTTGCCATAATGAGGCTCACTGTCTCTGTGCCATGTGCCATATGAATGTGGGGCTTTTAAGAGCGGTGGCTACAGAGCTAAAGTACTGAAGACACTCGGCTCTGCTTTTGTACCAGCTTTTTCTATATGAGCTGTTTTGCAACCAACCAACACTGCTAGTTATGAATATTTGTGGTTGTGTAAAGAAATGTGGGCAGTATAAAATACATTCAAATACATTCTTGGTGGCTATGTCTTTTGTATTAGGTTGCGTTTGTGCAACACAAAAATGCTTGGGAATGATTGAGTTTGCATGTACATGACCAAATATGGCAATCAAATTCTATTAAAAAATGCCCACAGTATCACAGTAATGTGGGCTGAAAGGCAAAAACCTGAAGTCCTTATTTCAGTTGACTGAAAACTGAATACATAGATAATAGACATATTGCTGTCCTCTTTACTTCAATTTTGCTGTTATTTTACTTTCATCTACTGTATCTTAATTTTGCAATATTAGTTTTCAGAGGTAAACAAAAGACGCAAATGCCGTTATGGAATTGCATATTTGGTTTCTTACGACATGGTGGCTAGAGCTCTCGCCTCTCAACAAGAAGGTCATGGAATTGATTCAGGCTAGGGCAGTCAATGTAATCCCTTATGCGTCGAGGAGGGGTTGATTGATAGTAGAAAACTGAAAAATATGGTCATGTAGACAATGTTTTTGAAATCGAGACGTTTCAACTGCCATTTGGTAGTCAATTTCCAATCTGAGGGCACTGACCTGAGGATCCAGAATTTATTTTTGACTATTTGAACGATTGTCTAGTCATTTCCCTGTGCTGCAAATACACTATCTGTTGTAGAATAAATGGAAGTAACTCGAGAGTTGAAAGAAGAGGCATGAAGATGGAGTTGTAACACAAGAGACATTTTTTTTCCATCAGTACAGAACCCGGGGCTGGGAGACTTGAACCCTAAGACATTGCTATTCTATGGCAGTGTTTGATTGGTACATGGAGGAGATGCTATTTTGTTATCTGTGTAGAAAATGTAAATACGTTTTCACAAATATACTGCACACTTTATTGTCTCCATAGGGAATTTCTCCTCCGTGTTCGACCTTGTCATGTTCATTACAATTGCACTGTCACCATGCCTGAGAGCATCTTTCCGGATCACTAGTTTGTTTACGTGATGTCGAAAACCACTGTCCCCACCCTGACGAGAGGAACATGCAAAGTCTATAAGGAAAGGTTCCACTCCAGTCCAAGATTCAAACTGGATCTAATTGTAAGACATGTATGCTAACCACCAACCTCCATGCAGTATTTTCCTTATGCTAAAACAGGGCTACGCAGCTTTATTTTACCGAGGGACCAGATTTTTCAGACGGCTTTGTCCTTTAATGCTTTTGAAATGAAAGGCTTTGACAACATCTGCAGAACTGAACCAGGACTAAACCAGGATAAAAGAAGGTCTAAACCAGGTGTAAACCAGGTGTAAACCAGGTCTAAATCAGGACTAAACCAGGTCTAAACCAGGACTAAACCAGGAATAAACTAGGTCTCAGCCCGGACTAAACCAGGACCTAACCAGGACTAAACCAGAACTAAACTAGGACTAAAGCAGGACTAAACCAGGACTAAACCAGGACCTAACCAGGACTAAACCAGAACTAAACTAGGACTAAACCAGAACTAAACTAGGACTAAAGCAGGACTAAACCAGGACTAAACCAGGACCTAACCAGGACTAAACCAGAACTAAACTAGGACTAAAGTAGGACTAAAAAAGAACTAAACCAGGAATAAACAGGACTAAACCAGGACAAAAACCATGTCTAAACCAGGACTAAACCAGGACTAAAGCAGGTCTGAACCAGGACTTAACCAGATCTAAACCACAACTAAACCAGGAATAAACTAGGATTAAACTAGGTCTAAACCAGGACTAAACCAGAACTAAACCAGGACCAAACCAGAACTAAAGCAGGACCAAACCAGGACTAAGCCAATAACAAGAGATATATATATTCTTGGATGATGGGTTGAGGGCCAGTTCCTATCCCTTGGAGGGCCTGATTTGGCCCCCAGGCCTTCAGTTGAATAGCACTGCACTAAAACATTACACCAATTGATAAGAAACCCAGATCAATATGATTTTTTTAAGCTTTTCCCTTATCCTTAACTTATTATTGCCCCTTTGAACTAGTTGCATAGCACTTTGACAGTGCTATGAAGACAAACCTTCCTCAAGATGTTTCCTTTTTCTTACACGTTTCATGCACAGTCCTTTTGCCAAATTACACCCCAGTCAGCCTGACAGCGCGCAAAAAGGGCCGCAGAACGTGAGAACGGTGCTACCCATGTGTATGCTGCGCGCGTGGGCGAGAGTTTTAACAAGTCGGCGAAATCCTGCAGTCAGATGAAGGCGAAACGTCGTGAACTCCCCGATGAGCGGAGTCAACCCGAGTGCGCTTTTTGGATGCCGTCTCGTAGCACAAACAGTCATTCTCCCCCGGGCTCGCGCCGCCTGACAGCGTCCCGCACGGAACAGGGCAAAGAAAATGGAGGCACTGTAATGGCACATGAAACCGATGTGATTTAGACAGTGCTCTGGTTCCATGTGAAGATCAGCCATGACAGCTTACAACTGCTTCTCTGCACACTCTGGTGGAAAGTGCGTTGTCCAAACTAATGGGAAATGACTCTGGGGCATTTGAGTGATTGAGATGTTTGTGATGGAGACCAGGCGTTCCAATTCTATTTTGTTTCTATAAAAAGAATCAGCGTATACAATGGAGTAAACTGCCGCCAGGGACAAAGGAATAAACTCAGAGGAAGAATGCATTTGTTAAGCTGGCTGCACAAATGTTGCCGTGGAGTGAAGTGATTTTAAACCTGTTTTACATACTACATACTTTTACTAACTGGGAATAGAGATGGGCAAAAATCTTGAATATTTAGTTGAAGATGTGCACTATTTGAATATTGAGTATATTGTTTATTGTAGAAAATGGTACAAAAAGAACTGATGCAAACTTTTAAAAAAATGGAAAAAGGTTCGTTTTAAACTTTCAAATATTATTTTTTACAAACATTTCACATTTGTCGATAATGTAACCAAAACTGATACATTTAAAGGCATGTTTTAACACATGATTTACATACTATTGTCTGACTATTGTTGAATACAAATCGGGACATACATTTTTGCCAATATCTCCAGTCCCTAATCATAAGTCCAGCACAATTCAGTATGATACACGATGGCCAATCTGAACCATCTATAATGTAATCATCGTTTCTTTTCTTCAATAAAATAATCCTACAGCAGTCCAGTTTTGTGATATATTTGACCTATATTGATTCAGCTGTCTTTGGTATTGACACCCAAAATAAAGTGTATTGGAATATTGATATTTCCTTAAACTGCTATTGTAAACATGATTGAGTATGTAAAGATTTGTTTTTGTTTCTTTTTTTCTTTTTTCTCACTCACAAACCATGGACATAAACAGAGCATTTGCATTTTTTGCATTGTTTTTCTATTTCTACATTATTATCAGTCACCATAATGTCAGCATGCCATTTGCACCATGCAGGGTCTGGGACAAGAAGCTATTTTTATTTGATATGACATTAATATGAATTAAATGTAATTGCATATATGCTTTACAATTAATGATGGGCGGACCAATAACAAAATATCAATATATTAATGCTTAAATTAAAAGAAAAATAGTTGCTGTTGTTTTGCTGTTGTTTTGTTTTTATCAAATTTTAATTCACACTGAAAGACAAAACTCTTAATACAAAACCAATTTGTATTGGTATTGGATCAATATTTCATTACTAGCGATAGTACCATGGTATCGGACCGAAACAAAAACCACTGATATCATCATCACAAATTTTAATAGACATTTGTTCGAGATTCATAAAGAAACAACCAGCTGTGATGAGGCAGAAGTTACCTGTAGTTTCTCTGTCATGGTGCACTGTCAGAGTGAGGAAAGCTACTATAGTGGGCGGAGCTAACTATTCAAACTGAACCACGTTTAGCACTCTCAGCACATTTAATGAATACTTGATAATTGGCTGAAGTCATGTATCTGCCCATTCTAATCTTCACGGGACATTGGCGTGTTTTTTTTATGGTTATTATTAGCATACATATTGCTTTGAATCACATGTACTAATTGCAATTGTCAGTCGGGACCAATTAAGCCGTCCTTGGTCCTTTCAACATCACTTAAACGCTTTCTTTGTTCAGCATTTCACCTTAAACCTCAAAATGCATGAATACATTGTTTGCTACACTCATTACCAAAGAATAGCGGGTTCAAAATGAGCAAAACGACAAAAATATTGACGCTATATGTCACCGAACACAAGAATAATCCAGAAATCTGAAAGCAAGAGTTAAGATTACCGAAAATCACGACACGTCCTACGCGTTTTTCTGCACCGCTGCACACTTAAAACCATTTTCAGCGTTTTATCACCCTTCTTTATGATTATGATGATGATGCAGCGGTAATAAAAATGGCTTCCCCCCAGAGCTCTTTCGGAACGGCCACATGACACGAGGCAGAGCAGTAAAGCATGTAACCGAGTGTCTGAGGATTCGATGCCACAACATGTTTACTACCGTCCGCAGCACCGCGTTCCACTGGGGTTTCTAATAATGAACGTCATCAATCACAATCTGGGGGAAATCAAATGTAGCGAGCTTGTCCTCGTGTGACTGCAGCAAAGCGTTCTGAACTGGCATTATCAAGCGTTTGTCTTTTTTAATGTGGTTTGTAGTAAGTGGGAAAGAACATTTAATGAGCCCTGATATGAAGTTGTGTTTGTTTCCAAATCAGGAGCAAGATTATTGATTGATTTTACTATGGAAGTTCTAGTGACATTCAGCGTATCTTTTTTTAGTCTTGGAGAGGGGATGCTATTCTTGGTATGTAATCAAAAAAGGGCTGTATCGCGATAATGAGTTTAGGGGTAATTATCAAATCGCAGAGATAATTTAGTGAAAAGAATGTCAACTATAAACTAAAATGTATATATATATATATATTGAAAAAAAAGTCTGAAAGTTCGTTCCAGTCTTTTCCCAAACTGTAATTCTCCTGGATGTGTTTGAAATGAGCACTTGAAACAGAATCTTACTTTTGATGGCTAGATTGCAAATCGTATCGCAAATGCAATACTTGTTAGAAAAACAGCAGCTTGAAGTTCAATGTTCAACTTGTGTTATTGTTTTTTTGTTTGGCATTAAACTTAAACTTATGTATCTTTCATTTATCAAATTATACGCTTTTTTTATGCTTTTTTTATGGACAATTCTAGGTAAAAGTATAGGTTGTGTATACATGTGCCATTACAACATTCTCGAACTCCTAAATATATTCTGTTCACGTACTAGTATTGAACTTCAGATGGAGCTCAAGAGCCACTTTTACCTATTGATTTTATCGAACTTTACCATGAAAAATCAAAAGGTAAATTCACACATGTTGAACCTGATGATTTCTTTAAGAACTCACCATATAACGACAAAAATCTGCATAAAAAAAGAGAGATTCATTTTAGCTGCCTCTGTATTAAATATAATTCACTGATGGAATATTGTGATGTCACATGAACACAACCTATTGTGCTGGAGACAGGTCAGAATTCAAGGGTGGTTTATGGTTAATATTTTCTGTAATTACTAAGATAATCCACATGAAACAAAAACTGGCACAAAGTTTAACATCTTTGTCAGCACATATAAACATAAGTTACATTATTTTTTCACAATAGCCTCAACAAGTGTTGGTTACTCAACTCGAAAAGCATGATTGTTTCATCTGAAAGGATTTTAAACCATAAGATCAATACGACAAGTTTGTGGAGACAATCCCAAACAAACAATGAGAAGGTTCAATGTTTGTGGATTTCTACTTTGGATGTTTCTTTCCAAAACAGTAAATCTCCCGCAGAGTTACACAGGCCCTTGCCCCACCGTCTGAAGTTTTTGTTTTTCTTCCTGAAGATTCATCACAAACTTCAGTCATTAACGTGTCAGGGCATCTGGTGCAAAAATATGCCAAATCACAGCGCGACAATAAGTCTGCGCATCTCCGATTTTCTCCTCTTCTCAATAAACAATCTGATGTTTTCTCTGGCCCGTGAAAGGAACAGCGCTGATTATTTACTATGCTTTGCGGCACCAAAGCAGAAGTCGGAGCAGATTTTGTCTTAGCTGCAGATGGCGCGAGGATGGAAAAGTCATTCTCGACATGTTTTTCTCTTTCGCGAACGCCGGGGGAAGCTGGGAGGCAGGAAGCAATGAACGTTTATGGTAAATGTGCTTCTGATTTAGGGAGAAATGCTACCACTAATAATACGACTGGTCTGACACAGAGATGCTGGCTGCGGTCGCAAGTGAGGAGCTTTTACCACTCGATGAACTTTAATCATGACTTGGCTCGTTTGGATTTGCTGCAGCAGAGTTATGGCAGGCTGTTGGTTTACAAAAATAGAATGCATGTTTTGAATAGTGTTGTGAGGATGCTAGAATTTCAACTTGAACTTTGATACTAAGGAATAATAATAAACGAAATACTCTTTTTAAAACGATATGCTATCATTTTTAACACAAAATAGTAGTACTTTCTATATATTGCCATCTGGTCTTATACTAGTTCTGAAAAAGCTCAATCTCATTCAAAAACTGTTCAAGAAAAGTCAAATTTTATCCTGGTGATGTGATTTTATGGGTATCGATACTTGCTCAAATTTGTACCTAGTTTTGATATTAGTAGTGTTGATTAGTATCATTTTTAAAAATTCTTTTGGCATCTTGAGTTATAAACCATGTCTATATAGCCTGGTCACTATAGACCCTTCAGGAGTTTACATTCTATCCATTCATTTTAACGGAGGAGCAAATACAAAACTGCAATTTTGTTGTTCGTTGACAGCGCAGACACGTTATATGTTCATCACATTCGCCAACGAGTCATATCTATCCATATCTAAGTTCAAAATAAAATTATTTGGCAATTGGTGAAACAAAACTAAAACTTTCTTATCAAACTGTTGTCACCCTTTATGTTTTTGGTGCATTATTGTCCAATCACTCAGATTTAAGATTATTATCATGCATGCTAATTTTGGTGCTAATGGCGGACAATCTAAGACACTTCTGCACGTGGTAATATTTTCTAACGAGGCTCTGGTGTTGCTTGCGTGTGATCCGCTTGTTGTCAGTCGCCAAAACGGCCCTGGCTTTTCATAGTTTGCGATGTTTGGAGGCAAACGCTAACTTTGAAAATGCATTAATGCTAACTCCTGGAATGGTACTGACTAATGGAACGCAGCATTAACAAACACTGGAAGATACTATTTATTTATTTAATATGTGACATTCATTCATTAATATAAATGCAAAAGATTCTCAAATGTTCATTTTTATGCAAATTGTTGTACAATGAAGTAAATGTACATCCGTGGTGGAAGAAGTTATTTTTTTATGTGTTATGTGTTATGTAAGTAAAAGTAGAGTTACATGAGAAAATATAAATAAATAAATGCTCAAGTAAGAGTAACACATACAAAAATCTACTTCAGTAAACTTGTAAAGAACTTGTTAAAAATGTACTTCAGGAGTAAAAAGTTTAAGTATTTCACACAGATTTTGACAACAGTTAAAGCAAGAATTGTGTTTTTTTTTGGTTACCAATAGCAATTTAAATGTATTTTCAAAAATGTATTGTGGATTTTCGTTTTGTTTGCTGAAATACAGCACTTGATTGTCACCGTGAACAATATTTATTTTCTACTTTTAAATCCAGTTAATAAAATATATAAACCATTGATACCTGCTCTCAAATGTAGTGAAGTAAAAGTAAAAAGTATCCACTGCAATTATTAAGTAAAGTAAAAATGATATTTAAGTTCAGTACTTTTATTTTTGTACTTGCCGTTCACTTGCCTTCGAGGTTAGAGTTTTATTAAATGTATGTGTTGTTTAAAACTATCACAAGGGACAGAGTGGCTTGGTTTGAGGCAGTATGCAGGATGCAGGAAGAGACACTCAACTGTGGAAAACTCAGGCATAAAAACGAACAAGGTAATTCTGGAGTCGCTGTGTAGCATCGAGTCAGTGGCTTTGCTTTTTAGATGAACTAGTTGGACTAAAAGAGTATTGTGCCATGAAGACGGTTACATAAGCCAGAAATGCTTGATATGCATGACATGTCTGAGGAGGTTCAGATAGTGTGCTCGACTTTGTGCAGTCCTTTCTAACGGGCCCCAGGCAGCAACTCTGAGGATAGACGTCTACAGACCAAGATCATTACTGAATTAATAGTCTGCAGGATCGCACTTATAACTTTGACTATACTACACGGTAATCCAAAAATCAAAGTAAAGCCTATTCCTAATGAACCATATTGTAAACATCATGAGCTGCAAGAAGATTAAGTTGAATCTTACGTGTTAATTATTCAATATTCTGCAGCTTTGATATAGTACCAAAAAATAACACAAAGTTTCCTGTCGGTGCAAAGAAAAGATGCACACAATAAATACTGAGCCGACAAAATATTGTTCCCGCTTTCATGCATTGATCTATAAGTTGATATAATAATTATTTTGACAGGCTTGGTTGCCAGATAAGGTGGGCAATGAAAAACAGTTAAGTCAAGTGGGAGTTTGTAAAGAAAAGTTGTTTAGAAGTTGAAAATTATGGAAAGTGGAGCTGAGTTCTGAAAAGGAATACCTAAAACGGACTTCCATTTCATTAATACACAAAACCTCCGTCCAAAATGCAGTTAACGCACAAGAAACACAATTGACATTTCTTGTTAACTACATGAGCTTTGCCACTTGTTTACATGTAGAAGTAATTCCATAACTAGGTAAGAGTTATGGACTAACTTCTACATGTGTCATATCTGCAGCCCATGTCCAACTAGGAAGAAAATGATAAATTAATCATTGTTTTATTGAAATGTGTTGTTTAATCGGTCATATGCACTTCAAGTCTGTGTGGTTACCTGTTTAGGTCGATGAATGGCAGATTATTACTGGCACTAAACGCCGTCTAACGTGCAACAATCAATGTGCAGTGCGTACGAACATGCATGCAACTATAAGCCAGAGTTTTCCTTACTCAGCTCACAGCATGGAAACCCCACTATAAGGAGGACCACCTGCGTGTTCCTCGTGCCCACACACAGAGCCATGCATGTAACATGGGCCGTAACATGCACAACGCTCCAGGCATGTGTGTAAACATGGGGACATTATTCAGGCCATGCCAAGCCACGGAGCTCTCGCACGCATCATTCAGCCTGGTGAAGGGGCACGCCATTCAAACAGGGATGTCTGAAATTACCTCAATGAGAATGCAATAGGTTCTATTATCGTCAATGAATGGCACAAGTAAAGGTTTGTTTCATGTCACAACATTCCAAGATGCCGCTAGTTTCAAACTGAGGTGGAATTCAGATTCTGTGGTTGAGTTTTCTGTTTTGGCATGTTTTTTAGTGACATTTCTGTAATTACTTGGCGACAAAAAAGGGAATTTAAATGTCAAGGTCTTCTTTGTCCTCACAAATCACAAAGCTGAGGTTATTTTTCACAATAGATTCAAAAAGACATCTAATCACATAGACGTGTTTGTTGACAGTTGATAGTGTCAGATAAATCATGTTTAACTAATTCTTATTGGGATATACTGTACACAGGTCAAGTTACAGATAAAGACTATTCATTTAATCTTCTTTAGTAGAATAGTTTGCTGTTTCATCTATATTGGACAATAGCGAACATGTTTCGACTGTAACTTCTGTCTTCATCAAACACGTCTCACAATGATTGGTGTGAAGAACTGTTGCTCTTTGGTGGGGTCAACCTGACGGACCTGTCAGGTCTATCTGGATGGCCATGCCCCCGCTTGCCTCTGGTTGTTGGAAGTGCGTTCCAAATGCGGGAAAGTTGGAAATCTCCTTTGTTTCGATTCAATGTACATGTGCCCTGTTTCCTGATCTCTTTTTCTTCTTTGATCCAGTGTTTGTATTTATTGGACACTTGGTTAATTATCCGTGTATTGCTCCAGTTATGGTGGTTATTGCTTTTGCGGTTTTCTAATATTGCCGATTATTAGTTGTCTTGTTGCGCCCTGCAGGGTCTGCTGACAAAGACAGAAGTTAGGGTCAAGTTACTGTCAAGGTAGGACACTTTATAATAATGGACAACACCTAGATGTCTGATGTTTAATCTTCTGACTCAATTGTCCTTCAATGTGACCCACAACTGAGGTTACTTAACCCCCTTCATGTGAAAGCATTACCAGGCTCGGTAATCAATGCTAATACACTGTGTTGGATATTCAAGCCTCCGGCCCTGTATGAATTTATTATAAATTCTGTCTCCTGCCTTTTCATTTATATTCTATGATATGGACTGCTTGTAAAACTTCAAAAACTACAACAGAAATGACTTAGGACTAATTGTGTGGACACACTATATTAAAAAAAAGATAAGGGGTAACATGGCGGCACGGTGACAAAGTGGCTAGCACTCACACCTCACAACAAGAAGGTTGCAGGATCGATTCCTGGTTGAGACCAGGCCTTTCTGTGTGGAGTTTGCTTGTTTCTCCCCGTGTCTGGGTGGGTTTCCTCTGGGTGCTCCAATTTACCCCATCAACCCAAAACATGTACCATAGGTACCAGCTACTGTAGTCCTGACCCAGCCTCGCTCAAACATCTGGAGATGGGTCCCCAGGCACTGCACAGCAGCGACCACTGCTCCTGACGAGATGCCAGTGGCATTGAAGGATGGGTCAAATGTAGAGGACAAATTTCCCTACAGGGACAATAAAGTGTACCTTAACCTTAACCATAACTATTCTGGATTTTCTGTTTGATTATTAATTTCAAAAACTGTGAAATAACCCTGTTTTTTTTTTTTCGGCCCAGGCTTTTCATCTAAAACTATGACGACCAAATTCTAAAATGTTGTGAACGGAGCCTATTAGTACAAACTGCTCTGTCCTGAGAGATTAATGCCCCTGACATGACAGTGCTGTCCCCTCAGCCTATCGCACACAGAGGAACCACTTTTATGACCAGGGTTGCCAGGCGACAGTCAGAGAAAGCCCGTATGAGAAAGCGAGAGGGAAGTGGCAGCAGAGAAAAAAATAGCCATGTTGTTGCCAAGAGGAGAGCAGAAATGGGAGCGAGCTGGTGCTTAATTGCGTTTCACAGATAGGATGCCATTCATAGTGGAGCGGAGATGCAATGATGGTCTGATATATGCAGTTCAGCAGTCCAAACATTTCAACGGGGCTAAACATAACTGTCCTCAGCAGGATTAGGCCTACAGTGACCTTCAGTCAACTCAACACTGATATCCTATGATATCAGAGGAATTATGAGCTGTCAAAACATGCAATTTCTTTTCCCAACGCTATGATTATTTAAATGCAGAATTTGGGGAGGATTCCATTATGTTAAGAAGTGGCACGCCTTCTCCACTTTCTTGATTTACTGCAACTTTATGTTAGTCAGTAAGCCAGTAAGTAAATAAGTTAGTTAGTTAGTTCCAATTTCTTTGGATTTATGGATTTAGGGTACCACTTTATGTTTGATTTCCTTTGGTTCAATATGACTGGTTGTTATATTAATCAAAATAGATATTATTTTAAAAAGAAGCAATACATATTGCAGTAGAAAAGGTTTCAATGAAGGCACTCACATTTGGGTTTACAATCGGTCGCAGGGAGAGGGGATTGTTTGAAAGAGGGGAGAATGAAGCATTTTCGTTAAAAAAATAACAAAACAAAAAAAGTATCATTCCTGGAACAGAAATACCTTCTACCTTCTGTGTACAACAGAATGCTCAAACCAGACAGTTGAATGCCAATCAGGTACATAAAGTTGTGAAGGGAGAAAGAGTCAGGCAAGGACAATAGGTTATAACAATTGGATACTAGCAGGGAAAGACCTTTGAGGGAGAGGCCATGACAGCTTAATAGATCATAACGATCCATAACGAGGCTAGCAAGTAAACAAAGTCAAAGGCGTTTCAGATTAAAACTCCTCCCTTCTAATAGGGCAGAACAAATCGATCTAGGACAGTGTAAATTCTAGCTCTCAGATCAGCGTCTTAAGATTCAGTCTAAACATTTCCATTCCAAAAACTGTGTCCAGATGATTCATCCTTGAAACCTTTCCTAACACTTCTGGACGAGAGAGGGTTTACACTGACTGTTTACTCGAAACTTTGTAGTGTTTAAAGGAACCTGACCTGCGGTAAATTCCCAGATACTGCTTAATGTTGTTTGTCTGCCATGGTTCAACATAAGTCTGAGACAGTTCGTTCTGAAATATATTCTTTATTCATGATTAAAATTTGGAAACAGGGCCTTTAAAGGAGATGTCATGGGCTCTAAAATCAATGATTTATTGCAATTATAAATGTGAATAAATATTAATCTTTCCATTTCGGAAAAGTACATAGTGTTATATTATTGCAATCTTTCTCTGCTCTCCATCTAAGCGGCCTGTTGTTATGATGGGGCCCTATCTACAAAAACAACATTATTGTCTTTCATGAAGCCAGTGCCCCCCCTCTCTCTCCCTCTTCTTCCTCTATGGCCCCATCACTCTTCCCAGTCTTCTACCCCTCCATCTCTCCATCCTTCTGTGCAGTCTGTGTGTCATTGGCAGCTCTCTAAGGACATTTCCTCCCGTCACAGAGCGCTCATTGTCCCCAGGGGTCAGCTGCACAGCACATGCACTGTTGCACGGCACTCTTTGGTTTAGCATGGGAAGCTAGCCGGGCCCAGAGCTCCCATAGGCCAAGTGCTGTTTAACGAGAGGAGAGAGGGAGGGGGCGATGGAGAGGACGGCGGTGGCATGGCAGAGTGTGTGAGAATGTGTACGCACTCCAGCAGTCTGTTTGTTTGGCTCTATGCTCAAGCTCACAGTTTTGAAGATGTCCCATTGTAAACGTCCTTGGTCAGATGATGTCTTGTGAATGCGATAGTACTTTTGGGGGTAATGTCAATAAAGTAAAGTATGCATAAAAGTTGTACAAGGCTGGATCAGACATGAGCTGCTGTTAAACTTGAAAGCAACCGGTGGGAATCTACGGGGCAACTTGCAAACTTCCCGTAGAAAGGCCTCACTCAGGTCTAGGATTCAAACCAATGCAGGACCCTCTTGCTGTGAGTCAAGCCTCTGTACTGTTTGGCGTCATTGTGTTTATTAAGTGGGTCTGAAGTCTGAGTGGAGCTTCACTTTGTAAGCTGTGCCATTGTCCTGCTCGCTATACATTATTTCTGATGCCAAATACAAAATCATGTGAAATGTTGGAATGAATTTATCAGTTCACGGCAGCTTCTGGGTTAAGTTGGTTAAAGTAAGGATTAGGGGTCAAAAAATTAATATTAAAGGTCCCATATTCTGCTATTTTGCCCTTTACACAGTCTATTCTAAGGGCTTTGTTGATACATTTTTGCGTTGTGCAATATCCATAACATAACAGTCTCCAAAAAACACCCATTTCTTGGACTGGCCCCCCTCCTTGCAAAAGCAAACGGCTTACTCTGAGATCTGACCCCCCCGAATAGAGAGCAGGCTGCCTCCCCCGCCCAACTCGCGCGCCTCCCCCGCCCAACTCGTACCGAAGCCTAGAGCGGAGATAGTGCGCAAGCGCCGTGTGCTCCGGTAAACAGCGATACACAAACACATGAATAAACCTTTTATCCGTCCTGACGGTGCGTCGTGCTGAGTCCTACGTCCTGGATCTGACCTGGAGTTTGACGTGCTCCAGTACCTCGACGACGCACGTTGCCGTTTGGTAAATAACAAGCTAACTCTTCGATCTGTCGTATCCATTGTGTAATTACTGTGTAGCATTAGCATTAGCTGTGTTTATTCTGCGGCTGCACGCTTCCTGGAGGCGTGGCTTAAACACCGCGTCATCCTTGTGAGGAGCCCCCATCTGCCTTCTTAGCCGAGGGGGACGGAAAAGACAGTTCTCTAGCGAAAACATGCGGGAATCAATCAAAAAACCACTTTGGGCACAACATACGAGGCCCAAATAGCACTGTAGGAAGGTTAAAACCTCTGAAAAGTCGATTTTGCATGTTATGGGACCTTTAACCCCCAACTAGGGTTGTCAATTGTAACAAACAGTTCTAAATAAACAATGTGACCGTTCCTGAACAGTTTTAGAATGACCTTGAGCTTTACCAGAACTAGTACAAGAGCACGTGGTAACAGAAATAAAGTACTGTTATTTTTTTATGATTGAAAATTATATGAAATGTTGATTGATTGTCATTGTGGTATAGAAATCAGTATCGAGCCTGTTTAACCCTAACCAGACATTGGTCCTTTTTGCTGGCTATTTTACGGAATTATTTTCTGTCTCTAAATGTTTGATTTTAAACATATTTAGTGCATTTGTAGTACAATTTTGGTGTTTTGTGTTAGGATAAGGTGTGGATTCTCAGAGTGAGCAAAAGTAAGTTTATCTTTGCATCAGCGGTCATCAGCCGGACATGATGCTATCCGCCACTGCCTCAGCTCAAGGCACTTAGACTGTACACATATACTGTATACACTGTATATTTCTCTTATGACTTCTTTCCAGCTAATCTACAGATCAGTTTGGGAGCATGAAGGGCACTCACAATTTCTTCTTTCTCTGAGGATCTTATTGAAAGCAGCCTTGAACAAGACGCTGAATACCACCTTACTTCCAGTATTTTCATTTGAGTGATTAGCTGAGGCTTTATGTCATTAAAAAATGTATTGTCACTGTCCCATTGTTCATAAATATTGGACTGAGATTATCAAAACACCACAGACTGTTTTTAGCATTCCTCAATTTCAAAATTTCTGCCATGGACACAGTAAATGGTAGGGATGCACGTTTTCATTTTTTTTTCTTTAACCGATTGTTGGAGCCCTTTGTGGTCAATAATCTGTTAACCGGTTGCACTTTTGTGTTGTAGTTTTTTTTTTTTTTTTGTACTGTACGAATCAGGATGCGTGCGTGCATGTGTCAGTGCATTTCGAGAGCAAACGCAGAGCAGCGCGACAGCAACAGGTCTTTAAATAGAGCACATCACGACTGAATGCCAGATCCAATAAACGCTAGTTTGATGCGCTGTTGCAGAAATTATGAATAGAGCACTCTTTTTTTGAGAGTCACGTAATAAAGTCGCTAATGTTAGCCGTTTACCTTTAGCTTGTGCAGGTAAAAGATCGATAGTTTTCCATCGGAGGCAAAAAGCTGTCTATTTTCTCACCAACGTGAAATCCAGTAAAATAAATGTCAGATTAATATTAATTCATAAATACTGCAGTGTCTCAGGTTTGCTTCATCTTTATGAGATAAACCCACTATTCTGGAGTTTTTTCACTCAGAGGTTAACATTTGCTTGGGTTGCCCTCTCGGGCGCCCTACATACAATTATGTATTACAACATAGTAAACCGTAGAAAATGAAACCGGGCAAGAGGTCTTCACTCAGTTAATCATTTAGTTATGGTTAATCGGCTAGTCCGTTAACAATGAACACCAATCGTAAATGGATACCTTTAGAGCATACTTTTGACAGCAGGAAAGAAAACCATTATGAAAAAATGGAAGACACAAACTGACATTCAAAAAATGGAGACAATTACATTTGGACTAAATTTGTACAATTTTGCATCAGTTGGGATGACAATGCCAAACTGCATGTTTTGGACTATGTATAATTGTTTGTAGTATACTCTCTCCGTGTGTCTTGTTCCTTTTATGTTGTTGAAAAAAAGAAAAGAAAAATGTTTTATTTATATCTTTTATTAAATTATTTAAATCTGACTTACATGATTCATTTTTGAAGCAAGATGTGGTGTGCCTTTTGCAATTGGAAGAATGCAAAGAATAACATCCAACATGCAATATTTATTTTTTGTAAACACATTTTTTTCCAAATATTAACGGCACATGTTATTTTATTTAATGCTATTTGAAGAGATACAATAAGCCTTATGTATAATCCACTACGTCTTCTGCACATCTGATAATAAAGTCTGGTCTGGGTGTATCCAGTGTAACCCTATAGCCCAGCTCCTCCTGTCTGTGCACTGTCTCTGCATTAAACCTGATTTGATTTCACCCCCAGCCCTCGCCCAGTCTGCTCTCACTCTCTCACTGCAGGGTAACTATGGCAACTGCAGATGACACAGTGTTTTTTTTTTTTTTTTTTTTTGTCTCTTTTCTTTGTTTATGCTTTTAAATGTCAGAACTAACTGTGCAGACTGGAAGGTCATTTTGGGCTTAGTCAGTGCATTTACAGTTTATAAAACCTTGTAAGTGGACTCGATTTGGCGTTGTGTAAAACATTATGTACAAGGCTGCCAGTTCTCTGACGCTGTTGGTAAGTTGGGATGTCGGAAGAAAAGTTTTTTTTTTAATTTAAGTTAATTATGAAGTTGTGTTCATTGTATAGTGATGTTTAAAGGTGTGATTCTGGTGGAGCTTGCCCTTTTTTGTAAGTAAGTGGTTTGTTGTTTACTATATCTTATTTTATGTTCTAGGCTCACATTTTCTTTTCAGTACAACAATATGATATAATAATATAATAAACGCAAAAGTAGCTATAGCCATAAAAAATATTAAAGATTATATAAAAAGCTGAGATTAACACATACAGTATATTGTTTTTTTTTTTGTTTTTTAGTATAAGTATAGAAAAGCTACACTTAATTTGTTTGAAGTATCATGCGTGAAATCTGCAAAAGACGAGACAGAATCTTGCACTTGTTTAGTTTATGTATTAATTGCAAAAAAGCTAACTCATTTAAGACGAGAAAGCTCCTGTAAAGCCAACAATTTAATGTAGGGCTTCATAATATAACACAATCAAATTGAAATTGCAATTTGAGTTGGTACAATTATGAAATTGCAAAGACTACAATTATTTAGATAATGGATTGTCCACTGTAAACAACAATATATCGTGGCATTTTGTTGGGCCTCTAAAAACATGTTCTGAAATGCATGGGATTCTTGCATTAGTTTAGAGAAGTTCATAATTCTGTCTTCTCTCGAGTGTTGATGGATGCATTTAAAATGAGAACTTTAACAGATTTCTACTTTTTAGAGTGGAGTACACTGAGCACATTTTAGTATAGACTTGGTTTGGTCCTGCTCTTGTCCTTGTTAAGTCCTGATCTAGTCTAGGTATAGTTTCCGGTTTAGTCTTGTTTAAGTGTGTTAGCGTGGGCAATATTGACATAAATTAGTATCATGGTTTACTTATTTTTGTATCTGGATAACAATATTCAGACATTATTTTGACAATGAATCAGAAATTTGCTAAAATGTTCCTATAATTGTCACATAAAACATGAAAGAACCATAAAATGAACCACAAAAGTGCATAAATATCACTTTACACCCTAGTGTGGAAGATTATACAGCACTTTTCTGTCTCTTTTTGAGGCGGCATACTCAATATTCAAATTTTTCGTATCTCCAAAACCTCGACATTGATAATCTTTCAAAAATCGCACAGCTCTAATTTAATGTATGGTGACATGGTGGTCTTGCTTGACCAAATGTTCTTGCCATCTTCTAATTTAGCCTGAATCGGGTTGACTAATAGTTTATCTGCAGGGGGCACATATGCCTAAACTACATAACCCACAAGTCTATATTTAGACCACTGCAGTGTATGACTCAGCACGGCCCATCCTGATCTTCACCACAATTGCAATGCCCTATTTAAATTAAGACATGCTTTCATGATCAGATTAGACATATCAAAAGCTTATTTACTCACATCCGTGCTTTATTACACCCAGTTTTCATAAGCATGATTACTCACATTTGCAATAATTGTCTGCGTGTATGTCCCTTTGCTGTGCTGACACGTACTGATTACCTTCTTTTACCTCCGAGCCCTTTGCGTGCGTCGAAGCAGCCCCCGCGATACGCCATCTGTGGAGCGCTAGCAGCTATTGTGCGTCGCTAACGTGCAACTGAAGGGCGTGAGAAAGCATATTTGCACACGCACGGGGCCGTATTGCAGCAGACGTGCCGTAGTGGGTAGGTTCGGAGTATGTGTATGTTCAGCGGCGCGGTGTGTAATTGGTGAAATGGACTGTGGATGAGCAGGGCATTACAAGTACCTTCCTATGCAGGCCTGGTGATCACGTATGTTAGTCATGTTTGCAAACCCCGGAATGTCATTTGAATGCATAGTAGCGTGTGCACAAGGTTATGGTAAGTGCAGCGGCTCAGGGCGATGCCAGGGAAAAGGCGCTGTCTAATTGCTCATGTATGATATATGCTGTGTCTTCCTCACTGTGTGCTATAATATGAAGCGGTCGATCCATAGCAATAATATTATCTGGATCCATTTAGACTGAGACAAACTTTATTGGTCTACAAGAAAAGTCAAAATAAAGAGAAAAAAAAGTAGCAAACCAGAAACAAAAATATCACAAAAAACACAAATGACTGTCAGTAAGAGATTATTTCTTTTGTATTGATAACAAGGTAACTGTAGAGACGAGAGCGGAAGGACAAGCGGTAGACAATGCAATAATCAATACGTGAATAATCAATGTCTTGGGTAATTAGAGAACATAGATGGATCAGTTTAATTTAATAGTATTCATTTTAATTCCCGGTGAATGACAAATCATTGCAGATATAAAGTTAATGTGTGGACATATTAAAAATGCATTGATTGATATGAAAAACGTCACATGACAGCATGCACGATGGTTCACGCGATCACTCAAAAACCAAAGTTTGTCTCAGCGAATAATACTAATAGTACCTGTACCGGAGATTAGCGCAACATGATAGCCATGTTTTTATGTTTGTAAAAATCACTAAATAAAGGAGAAATAAGGATATGTTAGAGCTCTTCTGCTGCATGTTCGGGTGTCCTTGTTTGTACATCTTTAATACAGATTGATCATAGGCGCAGCAAGAGGAGAGCTCACTCTGCAAAGATCCCAAAATATCAGTAAATATAAATATCATTTGATATAAATGGCAGCTCATCTTTGGTCGTACAACGGTTTCATGTTTAATCTTTGTCCCTGTCTCACTCTGATACCTACAAAGCAAAATTTTAAGCCATGACTCAACATTTTCTCCTCAATCAGAAATCTTTTGTTGCAAAGGGCCAAAATTGTACAGTGGACGACTGGTTTTAGGCAAAATCATTATCAATAGTAGAGCAGCGAGATTGTTAAGAGAACCAGAGAGAATTCAATATTACAGACAATCAGCAAATGTGTTTCCACCGTTCAAATTCATTGCATTAAAAAGAGGAGTGTATAAACCTTTATGCAAATGAAGGGTTGTAAATGAAATATTTAACATTTCCACCTCAGTTACTTGTGCAATACTTAAAAAAATCGCCTCACTGCAAGAATGTTCCAGGTTTGATTCCCCCACATATGGAGCTTATTTTGTGCATATTATTTCGCTTCTGGATTGATGTCCCTTCAGGTACTTTGGTTTCCCCCACCAGCTAAATTTTGGCTAATTCTCCATCTTGATACCCCTGACCAAGAGTGTATCTCAAGATCTGGAGATGGGGACTCGATTGCCCGGTAGCACGAACAATAATCATCTGACCTCCACCACAGCACACAAGAGACAAAAGTCAGATAAACCTTGGTGGAAATAAAAGTGGTTTTGCAGGAACTCAGCGCAGTTCATGTGTCTTGCCCCTGGAGTTTAAATCCTGCTGACAACGCCATAAACATCCACATTTTGCATTCAAATGGGACCTTCATGAAGAAAAAAAAAAGAGCATTTTTGGTGTCAGATGACTTTGAGGATATTAGATTTGAAGGTCTAGAAGAGGCAGCAGTTATCAGATTAGCGAAGGTTGCACGACAGCGACGTTCTCTTTAAAATCTGACAACAAATGAATACATGAAAAGTCGTTTACATTGACGAGAAGAATCATGTGAGATCAATATCAGGTTACCAAGGTGCGCAAATGTATTTTCAATTGATTTAGCTTATTATTGATTGCGTTTGTAGTGTCCGGTTTCTGGATTCCTGGAAGGGGAGTGCGCAGAGGTGATGTACATAGTGATAATACTGCGATGGGGCCAGTGAATGATGAAGGACGCAGTGTTTTTGGATGCATTAGTGAGGTCATAAACTAATACGGCGCTCATCGTGCTCACATTGGCTTTCAAGGACACAGAATTTGGCTGCAGTGGTCTTTAGGATGTACTCGATTGAACCCGTGTGGTTGTATTCTATGGTTTTAACGGTAGATATAAAATAAACTCAATTTTAAATGCATTTTATGGCACTTGCAGCAACTTTGGCACAGATAAAGTTCAATCATATCCACCAAAAAAATGCAGTTGAGCTGAGATTAAACCATCTAAAACAGGGGCGTCCAAACTTTTTCCATCGAGGGCCACATATTGAAATATAGACCAAATGGAGGGCCACAAATCAATCGCGAAACGTTAAAAAAAGCTGCATTTATCATATGTTTTAAGCACCACCACATCTACATTCAGTCTCATTGCCTTAATATCAGGTCTGTGTTGCACCAAAATGTTAGTTATTTAGGTTGGAATTGTAGAAAATATGAAATGTGCTGTAAAAAGTACTTATCAGGACAATGTGGGCCAGTTCACCAGGAAGCCTAAGGGCCAAGAAAAATTGGTCTGAGGGCCACATTTGGCCCCCAGGCCTGAGTTTGGACATGCCTGATCTAAAAAGTAAAAGATAGGGTTCAAAACATACATTTCCATGGTTTAACTTCCATGTTAATTGGCTTTTTGAGTATTATAAAGTAATTTATTAAATTCTCGTTATTCTGCTGCCCAATGGAATGGTTACGAGCCAAAAGTTTTGAGTTTTGAGATCATAAAAGCGCAAAAGTCTCGTTTTGACATTGATTATGGCATTAAAAATTTCTAAATTTGGCATTTTTTGAAACCTGCATAAACCTTGCATCTCTTTTTCAAGGCCACTGTCAAAGTATACTACTGATGTGTGAAGGGTTTGTGAGAGCTAGGAACAACTTCAATTTAAACTTCCTCCTTTGACAGTTTGAATAAGGCAAGGTTTCTTTGATCTTTAACACTGAACTATTAAATTTATCACAAGACAATATGCACAATGTTTGTCTATATACTCTTGCATTCCCCTGGTGACCTTTATCAGTATATACTTACTCCCTGATGTCGAACCTGGAAAGCCTTGTTTCTCTCTCTCCTGAACTGTGTGTATTTTTAGCCCAAGAAACTGGCTTTGACCCCGTTCCCCTTTTTGGAGCAGGCATGTCCTGTCTGTAGGCACACCATCCAGCCCTGGTTTGGCCTTCTGGGACACAGCAACTATGTATGTGTGTGTGTGTGTGTGTGTGTGTGTGTGTGTGTGTGTGTGCGCAAGTGTGTGTGTGTGTGTGTGTGTGAGGGAGGGAGAGAGAGGGATTTAAAGCTTCTGTAATCAAAGCCAGAGAATGTGCATGCTTTCCCAGGGCCAGCTGACTGCACTCGAAACCATTACGGCAGGCTGCTCTCCTCTGTTCTCTTGGTTCCTGCTCCTGATGGCTGTGGTGGTTGTGAATGTGGTCTGAGTGGTGCTTGTGTAGTATGTGAGACGAGGAGGAGGAGGAGGGCTATTCCGGCGCTGCATGGACTTCCTCCGTGTTATTCTCACAGTTTGATGAGGTCATGTGCCAGCCGCGCTCTGATCCTAGAGTGTTGGGGCTGTAAGGTTGGCAGAAGTACTAAAAATCACAAGAGTTGAAACTAAAACTAGATACTAATTTGAGCAAGTGTTGAAAAAAAAAATCATATACACACATGTACACATTACACATCTTTTCTGAACAGCTTATTGGGTGTAGACCACAGGGTTCTATTCCAGAGAAAGATTCAATTCCTTAGAATCCAGCCTATTCCTTAGTATTGAAATTGACTTTGAAATGTTTGTATCATGACACTAGTTGGGGCTGCCTGAGAAGGAAAGCATACAAGTCAATAATATTTTCAACACAAAATAATTAGATTCTCCAGTAGTGCACCATTCGAAAACTAATCAAGAAAGGTTCTGTCTGTCCTATTCATGTAATTTTTTTCAGCGTCTATAATTTTTCAAATGAGTTGTTTGTTTTTTTGTTTTTTTATGGCAAAGTAGGTTGCTTTTTACTTTGACATTTCGGTGAGTATCTGTCACCTTTGTCAGAAGTGTCATCCGACCGCTAACGTTGTCTTTTTTAAGATGCTCACCGAAACATGTCAAGTTAAAAACAACCTACTTTGTCTTAAAAAAACAACAAAAGTAAATAAAAAGAAGACATTATGCATTTCATTACTAGAGTAGCATTGATGAGTTTAGTCAGTGGATGTATGTATGGCTATTCATGATTTTCTTGAAAAATGATGGTAGTTGCAGTATAGTAATTAGCATTACTTGTACTTTGTAGCAAATGCAGTGCTGTACATAGTATTGACCTTATTCTGCCCCGCCCACTTTTGCCGTTTTTTACACTTCCGTCTGTAAACGCACTTCCGTTTGACGAGAACTCTGTTAAAGCTAATGACGAGCAAGGGAAAAGTTTCGCCCCTAAAATGTTACATAAAGTAGATTGATTTGTGTACAATGTTTAATGAACACGAGCAACAACAAGTCACAACGCACCGATTTCCTGGTCAGTCTGAAAACGGCTTTTTAGTCCATGTAGAACTTATTTTCTGTTGAGCTCGTCTGCTCCGTGTAAACGAATACAACTGAAACAAGACCGCGGCGCGTACGGCAAATTCCGGAATAAGGTCAGTAGAGAATAATTCCACATTGAGAAAAGTATCATTTATCATATATTTATCGGGTATTCGGGAAGTACTCTTTCTGCTTCATGGCTGTTCAAAGTGGACTTATTCTAAAGAGTAACAAACCAATGTTGTATTCTAATTTCTGCAGCACAATTACACTTTGATATTTGTTTTGCTCACAAGCCCAGCAATAGAAGTTAAATTTGGCATTGCCTCTGATATAAATTCTAACGCGCTGACCTCTCTTTCAAGAATAGAAGAAAAGAATGCGTGTGAAGTCAGACCATGGTAAATAGCCTCCGTCATGCCGTGTTGTGGTCGCGGCTCTGTTACGGCCGTGCTGGAGGCTGTCAGGGCCGTTTGGATGGCTATTCCCCTGACACAAAGCAAACCTCCGGTGTGTCCAGCAGAGCGGTGTCGGGGGAGATCAGAAGTGAGACATGAGGCTGGCAGACCTGAACATGGCACACGCACAAACAGTAACAGCCTCCACCTGCAGCCGCACAAAGAGAGCCAGGAGAGGGCTGATGCGGGCAAACGTTTGACTGGCCAAGTGTGGTGGGGGTAGTAACAACACAACTTACGAGAAGTGGAGGTAAAATAACAAGTGCTGTAGAGTACATTTGAGAACAGGTATATTTTCAACTTCTCTACATTTTTAATTTGACTAAAAGGTAGTTGTCTTTACTGTTTGAGATGGCAGAGGAGTTAATAATGGCACTTTCATTGTTTGAGTTGACGTCCCAACTTTGAACAAACCAAAATATGCAAATAAAAACTACAAAAAATAGGAAATAAATTCAATTGAGAAAAAAAATCTGCACTTTTAGAAAAAATCTAGATCACTACTTTTAACGCTTTCGTTCTCAAAATCTCTCTTACTGTCTTTACTTTTTACTCAAAAACTACTCTTCAATCACAATTCAAGTTTTTTTTCATGCTCCTGTATCTGTACTTTTACTTCACTAACAAATTTGAGTACTTCTTAAATCATTGAAAACAGTATATAAGTTAAGATGCAAGATATATCGCAATCAAATCTAAAACGCAATGTGGAATGGTCGCAATTAGCACATGTTGTAGCATGTTGTAGCCAATGTTGCTATTAAGTCTTTTGCAAACAGTTTTGTCCTATTTTGTCAAAAAGCTGCTAACCCTATTGTTTAGACCTCAGAACACGTTCTTAAATGCATTTAATATTTGTATTTGTCTTGTATTTGTCTTTCTTAAACGTTAATACGCCTGGATGTTTAAAATGTGCACTTTCAACAGAATTCGAATCTAATCGCAAAGTGTGTCCGAAAAAATTTAATTAAATATTATGGCAAATTGTTCAGCCCTAAAACAAGTTGAGTCTTTTATAGCTATCTGCTTTTATGGATAAATGAAACAAAACAGTATTACAGTTTCAGTATCTCTATGAATCTCTCTATTCATGAAATGTTGAATTGAAGATTGTTGTACTTTTTTGTTGATGCTGGCACCACAGATACTTAAACTATGGCTTTTGCCGATTTTTAACAAGAACCTTATTTGTAACTTTTAACTGTGAAATTAACATTGTTTTTGTAACCAGCTGGCGGTCTTCCTATTCTCAAATCAGCCACCTCATTCTTATTACATGAATCACCACTGCATACATGTGCTCTTTATCAGCCACTAATAGGACTTTAAGTAGTGACAAGCATAACAGATGTACAGCTGCAAGGAAATATTCAACTTTGGATTGAAATTCGTGAATTCACCTAAATGTCTGGATGTCTGTTTAAAACAAGATTGTCAGTATCTCCTGGTAAAATATATTCATAAGCATTGATTTTTTTAAATAACAGCAGTTGTTATTTGTTCTTATACTTATTTTACAATCATGAGTTAAATTGCACAAATTAAGGCCCTGATTACATGACTACTATGGTCAGGAAAACATGCCATTCACGCATAAGTAAGTAATTGTGCTTGATTTTCTTGTGTAGATATACATGTATGAGCCTTAAAAGTGGGAGATCGAAAGACTACCTCTTCCACTGTTTTCAGCAGAGTGTGCATTGAACTCGGATTGAAAGAAGCGTAGCTCGTTGCCGTGTAACAGAGATCAAACATTGTGTATTTGTGAAAACCCGTGGCCTTGTAAACAACCCCCAAGCTCTTGATGACCTGACTCTCTGACTAGACAAAGCTGCGGGGAGATCTCTCCAGTTGTGTTTTGCAACTTCTGATTTGAGTCTGGGGTAAACCGAATAACTGATAAAGCATGCAACTATATGAAAAGTAAGGCACTAATACATTTTTAATGACATGATTCTGACATGTTTGACAGTGGACCTGTCATAACCTTCTGACTGATGCCATTGGTTCAAAGGAGGGCAGAGATCAAGGACAGGAGGGACTGGCTCGCCAAGCAATGGATTTATGTGGTAATAACTTTATTACACAGAAACTTTATTCAGAGTACCTGGAGGATTAGCTAACAATGCATATTTTAGATTTAGGTTATCAAACTGCACTCAGATCAAATGAATAATTCAGACATGACAAATTGCATCACATCTGTGCAACTAAAGCCACAGATCATGTTCATTTTTTGGTTCTCTGTAGACTGGTCCAAAACAAGGTCCAAATCAACGTCTCCCAGGGTTTGTGTCTTTAGTGTACAGTTTCATGTTGTAATGCATTCCATCAACAGGACGTTTACACACAGATCTACTTGAGTGAGAGGAGCTTTATCAGTCCAGGAGCTTGTTCTGGTCAGGGTGACTGGCTGCCTGCTTGTCTGGAAAGCACAATCTCTGCCTGTGTTTTACAGCCACAGAGAGTCCAGGGTTCATGAATAATTCTGAATGATCTGATCCCTGCTGCAGTGCATGTCTTTGCCCTTTAAAGGAGACCTGGCTTTTTTGTTTTGTTTATGACACTATCGTATTGGTATTTGATGTTTTATAACTTACTGACTGGGTATAATGAATGGGAAATGTTAAACTTAAATTGATCTCAACATGAAGAATTACTTAAAAATGTGTAGATGCTTTAAAGGTTTGTAAACAAGCACATTATACATTCCAGAATGGAGGCAAAGGTGAACATAATGGGCTTCAAATGGAGAAACTGGGATTCATTAAATTAATTCTATTAAAATATGAACATTTAAAAAGGTTTTGGCAAATGAAAACCACACAGATTCATGTGAGTCATTTCAGAGCCTGATTTAAACAAATGTCTTTTTCATTATTTCTTTAGTTAATAGAAAATTATGATAGACACTCTTTTCTGGTGAAGGCAACATCCTGAATTCTAGATTTTACTGGACAAATACTGGACTAAATCCACAATAGTTTTTCATTTTATCAGATTTATTACATACTTAGTGACAAATTATATTTTTTGTTAAGCTCAATAATAACTTTGAAGCTATATTTTTTTTCTCCAAAAAACCAAACTAACTGACATTTCTACTCTGTAAATTCAAATTTGCTGTTTATTTTTTTTGTCATAAAGACTTCTTCATTAGTATTCAGGTCTGATGTCAGTACATAATTGAAAATCAGCTATAGTCCACTTCATTTTGCCCCCAGTCGCCTCCATTCCGGAATTTGAACATTCTGAGCATTTCAAATGTTCAATAATAAACAAAAAAGTGAAATACATATTTATCTCTCTCTACAATTTCTTATCCTGTATCGGCGACTCCCTCTCTCCCTGTCATGCTCTTATTGCTGTGTCACTGTGCAGATGATACCGAGGAGCAGATGGGTGGCTGCTGCAAACGTCGGTAACCGTGGCAACTGCAACCTCACCTTCTCTGACATTAGTGTAGTTTGCATGTTGTGGCATTCAAGGGAAAATGGCAATCACGATGACGGCATTCTTATTACGTCATTGTGCAGTCCAAGTGTACGTCATGCGATGGTGCAAGTCTGGGATGCGCAAATTGACCCGTGGAGCAGAGATGGATGAAATACATTTGTTGAACAGCTGTTTTTTCAGCATTAAGATTCAGCCGGTGTGCGCACATTTTAAGATATTTACGACAGCTCATTCTTATTTGCAGATTTGTCTTGATTACTGATAGTGGTAGTTAACTGGGGACAGTAATTGATTTTACATTTATTGGCAGGCTGTTGATATTTGTTTCTAGATGTTGTCAAGGTTCTCCATTGATAGAGTGGTATATTCTTGAGAAATTTCCAAATGTTGAAACAGTCTCATCTATAACATTACTTTAACAACTTACTGTAACAAAATGATTCATATTAAATTCCTGCACCCTATCCTTTATAAGGCCTGTAGAATGTGGTGATTTCAGCTTCTTGTTCACGTTGACGTCTACAGAACAATTTTCACCATTCAAAATATGAAATCTTTAGTTTTTAATTGTTAATTTCCATGGCTAAGTTTTCATCACACTGAAACTCATAGATAGATGACAGGAGGCAATGTTAATCACAGATATTGATTGGGTCTTTTATGAGTTTTCTCTTTCGGTAGTATCTGCTCTTTTGGATTTCGTCGGCAGATTTTTGTGGCTTTTCGTTTTGTTTCTTGCAAAGATGAGAGGTGTTTTTCTTGTCTGAAACAGTCCGTAGTTCGACCTTAGCACATACATTGCTCATAGTAACACACTAAGATGTACGCTGTCATGGAAACGGCAATAAAGCTGTCATTTAAAGGCAACCCGAATCAAGATTTATAGGAGGTGTTTGTGTACCTGCCTTGTGTTATAGTCCCTCGTTGCTCATCAGTGGGTCTCATGCTCTCTGTTACCTCAGAGCTCGTGTTTAAATGTCTCGTGTTGTGTATTATTAATCTTTCTAAAGTACTTTTGGACACCTAGGCATATGGGAATAACTTTCATGGCATTATGGTTGATATTAGTTATGAGGAAAGAAACAGAGTCAAATGATTCAGCCCTGAATTCCGTATGTATGCCTGCTAAATAAAACCAAATACAATCTTGCTAGCAAGCAGTACATGCTTTCATTGGAGACAAATTTAGAGCCAAAATGATCAAAACGAATCCAGTGAAAGCGCATAGACTTTTCCACACAGAGATGCACTTCCTCGCGATGTGCATCCTTGACATCAACCCTCAACCACATTTTTTGAAAAGCTTTTGAGATGGACTGAAGATGCAGGATTAAACCTACTCAAACATGCACTGAAAAACGTTTATAATGAACTGCAGTGATTAAAAGCTCCAAAATGACATTAAGGTGTATCTCTGTGAGCGTACTTTTGCCTTTTGTGTGGCAAATTTAAACTAGGTTATCCATACACCGAGAGATTTTCAGTCGCCTTATCTTATCTTATTAACCAGTGTAATCCCTCATTTGTCCAAGATTGATGATTTACCTATTGAACACAATGCTGAGAAGACATAATTTCTTATAGACAGGGGTCTCCAAAGCAGTTTGCTGACAACCAAAACACATCCACATTGCCACAGTGTCCACAAATAAATATGATTATCAAGTTGTTCTTTAAATTACAGTCTTTTTTTTTACTTAAAAGTGAATACACAATATAAATGCTTTGTAACTGTGGTAGAAAGTGCTGCAGCGTGTAGCTCCAAGCATGCCTTACTCTACTATTTTGCCACTTTTTGAAGCTCCGTGCTATAGACACATGCCATCCAGATTTTAGCTCAACTGACACGTCTCTGTCTAGCATTATTTTTAACCCAACCGGAGGCGTACCTTCAGCGCATATAGGCTTGGCTTCTCACCGCAGTCCCTCGCTTCTGTCTACCGCCGTGATCTCATTAAAATGTGCAAAGTGACCTCTTTCGTCTGCAGCCTCTCTCATCTTCTCTCCTCTCATTTCTAGCCCAGAATTCCCCATGCCTCACCGCCAAACATCACACGCAGATACGGGCTTTGCCACTCTGTCTCTCCCCTGTTTGAGTCGCATCCAAAAAATGTACCAATTTGGGACGTGATATCAACATGAAGAGGAAGTTCCGACGCACTTTCAGTTCCCCAGTCTTGATCGGCATTCAAAGTGTACGTTCTCACACGCACTGCTGCATGTGTGTGTACGGGGAGGGAGTCTCAGCTTAATGAATGGTTGCCGGGTAGAACAGGAGGCGTAAGGAAGGAATTTGTTAATTATGAATGGAGCTCTTCTCTGGAGATTTGACCAGCACAGTGTCTCTATTTGCACATATGCTTCTGTGAATTGATGTGAGAGTGTATAGGAATTTGTTTATTTGTGTTTTTACTTTCTTTGACCCCATTTAATCGATTGTGTAACCGTAATTTCAAACTGAATTGTCATTTGTGTCGTGCCCTTTGTTGTTTTTGGTGTAATGATATCTGTTGCGATTCAGTGTTATCTCTTATTCGGGAAGGAGAGGTCCCTGGAAGAAAAGGGTTCAAAGGTAGTCATCTGGACGTTGCTTCTAAAACAGTGTCCAGACGCTGAACTTCATGTGGATAGGCCCAGTATCAGAGACATTAACATAGGTCCTATCTGCAGTCTGAGAGTTAAACAGCACATTTTACCATAGAATTCTGACAAGTTCTCCAGCTCAATTTTAAATGATCGTGATTCTAGGATGTTGTGATGTCGCGTGAACACACCCCATTGCACCATTTTAGAAATTCCACCCACAAGGAATTATGGGATAGCAGTGTGTTTTTGCGAATGGGATCGAGTCATGTCCATTCAAAGCTTAAGTGGATATGAATAGAAGCAATTTATCACCTTTTCACTGTAACTCTTATCGTGACCACCGTCTTTCTAGGTCATTTAACGCAAGAAGAAACCTTCTGTGACCAGCATAAATCTGAACCTATAGTAGGCAGTTTGCACCCAATGCATGCTGCTTGTGTTTAATGCCCATTTATTGAAAACTGATTCATTTGAGCCTGTTCTATCTAGCTATAAATACAGCTCTTTAGGGTATGTGCAATAAATATAGCACCTTAGGATAGGTGTAATACAGCAGGAAGTAAATTATACCAGATTCCACAATGTACTTTATAAATTAATTTTAATTTCAAATGGTGATGCATCTTGAAACTAATAACTAATGAGTTTTAGTGTGTGAACATTCCATCTGTCTGACCACTTCTGCATTTGTAGGAAAGTGAATCTCTCTTGTCCTTCCCTGTAATGTGTTCAGTCTTCTCTTGGTTATGTGCGTTCCTAGTGTGAAGTTACTGTCTGTGGTTTAATGTGTTGTTGTGATATTTTCTGTACTGTTGAAGTGTCTCACTTTGTGTGACCTTTAACAGCACTATCAACCTGTCCAGGGACAACAGATGGGAAATACAGCCTGTGGCTAAATTCTGGCATATTTACATATGATATATGTTCATTAAATATGCACTGTCCTTTTTATAAATGAATAAATAAATACGTTCAATTTTAGCTTTTGATTCTATAGGCTATTGGTATATCAGATGCCCTACCAGTGGCATGGTAACTGGAGTAGACAATGTAAACAAAGAGTCTTACCCACGCACAAGCAGTATGCTCCATGAGGATCACCAGCAGCCCTCTAGTTAGTGTAATTGTCTGTCAGTGTATGTGTTTATACACCCTTACAGTAATGGTGTTTTAGAATAGTTGCACACAGCCTGGCTTTTCCCATTATTTTTTTTTAATAAGGCAGGAAAAAAAAACACATGAATTTTGTAGACAACACAGATAAATGGTTGTTTTATATATTTTTTGTATTAACAATCAATATCTAACGTCTCCACATTCACACAATGTAAGCTTTTGTAGTACTTGATGAAATAAAACTAAAATGTAATTGTCAGTCCAGTGGTCCGCTATATTTTTGGTTCATTTTGTGGTCATTAGCATGTAAGCTAATGTTGGCGCTAATTGCTAACATTTATAATCTACACAAAATAGTCCAACACGTTGTATTATGGTGGAGTGATTGTCAGTCGCCAACACATTTTGTGATGTTTGGTGACTAACTAGCTTACATTTCCGTTGAAAATGCATTAGAGCTAATCTATGGAACGATACCAGCCTATAGAATGCAGGTTATCTGTTTACAAACACTGGAAGGGTCTAGTACACATGTTAATGAATTGAAAGCAAAATGTTGTACTTTATGCTCTATCTACTAAAGTGTACCGTTTGTCCTTACCAGCAGGTGGAGCTATTAGACCTCTTACCGATCAAGAAGGCTAATTTATCATATTTTTTACACAATCTTTATGATATGCCCCTCATGATGAAGTGTAAACTGCCCTATATGCAACAGTCACATCCCCCTCGATGCCACGTGCATGTTACTGAAGCCTCTTAAGCTCCTGTGATAAACAGTGTGTCATCTCAGGAAATCCCAGTTGGCTGATCTGATCTCTGTTTACATTTGACTGGACAGGGCCATTACTGTGCCCTTTTACCCATGTCTTCTAAAGTCGCCACCACTTCTGCAAAGTCTCCTAGCACGTTGCAAATGGCTAATACTTGGCTCTTGTTCCTCTGTTGGCTCTGCACCTGTACTGTCCCTGCGGTCCCAAAACGCCTTGTTTGGAAGTTGGCGCTGTCTGCCATAATTTAAACTGACTTTTTCACCGGGGTCAGCTTTTTCCATTGGGATCTGCGATGAACGAAAATAGACTTGTGTTTACAGTGGCAGGTTCGGCACTCGTGAATATGGGTCACACACACACTCACGGGAGGAGACGTTTATTTAGATTGAAAGGTTTTAAACGTGGTGTGTCTCTGGAGCAGTATGTTGTAAACACTGGGTCAATATGGATGGTTAAAAGCATTGCATCGTTGTGGTTGATACCTACCTAGTAAATGCAATATTCATGGTTTTATTGAGAACATTTGAAGTTGTTCATGTATCATATTGGGTTGCTGCTCTCATTAAATTGTAATGCAATTGTGTAACTGGCTCAAAACTTTAATTTTCTTAAGTGTCAACCAGCTTCTGTCCAATACCCACAAGTAGTACTTCGGCTAGTTATATTTTCTTCTATAAAGGATATAATTGTCATTTGGAAAGTCAAGCAACACCTTTTAGTCCTTTCCCCAACTTGTAAAGGCTTTTATGTGCATTTTTCCAGATTATGACCATTCCCAAAGGACCACATGAACCTTTAATTGGTACCAATTGTGGAGTTAAAGGGCACCTCTGCGATCGGTTTGCAATGGCATTATTAAATGTGTGACTAAAATGTGGAACTGTTTTGTGTTTCTAGGGGCGACCAGAGACATTGGCTCAGCTCTTACAAGGATGTGCATGAGGCATCGCAGCATCGAAGCCAAACTTCGACAGTTCACAAAGTAAGATTATACAACACGTCCTTTCAAAATGCGATTAGATTTAGTACCTGACATTCTAGAATTTGTTGTCATAATCTGAGATGCAGAGCACGGGCCAATATAACGATAGGAAATGTATTTTTCGTATCTTTTTTTTTTTATATATCCTAACAGAAATCTACATAATCCACATACCTTATCATATTTGGTTAGAGGTTGGTTCACATATTTAAAGGAGATATATATATTATAATTGGTCGTCCTTCTCATTTGCACTCTCAAAGTTGACTTTAGAATGATCCATGCATATTTGAGCAATCTTTATTCTCTTGCATTCAAGACGTCATTGCTCTATAAATCGTTGTTTACCCCCACTACAGGCCCACTGCTGTGTACTTCGTTCTCAGATTTATGATTAACGGTAATATTCATAGGATTTAGTCCCTTAGCCATTTTGGCACAAAATCCAAAATTCCAGTAGTGTGGCGCTTTGTTGTAGCGCTCATGGTGACGTCCCGTAAAGGGACAGGTAGAACTCACGCCGCAGTTCTCAACTGGAAGTCATTGGACTTGATTCTTTCATTTAGTTGTTTTAGACTTACCAATTTAAAATGTAAAGGTTATAATTATTTGTCTGTGTTAAATAATATTCATGTCCTATCAAATGAAAACAACTGTCTCTGTTAAATGTCATATTTTAAGACATAATTTATGTTTGCTGGCAGAGAAAACATTGAACTTCATGGCAGTTGTGTTTCTTATGGATTGGTGGGCACCATAAGCCCAGGTCAAAACGTCTGCATTTTGACAGTTCAAAGGCAAATTGTGGCATATAATTCTGACCTGCCCTCCAGCTCGAAATGTAACATGTAAATAAAGACTTTTAGTGGTCTCCATCATTGACCAATCCAGAGACTTCACCAGAGCCCATGTTCAGCCATTGTTTGCCCTTGCTCACTCTCTCCATACATTACTTTAATGACTTTTCCACAGCTGAGCTATTACACTGATGTTAATGATGATTACGATATATGTCTACACTAATGGGGCCCTTTGAAGGTGAGGCCAGTAGTCCATATTGTCTTACATTGGCACAGTGTCATATCTACAGCAGCTGCAGAGCTTGATAGACTGACCGGGTCTGAATGCCAATGTGCAAGGCCCAAGTCTTAGTATAAGTATAAGACTGGTACAAAGTGTCATATATATATTACAATTCGAACAATTCAGAAACGATTAGCATGGTCCCCGAGTAAAGAAGATATAAATAGCTTATTTTTCAACACACAGCGTCTTGAGAAATTTAGAAGTTACAACAAGTGACCAAAAGGAAAATGTGGCCTAGCTATACAGAAAATAACAGACATATCTATTGTGATACTGATATTTTTTAACGACTGTATTCTTATTTGATAATGTTGATTTTGTTCTGCTGGTCAGTTGGATGTCTGTAACAAAAGTGTTTCTAAGTTTTTGCTCATGCTTTGGTAAGACTATATAAAGCGGTACCATTTTTTTCTTTTTCTGTTAAACTGTAATTCAAAGAAGTAGTTGTCATAGCGGTAATACATTCGGTAAATATGTATGTTTTGCCTTATTTTGTGCTGTCTGTTGCCCACAGTGCTCTGATGGAGAGTCTGATCACGCCTCTTCAGGACAAGATTGAGGACTGGAAGAAGACTGCCAACCAGCTGGACAAGGATCACGCCAAAGGTACGGAGAATTCTTTAAGTTCTTCAAATTCTCAAAGCATTTCAAGCAGGAGATAAGGCCCAGACAATACAGTGCAAGAAAGTGTTTGTTGAATGGATGAAACTTGGCGCTGGAATGGAAAATACTACAGAAAGTCTGGTTATTATGACACTGTTACAACTCCTTTTGATTAGTTTAACAGCTCAACTATTTCTTAAAGAGCAGTTCTTCAAATTCCCGAAGCATTACTTGTTTTTTTAATGCACTGAAGTAAACAAATCCGCGCTAAAAATGAAACAAACACAGATGCCATTTGAAAACCTTTTGAAAACCTTTTGAAAACGAAAGCCCTGCTCTGATCCTGACTTCAGACACTTGCTTTATAGTCTGTATTCACTTTGATATGCCCTCGTTGTTCTTCCATCAGGAGAGACCGTTTTACTGTTTACACACCAAACAGACATGCTAATACGTAAAAAGCCTTTCATGAATCCAAATGTCCACAAATCATACAGGGCTAATTTTACAGTGGAAAAAGGAGCAGAGTTGTAGCCCGGGCAGTTGTTGCACACATTAGTTCTAGTAGCACACATAATTGACCCGAGCAGCCTGACATTCCTAGCTTTAATGCATCTCTGTTGATTCTGCTTCCAGAGTACAAGAGGTCACGCCACGAGATCAAAAAGAAGTCATCTGACACCATGAAGTTGCAGAAGAAGGCTCGCAAAGGTACAAAACCACACAAAGAAGAAGTTAACATGTTTGTGACCGCTGTGGAATTTTGATTAAAGTGCATATGGTAGGTTGGACTGCACGTTCGGCGAAAATGTTGTGGGCCTGACATCATACTAGGAAATTACCTTGCAGCCACGCAGTACACTGGGCCGAGTCTCATCCGATGTCATAGATTTTTAAATTTGGCAAGTAGAAATATATGCGAAGACATGTTATGTTAACTGTTTAATTCGTGTTTAAAGGGTCAAAAGAAAGTTTATTTAGTGTAAACTGTGCAAAACCCTTGGATGGAATGAGTCGCTCTAGTGGGATGTCATCAATTTGTTTTTTATTTCCCGTATTTTCAACAGATTTTTTTAACTTCTTCTTCAACTTCTTCACAAATGGACTACAACTCGATTGGTGTAAAACTATAATTTATATTTACAATGGGTATTAATTCATCAAATTAAGTCAAAATTAGAAAATCATATATCATACTTTAAGATTAAACTAAAAACTTTGCTTATTTAAGACCAATTTTGACAATTTTGTTGAGGTTTATAATGTGTTTTCCCGGTTGTACATGAGCAGCAGATGTGACATAGGTAACTGTTACCTAGCAACCATACTGTAAACAAGGGCCAAAATCAATTTAAATCACACAGTAGTCATGAGTTGTCAGTAGTCATTTATTTTGTTAAATGACTGGTTAAACTGTCAGAAAAAAAACCTGATACCTTTATTTATTTATTTATTTTTTTGCTGCTGTATCTGTAATTTTACTTGAGTAACAAAATGGACCTGAACCTGTCATATGCACTTTAAGATCTCCTTTTATACCTGGAGAGTAAGAGGTGTACTTTACCTGTTTCTTGGCAAAACGATTTGTCACTCACTGAAGCCAACAGCGGCACTGTTCACTAGAAAATTGAGTGACTAGCTCCATCTAGTGGTAAGAGACAGAATAGCAAGCCATTTTTACAAACCCTGAACGACTATTGAATACTTTTTCCGTACATAAGAAGACCAAAGTATATCTTCTATGTCAAATCAACAATCATACTGCAGAACACAAAGGAAATGTTTACACAAGCATGATTGTCAAGAAATAAAGAAATGACACTGCTTGCACACACAGGAGTGAGATTAAATACAAATACTTATTTACTCCCACCCCCATTCACAGTAAAGTTTGTGTAAAATACAGGCTAAATATTTGCAAAACCACCGTCCAGTTAGCGTCCTTACATGTAGAATGTAGCAAATGTATATGCAGAGTTCACAAAAGATTTGAAAATACAAGTTGGCCTGGCTTTGAAGAGATGCAGAGAGGTTAACTCTCCTATATGGCTTTCAGCTTTCTGTTACTGCCCATATAACATTTTGAGACATTTAAATAGTTATTTGTTGTCGCAATGGTTCCATTTTCTCAGCATTCTGAAACCTTTGGATATGATTATTAAGTAAAATGTCATCATGTTCGGATCCAAAAATTGTAAGAAACACAGACACAGAACAGAAACAGGTCACTGATAAATAAATACAAATCTAGAGAACTGTTTGAAGTAATATCAGCAGGTGTATTTTTCCAACAAATAAATGCAATACATTATTTTTTTGTTTATTTTCAAGCTTAGAATTAGAATAGAATAATCTTTTTGATCATTTATGTCTGAAAAATCATCTCTAGAGGAGGGGGAAAAATAGTTTTTGCAACTTTAAATATTTTAAACAGATTTTTTGGGGGGAAATTTGTTCAGTTGGCAAATTTAGAAATATAAATTATACATGAATTTGTGAATTTGTTGTGACAAATGTTTTGGGAATTCAGCTGAACTTCTTTAGTTCATTTATCCATATGCCATTTGTCTATGGCAGTCAAATTTAATTGTAATTCAAAAGTCAAATTGTACAGATTTATTGGATGTAATAAGTCAAATCTTTTTTTTTGAAGAAGAAGAAGAAGAAGAAGAAAATAAATGAGTAGTTTTTTTTGTCATAGAATATGTTCATGGAGCGACTACCACACATCTACATCTGGTTCAGTTGTGCTCTCAGTGCAGTTGCTTCTATGATTTTTCCCCCGTTGCAGAAGTATGATTTGCTCTAACCTGTACTGCACTGTGGCTGTCCTGTGATGGCTTCCTTGTACTAACCTTAACCATAAGTTCTGCTGTTTCTGCCCCCTCTCTCTCTCTTTATTTTGCTTCTTCACTCTCCCCCTCTCTCTGTCGCTGTCTCGGTCCCAAATGTGTCTCCCTGTTGTAGAGATGCAGGGTGAGTATTGTTCAGTGTTTGCCGTTTTCACCCATGACGCCTTCGCTCACTTCACATGCATGTCACAGTATGCATTTAGATTTATCCACTTTCAAAATCACATTATACTACCCAGAGTCGGGGAGCAGTGGGGATAATAGCATGTCGCTTGTACGAGTTAGAATTAGTCTATTAGAGACAATAAAAAGTTAATTTTTGTTATTTATTTAGTTCATTTTTATCTATTTTGACATAATTAATGTTATGGGTGTCTGATTACAACAATGCTGAACAGAAATCTGATGTTGAAGCGAGACACTAAAAATATCATCTGTAGTTTAGCCTCCTAAATGCAAAAAAATATCTATATAAACAAATAAAACTGCACATATTTGAAACATGTCAATCTGAAAAAAAGCTTGGTTTACATTCCTTGCTTCATTTTGTTGATGTAAAAACATTTGCACAGGGCATTTCGTATCCCATTTCACTAGCAAGGACCACAACCTCAAGCTTGGATGCAGAAAGTTTATTGTGAAGGAGAACAACGATAAAATGCATGAGAGTGGATGATAAATGTAGTTTTGGGGCTTCTAGCGATGAGGGCTGCAGGCTCCCGGGCCTCGATACCCCCTGACCAGGAGATAAGACAGAATAATCAGAAGAGGGTGGAAGGGAGGGGCACGAAACAACGAACACTGGTGTGTGTGACCGGGAAGCTTCAATAGAGTAGTCACCGGAAGGGGCGTGGATGAGGTGTGGTCCTGCTCCCGAACTTTAGATAACAGACTTATCTCAATTTACTATTTGAGTAAACTAAGTCTTACTGAAAATGAACATAAAAAGTCAAATTGTGCTATTTAAAACGTGACTAAATTGGTCTTAGAGTTTAATATCAACCCTGACCCTTCTGTGCAATTCATCAAAATCGTGTTAAGTCGTTCGGTATGTGTAGGTGCTATTTTATGGATTGATCTTTATGTTTCTGGAGAAAACTCTATCTTGAGAAAACTGTATTTGAAGTTTGATATAAATCTATGGATGCAAGAGGCTGAAAGGTTCAGTTTGGACAGTTGTTTCCAGGTGAAAAGCTCTTATGCTGAGAGAGGTTTACCTGTAATATCTCACCCGAAGTACACACAGCTACACTCCAAATGTGTGTTTTTTATTGATTAAACTGTTTTATAATTTATTGTTTACCTTTGATCACTTAAAGGCACACTAGCATCATGCAACCTTTTAATTGCTCAAAAATGTCTTGAAAAACACTTATTACGAGTGATCGCTTCTTCACAGATCTGACCTGTCACTTGATCTGAACAGATTGCTTCCATGGAGATAGATTAGTGTAAAAGTAAAACAGTGGAACATTCCGGGCACAGCAGTAACATCTTCACGGACACAAGCAGGTGGTGGACATTTACATTGTGCACCATTGAGTAATATTACTTTGAAACAGTCGTATTCTTGTGTACAATAAGCTTCTCTACGCATCTTCTGACCTCTGGGTAGTTCTATGTACATTAGACTTTCCACCTCGTCGAGTATCACCTCAAAGTTCTCTTAGAAGTTGGAGCTGGGTCGACTCGTAGCGACAGTGCCTGATGTAATCCTTCCTGCATGACTCCCGTAGCCGTACTGTTAGCTTTGTAGTCACACCATGGTTTTCTTTGACTCTGCTCTCTCTGCATGCTGTGATTCTCTACAGTTTTGCATGGCTTGCTTTTTCCAAAAAATTACATCATCTGTTCGACATTAATACTAAGTAACGGTAGAAAAAGTTCTGGCTGTGGTCAAGTGTAGATCCAGAACAGAGTCTTGACATTATTTTGAAGATATTTACCAGTGCAATAAGTAAAACGGGTTTAGCATTTTGTCACCATATAGATAAATAGTTGTGCCACTTGGGACCAGTCTTGAACCTCTTTTTGTCTTGGATGATTTTCACGTTTCTTGTTCTATATGTTGTAATATGTTTTTAGAGATTTTTTTTGTATGAATTATTGTGAAAAAGTAATTGTGAATGTGTTTTATGAGACTTGCATTATATCTAACATCAATTTATAAAGTAATGTGCATAAATCTAGAGATTGCTAGCAATGTTTTTGAATTATTCAGTTCAAACAATGAGCTTTTTCAACTTTTGCATCTAGTCTCAGCTCAATCCCAGTCTTCACTTTCTCTTTTTGGACTAGCCTTGATGATCTTTTGCCTACAACACTAGCACAACTTTACCATGTAACATTCCAGTCTGTATCAAACCATAAATCCATTGCAGGATAGGGCCAATGCCTTGGAGGATGTCATGGTTTCCAAGCGCTCAAAGTCTGTCCTAACATTCACTACAGCACTTTACATCATGTGTCCATTTATTCTGTGCATTACTCTGATTCTTTCGGAGGAGATTTGACTCTGTTGTTTTGCCCTCGCCTTGACCTCCAGTGTGCCCTCGCTCCCCAGGTCGTGGAGACCTGCAGCCTCAGCTGGACAGTGCCATGCAGGACGTGACAGACATGTGCCTGCTGATGGAAGAGACAGAGAAGCAGGCTGTGAGGAGGGCCCTGGTGGAGGAGAGGGGCCGATTCTGCACATTTATCGGCTTTCTGCAGCCTGTGGTGGTAGGAGCAAACAGTGACCTGCTAATTACTGAGACAGCTGAAGGAAGTGACAGCAGAGGTTTGGTCTGCTACAGGAGCTTCTGAAAAATGGCAACGTAATAGTCAAAATTGCGGATTAATTTCGTAAGGGGACAGGACAGACAAATTAAATGTATGTGTTTTTGTTTATAGAGGCGAGGTCTATTTACAATGAACATTATGAAGCGTTTTAAACTGTGAAAAATGCTGTCAATGTTAATTTATAGCAGTGTTTTTCAAAATGTTTATAGTTGTGCCCCCTGAGACCTTTGATGATCAATTGCGTGTCTCTGCTAGGGCACATTTGAAAAAAATATGACAGTTTGTACATTATACATACAAATATTTAGACTAGCCTGGGAAATCCACATAATAAAAAAAATCATATCAAATTAAGACAAAATGGCAATTTTCTAATTTACCATAACTCTCTTTGCAAACCCCCCCGAGTCATTCTCTGTACCACAGTTTGATAACCACTGCTCTACAGCAATAATTGTGCCATTAAAGACACTGAACTTTACTGTCTTAAAAACGTGAAACAGAACTAGTTGTTTTTATACTCTTTACAGCAGTCCATATATGTTGCTCACTTATATTTTGAGCTTGCTAAATATTCATTGTGATGAGTAAACGCTTTTCATACTAACAGCTCACATCAATCTGATTCTGAGCTACTTTTACAATATAACTGTATTGGGGCAAAACAAATTCTACTATATTATATTAAAAAAAACAAAAACAAAAAAAACTTGGTACACCCTCTTTAAATTCTGTTTACTACTTTTGGCTATTGTATGAAACTGTGTGTAATGGATTGAGCTTGTATGTAAACATTAGTTCATGATAAACCCATGTTTTTTTAGCTTAAAGTGTATATTATTCATATAGCACAAACCAGATTTGAGCACTGGATCATGTCATGATCACATATGTTGGACTCATGAGTTACAGCTTGTGTGTTACTATCTAAGTCCAGTATGATTTTACAGAATGGAGAGATCGCCATGTTAGGAGAGATCACACACCTCCAGGCCATTATTGATGACCTCACTGTGTTGACCACCGACCCTCACAAGCTGCCTGCTGCCAGTGAACAAGTAACAGCACAACTTTTGCAAAAAATATTCATCAAATTTGCTTTGGACAGAAATCAAAGAAGCTAAATGTTGTAATGTTTTTGTGTCTGATTAGGTGATTAAAGATCTGAAGGGCTCCGACTACACCTGGTCCTATCAGACTCCGCCCTCTTCCCCCAGCAGCTCCGGCTCACGCAAGAGCAGCATGTGCAGGTACACTCTTGATTTATTCAGGTGTATCCAGTGTATTCATGATGCATTCAGGTGTATCCAGTGTACTCACGCTGCATTCAGGTGTATCTAGTGTATCAGACAAAGCAGCATGTGCAGGTACACTCATGATGCATTCAGGTGTATCCAGTGTACTCACGCTGCATTAGGGCGGCAATTAATTGAAATCGAATCAAAACTGCAATTTAAAAGGATGCAATTAGCAAATCGCAAAGCCCACAATTTTTGTTGTGCAGTTATTTTCTCCATAAACAATAAATATCATGTTTTATTCTGTAGAAAAACAGCTAACTCTGTAGTTTACTTTTGTTAAAACATGTTCTGAAACAAGCAACAAAATGTGACTAAAAGCGACAAACACGCAACTAAAAGCAATAAAAACATTAAAAGTGAAAAAAAAAACACATCTTAAAGTTATTAAAAAAACAACTGTCAAAAACGTGACTAAAAGCAACAAAGACCTCACTTTGAATGATCTCCCATTGAAATACTGATCAGGCCCTCACCTGCTTGGCTTGCAAGGTCTGACAGGATTGGGCATTGGCAAGTATGGCCACATACTTTTCACTAAGTGACAAAAAACACACTAATGGTGACAAAAACGCTACAAAAAGCAACAAAGTAATTCTGAAACACATGATTCTTTTATTAGTTTGTCAGTTTATATTTCAGTCTTTGTCCATTCTCCTGGTTGTGTTTAAAATCTGAACTTTGAACAGAATCTCATTATTAAAACAAAAAACATAAATCTAATAGCTAATACTGGTCAGAAAATAATAATTAGATATTCTTCCCAAATCATGCAGCTCTACGATGCATTCAGGTGTGTCAGACAGAGCAGTATGTGCAGGTTTACTTTTGATGCATTCAGGTGTATCTGTAGGTATCCACCCTTTAAAATGCTCTGTCATTAAAGTGTTCAGATGTTATAAGAAAGTGGAACGTCTCAGTATACTCATGAATCATTCAAGTGTAGCATGAAGGGTATACATTTTCACAATACATTCATGTGTATCAGAAAGAGGAGCCTGTGTGTTCTGTGTTTGATCATTGGTCCTTTGTCTGTGTCTCTTCCGCTCATCGTCGTCTGTCACACTCACTTAAATGAAACCGCAGACAGACACCTGCAGTTATTAATACTGAGCAGAAAAGCTGCACTCTAAATATGGAGCTCTGTGGAGTTTTGGCCTGAAACGTTGTCTGTCAGTCACTGTGTTGACGTGGAGGACATATTCAGACTACTTTGTGCAAGTTTATGAGCGCAAAACGCAGTCAAACTAAAATTACAACTCTATAAAAATGTTAGTGGTTTCATTATGAACATACTCAAAATACATTGAATAAAGCATGTGAGATTTACATCCATTATACTGTTATATACAGTACAGTATACATATACATTTATATGATTCTCATGCACACAATGCACACAAGGAAAGGTTTATTGCCCAAGAACGCATTGTCCAACTTTTAGTTAAATGGACAAACAGCTACTGTAGATCATTAGGGCACAATATAGTCCAGGTTGGAATCAAACTCATTGTTTCAAATGGAAAATAGGAATAAGCCAATTTGCATGGTGGTAGGCTGACATTTTCTGTAGTGAGAATATGGCCCAAACAAACTTTTTTTTTGTAAATCAACTATATCAAATCTAACAGGGGGTTCTGGGACACTTCCCAGTTTTTGAAGGATCAAAATTGCTATCAGTATTCTGTTTTTTTATTAGGGTTAGCGTATTGTATTTTACAAAATCATTGGTAACATTTTAAAAAAGTTCCTTTGTAAACTATTTATAAGATGTTAATAAGCATTATATATTACTTTATAAGCACTTACACAATAACTAGCCTAATAATACCTAATTTAAATGTAGGGTAAAGTCATTAACCAAAAACATGTGTTAGTAAACTATGTACAAAATGTATATAAGAGTATTCATTTACTGCTTATTAAATTATTTTCAATAACCAAGTGATAATGCTTGTAAATGCCTCAAGTGCTTATAAACAAATAAATTGTGTGTATTAATGCGTAATAGATAGTTACAGAGGTAACTTGTTTTAAAGTGTTAAGGCCACAGAATATTGTCTTGACGGTGCAGATTCATTTTCATTCACATACTGCATAATGTTAACATACGATAATGCTCATAATCTCACCTTATCTCCCCCCTTCTCTCCCTCTTTTCCCCCCTTTTTCTCCTTTTCTCATCCATCACTTTGTCTGCTTGTGCCCTCTTTCTCTGGGATTTTTTGCTTACCTGTCAATTTTTTTGGACCGGCCTGCTCGCTCTGGACATGCCATACCCCTACTACAATCACACCACATTCTTCCATCTCTCCATCCTCATCCATCTCCTGCCCGCCTGGTGCCTGCCTCCTTCCCCTCTTCCCGTTCACAGCAGCGTCAACAGTGCCCACAGTAGTGCCTCCCGTTCGTCAGGAGGGGGCAGTATTGCTGGGGGCTCTCTGCCTCACTCACCGACCTCTTCCTCCTCCTCCTCTTCGGTCCGGTACCGCAGCAGCCTGCCACACCAGCCTCCTCCTCCGGGGGGCCTCGCAGCACACCGCCTCAGCAGCGTCTCCTCGCACGACTCGGGCTTTGTGTCCCAGGACGCCAACATCTACTCCAAGCCCCCGTCACCCATGCCCTCGGACATCACCAGCCAGGTACAGACAGTTCAGTCAAGGGCTGGAAATGGTGACATTACAGGAGCATACACTATTGTGTAAATTACTAAAGATCAATCAAGATCAAGATCAAGATATTTTTTTTTTTTTTTTTTTTTTTTTTTATTTACAGGGGATTTAGCCACTGCATATTTAGGTGGCGAGTTCAAAACCTTCTTCATGAAATAGTTTTGCCTAAAATGTTCCACTAACCATACAACTTGGCGATTTCTAAACCAAATATATATAGTTTTGTTAAAGGTCCCATAACATGCAAAATCGACTTTTCAGAGGTTTTAACCTTCCTACAGTGCTATTTGGGCCTCGTATGTGTGCCCAAAGTGTTTTTTGATTGATTCCCGCATGTTTTCGCTAGAGAACTGTCTTTTCCGTCCCCCTCGGGTGAGCAGCAGACGGGGGCTCCTCACAAGGATGACGCGCTTCCCAAGGATGACGCGGTGTTTAAGCCACGCCTCCAGGAAGCGCGCAGCCGCAAGAATAAAAACAGCTAATGCTAATGCTACACAGTAATTACACGATGGATACGACAGATAGAAGAGTTAGCTTGTTATTTACCAAACGGCAACGTCCGTCGTCGAGGTACTGGAGCACGTCAAACTCCAGGTCAGATCCAGGACGTAGGACTCAGCACGACGCACCGTCAGGACAGATAAAAGGTTTATTCCCGTGTTTGTGTATCGCTGTTTACCGGAGCACACGGCGCATGCGCACTATCTCCGCTCTAGGCTTCGGCACGGGTTGGGAGGGGGAGGCGCGCGGGTTGGGCGGGGGAGGCAGCCTGCTCTCTGTTCGGGGGGGTCAGATCTCAGAGTGAGCCGTTTGCTTTTGCAAGGAGGGGGGCCAGTCCAAGAAATGGGTGTTTTTGGAAACTGTTATGTTATGGATATTGCACAACGCAAAATTTTATCAACAAAGCCCTTAGAATAGACTGTGTAAAGGGGAAAATAGCAGAATATGGGACCTTTAAAGCCCACTATGTAGTTTTTTTGCCAAAAAATAAACCACAATAAAGCAATTTAGTTCTTTTTCATTTTGAATGTTTTATTGCGCTGAAAAATTTCATGTGTCCTTTTTGTGAACGGGCTTGCATCTCCATAAACTTGACTGTTGCTAAGCTTGGAAGAGCCTCCTCCTGCTTGTTTCCATGGAAATGTTCTTCCTTTGGCTATAAAAGGTATGGAGCAAGTTCTGAAGTATGGTTTTACATTTCCATGGAATCACGAAGGTGATGTGCCACCTCCAGAAAGTTACATTTTGTTTCTTAAATGTAAACTGTATAAACTTGTATAAATGCGAGATAGATAGATGGATAAGTTTGTACCATTCTGTGGAACATTCCAGGCAAAGCAATAACATGGATGTAGATGACCAACCCTCAACCAGTGCAGCTTTAAACCCATCTAGTGCAGTATAATTAAATTTCACCCAAAAAGTTCACTCTCTAAGAATCTATCAACCTATTATTTCTCAAGTAGTTACACTGAGTCAAGGTTATACATTTTCTTTGTGCCACAGAAATCCTCCAGTTCAGCTTCTTCTGAGGCCTCTGAGACGTGCCAGTCAGTCAGTGAATGCAGCTCGCCCACGACTGTAAGTACCTTTAGTCATCAACTATGAAAATCACAGAGTTTCATTCAGACGAGTTGATGTAATGGTATTCAAAACTCCGATTGAACTTCGAGAATAACTTCAAGCACTTCCATGAAGGTTTGTAGCTTTTTTTTTTATCACAGATGTAACACTTTTTTATAAAACATTGACGAAATATTCGATTTACCAATTGGGCATAAATTGAGAAGAAAATGATTACGAGCCAGTCAGTGGGCCCAGCAGGTCAATGTCAAATTTCAGTTGGATTTTTCCTAACCACGCTTATTCACAGTTGTTAATTATTACTATGAAATTGAAAGAAATACAAGAAAAATGGACTGAAACTCATGGTTATTCATGAGGGGTTTCTCATATTTAATTATGTTTTCCTTACATTTCTTTCAACTTTATTGCAATAATTACATGCTAAAGAATGTTACGCAGTTATTATTTATTTATTACAATGCGGAAGATAAATTGTTACATTAGATTTGAATGCTGCAGGTGAATTCCTCCCTTTGTTTTTCTCAACCTTGAAGACATGTTAGAATTGCTTTTTATTCTGAATTTCACGTTGCTGCATTTGACAGCTTATGTTTTCAATGTGTTTTTCTCTGTTTAAATACGCAGCATATACATATTTCAAGCCGTCGAATTGAACCGTCTACATTCAGAGGGTAAAATTATCATACCAAGGCATTAGCATTTGATCTTGTGTGAATTCAACTTAACAACCAGGAAATGTTGTAGTGAATCGATCAAAATAAGCCTCATCAAAACCTTAGCCTTAACGAAGCATGAACAAAGACTCAATTCATAATGAACATACAGTTTATTAAGCATTAGTCAGGCTTAGTAACTACTCAGGGTTAGGGTAAGGAATTAGGGTTAGAGTATTAGTTAAGTAGTTACTAAATCTGAATTTTTCCTAATAAACTATGTGTCCTCTACAGATTAAGTCATTGTTCATACTTTTTTGAGACAAGAATAGTGTAGAGCATGGGTGTCCAAACTTTTTCCATCGAGGGCCACATACTGAACTTTAGACCAAGCGAAGGGCCACAATTAAATCATGAAACGTTCAAAAAAGTTGCATTAATCTGATTTTTAAAGAGCCACCACACCTAAATTCAGTCTCAGTGCTTTAATATCAGGTCTGTATCGCACCAAAATGTTAGTTATTTAGGTTTTAATAATAGAAAATCTGAAATTTGCTGTAAAAAGTATGTCTTAGGACAATGTGGACCAATTCATCAGGAAGCTTGAGGGCCAAGAAAAATTGGTCTGCGGGCCGCTTTTGGCCCCCGGGCCTTAGTTTGGACATGCCTGGTGTAGAGTGTACTTATTAGTTTAGTGTAGTTATTATAAAGTGTTACCAGACCTCAATGTTTTCCTTTAGAATTTTTAAACTGAGAAAAACCCATTGTAAATACATTGTGCAAAATTCAGCCACTGAAATTCAGAATTAAAACAATTAAATCATTAAATCATAATAATACATTTGATTTGTAAGCACCTTTCAAAACACCCAGGGACACTTTACATGATAACAAGGTAAAACAATAGAATAAAACGCACAAACAGAACTGGATGACGGCGTGAGGGTGAGTTCTGTGGTGTAGGATTGTCTGAACAGGTAAGTTTTGAGTCTGGATTTGAAAAGTGGAAGAGAGTGTTGTGGAGGTGAGGAGGGAGAGAGGTCCAGAGCTGAGGAGCATGCATTAAACATGTTCTTCTCACCAGCATTTGAAATTCTAAATCTAATGAAACAAATCTAACTATATATGTAAAATGTTCTAATTGTGTGCTGTGTGAAAAAACAACATATCAACCATTCTCGGTATATGTTTTGCTATTTAAAACAAACTAGAAAATGCAAATTGCTTACTAATGAGCGGATTATGTTTTTCTTTTTTCTACTACTGTTTTATTCAAGGTGTATTGCTGTTTGTGTTTTTCCCACCTTGCTCATATTTGAAATTCAGTATCTGCACCAATCCGGTGACAAAGCTCAATTTAGGTGTCAAGATTTCCGAAATGTCCCTGCACAACAAACTTCGGCGGTGCCTTCTTCTCCATTTAATTGGTGTAGACACAATAAAACAGCATCACATTTTTATTCATGTGAAACCTTGTCTGCCTTCCCTTATTTTCCGGGAAATCACATCTCACAAAAAAAAGGGTGATTTTCCATTGTGGCCGTGACGACGCTGAGGCAAAGTCAACATCCATTTCTGTTTTGCCGGAGCGTCCGTCATGCTCGGCGGGTTTCGTATTTGACTGCGTTCACCTTCACTTGATTACCAGGCGGCATCTGAATGCAGTTTCTCACCTCTCATTTAAATAACAAGCTTTATCAGACCAGACCGTGTACTGCACTCTGTAATTGCAATCTCCCATTTGCTAAAACTCCTTTGATGGGAGACTAGGTTTAATCAATAGAGAAATGTGGTAGTGCAGACTCCCAAATGAATTGGACATGTTGAATGGCACGCATGAAGGGTTAACATGCCGTGGCCTTTAGACCGTGACTAATCTGAATATGTTGTTTATAATGTGGAGCTTTTAGTGACTTTATGTTAGAACTAATTCCACTTCTTACAATAACACAGTTGTAGACCTTGATCTTCTGTCATCTCTGACTTTGAACTTCTCGACTTCATTCAGATCTGTACTCTGTGAAATCAAAAGTCCTACATGAGTTAAAATCACTTGAGCTCAGAATACTAATCTTGATTTTGAGTTAGATTATTTTATTTGTTTAGAGATATTTCTGACTGGCTTCAGATTTTTTTCTTTTTGTTCCAAGGAATTTAACAGTTCATTGAGTACGATTTAAAAAAAATATTAGTATTTAGTTCGAAGCTGCAGTACTCGACATTTTCCCAGAAAAGATTAAATTTTGTTTATCTCCTGTAAAATATTACCTCATTACCTGAGATGTACTTTTTAGTTAAAGTTTCAAATTCTCTTTCCGTATAACCTTAATAAGACCTGATACTAAATTTAGGTCTTACACCACTTCAAAACCTTATATAAATGCAACTTTTTAAAATGAATCACATCATTTAACGTCAGTCTATGGCCTCAGTTTGGTCAGTGTTTCTACATACATACATATATATATATATATATATAGATGTAGATATAAGTCAATGTTTTTAACATGAGGCCCTCATTGAATAAAGTTTAGACACCCCTGGCTGAGACCATGTAATTACACCAAAATTATACAGGAAACGTATACGTTTATTGTTATGAATGAATGAAAACTTATTTTCTCTCTTTTAACAAATCCTCAAGTGACATAACTTCAGCTTAATCTGGGTAAAATGTTTTTAAAATCTCATATTCATAGTTCTTTCATGTTTTAAAAATCCAGTAACTTTAAAGGTCCACTATGTGCATTTCCTGATAGAAGGTTTGCCACCTAGGGGTCACAACATGGAGATATAATTGCTTCGCCTTAAATATTCCACAATGCTCCGCCAACTTACCTTTGCCACCAAGGACCAAGGAAACCAGCCAAAAATACCTTAAAAGAAGTACAAAATTCAACTCCAAAACGCAACTGAAGAAATAAATTGGAAATAGTTAAGACTTCAAAAGAACAAGTAAAATATTCTGAGCTGAAGCCATTTTAACATCAGACACCCGGTGATGTCCATGGCATGTGCTGGTTGAGCTCTTCCAAGGCCAGGGCCAGTCTTTTATGTTTCCTGTTCTATCTGATGCTCTGACTGTCTCTCGTCCCGCAGTTTGGCTCGTCCTTCGCTACCTTCCGCCCCGCTCTCTCTCACTCAGGCCCCACCAGACCTCTTTCTGTCATTCTTCCTGTTCCTGCGTCCCCACCCTATATCCGCCCCTCTGGATCCAGCTCCTCCTCTCCCACATCAAAGGTTCCTATCTGGAAGGTTTGTTCCCCATACGCTTCCATCTCTTCAGTTGCACCTTTTGCCTTCTGTTGCCTCACAAAAATATTCTGTTCATGATTTACAATTTTACCACATCATAACATCGCTTGTATTTCCAACCTCATTTGCTGTTTGCCGTGTGTGCATGCATTTTATTTGGCGTTCACTCACTCCTTTTTCATAACACAAAGATAACATTGATAAAAAAAAACAAAAAAAAAACGAAATTGTCCTCTGCCCACATACACCCACACACCGGCACTCGCTCGAGCTGGAAAATCCACCAAGAAAGCCCCCGTCTCTGCACTCAGATAAAGGGCTCAAAACTGCTGGATAGCGGACAAGTCTGCGCCGATCCTTCCCCTCCGTCTGGCTTTTGTATTAATTCTGCTCACTTCCCCAGGACTGGTCCAAAGCAGGTCAGTACGAGCAGCCGGTTGCGGCGGCAGCAGCGGTCCAGAGGAGGAAGGAGCCCCTGGACAGGCTGAGGGAGAACGAGGGGTCCCCCAGCGCCCAGGGGTACGCAGGGCCGTCTCACGCCGATGACGCGCAGAGGGCCAGGATGGGCGCTGCTGCGATGGCGGGCAAGGTGAGGGTGGACGGGGAGATGAACAGTTTTTAATTGGGAAATATCTATTGTTTAGTTTGATTGTGCCTGTGTGTAGAGGTGGGAAAGGTATCGAAGTGCAGATATTATTGTGAATATTGTTTTGAAGCAAAATATGAACATTGAGTATACAGTTTGTAGTAAAAAATGCTACAAAAAGATATGACTAAAATTAAAAAGTTATATTAATTTTTTCATTGGGAAAAGTCAATGACACTTTTTTTTAATCCCTAACACGCAATAGGCCCTCCAACAACAAAAAAAGAAAGAAAACCCAAAACAAACACATAAAAGAAGGCGTGATACAAAAGAAAGGATCAGAGGATGATGTTATATTGGTGGGTTAGATATCGGTATCAGTCTGATATTAAAAACTTTACAGATTTTTACCACCAATAATTTTTTGGGGGACTGCCTCAGTCTCTGTGTCATTCCAAGTTTGTCCTCAAGATTTGTCTTTTTATACAAACAGTGACAATGGAAAGAGAAGAGCATATGTCTGCATACACAATCACGCTACAAATGATTTTATATCTCAGACAAATAGATTTTGTTATTATTTTTACAAAGCAATTTGTTAATTTCTGAACTTTATTATAACTTAACATGCATTTGTGGTCCTCCTTACTATAGATTTTAAAATCAGAATATCGGTATTAGCAAATATTGGTATGTACAACAAGACAAAGATCAGATATCGGTATTAGTACTGAAAATCCCTATCGGTCCATCTCAAATTGTTTAGTGCACATTCCTAGTTTGCAGATATAGATAACTTAAATAATGATTTATTTGCTTATTTGTTATATTTTAAGAGTTATTAACTTGCGTAAAAAACAAATGTTAATATTAAAAAGACTGAAGGAATTTCCCAAATAAATGTTTTAACAGGTTCATCATACTGAGGCACTATAATTAGGCAGGGGTCCTCAAACAGCACACTGCAAAGGGTCCCTTCAAAGCTAGATACAGCCCTGACATCAAAATATAATAATAGTATATCCACAGGGGCTAATTTGTTAGATGTAGACAAGACATGACAGGATTAAACAAAATTTTAATATTAATTGTCATTTTTAATGCTTGCCTTTCATACATGTTTAAAAGTTCTCAAAGCTAATTAGTTTTTTAAAAAATTATTAATTAATTGGACACGCACAGAGACTGTTAATTTGGGAATAAGTAAATAAGTTAATTAAAGTCAGGCTAATAAGTAACTCAGAACATGGCACTGTATTTGATTGGTGTTTGTGTTTCCAGCATGGAGACGACGGTTCACCTGCAGCTAGTGACCTGGCCATGGTGCTGACCAGAGGACTGAGCATGGAGCAGAAGAGCAACCGAGACTCGCTGCATTACTCCAGTGGATACAGCACTGAGACCACCACCCCGTCATGCTCTGAGGACACCATCCCTTCACAAGGTAACGCCTCAGTGAGACTCCTAAGTGAGACTCGCTTTGAACTGAACAGATTTTACAAGGAAAAAGGAACTTAATGACTAAAACATTGGAACAACCTGAAAGATTGTTGAAAAGTGTCTGACACCAAGGAGGAAATTCCTTATTACAAAATGAATTATGGATGAACATATTGCCATTGTTGTCTCTTCTGTTAGAAAAGCAGAAGGCAGTGGTTTTATCTTTTAAACTCAAGTCATGTTCGCAACAAGGAATTCACATTCTACTGTGTTTCTGAAGCCTTGCTCTTATGTCTTGGTCTGCTTTGATCCCTAGGCTCGGATTATGACTGCTACTCTGTGAATGGAGATACTGAGGGCACAGATGGACAGACGGAGTTTGATAAGTCCTCTACTATTCCACGCCATTCCAACATCGCTCAGAACTATCGGCGGATGATCCAGACCAAGAGGCCAGCCAGCACTGCCGGCCTGCCCAGCGGAGTGCTGGGTCCTGGGGTTCACGGGATACCGGGGCAGCCTGGTGGAGGTGGTGGAGGAGGAGCTGGAACTCCTGGCACAGCCACCATCCGCCGGACTCCATCCACTAAACCTGGTGTGAGACGCACACTGTCCAACGCAGGGCCCATCCCCATCCGACCACCCATTGTGCCTGTGAAGACACCCACTGTTCCCGGGGACTCGCACTCACTTGGGGCCAGTGGGGGACACGCTGGAGTCCCTGTACGCACAGGGAGTGAGGAGTGTGTGTTCTTTGCTGGAGCGGAGGACTCACAAGGAGCGCTGGATTATGTAAAGGCATCACCCAAGCGCCTCAGCCTGCCCAATACGGCCTGGGGGTCAGGGGCCGCTCTGGAGGTTTATGCCCAGCAACACGGCCTGGGTATGGGCACGGCTTCAGGATCAGACGAGGAACAAATGATCGCTGCCAATCGACACAGTCTGGTGGAGAAAATTGGTGAGCTCGTGGCCAGTGCACACGCCCTTGGAGAAGGCCAGTTTCCTTTTCCCACACTTCCTGATGATCCGGCCACGCCACCATCTGGCTCCAGTGAGGCTCAGACAGGGACAGAGGGGGCCGAGGGGACTGGGGACATGCTGACCACCATCAGGAGAGGAGTTCGCCTTCGCAAGACTGTGTCCAACGACCGCTCAGCACCTCGCATCTTGTGATGAAAAACAAGCAGGAAGTCAAGATGTTTGTCAGCCAGTAGTCAGGTGCAACTGCATAGAGATACACAAAATTAACCATGTAGGGATAATACAACAGAAGAGGAATGAAAACAAAAGCATACAAGTGTTTAAAAACCATCTTTAGAGTATAATATATGAAATATAACAATGATAAAACATAATAAACATTAACTTGCTGAGAAGTAAAATATTGACAGGCTTTAGCAGGCCACCATGACTAGTGTGTGTCGGACGCATGTGTGTCTTCAGTACATCCTCACCCAGGGATGGAGGAATCTGCAGGACAAACTGTGACAATGAGGAGTGCTTCTGGAGAGAAAGACTGGGTTTCACTTTCTAGTTATCTCAGTTGTGCTCTCCACTAACCGCTGGTCTAGTGCCACATGAAGAGACTGAAGAAGAGGAGAGAGGTGCCATGTGACTGCTGGATCTGAACCGGGCAACACACTGTATCTACTACGGCCCACTCCACTCAAGCTTAGGCATTAGCATGGGGAGCTAACAGCCTCCTTTGCTGCGCGCTGTCGGCATTGAACCGTGCTAGTGCCCCTTCCCCTCTCTCTCTCTCTCGGTGCGTGGCGTGCGTGTATCAGACAAACAGTGTGAGTGTGGAGCGAGTGAGGGGTGGGTCGGGCTCTGCTGCGGGACAGCTACAGGTCACCCATTGAGGGCAGGGCTTTTCTTCTGTGTGTTGTGTGCGTATTTGCTTGTTTCTATCGTGACGTCCTTACCTTGTTACCACTGTAGTAATCCAGGCGTATAGATATATTCATATATATTTTCTAGAGAGACAATGTTAATCTGAAATGGAGCAATAAATGTGATTTATTTTCTTGTTTTGAAGGAGAGAATCGATTGGAGGGGACTGTAGGTTCTCTTTTGCCACATCAGGAATGCTAAATTACACGTCGACTGTGAATTCATGCCTATAGCCCGTTTGGCAACATCTCTTTCTCAGTCTTTCATATGGGAGGAGCCAAAAAGACCCTTTAAAAGTTTGTAACAAATACATTCTAAAATCTGGAATGAAAGCAACTGGAGGAAAATGTCATTCAATGTCATTTCAATTGAGAAACTGGGATTTATCGCAGAATATCACAAAATATGAATAATCAAGGTGGTTTTTGCAAATAAAATTCACTCAGATACATGTGAATGAAATCAGAGCTTGGTTTAAAGACATTTGTTAAGTGTTTATTTAAAAGGAGATTATGACAAAACCCAGCTCTTTAGGTTTTACTGAATAAATACTTATAGTTTTCCATTTTATCTAGATATATTTTACATTCTTTACCACAAATTATACAAATACAATGTTAAATCTAGATGTTGCTTGTATGTTTTCCATCTTTTTGTAAAAGAAAAGCAGTCTTACTGACATTTCTACATTGAAAGTTGAAAATAGTTGCTTGTTCTTTTGTAAAACCATTAATATTTATGTCAGTTAATCATTGACAATGTGTTATGACCGATTGCACTTTGCCTCCAGTCGCCTCCGTTCCGTAATTTTGAACATTCTGTTGACATAACATTTTAAAGGGTCCGTTGAAACAAGTAAAACAGTAAGCACTTTGGCACATGATAGTACAGTACTTACATTTACAGCCACTAGATGTCGCTGTAGTCATAGTGTTAAAAGAGCTTGGCATAACGTGAGAGCGATCTTGATAGTCAGTAATAAGTCTGCCCTTGACAAAAACGATTGAGGTGATTAGTTTATAGAAAAAGACAGGAGGGATGAAGAGGAAGTGAACGAGGACGGGAGAATTTGATTGGTTAAATGAGAGATGGGATAAGGAAGTAGAATACAAATTTAGAGTAAACAAAAGGGGAGCTTTGATCACAAAAGACATCCTAATATAGTGTCAGTTTTACTTAGAGGAGGATTTGTGCCACATAACTGCTGTACACACACGCTACACCATAACTCTCACTGCATTAAACAAAGTGTCTAAGGAACCCTGGGTTGTCAGCAGTGGTGGAAAGTAACCAAGTACGAAAAGTAAAAGTGCTGTACTTCAGTAAATTTCATCGCTATCTGTACATTTTACGGTAGATACGTTTTACTTTTACTCCACTGCATTTTTGAACTGGACTGAAAAATCACGTTCATGATGACATTTGCCTAAAGGTTTTGAATCCTGACTCAATTAGTCTAGCGATTATTTTTTTTGATTAATTGTTTGTTGTGTAGAATGCAAAATGCCAGATTTTTACTAAATCTGACTCGCATGAAGTTAAGATGACGCCGCTGCTTTAGTTCATCCTAATGGAGGATATTTACAGACAAAACAGGGTTTTAATCAAAAACAGAACATTTTCTTATTTACTCTGTCTTGGATTGATGTAATTCCTACTCTGTCTGAATCAAACCTCTTTTCTCATGGTTTTGGAGTCTGGGTTTAGTGCAGGTTAAGTCCAGTCACTAAATTAGTTGACAATTATCTAAATAATCAATTGTTGTTCGAGTACTAGATTTTAGTTTTTTTTTTAAAGAAAAAAGAAATCTATACAATTGCTTCTGTTGACCAAATGTCTGTCAATTCTTTACTACTACATTACTACTTCATTTGACTCTTAAAAAAATGTTTCAAACTTTTTAGAGGGGCATGTCGTTGTGTTTCTTTCATCCCACATCTGTACTTTTACTTCAATAACAAACCGGACTACTTCCACCACTGTTTGTCAGACAGGTATTATCTTTTCAGCTCACTCATGGCTGTAAAGTGCATTTTACATTGTGCTGTTGTCAAAGGCGTCGTGGATTTGCACTTTAGATGAGGATTCAGTTCAGGACATTGGAACACACTTGAATTGAAATGCGACACCGAGAGCTGAGCCGGCAGACGTACAAGGAGCATTTCACTGCCCGTTGATACAAATGGTATGTGCTGTAACATACTGTATCAGGCACATTTTTCATGTTTTTGAATCTTATGTTTAATGTAAAAATGAAACTAACTGTGTGACATGGATGTATGATGGACATAGTGGTTGTAACTCTTTACTTCGGTAACCTATAATCTTGATATTCTGTTGGTATTTTTATTTATTATTTTGCTTCAAATATGAATTCTAATTTTGGGGTTTTTAAATGACAAGATATGGATGCAATTCTTACATAAAACATATTAAAATTCAATTCCAAAAAAGCTTGAACACTTATTATTTAATTTAATAACAGCCTAATTGACAGAGGTGGTCTGTAACTAAGTCAATTTATTTAAATATTTGGCGATCTGAACTTTAGTTGAAGTGGGCTTTGTGCACAACCTAGCTAGCTAGCTAGCTCAGTGTTAGCGTCACTACTTCCTGTCCAGTTCTGTCTCCATGGATATTTTTCAGAGTCACACTAAAATGAATAAATACTTAACGATCACACATGGAAACATGAAATGAATACTTCCTTGTGGACACTTTTGATACTTCAGGTGTTTGTGGCTCAATGCTAACGCTAATGCTAATTTTGAAGCATAATTCATAAAAAAATAACCATAAAACTAATAAAAAACTGAAGTGATCTATAAATCAAACAATCAGACAGTCTTTGCTTGATATTTTAATTGGTTTCTTTATATTTTACGTCTTATGAGAAACTGTTAGCTAGCTAGCCAACTGCTGCTGTGCACAGAGAGAGTCAATTTGGCGTACAATCGAGTGATGACGAATCTGATGGAAGCAACTTTTAATACTTGAGGCAGTATGGGTTAAGTGTCTTGCCTTTGGACACGACAATGTCCAGTGCTGGTAGAGATCGAACAGAAGTGGTTCATTGTCGTAAAACACTTTGAAAATGATTAGTTGTTTTGATAATAACATGTTGCGCTTTTTTGGAATTGGATTTTCTATTTGCATACACTGTCTAATTGCCGTATGTGTGCCCAGATGCCAATTTTGTGTAAAAGATGAATTTGAAACTGGTGAGAGTGTGAAAGGAGGAAAAGCAGACTTGGATCCCAATTATGAAATAACAAAATCAAGAATGGACTTTGTAAATTAACAACTGTTGTTTGGCTATAACTTTTGGATTGACTAAAACTGTGCCATTGCTGTGTATATGTTGGATTTCCACAGCTTTTGAGTCTCTATAATTTGGTCTATAGGAGGCGTGTCAAAGGAAAATAGCAGCAGTCTTCAATGTACGCATTCAAATATTGATTTTACTTCTGTTATTTCCCGTTTTAGAATAACTTACATTGTTTAAAAATCTTGAAACTAAGTTGAAGCAAAAGTCATGTATTCCAAAACACAATGCTATGTATATTGGATGAGTACTGCTATTTCCTTTAAAAGACCTTCATCATAACTTTACCACAAATATACTACGATGTCTTTTTGAGAAAAACTGTATTCTACTAACTAACCGATGAGCTAAAAAGTACACTGCAGCTGACTCTATGTGTTGTATCCGTATATGGGATAGAATTAGACTTACAACATACAAAAAAGATAAATATTACAATAATAATAAGCTCTCTTGCTGTTCCCGTATGCATGCACAAACATGCACTAAAGTGACGACTGTTAGTCTAGTCCATGAATTATATAACGATTATATGTATGAACAAGTTACACCAAATCTTTGTGGCAATCGTAATGTAAGGATTTTAGGTGATAGCTGGCTAAGTAGCTCACTCAGTCTAAAACTAAATATGTCAAAATGACCAATTTGTTTATCGTCAAGAATTTGGACGCATCTCAAAAAAATCTTTCTCTGCCTTGGTGTCATTTGTGTTGTCATTGTCAACGCAAATTGTGTGTGAAATACATATTCATTTAGCCTACGTTTTACAACAGATTCTCTTCCTTAAAGGAGATTTGTTATTTTTCAAGCACTTATTATAGAGCTATAACATAAGATCATCGTTGTTAGTTCATTGTCGACTGCATTCATTTACTTCCTGTTCAAACCTGCAGACCCGATAAGCCCCACCTCTTCATAGTGGTATTTCACTGTAACATATATATTTTTATTAATGAAAAGTGGCAAGATGACACTTCTGCACCATGCATCTATAACCCGCAGTCTGAATTTTTAAAAATATTCACAACTGAGTCCGTTGATATGGGCAGGGATATGGGTTAGGTGAAAACAAGACTTTTTGAGACTCAAACATCAAATGCAGGACAATACAGGATTATTCAAACGCGCACGAATCAATCAAAACGCAAAACTCATTAACAATTGTGCATAATATGTCCCCTTTAAGCTCGTATCCTGGTTTGAAACAGATAGAAAAAGTACACTGGCTTGTGACTCCTTTGACAATTTCAGTTTTGTTAATTGTACATGTTTCAATCGACAGTTTATTCCGTCTGTTGCTTTTGTGGAGCGTTAACAAGCAAAAACTTGACTGACAGATATTGGCTACTCAAATCAGACACTTTTCGCTCCGCGCCGCTCACAGCTAATCAGCAAACACACCACACAATGCCAAATATTTCACCACATCGTTTATCGGCCTATATGCACTGCGCATTCACATTATTGACGATGAAGTTTCGGGCCCAACAGCTGAAAAATAGACCTTTATCTGCTTGTCAAATCTCCAATCTTTTGAGCACAATCCAAAATAACAAGACAGCTCTCCAAATTGCCAGGAAAATAAAACCGCTATTGTATCATTTGAGCTGTGTTTGGCTCCAACCAGCAGCTATCCAAAAAAAAAAAAAAAAATCGCTGCAAAAATTGTCTAATTTCTGTTCACTGTAAGCTGAAAACAACGCAGCGTATCTGAGCAGCGCCACAAAACAACAGCACATTTCAGAACACATAAACAATAGATTTGGTTCACTTGACATCACAACATTCTTAACTATCCACTTAGGTGCAGGGATTGTAAAACTGTCGAAATGCAGTGTTTTGGCCTGGTTTATTGTTAATATCTCTGTAATTACTGGGCCAAGCCGCATGAAACAACAACTGGCATGAAGTGCAATGTTTTCTTTGAGAGCTAAAACGAACTGAATTATGAATATTTTGTTCATTAAACGGTTTAAAGGTGACTGATTATGCAAAAATCAACTTTAATGAGCTTTTCAACTTGTCACAATGGTGTTTCCTCATCATTACTGTTGTATTTCGATTGATTTATGCACACTTTGTAATCCTGTATTGTATTGTACTCGGAAAATTGCTGTTTTCACCTAATCCCCGCCCACATCCCTGTACGTAGTTGCGATTATTGGAAAAATTCAGACTTCAAGTGATATATGTCAGGTTCTAAAATGTCACATAGCCACTTTTCAAAAATAAAAACGCTGTAAATGACAATCTGCTCTTTGTTACGATGAAATGTCACTGTGAAGAGGCGGGGCGGCAATTGTGCAGTTTTAAACAGGAAGTGAATGCACCTGTTTCTATTGTGAAGCCGTTATAGATCAATGTTTCACTTTACAATAAACAAAAACGTAAATGATGACGCACTTACTGTATGTTATAGTTCAATACTAAGCTCCTGAAAAAGGTAATAATATATCTCCTTTAATATCACAAATCTGTACACACAATCTAACTCCAAAATTGCTACGGTTCAACAATTTGTGGATCTTTCAAAACTAGCGCATCGCCCATAGAATTATACATTCTCCCTCTACAATTATGACATCAGATTTGTAACTCGTAGGCCTTGTAACAGAGACAATAGACCCTGTTCTCTGACCTGCCTTGAAGCAAGCATTGGACTCCATTGCTCCCGTTTCTGTAGGCAGTATACGTACTTGTCCTGTTCTAACAAAAGATGGCCCCTCTTGGCAGAGCTGCAGATGCCTTCGGGCTGACAAACACCACTTGTTATGATCACAGTCCCACAGGCAGTCTCCTGTCGCGTCAGAGGACATCACATCTCGTAAAGCGGCCCAGGACAAATATTAGTTTCACGACAGCGGGTAGCAGGGTTTTCACCTAGAATAGAAGTTCAGGTGTGCGCATATGTAAGTATCATGACAATTTGGCCTGGGCTGGTGTAAGGAAAATGTCTCAGTAAGGAACAAATTACCGCATGGATAAAGTACTATCAACCAAAAATCCACAAATGTTAAAAATTACTCCTTTAGTAATGCGGTCAGCTAATTTTTCCACAGCGACCAATAAAGTATAACTTACCTTAGATACCAAAAACTGGATTAAAAAGTATTTGTATGTATTACCAATTTTTTTTTTTTACATATTCATTCTATAATTGACTTTTAGACATGCTTTTGGTCACGACATTTGGAAAACTCACTTAAAAAACGACACTTCCGCTTCACATTTGGTATTTTGCTGCTGCAGTGCCCCCTGCTGTCAGCAACGGGAATAGATGCCAGGCTATATGCTAATACAGCCGCATTCGTTAGTTGTGAACACAATTTGACCACAAAACGAGTCATGATTTATGGGTTAGGGTTTGTAACGGACTTAAAAACTGTGCTAGAGACGTCTGGATTTCCCCCGCTACGCAACAATCCGGGGAAACTTCAAACGGAGTAATTTGTGAGTGCTCAGAGAAGATGACCTTGTAAACATACAAAAACCCCGGTAAAACATATAGAAAAATAGCGTTAGTAAAGCAAAATACGATTCGAGGTATGTTTTTGATGAACTATTTAATGCGGTTTAATGTGGGTATTGTTTCATGCGGATAGGCCGAGATATTAACCACAAACTGTAGCAAGACTTCTGCATTTTGAGACACTACAGACAAACACATTTTTTTGTTTTATGGTCAGTTTGCTTTCTCAACATATCGGCTTTCATGTGGAAACACCAAAGTTGTCCAATCTGCTCTTAAAAATATTTTATTCTTCCATTTAATCCACTTCATCCATAGATTTCCATAGAGAACACTGTAACTTTCTCGTTTTCTTAAACTGCATTTTTCTTTCCAAGTGACATACGGATCACCACTTTACACCAAACTTTATAATCATGGACTCAACAAGATTTTGACAAAAGGTTAAAAATATGCCGAAATCTGAATTTTTAGGACAAATTTCAGTCTAATCTAGTTTACATAAAAACTAAATAAGAAATCCCAAATCCCCTCTGTCAATTTTTTGTAACTAATATGTGTACAAAATTAACCAAGAAATTAAAACCTTGTTCTGTCAAATTTTCAGCTTAAAATGTCCCAAATGTGTAATTTTGGCATTTTTTACACATAAAATGCCTTATTTCTCCATAATAATAAAAAAAATAATAACAAAAACTCGCAATACATTTTTTTCTCACATTCATGCGAGTAAACTACAGGAGAACTTTCAAATCGACATCTTTAAATTCAAGATTTTCCCCCAATCACCTGCAGCGCCTCACCTTAAACAACACTGTGACATCAAACGCACGGCCCGCGTTCCATTCATCACACGCATCCCTCGCCGCCCCGCATTATTTCTATTTACACCGCAAACATCCAGTCCACAAACTGCTTCATCATCCAACCATTGTCCTCCTCTCGCCGCCGCTCCAGCCATCTGCGCAGGTTAACCCGAGCCGCCGCATCCGTGCGGGTCCGTGAGTGGCGCGCTTGGCTGCCATGTGATCGAGCCCCCGAGCGTTCTTCCATGCCACCTCCCACACTCAAGCTGTCCACGTTTCCTGCTCCATCTCGCACACACAAATACGAATGCACGAGGCTGCGAGCGAAACATGACTAATGTAGATTCGCGGCGATGAAACACATTGTAACTCGTGAGTGGAGCGTCCGAGAAGTGGCCTCCGAGTGTCGTGCTTGTCGCTGAAGCTGAACGCCGCGCTCGTAATTGTCCACTTTGGCAGGAGTGTTACTTAAAAATGGAATCAAAAAATCGGTTGTCGCTCTCGATGCAGAGAAACGGGGCGAAACTGTCGTGTTACAGTGCGGGTTATTTTGTTCAAGAGGAAATTCTGGGTTGTTTTTTTCAATCGGGAATCAAAAAACGAACAAAATAATGGACTTTTTTTGGTTTTGTTTAAGGAAAATGGCTTTCTCTGTAATCATTTTCAGAAAATTTAAGAATTCTGTCAAACCAAAAAACTTAAAAATACGGTAATTATGCATTCTATAGACTTTTCGACCTATAAGCTTAAACTCGATATCGATTTTTTTCTTTTTTTATGATAGAAATGATAACAAATTAAAAACAAATCGACTTCAATTTGACACACATAAAAAACACCTCCATAAATCAAAACAAACTGAAAATTACAGACGCGAAAGTAGAGACATTTCTCGAGTTTTAGCCTAAACTTTAATTTGATTTTTGATTGTTTTCTGAAACGAAACAAAAGGTAAATACTGCAAACATGGACATACAGTAGTGTCTTTTATGCTGACCATTATTGCTCCTATCTCTCTGGACAAGCCCTGGATTCACTGTGCTTCTGTCCCCTCCTTAACGATTCTGTTTTCAAATTTTTATTTATTGTGACTTAATTTAACAAGGCTTTTCTTTTCGTTAAAACTCACTCTGAAAAAGGTTTTATTTTCGGTCTTCCTATTTCTTTTGTAAATCTGACCCATTTTGTTAACTTTAGTCACTGCTAATGTAACAAAACGCACTGTGATGACTCCAGTATTAATAAAAGTTGTACTTAAACTGTGCTTTGTGTGGTTCGTGTTGTTACTTAGCGAGGAAAACAAAACAGTTGAGTTTTTTTAATGCATGTTAAAATATTAGGGCAGTGCTAAACATTCAAGAGTTTCAGCTTCTCCGTTTATAGTCAATATATTGATGACCACTCAAGATTATATTTTGCTTTTTATTGCTTCAAACAAAGCTCATTTTTCAGTGATCGGAAACTCATGGATAGGATACATTATCTTTGGTTTTCTTTTTAATTTTTGGCAGTATTTTGTTATTATCAGGGGTGTCGGGGTAGTCGTTTCCTCGGGGCCCAGGGCAGGGAAAGGCCCTCAAAAGTAGGTGATTTTTTTTTTCTCAGTTGCATTTTTCCACACTTTAATTTATATTTGTTGTAGTAAAATGCAATGTGGTTGAGTGAAATCCTTAAGAGACAAAATACAAAAAGTCATGACTGTGAGGGCCCCATCACACTTTTTAAAAAACGGTAGTCTGGTAGTTATTGAAAAAACAAACAATACTGTATCATAATATAAACCGGTAGCTCCACAGGATGTCTATGAGCAAGTAATTGTTAAGGCGAGACATTACAGGTGAATAGGAAAAAATATTAAATTTAAAGATTTCAATATGACATCTCCTGTGGTTTATTCACATAAATGTAAGAGAAAAATATATTACAAGTTTTTCAGCGTGTGATGTTTTCATGTAGAAATGGTGCATTTTATGTGTAAAAACAGCCAAAATGACACATATTTGGGACATATAAATCTGAAAAATGGACAGATCCAGGTTTAAATTTCTTGGTTCATTTTGTACACATATTAGTTCCAAAAAACTTTACAGAGCGGAATTCTGGATTTCTTATTTCGTTTTAGATTTGACTGAAAATTGTCCTAAAAATTCATTTTTCGCCTCAGTTTTAGAATTCGATATCAAAAAATCCTTCTGTACATTTCGTCAAAAACTTGTTGAATCCAAGAGTGTAAGGTTTAGTGTGTGTGGGATCTACTTTAAGTGGTGATCCTTATGTCCCGAGGGGAGAAAAATGGATTTTTAGAAAACGGCCTTTGAAGTTACAATGTCCCAGAGAAATCTATGGATTAAGTGGATTAAATGAAATAATTAAACATCTTCAGCAGCAGATTGGACAGCAGATTGGTTTGTTATTTCCATGTGAAAGCCGATATGTTGAGAGAGCAAACTGACCAAAAAAGTAAAAATTGAAAAAAAAATGTTTTGCATGAATTGTCTCGCATTAAGTCTTTAAAGGACACAAATTCTGTAACAGTGACTTTTTTGATCTTTTAACCATATTCTGACAATGCTCCGTCATCAAAAACATAGCTGGAGGAGCATTCAGCCTCATTCACGCTGTTTTGAGAAATTCGAGATAGAAAATCCTCTCCCCTCCGAGCATCAAAAACACTTCCTGCTGAACTTCCTTGATCAATTATGTTTTTTTCCGAGTTTATCCGAGAATCTTCTGCTGTGTTTAGTCCTTAAATCATCACCAGACTCGTTCTGAGCATTTCTGCCGTCTAAGCATAATCCCTGCTACTACTAGCCTGTCCTTTAAAGGACAAACATTATGCAAAATTGACTTTGTTGAGCTTTTAACCATGTTCTAACATCATTCCGTCATCAAAAACATACCTGGAGTAGCATTTAGTTTGATTCACATTTGTTTGAAGACTTCTAAATCCTCTCTCTCCAACACTGTGTTCTGAACTCCTTCGATGTGTGACGTACAGGATCACTGACGACATTTATCCCAGAATCTTTGGCTGTTTTAAGTCCTTAAATCCTCAGCCACATTCGCTCTGAACATTTCTTCTGTCTAAACATGATCACTACAACTTCATCAGATCCACTGCAATGCATTTTGGGTAAATATTTACATGTGTGCAATTGCCTCTACAGAATGTCAAAATTTCATCTCCCAACGCAGTGGTAAGGTTATGTTTTTCTCTAAAAGCATTTATTTTTAGTTCTAAAACATGAGAAGTCAAACTGAAGACACTCAAGAGCAGGTTTAAAGGCCAAAAACAATATGAAAATTGCATGTTTTTCTTTTAAATACAGCAAAATAAATGAAATAATCATATCTTGTGTGGTCTATTCAAATGGCTAATTAGATACAATTTTATGCTCCTGAATACTGGACATGACACGTGATTTATTCAGATTTATTCTTGGGGCAGGACCCTCAAATCCCCCTTTAAATTTGCCTATCTGTAAAAAAAAAAAAAAGAAAAAAAAAAGAAGAAAAAAAAAAGGAAATGCTGATAAACATGGCCTGCTCCACTAGAGATCCCAAATCACTTTTATTTATTTTACTCTCTTTACATTCCATTGTTATATCTAATTATTTAAACATGTTTGGTGGGCCCCAACAAGGTCCCCCAAATGCCAGAACCGGCCCTGAACACTGTGAACAAATTAGCGCTATTATACAGTCATGTAACTGGGCAGCGTTTTGACTCGACAGTTTTGCCGTCATTAGCGGTCATTAGCCGTCATACACGGAGGATTCATCGTGTCATTTATAGAGCACTTTTGGGTTTAGCGCAAACGGGTTTTAGTTGCAGGATTTGGCAACCCCTGAGTGATGAGCTCCTTCTGCTTTCTGATTAGACATCGGATTGAAACACCAAAATTCATCATCGCGAATAAATTACAATTGTAGTCAGTGAAAACGTCTGATTTGAACATGTTTGCCTAATGTTCTTGAAATTTGTACAAAACAACAACAAAAAGTCGTTTTAGTCGTTTAGTCCAACATTTTTATTTATCAGCTAATTATTTATCAGTACATTGCAAGTTTATTTATATTTTTATAGATTTTTTTTTTTTTTTTTTTACAAATGGAGACCTAGTTTGTGTCATGTTCCTTTCTGCACAAATAGTTTTTTTTGCATCAAATCTTGTCCTTTTACTTTTGTGAGTGAACTTTTTTTCTACTGGTCAGATCATTTAGACACAGTTTTTTTCCACACCCCCTTTTAGTCAGTTAATCCAGTGGTTCTTAAACTTTTTCAATCGCGACCCCAAAAATAACAATAGTTCACATTCACGACCCCCAAACACAAAAAATAGCGACATGCAGAGTGATAAATTAGCCTTATATGTAAAGTTTGATTATATTTTGAGAATATAGACCTTGAAAAATGACTTTAATAGGCCAACAAATAGGAATCTACATTTGAAGGGTGTCCAGCCTTGTTTAACACTATTGTATCAATTTTCCCCCATCATCTGGGGACCCCCGGAAATCATTTCGCGACCCCATTTGGGGTCCTGACCCCTAGTTTGAGAACCACTGAATTAATCAATGCGTGGCGCCTGTCTTTACTAACTTGGAAAATTCATCCTGTCTTCTTCTTTTATTATTATTATTATTAACTTGTGAATTTCTTCCAGTAAGACAGTTGTGAAAAAGCGATGAGCTTGTTTGCTTGACATATTTTCCTGACATTTTTCTATTGAAATCAGGAAGTCGGGGCACACGGACCATCAACAGAGACGTGGGAGCTTTCACTTTGGCTCACACATGGTACTCACTCCTCCAGAGACCACCACCAGGGGGCAGGCCTGGTCAGTTTGATAGACTGGGAACAACATCTGATAAGAGACACAGCTTTCTAACAACTGTCTTATTAGAAGGAATTCACAAGTACGTCTTCAGTCGACTCCAGCCCTACTTCACAAAGCGTAAAATTGCAGTCTCCGTTTTTCAAATATCGCATTGTACCCTTTTCTACAGATATTTTTAATTGAATAAATGTCGAGTGGATTTTGATCAAGGACGGACGGAGCCACGTTTCGACAGCGGTAAAACACATTCGACTATTGAAAACGTCGCTTTACAAAGAACAGACTGCAAGCCGTCCGTTCCTTATTTTTTTTTGGGCTCTTATCTGTTTTTGCAATCTAACTCTTCCGCGATAGCCAACGTTATATCGAAAGCTGCAGGAGCTTAAAGGTGCGCTGTGGACTGGCGGCGTCTCCAGCTGCAGCGATTGTCTATCTAGATCAAGTCGGTGTCATTCAGTGAGGGGGATTACTTTCTATTAGGCAGAGTGCTGAGTGTGCTGTCTCCACTTGATTTCATTTGCCTTTTTTCCGAGCCAGTGCGCATGACAGACTTGCACATCACTCAGGGGGAGCGAGTACTTTGAGCGCCTCCGCTTCTTTTGGTTTATCGTTGCTAATGATCGCCGTCTTCTGTCTTCATCAACAGGTTTACATTACAAAGTTAGGTTTACGTCCTTAACTGTGCAGCAAACCGCACAAGATCAACATGAGAGGGAGATGTAAAGATATAGAAGTCATACAATGCAGATAGACTTTTTTATGTGCAAATGTATGTGTGTCACAGTTTACATAAATAAATTGCGTATATACATTCAAATATGCATGAATCATTCTAAATACAACTTCCAGTAGTCGAATGAAAAGGGGAAACAACTATAATGGTACTGATAAAGCTCCTAAAAGCTCTCCTTTAATACATTTTGTTTGAATATAAAATTAATGAAGGCTTGCTCTAATTAGCCAGTGTATGTGGTGAGTAATGAGCATAAAACTGCATTTAAAATTGGTTTCTGAAACTTGAAAAGCGCTAAGTTACTAAAACATTTTGCCAAATTTTAAGTTTTATTTTATTTATTTTTTTTGGGCTGAAAACATCAACGCAATGGATATTAATGACCACAGAGCTGCTAGCCTCCGTCGTGCCGTTAAACTCTTAATATTTAAACTTTTCAAAATCTCAATGGCAAAAATTAATAAGAAATTTACTTTTTTTTTCATCTTATAAGGAAAAGGGGCTCCTTAGAATAGTCAAATATACAGTATATAATATATTATCATTATTTATTTTTTAAATAATCTAATTATTACTTATTTCCATGCTATCACATGTCAATTATTAGTTTTGTACAACATTTTTTGCAGAATGTGCTAAAATAGTCAAGTAAAATACCCCAAAAAATCTTTTAAATCGTTCATGTAATTTGACAGCAAACCTTGCTACAAAATTCAGATAAGATTGTAATTTTGTATTCATTCTTGTCATACACATGTACATTTTTCCTTTTGACAGTTTTCTCAAACGTGATATACTCACTTTTCAAATTTCCAACACTACCTTTTCAACACTGTCTCTCCAAAAACATACTAATTTCAACACAAAATCCCACTTTCCTCCACAGTCTTGCCTTGAACTTGTTAATGCGCAGACAGGGGGCTCCGTAGCAGACATTTCCTTTCACCGCATCATCACGAGCAAGCCGTCTCCAGTCTGCGATGGAGCCGTGATAACGCGCTCAGACAGACAGGCCATTACCGCTCTGATTTACTGTATAGGTCACCTGCTCTACTGTACGGAGTAACCACGTCCCCCTCTCATCGCCTCGAGTGGTGCCAAATCGAACGGTAACTGATCACAATCCTCTTTCATAATACATGAATCAATTAGTCAAACATTCATTACACCCCCAGAAACGGCGGTCTAAATTGCGACGAGAAATATTTCAAAAAACCAACAGAAGCCGGCGCCGTGGGCTTTAATAATTAAGAATAGATGAGGAGTCATTTGGTTAACCTAGCCCAATCTCATCAGGCGAGGACTTGATTAAACCGTGCACGGAGCGACGGCAGCGGCAGGCGAGGACGCTCCGCTTCCCCGGCGCACTTCCACGTTCCAGAAAAGGGGCCGCACAAAAGCACTTTAATTAAAAATAAGTGGACCACAATTAATCCGACGCGGGCTCTTCTTCATTCAAAGAGGCACAATGTGAACAAAACGCCAGAGAGTCTTCCTGGTGTTGAGACTCTAATTAAATGTTTAAGTGATGTGGCCGCGCGGGTGGGAGGGCGGCTGATGGCGGGCAAAGGCGAGGGGCGATAGGTGCGCCGGTGTTTTCGGGAGGGTTTCGATTTCAGAGGATCGTTAGTTAAGCGAGACGGGATTTGAAGACCTCGGGGAATGATTTTGATAGTGTGTGCTTTTCAGTGGCGTCTACATGAAACGCAGGAGTGGGTTGGACGCCGTTACGTTCGCTCAAATCAGGGACACTCGACTGGCGGAAGGAACAATAGAGAAATAGAGATTGCAAATGAGACAGATCTTTTGTATCGGGTGGATATTAACCGTGGGAGAACTGTCGAAAAAACTCCTGAGATAGTTTCTGCTCACAAAAAGTTTAGTTTAGATTACTTCAGTCTTTGTTTGTCAGGGGCTGTGAACAAATGCATTAATCTTATAAAAGAAAAGATGATCTGCACCAAATTTAGCTACTGCTACTTTCCATCTGCCATCCCTGGGCATCTGAGTACAGCATTTATATATATAAAAAAAGTTAGCTTAGCAGATAGACTATAAAATGTGGCTATTTAAAGGGAAACTATTCTGCATTTTTCATATTGCTGTTAGCCTTTAAACATGCTCTTGGTTAAAAAATGTTTATGTTTTAAAAAAAATGTATTCATTCTATGACCTGTGTTATCAGTCATTATGAAAATTCAGTTACTGAGTGCATTTAGCCAGCAGATGGTGCCATCGCTATATACAATCTAGTGAAGTTAGTGCTGAAAAGACGTTATAAAGCAGATTTGCTGCTGCGGTTATCATGTTTACACAGCAGAAATGCCCAGAACGAGTTTAGCAATGATGTAAGAACTTAAAATAGCGGAATAGTATCATATAAGTGACGGAGATGATCCGAAAATCCCAGAAGTTCAGCAGGAAGTGTGTTTGGCTCTCGAAGGGGGAAGGATTTTCAAATAAAACATCCTCAAAATAGCGTGAATGCAGCTGAATGTCCTTTAAACATTAGTAACATTGGGTACAAAACATCTGAATATTTCATGAAAATTATACAAATATTAAAAAGACAATGTTAAGTTCTATGGTGCAATTAAACTTGGCTGATGTTGACACAGTTGATCATTGAAAATGTGCTTTTTTGATGTTTCGGGAGTCATTTGAGTGTAATAAAGTCTGCAGGCAATTTTAAACTGTTGATTTCACTGTCTGATTGTAACAAATGAAAAGGCTGACTGTGCAAAGGAGGATCTTTTCAGGACGTACCAGGGGTCAAAGATCAAAGACCTGGAGGGGTCAAAGATCAAAGATCTGGAGGACCGGAGTGAAAGATCTGGAGGACCAGAGTGAAAGATCTGGAGGACCGGAGTCAAAGACCTGAAGGACCAGAGTCAAAGATCTGGAGGACCGGAGTCAAAGATCTGGAGGACCAGAGTGAAAGATCTGGAGGACCGGAGTCAAAGACCTGAAGGACCAGAGTCAAAGATCTGGAGGACCGGAATCAAAGATCTGGAGGACCAGAGTGAAAGATCTGGAGGACCGGAGTCAAAGACCTGAAGGACCAGAGTCAAAGATCTGGAGGACCGGAGTCAAAGATCTGGAGGACCGGAGTCAAAGACCTGAAGGACCAGAGTCAAAGATCTGGAGGACCGGAGTCAAAAATCTGGAGGACCGGAGTCAAAGATCTGGAGGACCGGAGTGAAAGACCTGAAGGACCAGAGTCAAAGATCTGGAGGACCGGAGTCAAAGACCTGAAGGACCAGAGTCAAAGATCTGGAGGACCGGAGTCAAAGATCTGGAGGACCGGAGTCAAAAATCTGGAGGACCGGAGTCAAAGATCTGGAGGACCGGAGTGAAAGACCTGAAGGACCAGAGTCAAAAATCTGGAGGACCGGAGTCAAAGATCTGGAGGACCGGAGTGAAAGACCTGAAGGACCAGAGTCAAAGATCTGGAGGACCGGAGTCAAAGATCTGGAGGACCGGAGTCAAAGACCTGAAGGACCAGAGTCAAAGATCTGGAGGACAGGAGTCAAAGATCTAGAGGACCGGAATCAAAGATCTGGAGGACTGGGGTCAAAGATCAAAGATCTGGAGGACTGGGGTCAAAGATCAAAGATCTGGAGGACTGGGGTCAAAGATCAAAGATCTGGAGGACTGGAGTCAAAGATCTAAGGACCGGGGTCAAAGATATGGAGGACCAGGGTCAAAGATCTGGAGGACTGGAGTCAAAGATCAAAGATCTGGAGGACCGGGGTCAAAGATCTGGAGGACTGGAGTCAAAGATCAAAGATCTGGAGGACCGGGGTCAAAGATGTGGAGGACTGGAGTCTGTTTCTGTTTGCAGTGGAGCAAAGTGGACACATTTTTTCAAAGGAGGTGGTGCAGCAATATTAATCATTTTGAATAGGATTCTTAGATTTGAAAATAAAATCAAATTATCGAAATATTTACTAAGGATGTTATAGTGATGGTAACAAAAGTGCCTTCAGTGCTTGGTTATAGAGTCTGAGAGTCTGTAGCGTGGCCTCATTGGCCTGAGACCAACAGGATAAACAGTAAGTCATATGAGGAGTAATCAGAGCATTGACATATGTAAGCGGACTTCACTGTCAAGCTGTTTCTCATGTGGAAATATTACGCTTGATTGAATTGCATACTTTTTTAATATGCTTTTTAAAAGACAGCATTTAGTCAAGATAAACCCCTAGGTATTACGTCTCAGTTTCAATATTTATCTTTACTCCATTCGGTATATCTTTCATTTTAAGACACAGATTGCACAGAAATCTTTAATTCGAAATGCCTGACATGCACCTGAATGCAGCATCACGACTACATGGGAACATGGGATTTGAAGTTTTGAGGCCCTGAGGAGGGTTGAACCAGAAATAAGTCTTATTTTCTTTTTTGTATGATTCTGGTTTTGATTACTTGATTGTAACAAAGATCGTGATTCAAAGACTTAGAGCAGGGATTTTCAGCTTCAACAGATCAGACCCTCCAAAGGATTTGATTAGGCCCACAACCAATTATCCAATTGTTAAAAATGTGTTTTTTGGTAAATCTGGGTTAATAGTAGTTGTTTTTAGTGCTTTGAATCTGTTTTGATTCTGGCTTAGTCCTGGTTGAGTCCTGGTTTGTATTTAGTCTTCTATCTAGCCTTAATTTCATTCTGGTTAAATTGATTTGGCAATTTGACAGTACAGTGTTTTGTATTTTCTTTTATGCAAAAATGCAAAGGAAACATTTTATGCTTTTTTGTATTATCCTCTAAACTCTTGAGTGCCTTAAATTTGCCATGTCATGTTTTGAGAAATTTTTTAAAAGTTTATTATGCACAAGTTCTCTACTGAAGTTTTTGACGGTCGGAGAGGAAAGAATTTTCAAACCGACATTCCTCAAAATGGCGTGAATGCAGCTAAATGCAACTCCAGGTATGTTTTTGATGATAGAACATTGTTAGAACATGGTTAAAAGCTCAAAAAAGTCACTATTGCTGAATATGTGTCCTTTAGTTATTTTATCCCTTTGTTTCTAATGTTAGGGATGTTTTGTGTGATGGCAAATTTAGTTAAAGTGTTTTTTTTGTCTACACCTCCAGCCCAGAGCCCACGACCCTCTGAAAAATCTGGCCCGTGGTAAAATGAAGTTGAAAAGCTCTGACACTCCGATACAGGAGGTGGCGACATGCAACCTTTTGTAGTCCACCAATTCAACCTCAAAGAAGAGGAATCCAGGCACCTGAAGCAGCCTCCAGTGAACAGCTCAGGACTGTGTGGACTGTGTGGACGCTCTGAGCTTTGTGCTTTTCGTAGAAACATGTGTGTTTACTTTGCAAATTTAAACATTGCAACCAAACAAGAAGTTAAGTGTGGGAGAGGGAAACTACATTTTTGTGAAAATGAATGGGATTTATATGGACCACAGCAGAAAGAGAAGGAGTTCGCTGTGGATTTTGAGAGTGAAAAGTGAGTTCAATCTGCCTTACATACAAGAAACTCTGTAGTGGTTCTGTCAGTGCCGTTTGAGTTAGATTACACTGAAAATTAAATTAGATTAGCATGCGGGATTCTCGTAAATAGCCACTGTTCATTTGATGAAATACACATTTTTGACAATGGTTTAGTGCAGGTTTTATGTCATGTAACCTTTTCATCTTGATTAATTTTCATGTGCAGCCTCCGGACGTTCTATTGCCTCTTTTAGAATCGACGGCTCCATTTGATTACTGTTGCCATGGTGACCACTCTTCCATTCATTCCATTAGCAGTAATTATATGAAGTTAGTTAGTTCAAATAAATAAGAATCTACTGGTACTACATAAGACTGATACTGTATTTTGTTAGCACAGTGTTTTTCAACCTTTTTCTGAGTTACGGCGCACTTTTTTGATGCGGCACCCAATTGACTAAAACATTACCAAATCACAGCTTTCAGGGGGAAAAAGTGCTATTAAAGCAACTGTGGCGTATAAAGTCCAAGCCACTGTCTGGTTTGTTAAATTTGGTAATTGTTAATTATTTTGCTGCTTTCTTTGGATCAGGAGTTTGCTTAGGACACTCACATGGTGCATTACTGTAAATTCATGTGTGAATCTGTGAACTCAAATTTGACATTTTTCAAGCCACACCTGCAATACCTCACGGCATAGTTGAATGCGAAACGAGATAACTCAAAGCGTAGCCTAATAGTGTGGATTTGAACTGTCCACAAGATTTTAAAAAATGAAGGATTATACATTATACTTTGTGGCTTTCAGTAAAATCATTTCGTATACCTTTAGATGAGCATGCAGAGATCAAAACAGACCAATTATTATTTTATCAACCTATTAGTGCACAATATTTTTCTTCAAAAGTTGCATCTAATAATAATACATAATTTAATTTAATGGCGCCTTTCAGGACACTCAAGGAACCTTTACAATCAAACCACATCACACATATAAAAGCAACATAAAACATATTAAAGTGAGGGATATCTGTCTTGAACATACCGATTTAAAGAGGTGACGGTGCATTGTTTGGTAAATTGTTCCAGAGTTTGATGACAAAGTGACTGAACGTTCTGGCCCCCAAAGTGACCATTAAACCGAGAGGACTGAGAGGAGATCTGCAGATGAAGAACGGAGAGAACGGGAGGAGGTGTGCAGATGGAGCATGTCACACAGGTACGAGGGGGGACTCGGCGTGCCTTGAGTGTCAGAAGGAGGACTTTGATCTGGATTCTGTGGATTATGTGACTGCGTTCTTCTAGTCTGACAACTTGGTGAGTGAGATGTATTTACCTTGACATGTTTCGGCCGCTTAACTGCGAGCCGTCTTCAGAACTGTCACCGGTTTTGGTGGCGACGTGTCGTTCGTTAGCTGATGTGAGAAGGGTGTCCCATGCGTGTGACAAAAGGAAAGCTCCTTCATCACGTTTGATAGTGTCTGTGCCTCGCTTCCTGCTTTCAATGGCTTCTTTAATCCAGCGCTTGAACTCGTTGGTTTCAGCCCCGTCCCAGTCCATGATATGATTGTTCCTTTTGTCAGTGGTCTGATACTGCGGATTTTAGGTTTTTCCGTTCTGCGTGTTCCTTCTTTGTCCTTGTGCGTCTTTTCACGCTCAATTTGCTGCTCTTTCTTTCTGATGTTAAATGTCTGTCCAGTGTCTCAATGTCTTATTGCATGAGTTACACAGCATTTCGTATATAGCATTTATTTTCTTGAGGGATTTATGGTGAACTAGAAGTTGCCGGAGTTTTTTGTGTGTTTTCACTACTGCGTTAATACTGTGTTTTTTTTTCATTGCTCTCTGGATTGGTTCTGTAAAGTCGCTAATATATCGTACGGTGACTATGTTTTTCTTTAAGTTATGGGGACCCAGTGGAGTTGGATGCGAACCGATGTGCTGTGTTCAGTCATTTTTGTCTGAATGATGATCAGAGCAGAGTTGTGGACATGTTGAAGTTGTTGGATGAGTTTTAGAGGGAGGCGAGTGATAAGGGCTTTACAGTTGTCCAGACGTGATGTGACAAACGCATGGACGAGGACCTGGCTGAACTGTTGGCGGAGAGACAAGCAGATACATCTTAAAAGTAGCTAACTGAAAGCATGCATAGATGTGATGAATATACCAGATGGATACATGGAGAAACGGTGTACAGTGATCCCTCGTTTATCGCGGGAGTTGCGTTCCAAAAATAACACGCGAAAAGTGAAATCCGTGAAGTAGTCACAGCTTTATTTTTTATTATTTTACAATGCAATACTGAACTATGGAATGAAACCAAAAATCAAAACCTGTTTTAAAGCCCAAAATTTGTTTAAAACAATAATTTTAATACAGTAATACAAGGTTGGAAACATTGTCACTCGCGTGTTTCACAGTCCCAGTTCGTCCCGACTCCGCTCCGCTGTAGAGTCTGTTTCTACTGAAGGCGCAGGTTATGGGGAGTTGTTGGCACTCTTTCTTTTTCTGAGCAAGAAGATTTTTATAAACGGATATGCCACCTTCGATTATATTTGAGAACTGCAATGAACGACTCATCAAAGGGTCCCGTTCTTGTGCCGTGCGCTGAAGTTCAGTGGATACACTGTAAAAATATCCGCACTGTAAAAAAAATCCGTGAAGCAGCGAAGCCGTGAAAGATGAAACGCGATATAGCGAGGGATCACTGTAGTGCTAAAATTATATGTGTACGTCTGACTTTTTCCTGGAATGGACGATACAGTCTTTCACAGGAATGTACCGGATGTGTGTTGCGGCACGCTTTTTGGGTTGAAAAGATCCCAAGGCACAAAAACATTACCAAATCAGACCATTTAGTTAAAAAATATGGTATATAATGAGCCAAATAATGTTTGTGCCACTTTCTTGTTTTTTAAAATTTGGCAGTAGTGATGGTTTTCGTTCTTTTTGGTGCAGAAGTTGCTCATGGTACTCCAAAAACGTAAATTTGTTAATTACATCCGTGTTTGTCAGTATGTTAACTCAAATTGGACACTTTTTCAAGGTACACCATGGAAAAACGTCAAGGCACGCTAGTGTTCTCTGCCACACTGGTTGAAAATGAAGGCCCTAAAAGAACCTACGGCTCGATACTACTTTTATTGCACAAGTTCTACTATTATTTTTCCGTCAAATGAACTCAACCACCGCACAAATGTATACTGTGTGCCTCAAGTCAACACAACCACTAAAACATTTTACGCAAGTTAGAAAATAGCGACACCTTTTTTTGAGATATTTTTTGCCTTTATATTCCGACAGTATCAGTGCTGCGTGTCAACTTGTAGCCTCGCAAATCCGGTTAGAAAGGCACCGCTCGCACTTCTAACGGGTGAAAAAGAAACCTTGAGCGAACGCAGCCCCCCGGTCCTGGTCCCAGTATGTCACCCCCATCTGATCCAAAATAGCACGTCTCCTTTACCTGCGCGATCAAGACCAAAATACACGGTTTTTACAACGCTTCCCTGAGGCATTTAGTCACATGCAAGTACCCCATTCTCAACAGAAGCTACTACTTTTAGATTTGTTGTTTACTGCTGTTTGTTGTGGTCTTTGATGCGTGTGTGATTGCATGTTTAAATGTACAGGATACGTCTTGTTGAGTGTGAAGTGAAATAGCGTTTTTCCGACCTTTTTTAAATGTTTTAAAGTTGTGTTGCAAACCTTGAAGAATTAGGATTTAATACAAGCAATACTTCATAAGCTTTAGCAACCCACAGCCACTTTTGTCTTGGAAGTGTTGCACGAGAAGTCCAGAAACACTTTAATGTTCTATTTTGTATTGACAGATTTCACACTTGACTTCTGTTGCCCAGACTTTGCACAAGCTGTTTTGAAAGAATTTGTTGAAAAGATAGAAATGATTCTTGCATCATTCAGCTTTGATTTGTGCTCATTTTTATTTATTGAGCAATTTTGCATCCAGAGTTTATATTGGCTTGAAACTGTTGTTGTAGCTCCTTGAGGTTTCATTTTAAACATTCTATATGTATTGTAGTGGTTATATATATATATATATATATATACACGAATGCAATACAAAAGTTGGAATCGATAACTAACAGCTGCTTCTGAGTATGGCAGCCACTTGACAAAACCTTTAGTACAGGTTTGGATATAGCTGTAAAACTCTACAGTTCCCTTCAAAAACAAACAGATAACAGATCTGACAACAAACAAACAGATAAACAAAGAGATAAACAAAAGCAATAACAACAACAACAATAAGAAGAAACTGTACATGTGTATTAAATCCTTTAAGATGCTCAACATATTTTCACATTGTCAGCTCATTGCTCTGTCCGTTTCGACCCATATGTGAATAATGAATTGAACTAAACAAATTGTATGTGGACCTTATCCAAAGCATCTCTTCTTATTGCTTTGCTATGCACCCCGAAGAAATCACATAATACATTATTGTATGATAAATCCTGCTGTCTGCACTGTGTAATTCAATCTCATTTACGTACGTAAATCATAGACGTTCATAAATATTGTGTATCCGATACAATATGTATGCTTCATTGATCAAGCCATGGTCATGTTTTCTATCATTCTCGTTTATTAGTTCACAATATTTTATTTCATTGTATTCTGTTAATCTGGGCAGCACCCAACTTTCCATCTTGCCTCTAATGTCTGGTACTATTAGTCTGAGTGTGTGTGTGCGTGTGTGTGTGTGTGTGTGTTTACTATTTGAATAGTCGTCTGCATAGGCTGCAGTCAGGGGCCACAGTAGCAGCAGGGGGCCTGGAGGAAGCGTCTGGCCAGTTTACAGTTTAATGTTGATTTCCTAATTTAAATGAAGACATTCAGTTGTGTGAAAAGCAGTTTTCTCCAGTGGCGTCAGAAACATATATATAAAAAACTGACTTCCATTTAAAAAGTTTACTTTGGATTTAGTAGTAAAACAACAAATAGGGGCCTCAAAGGGTTGGGCCCCCAAGGTCTTCCTTCTGACCCTGTCTGTGGTGGCCATGCATCCTTCATCTTTCACCAAAGTGTGGGGAAAAAAATAACATCTTTACTAGTTCATTAGTGGATCTTTTTTAGAATAATAACAATAAAAAGAAATACAATATCAGTCTGTTTTGTCAATCGGTTTGTATGTTTACTTCTTTAACACCATCAGGCAAGTGGTGGGAAAAAATAAATAAATAAAATCCTAAAACAAAACAAAAGAAAATCTTTTGTGGATTTATAATTTTACCACTTTTACTCACTTGCCATTGACCTCTTTGTTTCATCTCAAAGTCACTACTTAAGAAATAACCATAAAAACCTTTGAACGCTCAAACCCAACGGCTTTTGAAGTGAAACGGTGCAGAACACGACGAGAAAAAAAACAAAAAAAAACACCTCCAAAAACAGTCAAAGAAAAGAAAAAGCTAAAGTATTTGTATTTGTCAAAAACGGAATTCCAATCAGGGCGGCGCGAGGCCAAAGACTGACATGTTTTGATTACGGGACTGATAAGTGGCCCGCCGCGACCCACACAGAATCTCATGTTTAAATGTATATCTTATTGAATATAAAGCGAGTAAGGCGCATAACAAAGCCGGATTGTCCATGATAAAAAAAAAAAAAAACAATCCTCCTCAGTTGGGTGTCTACAGCAATGACAGAAAAATGCCACTCTCCTCCGCGTTCCTTTGGCTTACATCACGTCTTTACCGCGCTTGTCAGCCTTCAAGGAGAACGGCGGCAAACCAAATCGGGAATCATACACACGCTTGAGCTCACGCGGAAGAAAATGAAAAGGGAAAAAAAAAAAAAAAAACTTTGAAGAGAGTCTCCTGAGCATACTGAGTGGGCCGCGGGATTGGGCATGAAAATGAGATGTCTGATAGAGGAAAGGATAGAAAAGGCGTCTTAGCAAATGACAAGATCTCGAACAAACAGACGGAGAAAATAACATGACGAGGAGACACTTTGGGGACAGTTAAAAAACAAACAAGTAAACAAATTAATCCAAATACAATGCCAGATATGACCCTCCTTTTTATATTGGCCCAAATCATCTTAGAATTAATAATAATAATAGACTTTGAATGCAGTGGTGTAGGTGTTATTGTGTCTTTTCACCACATATTTTTTTGTATACTATTATTTATATATATGAAAGATAAACAATATTTGTTGTCGTCGCATTCCATTTCACGAGCTGTCCAGTCACTTTTGGCGTGCAGTGCTGTGTACTAAATTCATGCAATTGTGTTTCTTCAATAGATGTAATATAAACAAATTACATAATAATCAAGACATGCATGGATAAAGTGTGGGAAATAAATGCATTCTAAATTGTAGAATAAAGCAAAAGAGAAATGGAGAAAGTTGGATTAACCACAAATTATTTAAAAAATGTGGGTTTTACAAATGAAAACCGCATCAGCTAAATTCAAAATGCCTCCAGTTTCCTCCATTCCGGAATTTTAAACATTTTAAAAGGACTATTGCTAACACAGATTCAAGTTGTTGTTTTTTTTTTCAATAATGAAATACATCAATAATCCTGGTGCAATCCTTACTGAAGTCACTTTGCCTGTCATATATTTGTCCATAAAATCATAGCCATAGCCACATACTGTGTACAATATTACAATACGCGTAAGTCACTTTTCCGGCTATTTATTTATTCTGTCCATACTGCGCTGTTTACATAACCGTGGTCATTGTCGCCTACTGCACACGCACAAGAGTTTCTATCTTATCTTTATTTTTTGCCCTCGCTGCCCAGTGTTATTTAAGTTTATCTTCAAAGTTATTTATCTTGTGTCCTCTTTTTGTTTTGTTTGTATATCCTACTGTTCTTGATTTGTTCGTTGCAACAGTGGAATTTGAGACAAATAAAGGTTCTCTTATCTTATCTTTGAACAGGAATATGAATACAAAGAATATATTTTCTTATTCTGTTTCACAAGATGGCATCAATGTGGGCAGCTCACCAAATCTGGACGACGTGGGTGAGCTAAAGGCCTTTTCTGAGTCTGTGCCGTCGGAGGTTGCAGGAGATTTCCAAGCGAGCGTCGAGCACAGGTGTTTGAACTTTCCCAGGCATGATCTGAGAGATGTCACAACGCTGCACCCGTGCCCTCGAGACACGTGGCAGCCTAAATCTCTGTGGCTGTCAGCCTCCTCCACACCTGTTGTACCAAATGTGTCCTGACGGCTACGAGAGAGGCATCGAACCACAGCCTGTTAGCCCACACAGCCCTGTCTGATGTCCTGCTCCTCCGTCTAACCGCTAAATGAACAATATTGATGAAGAATTACACCTAGGAAGTGAACACAACAGATTGTTTTTGTACGGTTGAGTGTGGGTTAAGTGTCTTAACCCACACTTATGCCTCAGTATTTAATTTTATTTTTCAGTAGAAAGAAGTTAGTTAGTTAGTTAGTTAGTTAGTTAGTTAGTTAGTTAGTTAGTTAGTTAGTTAGTTAGTTAGTTAGTTAGTTAGTTAGTTAGTTAGTTAGTTAGTTAGTTAGTTAGAATATTAATGGTACACAATGTAACTTTTCAGGTGGGGGGTCTGACACCTGCTTGTCATACTGTGGAACACTCCAAGCAAAGCAACAACATCTCTATAACGGGTGGAGGACTCTCCAACAGATAAACATAATCCCTCATTTGTCCAGGAGAAGAGCTGCAGATGTCTCTGAAGGACATCTGCAACAAACCAAGGCCATAGTGGAGGAACTCCACGCCGCGATGGACAAGAAAAACAAGAAGAAGAGAAGGAGGTGGTGTAAGTGGTGGCCAGTGGGCGAGGCTACCGCGCTCAAATTGAGCCGCCGACTGTAGGCTGCCATGTTTGCAATCTGCTGCTGACCGCTAGGGGCTGGCTGCGGAAGTAGAATTATTCAATGCAAGTCAATGGGGAGTTAGACGTCTCAAAACCTACTTTAGAGCCTGGCTCAAAATACGGCTTTGGTCTCAAACGTTAGCTTACGGCTCTGTGACAACGCTGAGGGGGGTGAATTTTTTTGAACCAGGCTGGTTTAGCCGCTGTGATTTTTTAAAGTTCTTGTAGAAGGCGGGCTTTACGCGCCGGAAATGTCAGGGCTCAGCCATTCACCTACGAGTGGGCGGTAAGCATAGGGGCAATGACAGCAGTACGTCAGCAAAAGGCCGCCCCAAAGTCGCCCTCTCCCCGCCTCCCCACCGAGGGGGGAGTGGTGGGGGCTAACCCGCGGCCATTTTGAATTCTCCATGACTGAGCCGCATTTTCATGAATGGGGCGGAGCGACGATCGTCTGTCCACTATTTTTTATGTCTATGGTGGTGGCACAAAGCCACTTCTCTTATTCACCTGTGTCTGTTTCCACTGCAGGCGACTGTAAGTGGACAACAAATGAGCTGAGGTGCACTGCACAGTGTTCCTCTTGCACACTCAATATACAAGCATAAAAACACACTTGTGGACAAGTTTGAATAAGGCAAAGCTCAGCAATGGCATGGGATATTTGTAGGTCACGCATTACAGCACAGTTGACAAATGATAACAAATTAGCAAGTTTAATGGGTTGAATGTGGCCGCGAGAAGAAAAAGTTGGATTTAGGAACAATTTAGATTTTATTCATGAAGAAAACATTAATCATGTTTTATGTCATGTCAGCTACTCATGTAGCAGACTCCTACGAGCTTGGATCTTTACATGGAAACACAAAGTACACAGTATTCACATGCATACTTTTTGAGCACATGCACAGCTTTGAACAGCTTTTCAATACTGTAAAACAAAACAAGGTGAACCACCATTTCATAGCCAAGACGCTCTCATCCCAAAACATATTACAGTGTTTATTCTGGACTTGTGATCAATAAAATGTTTTGCAATGAGATCCAGACAGCATGTAGCAGTCTGATTTTGTCACATAATCAGTTCAGTTGCTTATTCATCCATATGTGATCCATCATAGCAAAAAGTTTCAAAGGTAGTCATCTGGACAGTGTTTAAAAATCAAAACATTCTGACTTTCAGATGAACTTTTGTCAGAAAGGGATTTCCCCCCCCCAAGATAATCTAAGAAGGGGAAAACGACTGTATGCAACCGAGGTTAGTTAGCCTTTGGTAACAAACGCAACATTTTGGGGCCCCAACTTGTTCCCCGATCAAACCATTATTGTAATTGCACATTTTGTTACCTTATTAGCAATGAGACCTGACAGAAGAAAAATATTTTCGCAGAAAGGCCCCAGTCTGGCAACTTCCTTACCACAATCCCTTTCTCTTCGCTTTAATTTGGACGGAACAGAACTTGTGATTGTTCTTGTGCAATTTCCCAAACATCTCCCTTGTGTTTTTAATTTTCCCACCAAAATCTCTGTCTCCCATCCAATATATTTTAACGCTTCGTCCCACATTGCCAATCGCTTGTCTAATTTGCAAACAACAATTTTAACTTTCCCCATTTTGGACAGCGCGTCGGCATAAGTGCTCTGCAAACATGCGCCATCGAGAGCGGTGCCGTGTGGGTGGTCTATGTAAGGTGATTTCTCCGCTTGGCTGAAGGTGCACTCATCAATGTTTTGATTGCATGTGGTCAAGAGCCACTGCTTCCCCCAAAATCAATTAACATAGTCCCTGGGTGATATGCAAAACAATAAAGCAGGCAGCAGGACACTTAAAACTGTGCCAAGTATGTAATTGATTTTCCTGATTAATGTGGGAGTGAATGAAACTTCGAACTATCCATCCTTTTCCCCTCAATAATGGCTACAAATTACCCACAATGTCTTTTATTCCTCTCCTTAAGGTTTATTCCAGGCGGTTTGACACAATCGCACGCTGGTGTCTTCCGGTTGTTTGGTAACAGCAGTTCGCCAGAATCCCAGAGCCATATACTCACTAATTAAAGACGGCTAATGAACATCAGCATTTGCATATCAATAAAGGCCTCCTCTCCCGGCGTGCAAACCTACTGCTGAGTAATTCTACCTTGTCCAATTCCACGGGGGTAGGACCTCCATGGAGAACTCCTGTTGCTATAAAGAATGCGTAATACGCTTTGGTCCGCTTTATAGTTATAATCTGTGACGGCCATGCTTACTTATTTTATATTTTGGACATTTTTAATTGCAATGTTGAGCAGAGCTGAGGTGGGAATATTGACTTAGCAGGTTAGTGGAAGATTTCTGTGTGGATAGTGGAAGATCATTATTGAAAAAGAAGGGAAAGTGTTTTGATTCAGCAGATTGAGCAAGAGATCGGGTGAATAAAACGACAAAGAAATGTTCTCCCGTCCTCAAGAATAAATGGCATCAATGGTAGGCGGTAGAATAGTTATATACGTAAGCTTATCTGTGGTTATTTGTGTTGGAAAAAAAGTCAAATTTATTTATTAATCAAGTGGGAACTTTTTTTCAATTTTCAACTAATCTTGTTGAAGATATTTAGGTTATCTTCAATGACCTAAATGCAACTGTAGGATGAGCGAAAAGCAATTTATTTATGTTTGTTTTATCATTAAACGGTCAACAACATCACACAGTGTTTAAACTGGCACCTGCACAAAAAGGCTCACAGGTTCGTCTTAATAAACATAGAGCAGAGACAGAAAATGTACATATAAATTAGCATTTTATTTAAACATCTCAATTAAAAAAGGAACAGTTTCCCATTTGTTTTAGTTGAAAAGTAGTTGGATAAAGAAAATGTGTAACAAACCGTAACAAAACACAGAAAGTCACCCAAACAGTCAAAATCAAACCATTTATTTACAGTTAAAATTCACCACATGCCAACACGGGAGGTTCAGCTTGGTCCTGCTGTGGCGCAAAATACACCGTCAGGAGGAGACCAGATTAAAAAAAAAAGCAGAGATTGAGGGAGGAGGGCGAAATCTCTTTCCCGCCACATCGCATTTAGGTAGCATTTTCAGCACCTCTGACTTAGCGTGCTTCCTTTGTCTCTCATTCTTCTGCTTTCCTGTTTGGCTTGGATGTGTCCAGATTGTGCTCCGTCACTGTAGGGCCAGATGTAAAATAATTGTCCTTTCCAAATGAATTAATGTAGTTTGTACTTTACTATTGGTGCCCCGTGCCACATCCCACCACCTCTATGGTGCCACAGTTCGTTGTGTTCGGCTGCTGGCGGTGTTGGAACTCTTTGTTGTAGTTGTGTTTGTCGATGGCCGAGCGTCAGGTCTCCTCTCTCCATTCCACTAAAGTAATGGTAAATGAACCAAACATCTTTCTCTAGACTATAGCACGTCGCTAGCCCTTTTGTTCCTGCTGCTCTTGTCTCGTCACTGCTAAAAATATATGTGTATGAACTTTGAAAGGAAACTCGGAAGGAGAAACGTGAAAGAAAACATTACAACACTATAAGTCACTATAACGATGAACTGAATTTGTTAACATGGCAGAATTGAATTTCTTTTCTCAGCCAAGCTCAGTGGAGTTGTTGGTTTCAGTCTAGTATAATCCTAAAATTATTTACACCACTCACACCACTCAATATAGCACATAAATCATGTGCTTTGATCTATACAACGAGAAAACCCACTGTCCAGGGAATTAGCCCACACATAATGACACTCCAGCCACACCTAAACATTACAGATGCATGGAAATTGAAAGAAAAGAAAATAGTAGTGGTTTACTACACATTTGAATTTTCATTTTAGCACCCGCCCATTGGCCGACTTAATCCGCTCAGTTTCATCAGATAAAGCATTGCTGCTTCAAGGCTTTAACGAATACAACAAATTCATGAGAATCACCGAGATTCAGTGTAAACAAACATTTTCAAGCCTTAAATGTTGCTTGTTTAGCTGTACGTTAAGTGCAGGCTGTAGTGTGTGCGTATAATGTAGGATCATTAATGAGGCATTAAGAATTGCTTGAGAACATAAAAGTGCACATCAGGAAATTAAGTGGTGTGCAGAGTAGCATCATGTATACACAACATAATTACCCATATCTTTCATCATGATGATATAGGCTAAATGAGCGGACCTATTTTCAAACTACAGAGATTTACTGCAACCTCTTGAGGATGTGTGTGTGAACACCGAACTCTGTGGCTATTTGTTGAAGAAGAACAAATAACTTAATATTTCCAGACGCTCAAAGTAATTTTACAATCCCATGTGTTGCTCATTCACTCCGAACTTGTTGGTGGCGAATTGTAAGCCTCTTCTGTAACCACCGCTGCTCTGGAGTAAGTGTGGCTGACAATCTATACCTCCGGCCGCTCAGATCTCCACCAGTCTCACCCAAGGACACAGGGAACATATGAACTGGTCGGAACTTACCTTTTGGGTTGGTGGGTGCTATAAGTAACCAATGAGGCACTGCCATCCCAGATCTGACTTCTTGAATCCTGAATTTTTTACCTTTCCAAACTTTTCACGTTTTCCAAGAAAACATGCAACCGCCTCGAGACCCCCACTGAAAATGCACTGACAATGCAATCATTTCAAGAGACCAAATGTGCTAAATCATGTTTAATATTGACGTCAGATGCCGCCCAGGTGTCCCGAGGCTCACTTCAGGAGACGTTTAGGCGCACTCAGCCCTCGTGCATCAAGGCTTTGTAGAGTGGGTATCGGATTGGTGAACTCGCAGTTGGACTCGTGCACACGATTAGGGGCGTGTTGGTGAAGACCTGTGATGTGCCAGGTTCTGTGCAACCTCTGGGCTATTTACAGACCTCTTGGATTACCTTCAGCTCAGACTCAAGACATCACCAACAGTGCAAGCAAAACAATCAGCGTCACCATTGAACACAAAATACAACACCAACAGAAGCCACGAGTGACACGACATCAGGGGCCTGTCAGTCACAACATCAAGTCAAAGACGCTGAACATTCAGAGGACTATTGTGATCTTTTATATTGTGAAACACTAACTAATGAAATAGCTCTATTCTAAAACATATGTAAACTATTTCTCACGGCATGTTGTCATTTTAAGTAAATCATGCTCCTGGCTTTTCCCCGTGGCGTTGTAAAAAAAAAAAAAAAAACTACAACCATCCTCTGGTCACATGCAGCACCTTCAAATGTAACTTCCAATGATAGTTAAACCATAAAAGACACAGACCTTCCTCGATCTTGATTTGCATTTTGTTTTAAAAATGGCTATGTGCTATGTTAATGGATTTCCTGCAGTGATTACAATCAGAGAGATAATCCCTGACACATAAGCATTACACATGAAAGTACATGAAAATGAGATTAAAGATAATCTACATTTCACAGACGCACGGAGAAATATCAAGTAAATCCAGAATCCCGGTCTGCACAAGCGGACATATGGAGCCTATTACATAACATGTCCGGCAAGTGGGCGTCAATAGTTTCCATAGACAGTGAATACAACAAAAGAAGAGGCATTTGGAAAACCACAGCTATTAAGTGGACCTATCAACTTCTCAAATTTAAATGATCCTAAAGCGTATTCCTGCATCTTCTTCAATGCTGCTGGACTAAACAGTGCAGGGCAGTGTGCGTGTGCAGCGCCCCGGGAACTATCTCCAGATCTTTCATCAGGACTACACACCTTGTCTCTGCGGTGCACAATAATGACGGTTTCAAGCCAACTTCTATCGCCTCACGCTCCCGGTTTCGTAATCAATTGCCTAACGTCATTTTACCATATAATCACGTTATATTATTACTTTGCACCTGCACCTTTATTGGTTTGTATATCATTCTAAGCTGTACAATAACTCGAGGCTACGGTGTTCAGGTGGTGAGTCATTCCGCTACTGTATACTCTTGCAATAATGGCGTACTTTCAGGCTGTTTTGTTTGTTTTACTTGGTTGCCTTAATGTGATTTGTTTTTCCATTAACTGCGTGAGTTTACTTTGTTATTACAGCGGCGCTTTCATTTAGGTGGGACCAAAAGATAATATTTTCTTTTGCATGATCAATAAACTAACTACATTTACATTTCAGTGACTTCAGAAAAAGTTGCGACAAAGTAAAGCGCTCAGAACATTTAAAGGTGCGCGATGTAATTTTTGTGGAGGAGGGTACGCCAATGAGATGTAAATACAGTACAGCTATAATCGCCATGGCAACATACAGTAACAGACATTCGGTTCCTGTAGCAAATTTCTGACCTGGAAATTCTACTCAAATAATTAATACTTTGCAGTGACAACATGCTGGGGGTGAGGTGCTTGTATTTCTGCATGTCGAACGGCCGTTACCATGGTGACACAATGCATACAGTCTGTAAATTAGTCTGTAAACAATATAAAATAGATAAATAAATACACAATTTCAGGAGCCTATGATCAATGTGAGCGTTCATGGTAGGACTATACAATTAATCGTAATTGTAATTTCAATGATTCCATTATTCAATTACAAAAATGTTGTAATCGTAAATGGATTGCCTTTTGTTCAGAGGAATGAGTGCACTCCTTTTGCCACTCAAAACCTGGAGCAAAGGCACTTTTATAAAACGACTATTAAACATATTTGGTCTACTTTCTGTACAGAATAATTGACAATTTAGAAGTAATGGAGTAAGGAATTTCAATTATGCGTCAGATAATCCTGATTATACATTTTGAATCCTACTTGATTTTCAACAAAAGGGTTAGTGCAATGAAACTGAAAAAACAAATGTTTGTGACTGTAACGCTATTTGAAACTAAAGAGCCATCATCTAGTTTCAACTGAATCAGCTTGTCATGATCAGATTGTGTTGAAACAAAGCTCTTATTAAACTCTAATTTGAGTAACAGAGCTTCAGACAGAACAATGCCTCCAGTTAGCGTCACACCCCCAGCTAATGTTGATGACATCCAGTAGAAGGTATCAGTCAAACTTGGATTGGTCTCTTTTGTATTTGAGCTGTATCTAATGTCCATGTTCACACATACTAATGTAAAATCTTATAAATAATCTTTTTACGCCATAAAATCTTAGGTAAACACGTCTTTGTTAAGTAAATAGCACAAGCGTCAGACAGAATGTTGACATGGAAACGTTTACCGTAATTTTGCAGTAATTATAAACCAGTGACATATCATTATAGTGTATATGTATTTTTATAATTCAATGAAAACAGGTCCTGATAGACACTGCTAGAGTTTATTGTTTGATTTAGTTTATTTATTAAGTCATATTTTTAAATGACAAATATTATGCGAAATGTACTTTGTTGATGTTCTAACATTGTTCCGTCATCAACCTGGAGTAGCATTTAGCTTGATTCGCGTTTGTTTGATGAATACTCAATTGAAAATCCTCTCCCTCCAACACTGTGTTCTGAACTCCTTCGATGTGTGTCGTAGATGATGCTGACGACACTTGTCCCAGAACCTTTGGCTGTCCTTAAATCATCGACAGACTTACTCTGAACATTTCTTCTGTCTATTTACTACAATAGACAGACATAACTACAACTTCGTCATATCCTCTCTTTACTGCAATGGAGCCACAGCTAAGTCAAAATGTCATCTCCCAATGCACGGATTAAGCTACATTTTTCTTTGTAAAAGCATTTTATTTTTAGTTCTAAAACATGACATGTCAAACTGAAGACACTCAAGAGCAGGTTTAAACAATATGAAAATAATATTATTTTTCTTTTAATGATTTTCTGGCCATTCAAGTCTGCCACTTGCTTGTCTCCACAGTATGGCATTAAACTCATCTGTCTTCAATGAGTCAAGCAGGAGACGTGAAGTTACAAGTCAGATCTGTTGAGAGGCAGGGCCTGTAAGAATGCACGTTTTTCCATTTCCTTTATAAAAACCTGTAACTAAATCATCTTGGAGACAAGCAGGTAGCGAACCCCTGACCAGAAAAATGACATACTGCACCAGAATTGTAGATATGCTTTTTTACGTTCTCATTCACCAGACTGTTAGATTGTTAAATAACTAATTAACTGAATACAGAACAAAATCTAAAACACGGAGAAAAAAATTATATATTTTCAATCTGTAATTTTTATTCTTGGCAACACATTTACTAAAAAATATTCAAACTGACTCACTCACATTGTATAATAAAGTTCCCCCAATTATCTACACTGTTTTCTGACTCACGTGGGCTACGCAAAGAACTTTTCACAGCACATCTAATTCGAAATAACTTCTCGAAACGTTATACATACTTTTTTTTTGTCCATATTTCATAGACTGAATTTGGGAATACACGTCTAGCAGCGCGTGAAACATAAGAAGCCTTAACTCGCCGCTTGATCTATAATAATGTGCTTGTGTTGCATCAGGCGGCGTGCAGGCGAGCGAGCGGGAGGGGGAGAGAGAGAATGCGTGTGTGTGTATATATGTGTGTGTGTGTGTGTGTGTGTGTGTGTGTGTGTGTGTGCGCGCGCTCTGATGCAAGCCTTCACACTGCGCTGTTTCACAAGGCCATACGGGCTTATTGACTCTCGATGTGATCCACTTGGCCACACAGCCTAATGTCGAGCGCCGTTCCTGACACCCATGGGACCGGCACTTTTGAACCTACATTGTACAGCGCAGTGAGTGAGCGCCCATGTGGAGTGTGCATTTGATCTGATGTAAGGCCCGACACACACATCTGTCGTACTTTTCTGCTTAAAAAGTCTATTATCCACTTCACGTTGGCTGTAAATGCGTGTTTTGCCTGTTTGATGCCACGGGGTGGTATAGTGGGATGAAAATGTGGAAGTAAGTAACTGCTAAAGGAATGTAAAACAGTGATGTTACAACTCTACTTCCTTGGCCAATGACAGGCGGGATGTTAAAGATGAAAAGGGATTTTTTTTTTCTTGTTTATTTTACAGATCAGAAAAATGATTAAAACTTAATCATATACCATTTTCATGAAAAATAAGGCATTTTTATGAAAATGGCCAAAGTTGCACGTATTTGGGACATATAATCTGAAAAATGAATAGAGCCAGGTTTAAATTCCTTACTTAATTTTGTTGACGTATTGGATACAAAAAAAAAAGTAATGTTAAGTTTAAACTTAGAAACTGGGAATTAGATATCAACAAACCCTACTGTAGTCAATCAGTGAAAATCTTGTTCTACCACGACATTTTAGGACCAACTTTAAGGGCTTATATTTATGTCTTTGTGAAAAAAATAAATTGCAAGAAAACAGCCTTTGAAGTTATAATGTCCCGTACAGATCTATGGATGTCGATTAGATGAAATAATAAAACTGGCGAAGTGCTTTGTGCAGATGTCGAGCTTAAATGTTAAGAACAAACTGAACAAAAAACACAAGTCTCATTTTAACCAATTTCATATTAATTCATGGTTGTGTAGAATGCTTTTTTAAACTGCACAAAACATGTATTATGTACTCAAATTTGCTGAAATTAATTGGTGGAGTCCAATAATAAGAACATTAGAAGATGGTACTGCTGTTAAATAATTCAAGTAGACAGTTGTAAAGCCAGGCATGAGACTCCGGATGTCTAGCGCAGGAGGACTTTATTTTTCATCAGTGCGGGCTCGATACACATGAGCACTAAGCACATCGTGGTGGCATTTGAGTCTGCCCCGTGCTTAAGGAGTACTCACCTCTGGCGTCGGTCAAGCTGGAGGTGTTTGGTACGCCAGTGCAATTTCCCTTTCAACTATTTCCACTCCATTTCTGTCCACGGACCAGGAGCCTGGACTATCACAGGAAGAAACGAGAAATGTCTTTGTGCCCGTTCGAGATGGTTAGAAACATGTCGACGTACCACAGTAATTGTTTTAGAACGTCTTTATGAATTCAGTTAATTCTGTATTAAAGGTCCCATATTCTTCTATTTTGCCCTTTACACAGTCTATTCTAAGGGCTTTGTTGATAAAATTTTGCGTTGTGCAATATCCATAACATAACAGTTTCCAAAAAACACCCATTTCTTGGACTGGCCCCCCTCCTTGCAAAAGCAAACGGCTCACTCTGAGATCCGACCCCCCCGAACAGAGAGCAGGCTGCCTCCCCCTCCCAACTTGCGCGCCCCCCCCCACCCAACTCGTGCCGAAGCCTAGAGCGGAGATAGTGCGCATGCGCCGTGTGCTCTGGTAAACAGCGATACACAAACAGGGGAATAAACATTTTATCCGTCCTGACGGTGCGTCGTGCTGAGTCCTACGTCCTGGATCTGACCTGGAGTTTGACGTGCTCCAGTACCTCGACGACGGACGTTGCCGTTTGGTAAATAACAAGCTAACTCTTCGATCTGTCGTATCCATCGTGTAATTACTGTGTAGCATTAGCATTAGCTGTTTTTATTCTGCGGCTGCGCGCTTCCTGGAGGCGTGGCTTAAACACCGCGTCATCCTTGTGAAGCACGTCATCCTGATGAGGAGCCCCCGTCTGCCTGCTCAGCCGAGGGGACGGAAAAGACAGTTCTCTAGCGAAAGCATGCGGGAATCAATCAAAAAACCACTTTGGGCACAACATACGAGGCCCAAATAGCACTGCAGAAAGGTTAAAACCTCTGAAAAGTCGATTTTGCATGTTATGGGACCTTTAAGAACCCAGAGCTTCAGATTTATATACATTAATTCAGAAATATGTTTCAAATTTGTTATGTTCAAGATGTACGCATTTTCTTTTGGGAATATTTCTCGCGGTAATTGCATAATCAACCGGAATTTTGGCTTCTCCGCTCATCTGACATTGCAACAACGCACACAATATCATTCAATAAGTTCAAACCAGTGCCTCTTTGGTTGCAAGGTGGTATTTTCGGATGATGATTACCCTGGAGTGTAGATCAAATTTAATCAAAGGACTGCAGTGACTTTTTAACCTGCTTACAAACTTGCTCGAAGGACAGCGGCGTTAAGTGCTTGGACTATCCGTATCTAATGGTGACGGACATTTACCACTGCCTTGATAAGGTCACAAAGGAGGCAGAGGCAGTCACGTAACCCTCTACGGACACAGAAGAAGCTTCGTAAAACCGCCAGAACTGGACACAGGATACAGACAGTGCACATACTCCATAAAGCTCAAACAACTCCAAACTTGATTCGTTTACGGGAGATGGAGTCCCTCGAGGTTTGTTTGAAGCGAGGCCAAATTGTCTGATCGTTGCGGGAAAAATTCAACTTGGAGTGCCACCGTTTTTCTTTTTTACTAGTCTTCTTTTCATAAACCCGCGGGGGCTAATAGCTGCCAAGACCCTTGAACAACAAAAGCTGACCTGGAATCCCAAGAGAGGGTGAAATGTTATTAATCTTTTAGTCGCACCACTCTTGGCAAACAACAAGAAGGGTTAAAAGTACGGAGAGGAAAAAAAGCTTGATGATAAAACACTGAATTAATTAGCCACTTTAATTGTGTGTTCTCCAACTCCTATTCTCGGCGGGCGTAATTAAGATGTGTTTATTTGGACACAGTTTGCTCTTCAAGGAGGTAACACAGCTAATTGGTATGATGCGCAAGTCACATGTACGTTGCAATTGAACCGACATAGACGCCATGAGACAAAGTAGCGCCGGCGTCTACGATTACGCATATGAAAGGTAGAAATTAGGACATATTAAGCAAATTTGTAGATGTAATAATGAAAAGGTTTTGGATGGGATGAGAAGGATGGATAGTTCAATTGACTCTGTTGCCAACAATGCTCTTTCCAATCATTTGAACACGTTATAATTTTTCAGGGGTGGGCGGGTTAGTGGTTGACTCGCGTTCGGCTTAATATCGCGGCGAAATTACACCCTCAATGAACAGATTAAAATGGGAACGGTTTGAAGGTTTGTGTAGCGTTACGCTGCAGTTGCTACCAGCGCCAATGGGAATCCACTTATCACGTCTCGCTGTTTTGTTTCAGTATATATTGTAGTAAGATAAAGTTTTGAAGGACACACGTTTTGCAAAATTGACTTTTTTGATCATGTTTTACGATCAACCCTCATCAAAAAAATACCTGCAGTTATTTAGATGCATTCTTCTCCGGTCCTTCTCTCAGCCTCTTGACAGCACTCAGTTTAAAATGTTTTGATTTGACTGATTGGCTTTAATTCGAGTTTATGACAGAGAATATAAACACATTGATGTACATACAAATTCATACACACAATTACACCTACATTTGAGTGTCCATGTGTCCATTTTTCCCAAGTAAATACAAATAATAAACCATATTGGCTCTAGGTCTACAACAATTCATCGACTAACCGTGACTCGTCAACCATAAAAAGTAATCGACTATAAAAATTTTGAATCTACTAACTGAACTATACAGACTCTTAAGCAACTGTCAAAATATATTGTATAGCACAGCCCATAACATTGATCCATCAAAATGTCAAAAACGAATGACTATTGCTGATTTTCATCAATAATACACTTACACTACACTAATATAATACACTACATTCATAAATATTCTCTATCTAGAAGCCTTCAGTCACAAGATTTCAACCTTTATTTGGCTGATAATGTTTAAATATACAAAAGTAATAATCGTTCGACTAATCTGAAAAATAATCACTGACTAGTCAATTTAAAAAACAATTGTTAGTGACAGCGCTAATTGGCCCGAAATGGAGAGGAAAGAATAACATATAACCACCATGTACATCACTTTGTGTTTGCAGTGATTTAACAAAGTCACATTTGACAATGATCTTAATGTTATGTTATGAATGCACCGGAAAAAGGTCCTGTCATACATTTCATCGAAACAAATACTACCATGATGACTGATAAGCGGGTACAGGCCACGGCACCCCAACTCCAGCCAACAAGAAGCCGATGAAGCAGCAGGCCAACAGTGCAGGCGGCATTCACGTCAACTTATAAATAATTTCCTACAATTGTGACATGGTAGGCATCTAGGGGCCTCCTGTGCTGTTTCTAAGCCAACAAATCATTATTAGATTCATTACAACTGCATTCTTCCATTAGTATGTCGGGTGCAAGCTAGCTTTTGTTTCTGTCTTCACGGTAATTCCTGCTGCAATTATCTGCTGCCTGTAGATGGAGTGCAAACACAAACCTGATGAGGACACGACATGCTGTTAGAAAGTCATCTATGGTTTTCATAGCCCAGTCTCCAGAGAAATGCGTACATAAATTACTTTTAATTTACGTGTAATTCCCTTTAAGTAGCTATTGTATGTTTTTGTTGTCAAAATACGTACCATAAGTATATCTGTGAAAACATACACATTTTACGTTCTTGGAAATTTTGCTACATTAGTACGTCAATGGAAAATGTACATGTTTCACGCGTTGAAGATTTTGTTACATAAGAATGTCAAAAACCTACATGTTACAGTTTATCAATAATAATCTCTGACCCCAGCGCAGACTCTAACCCTAATTTACAAAACGTAAAATATGTACGTCTTCCACAAACGTTCTTATTCAACGTATTTTGAACAAAAACGTACAATAGCTACATAAATACAAAAACGTAGATTATTTACGTATTTTTATGGAGACTAGGTTGCGTTGTCAATACATGTATTATTTTCATTTCTAAAACATTACATGCCAAAATAAAGGTATCTAAGAGCTGTTTAACGGCCAATAACGATACAAATAATGCAGTATACATCCTTTCCATCCAAGTCTTGACCATTCATATAGCATAAAAATTAAATATTGATATGACATGCTATTGCTTTACCTGAAATGTTCTACAGCATGGCATTAAACTTCTAAACTGTTTTAGAGCTGACCTGGACATGGACCTGCTTGTCTCATTCCAGGCAAAGCAATAACCTCTCCATGGAGACAAGTATGTGGCAGATCTCCTCCAGCAGAAATATTGCCCAAGATGAAAGAACTTGTCTAGGATTGTGGATGTGTGGCGTTTAAGCCTCCACAAATTGTCGACCAATTGACCAATACGATACCACAGAAAATGCGCCGAAAAACAAAGTACAGCTCCTTGAATGTGATTTAAGCGGAAATTATTCATGGGCATACACACTTTTTCTTCAGTACTTTTAAGTCGTAGCCACAGTTTCTCCCAAGCTCTTAACCTCTGCCTAATTTACAAGAAGAATGTTGGCGCAAATGAGAAAACGCTCTTAATTACTTCCAAAAAAAACAACCAAAATGGCACCAAATTATATCTTAGATTGGATGCTTTTTAGATTCACCGTTATACGCCTTTCAGGACGGTGAATCTTTGAATGTGCATAATCAGAAGCAGCTGCCTGTTAGCTGTAGTCCAAATTTTAACTGTCTGTGGAGTGTTCCTGTCCAATCTGTGTAACTGTGTGTTCTCTCGCGCCGATGTAGCTTCCTCCCACGGTCAAAAATGAGCATCTATCAAGGAAATGGTGAATTCCAATGATGTGCCTGCTATTCTGACCCAGTCCAACCTGAAAATAGATTTCAAGTTTGTCCACTCATTGCTCCGCTTCTAACGTTGTCCTCTGCACTTGACCCATCCTGCAATGCTGCTGGACAGAAAAGGAATTCAATAATAAGGGATGAGGATGTCGAAAATCCAATATTTGTCTTGTTGTTGACGCAGATGACTGATATTTGCTGATGTCAGTATCAATAGGTGGAAATTGAAGAAAAGTTGTTAAGTTCACAAATTAAAGATCTTACTAAATGTATTTTCTCTTAAGTTTTTAAAAACACACAGCCACATTAAAACCTGTTGCAAAAATATCAGTACAGTATGTATGGAAATTTTACGAATATTGATCGGAAACAAGCCCCAATTGAGCTCGGGATTGCGACGTCACAGATAACAGAATTTTCAGTTTGTCAAATGTTAAAGATGTTAAATATACTTAAACTTAGCATTCATTCAAAAGTATTCAAACACTACACATTGATCAATGTATTTACCAGAAGTGACCCAGCAGTTTATCAGGTTCTTCCATGGATTTTTTGTACATCGTTTTGGCTAATGTTTCTCTATGTACGTTTAACACACCAGCAGCAAACATGGCGGATTTCCATGGTAACAGCTTTTTTAATGTTCTACCCCGCCCACTTTTGCCTCTTTTTATGTCTATGATCCACATTCTTGAAGTAAAGGGACTTTGGTTTGACGCTAACGGTGTTCGCGCAAATGGCGAACAAGGGAAAAGTCTCTCGCTAAAACATCATATAAAGTAGACTGATTTGTCTAAAATGTTTAATGTACATGAGCAAAAACAAGTCAGCAACACAGATTTCCTGGGCGGCTTGAAAACGGCTTTTTAGTCCGTGTAGAACTTATTTTCCGTTGAGCTCGCTTGCCCTGTGTAAACTACGTCAGAAAAAGATGGCAACGCCCATGACAACTTCCGGAATAAGGTGAATAGCACATACAGTACGTGTCATCCATCCCTACTTCCACCAGAATATCTTGGAAAACTCTCTTATGGTTTCTTTTACTGCATTTTTTTCTGGATTTAAACTGGAGAAACAAAATGGCAAAATTGTCTTAGAGTGAGTTGGTTGGAGCGTCAGTTAATTTACATAATTTGAGAAGCGGAAAAAAAATGTCTGAGAGGCTTTGGACATGCGCCAGGTTTTAGTAGGGAATAAGAATCGATGAAAGTACGAGTGTTAGTTTGTTGTGAGAGAAGAGGATGTAAAGGTTTGGTTTATTGTCTCCATAGGGAAATTAGTCCTCTGCCTTTGACCCATCCCTCAATGCCATTGGGGCGACCAGGTGGATTACTTTACTGTGTTGGTTCTATTGTCAGTTGGATTTATATAGGGCTTTTCCAACACTCAAGGATATCTTGCATTGCATTATTTATTCACTCCCCTCACACTTTAGCCACAGCTGCCCAGGGACCTAAGAGACATGGCTAACAGTCTCTAACAATTACTTCTCCGAGCACCAGTATCAGAATCAGAATCAGAAACTGTTTATTGCCATTGTCAGTGAAATTCACAAACGTAACTTGCTTCGGCGTAGGTGCAACATAAAGCAAAGGATAAAATATAAAAAATATATAAAAAGGCATGCATAAAATTAAGAATAAAATAGACTAAGATAGACTATATACAGAATGTACAGTTGGCAGTGCAATGTCCAAATGAGTAGTGCAAATAGATTGTTCTTAAATAGTATTATTGTTGAAGTGACAGGTGTTACAAACAAAGTTTTCATGAGTCAACGGCAGAGGAAAGAAACTGTTCTTGTGGCGGGAGGTTCTGGTCCGGATGGACCGTAGCCTTTCCCTGCCCGAGGAAGTAGCTCAAATAGTCCATGTCCAGGGTGAGAAGGGTCAGCTGTGATCCGACCTGCTCGTCCCGAGTCCTGGAGGCGTGCAGGTCCTGGACAGATGGAAGGCTGCAGCCGATCACCTTCTCAGCAGAGCGCACAATGCGCTGTAGTCTCTGTTTGTCCCTGGCTGTGGCTCCAGCATACCACACGGTGATGGAGGAGGTGAGGATGGACTCAATGATGGCCGTGTAGAACTGCACCATCATCTGCGCCGGCAGCTTGGCTTTCCTCAGCTGCCGCAGGCAGTACATCCTCGGCTGGGCCTTCTTGATGATGGAGCTGATGGTTGGCTCCCACTTGAGGTCCTGGTGATGGTGGTGCCAAGGAGGCGGAAAAAGAGTCCACGGTGGTGATGGGAGAGTCTGTCAGGGCAAGGGGGGGCAGGGGGGCTGAGACTTTCCTGAAGTCTACGATCATCTCCACTGTCTTCTGGGCGTTGAGCTCCAGGTTGTTGTCGCTGCACCAGGACACCAGCCGGTCCACCTCTCTCCTGTAGACAGACTCATCGCCATCCGAGATGAGTCCGATGAGGGTGGTGTCGTCTGCAAACTTGATCAGTTTTACAGAGTCGTGGCTGGAGTTGCAGCAGTTGGTGTACAGGGAGAAGAGCAGAGGAGAAAGTACACAGCCCTGTGGAGTCCCTGTGTTGATAGTCCGAGTCTCTGAGACATTCTTCCCCAGCCGCACGCACTGCCTCCGGTCCGTCAGGAAGTCAGTGACCCACCTGCAGATGGAGTCAGGCACGTGGAGCTGAGAGAGCTTGTCCTGGAGCAGAGCAGGGATGATGGTGTTGAATGCAGAGCTGAAGTCCACAAACAGGACCCTGGCGTAGGTTCCCGGGGAGTCCAGATGCTGGAGAATGAAGTGGAGGGCCAGGTTGATGGCGTCGTCTACAGATCTGTTGGCTCTGTAGGCGAACTGCAGTGGGTCCAGGGCGGAGGCGGTGCAGGACTTGGGCTGGCGCAGGACCAGGCGCTCAAGGACTTCATGGCGACAGGCGTCAAACCACAGGCCTGAAGTCATTAAGTCCAGTGATCCGGGGCTTCTTGGGGACAGGGACGATGATGGACGACTTGAAGCAGGCTGGGACATGGCATGACTCCAGGGAGGTGTTAAAAATGTCTGTGAAGACAGGAGTCAGCTCGTCTGCACAGTGTCTCAGGGTGGCGGGGGAGACACCGTCTGGTCCAGCAGCTTTCCGGGGGTTGGACTTCCGAAACTGTTTCCTTACATTGTCCCTGTGTAGTCCACCACCAAACCTCTTCACGGACTACTTGGGCAAGGTGGGCGAAGTGTCTTGCCGATGGACACAACAGGAGAATTCACAGGCCTGAGCTGAGATAGATCCTCCTTGTTAAGTCCTCAACCAATCAGGGACCGTTTTAAAGTAGAACTAACATTTATACCTTATTAAATGTCTTTGTAAGTCCGTGTGGTGGTTGCAAATGTATTTTTGGGGCGTTTGAAGCGTTTCTGTGCGGAAAACTGGCCTTGCAACGTTTCCTGACGCCGACCTGAAGACCTGAAAACTCTCCTGAGAAAACTTGGCTCTCTTTTTTATATTTGGCAACGTGAAATGTTTTGTATGCGATTGTACTTCCTTATTTCAATGAAAAGGAAGACAAAAAAAGAATAGCATTTTGCTTTTTACTGGCAGTGTATTTTGACGAGACCTGCAGGGGGAGCTCTGCCACTGACGTTACTTAGTTCTGCTTTAAGTTTATAGATAGCGGATAGGGATGGAAACAGCAAGCCCAAAGATCAACTTGATTTGACAATAGTGCCGATTTATGCTTTCTTACAAAAAACATTATGGTTGATATGTTATAATTGGCGTTTTGGTTCTCAATACAATTATCCAATGGGAACGCAGCATGAGCCTCAAATGAGTTTCTTAGTTGAATTTCTGAAATCCAGTTTAAACCTGTGTGGTGTCTCTCTGATCTTAATGGTCACTACTTAAAGTCCAGCAGCTGCACCAATCATGAACTAGTGCAAGTGCAGCCTCTGCAGCTCAACTTGGAACTTGGAACATGGAATAAACAAGTGCAATCTCAATAGAGGACAACAAAATCACATGTCTGGAAAGAATTCTGCTGGAAAGTGCTCTCTACTCACAGGGAAATACTACTATACTGTTCCTCAAACTTTTTACACCAAGTATCACCAAAGAAAAGATTAGGCGTCCTGAGTACCACTAAATCTACATTTGAGTCTATAACAGGACTATTTCAGGTCTAAATTAGGGATAAACCAGGTCTTAAGTAGTAATATATCATTGCAACAGTAGTTTTAACTAGAAGTTTACTGAAGGAAGAGCCAAAAATGTGAATAAAATGAGCTCTAAATGAAGTTAACATTACAATTGAGGAGGTGTCCATGTACCACCAGAAGGAGTTTGCGTACCACCAGTGGTACATGTACCACAATCCTATTTCTCAGAAACTGTGGTTGCCAAGTGGCACATCATTACCATGTGTTTTGGGAATATTGGACTGAAATGAACAAAGCACTTGATATTGCCGTCCCACTTGATTTCAGAAGTATATATCTAGACCTGAAAACACCTGTCACGGACACAAAAAAGTTACAAAGAACATATATCTTGGTGGCGGAAAAGAAAAATGGACGACACAGACCAAAACAATGATTAAGGACTGGACTGACATCACTGACACTGCCATAGCTTTTTTTCTTTTGTTTGCTCTGTGTCATGTTACGTATTCTGTGTTCTTTTTTTTTGTTCGGTTTATCTGTATGCTTTTCAAAATTAAAAATATAAATACTAAAGTGTACGTTCAGTCAAAATACAAACTACCTCACAGACTCTTTCAGCCTCATCTCTGAAGTTCGCAAAAACGTTTTTTTGAGCAGGACCCCTCATTTCCATGATCTTTTTTCAATCACAAAATGAATGTGGAAAGATAACTGTACTTTGCATGCTTGCTTTATAAATGAGACCCTTGAGCTTTCACATGAGCATAGAGCCTCTCCATACAATGAGAATGGGAAAACATGTATACGTCCACTATATGCAGGTGAAAGCACTGAGCAGAACCATTTGTCCAAGTTCTTGAAAACTGAGCGAATCTTCAAAAACATACTCACCAAGAAATAACTAATAAAGAACAAGGGCTTTTATCAAACCATCCTAACAAGATCTTTTTTTTTTTCTCCTCCAACTTTTCTGTATTTTCCCAGAGCATTGTCTTGACTTCACAATTGAATCACAAAGCTGGACTAATTAGAGCCCAACTCCCATAGAACTATCTGCTGAGAAGAGATTTGTCTGAAGTATTTCTTGTAATTTGTGTAATTTGCCATTCGGAGCCTTTTTTTTCCTTGCGTTTGTTTCGACCCAAAATCATACTTCCCCTTAATCACAGTTTTGTTTACGCGTTGAGGAATTTTAACAAGTGAGGCATAACAGTACCATTGGTGTTTTCAGCAATAAGAGCAAAGCCATAGCAAAAATTCAATATTTTATGTTCAAACTTAATGTAAATGTGATCATTATCTGTAAAAGTTCACAGGCTACACAAGTTAACGTCAAGAGACATTAAAAGACGCTATTGATTAAGTTATGAAATAATTCAAAATGCCCTGGATTTGAGCATGTAAAAGCAATTAAATCACCCTTTTTATTGAAGTTAAGATTTGCTTCGCATGAAAAAAGATTCCTGTTCTCAAACTCCCAATCCTGGTTTTTCGATGTTTATAGATTAGAAAGCATCTTGGATTTAAATTATTATTATTTTTTTTCTCAAATGTTTGCAAGTGAACATGTAAATGCAGGATAATTACACGCAGAGGTCATCTGGTGCAGCACACAAACTTGAACATGTGTTTCAGAGTTGTAAACATGCTTGGGATTGAAGTGCTTCTGCTCTTGGACTGTTTTAAAATTTAATGCAACTGTATATACTTATAGAACCAGTTGATGTTTTAAAACCAAGTGATAAAGTTCTATATTTGAATATCAATGAGTAACTGAATGATCCACTTTATTCTTGCTTTTTTGATATATATAATTTTGGAAACCCTACCATTGGTATGTAAGAGAACTGGTTTCAGGTCAGAAGAAAGACCATACGAAATATTCATGTTTAGTCAAGTTGAAGTAAACTGGCATATTTACTATGATTAAAAGCTAAATTAGGACGTTTTTGATATGTGTGTATGTTGTATTTTGGATGAATAGGTTAAGTGGATTAAGAGTTATGGTGTGCTTCATTAATACCCAAACGTTCTTCGCCGGGACCCATCTTCAGATCTTGTGCTAGGCTTGGTCAGGACAACCTTGGAAAGAGTATTTGTGCATGTTTTGGGATGATGGGGGAAACCAGAGTACCGTTAGGAAACTCATCCAGACACAGAGATAACTTGCAATGTCAGCAGGCGTGTTTCGACTAGACCTGGTTAAAAAATATACTATGCTTGGTTGCTGGTTGGAAGTTACAAATCACTGTGGTGAGCCCGGTTAGAACTCAAATGAAGAGTCGATGTTTAATGGAGGGGGCGATTTATTGATGGGTTCTTTACAGCTTGATGCAAGAAGGTAGGTAGACATGGGTGGGTGTGTGGTCCTAAACAGAATAATAACAAAGATGAATATACATGTACCAACACTATAATAATACCCACTGCATAAATAACGAGGGTAAGCTATAATCTAAGGGCGTATACATGTGCGACATTAGCGTCTCCTATCGACGGAGCGCATACGTGGACGAACGCATGCATGCATCAATTAAGATGGTACAAATGGTAAAACACACCAAACTGAACACTTACACGTATTAAAACACTACTCTACTTACTTATATCACGCACACTTCAAACAGGGTAGCCGCACAAACTGTAAACATGAACTTTCAACTTAAACTCAACGACGACTCTGATGTAGCCTTTCTCCTTTTTTCTTCTCTCTCTTTCTTCACGCACGAGGCTCAGCTCCCGGTGGTCTAGGCTCCGCCCCTTAAAGGGCCAGCACGACTGTCTCTTATGCAGCCTTTTTAACAGCCGCCCCCGGATTCACCTGTGAATCCGAACAACTGGAAAAGGCACAATAAAGAGTTAATCGTCCTTGGGAAGGGCAGGTAGATGGACGAGCCTCGCCACTGGTCGAACGTAGGTCCTTCCTCTCACTGTGACTTCTGCTGATCTGATCCGATCGTCTGGACCAGGAAAAACTTGAGACACTTTGCCCACAGGCCACAATGCCCGCGGCAGCTGGTTATCCACAATCATAACCACGTCTCCGACTTGTAGGTTGGCTGCGTCAGTCCGCCACTTCTGACGAGCTTGGAGTCCTGGCAGGTAGTGTCTCAGGAAATGATGCCAGAAATGGTCAGCCAGGATTTGGCTGTGCCTCCATCTCCTCCGCCCGAGAATCTCTGGGCCTTCATAGACGACTTGAGGCAGTGAGGCGTCCCGCCGCCCCATGAGGAGACAGTTGGGGGTCACTGGGTCAGGGTCTGCTACTTCTGATGAGGTGTAGCCAAGGGGCTTTGAATTGAGCATCCCCTCAACTTCGACCAACACTGTGCGTAGCACTTCCTCCGTGACTGATTGAGCTCCAATGGTGACTTGGAGGGCAGTTTTGAGGGAACGGATCTCACGCTCCCAGCACCCACCGAAATGAGGCGATCCAGGTGGGTTGAAAGCGAACTTGATCTGCTGGCAAGCTAGCTGTTCCTTTATTTCAGGGTGTAAAGCTTGAAATGCATCCTGAAGCTCACGCTCTCCCCCACGGAAGTTTGTTCCCTGGTCACAGAGTATCTCCTTTGGCTTTCCACGTCTGGCTACGAAGCGTCTCAAGGCCATGAGGAATGAGTCTGTATCCATACTGGGGATCAGATCCAAGTGAACAGCTCTGGTGGTTAAACACTTAAACAGTATTCCCCACCTCTTCTCATTCCTGCGTCCTATTTTGATGGTGTAGGGCCCGAAACAATCCACGCCAGTGGAGTAGAACGCCGGCTTGAAGAGGCGAAGTCTGGCTGGAGGGAGATCAGCCATTCTGGGTGGATGTGGGTGACCCTTCCACTTCTTGCAATCTGTGCAGTTTCTCTGGTGGCGGCACTTTTGGCCTCACGTCCTCGTAACACCCAGTACCTTCTTCTGATTTCAGAAAACACCCTCTCTGGCCCTGGATGCTGGAGCTTCCCATCATAATCATGGATGATGAGTCTTGTTAGTGGGTGTTGGGGGTCCAAAACAATTGGGTGCACTTCATCGATTGCCAGGTCAGGATTGCGGCGAAGGCGACCTCCAACTCTGATGAGCCCTGTAGCCTTGTCAAATTCTGGTGCAAGTGGAAGAATACGACTGGACTTGGATAACGATTTACCGGCCTTCAATTGAGTCATTTCCTCCGGGAATGACTCTCTCTGGGCTTGTCGCAGAGCCTCAAGTTCAGCAGCTGCATAGGAATCAGCATTCAGAGGATCACCGGAATTAGCCGCCCCGTGTAGCTGACGCGCAGTGGCCTCCAGGTAGCTGTCCAGGGTCTGGTGCTGAAGTGGATCTGGAACACTAGAGGTGGACATGGTTAAGACAACATATCGTTTCAGCTCACCTTCAAGTTCACTCTGTGGCGGAGGCAGTGGGTCAGGCCATTCACTTGGGGCTAGTTTCAGGAATGAAGGCCCATCTGTCCATCTGTTGCCTCTGCCGATGTCTTGGAGTGTAAGGCCACGAGTGATGTCATCTGCTGGGTTGTTCTTCGAGGGCACATACCTCCATGTGGCTGCTTCAGTTAGTTCTTGTATTTCTGCCACACGAGTGCCCACGAAGACCTTATAGCGACAGGAATCTGAGCACAACCAGGTTAGGACTGTGGCTGAGTCAGACCATAAGGAGCAGCTACGAATGGGAAGGGTTAACTCTGTGCTGATTACTTTATAGAGCTGGGCACCTGACAGAGCAGCACACAATTCTAAGCGGGGAATAGATTGCTGCTTCTTGGGGGCCACACGAGAGCGGGCTGCAAGAAAGGCAACCTCAACACTTCCTTCTGGATTTTCAGTCCTCAGATAAGCCACTGATCCGTACGCCTGTTCTGAGGCGTCGCAGAACACATGGATGTCCCGCAGGCTGTTGGTCTGGTCCATGCAGGGAGTGGTGTAACACCTTGGCAGGGTTATCTCCGATAGATGTACAAGTTCTGCTTCCCACACATGCCACTTATCCAAGAGCTCCTCTGGAAGCTGTGGATCATCCCAATCCCTCTTCTTCTCCCACAGCTGGCGCACAATGACTTTGGCTCGGGTTGTAAATGGCACTATGAAACCGAGAGGGTCATACTGGCTGGCCAAAACTCTATAGATGTTCCTCATAGTGGCCACAGAGCAGTCGATGTGCCTGTGTTTGTAAGTGAGAGTGTCAGACCGACAGTTCCAGTGCAGTCCTAAGGCTGGCTCTTGGAGGTCCGACTGACCTTGACTGAGCCACAACTCACAGCTGGATGATCTTAGCTCTGGAGGGAGATGGTTGACAACACTTGGATCATTACTGGCCCACTGCCTCAGCTCAAATCCTCCTTCAGCCAGGAGATGGCGCAACTTCTCCACTAGAGTCTTGGCTGCATCTGGAGATGTGAGACTCTGTAAACAATTGTCCACATAGAAGGACTTGTTGATGGCAACACGGACATCTTCTTCTGGCTGGCTGTGGTCACTGGCGTGTTTTGCAGCGCAAATGTTGCACAGCAAGGGCTGCAAGTCGTTCCAAAAGGGAGTACCTGCCACTCATAAACATCAGGTGGACTGTCCCGCTTCATGTCTCTCCACAAGAACCGCAGCAGCGGACTGTCTGCAGGCAGGAGCCTCACCTGGTGGAACATGCCACGGATATTGCTGCTGAATGCAATGGCATGCTCCCTGAAACGTAGCAGGACAGCTAACAAGGCAGGGCCAAGATTGGGACCTGGTTGTAGGAGCTGGTTAAGGTTGTGGCCCTGGTACTGGAATGAGCAGTTGTACACCACACGGTTCTTCCCGTTATGTTGGACCATATGGTGGGGTATATACCAAGCCTCTGCGCCACTCTCCACTTGATAAGGAGCCAGCTTTACTGCATAACCGGCCTCCACCAGCTTTTCAATCTCTGCCTGATAGGCAGCAGCTTGTTCTGGAGCTTTAGCTAAACGTTTCTCTGTGCCTCTCAGGTGTGGCAGCACTGCTTCTGGACTGGCCTTCAGGAATGGCATGTCCTTAACACGCAGAAGGGGGGTGGCATACCGTTCTGTGCCATTGACATTAACTCTCACTGTCTGTTGTTGCAGAAGCTTCACTGCCTCTTGATCTTGTCTTGACCTGATTGCTATCTTCTCACTGCGGTAGGGAAGCACATCCATCTGCCATAACTTCTCCACAGAAGAGAACAGCTCTGAGGGTGGAGGTGAGGGATGTAAAAAGGCAGTGACTGACATCGGGATTGGCTTTGATGGCTTGAGCTGGTCCCTGTAGTGTCCATCCCAGGAGTGTCTTCCACGGCTGCTGGTCCACCGGTGGTCCTAATCTGACTGGCTCTACAGGTGTTATGAGGTGCGTGTAGTCTGCACCAATCAGCAGCATAGGACGGACTCTATTCAAAGGCTGGAGGGGCAAACCTGATAGATGCTTGTACTTTTGCTGGAGAGTAGCAACAGGGTGGGAGTGCTCTGCTAAACTGAGCTGTTCGGCTGTGAATGCATTCTGAATTCTGTATATTTTGTCTGGGTTGGCAACTGGAGAAATAGAAAAGGTCACAGCCGCCCCATGGATCTTCTCCACCTCTTGTGTGACTGTGCGGAGAGCCAACACTTCTCTACTACCTCTGAGCCCCAACTCTTTAGCAGCGGATTGAAGAAGTATTGTCCGCTCTGATCCGTCGTCTAGGACAGCATATGTCTCCAGGCACTTGTCCCCGTTCCGTAAGAACACCTTACTGATCTTTAGTAACACTTTACAGCTGTACACTGGGCGGTCGACATACAGCACTTTATGTGTTGTGTTGACAAGACAGCTCTCTGCAGGTAGTGGAACTGGTGCTGGTTCTTCCACTTCTCCCCTCTCATTCACCTCGTGCAGCACTGACAGGTGTCTCTTACTACAAATCTTGCAAGGGGCTTTGAGCGTGCACTTTGCAGCCTGGTGATTACGGCCACAGCGCCAACACTTGTTATTCACTTTGATCCACGTCACTTTCTGTTCTTTACTTAGGTCCCTAAAGTTGGCACAGTTGTTTAAAAAATGCTTGTCATTGTCGCAATAGGGACAATAGGCTTTCATCTTCTCCCTCTGTTAGGCTGATTGGATGAGTGGTTAGGCGGCTGACGCCATCTTTTGTCCTGAAGCTTTCTCTGTACCCAAGAAGATAGTAGCAGACTTAGTTGAAGGTTTAGGAGTGCGCTTGACGTCAAACCTCTTGTTAGACAACTCCTCTTTCCTTGGGGGCTTAATACTCTCTTCCTGCACTTCAAGCTCATATTCTAGCCAATCAGCAAAGTCCATGAGGGTGGGAATGGCGACTCTGAGGGGATGGATGAATCTCTTAAAGTTGGCAGTGAGGTCATGGGGAGTTTACTCAATAGTCTTGACACATGTGAGCCACAAGTAAGCTCTACTTGGCCTCTCTGTCCCAGCTGCTGTAACATGCCAACTAGTGAGCGCACATTAAGAGGCGAACAAGCGACAGCTCTTCACATCACCACTGCGGATGTTTGGACCATCCATTAGCTCAGCAATCCGCTGTACAGCAAGCTTATGTGGCTGCCCATACATCTTCGTAAGTGCCTGCATTGTGTCTGTGTAGGGTTGCCAGGAGTTGCAGTAGGAGTCTGCCACAAGAGAGGCTTCCTCACACTTAAGGTGATCTGTGAGGATTTGATACTTGTACCGTTCTGTAGCATCTTCTGGTAAGAGATTCTCCAAGGCAATTTTCATTCGTGCAAACTCTCTCGGATCTGGGGAAGTGAGGCTCGGGATTGTGGGCTTCGGTCCCCTGTATGTGAGTTCTCTCTGCTGCACGTTAGCATTGGGCATGTGGGAGAATGAAGAGTCTCCCATTAGAAATGAGGGTGCCTGATATCTCTGGCCGTACAGGTCTGCATGAGGAGCTCTCTGCTGGGGTGCAGCTGAATAGTAGGGGCTGTAAGGCAAGTCTCTGGGCACTCCGGAAACTCTAAGTCGAGAGAAGTCTTGAGCCATAGTATCCCCAGGGCTGGGAGTGGGGTAATAAGCCTGCTGGCGGGCTGAGAAAGCTACTGGAACTCTGAGTGGGAGTTGTGAGCGTCCATCATAGCCACCACTGTGGGAACTGAGAGGAAGAGGAGGCTGGGAAAGAGGCGGATTGACTACAGGTTGGGACTGGACTTGTAATGTAGCCATCAGACTCTGGAACTGCTTACGGAGCTCAGCATTCTCATGGCGCATCTCTGCGAGGGCAGCACTGAACTCTGGGCCTGGCGTGGTTTGCTGCCCCCTGGTGGCTTGTACTGAAGGCTGGCTGAGCTCTAGCTCCTCTGAATCGTCTAAGATTCTCATGTCAAAGTGCTGACTGGTAGGTGGTGAGGGGGATCTGGTTGGTGGACGCTCTGACTCTGGATTCTGCATCTTTAACAGCAATTTGTCAATCCGGCTCGAAGGACCATTAAAAAATATACTATGCTTGGTTGCTGGTTGGAAGTTACAAATCACTGTGGTGAGCCCGGTTAGAACTCAAATGAAGAGTCGATGTTTAATGGAGGGGGCGATTTATTGATGGGTTCTTTACAGCTTGATGCAAGAAGGTAGGTAGACATGGGTGGGTGTGTGGTCCTAAACAGAATAATAACAAAGATGAATATACATGTACCAACACTATAATAATACCCACTGCATAAATAACGAGGGTAAGCTATAATCTAAGGGCGTATACATGTGCGACATTAGCGTCTCCTATCGACGGAGCGTACACGTGACGAACGCATGCATCAATTAAGATGGTACAAATGGTAAAACACACCAAACTGAACACTTACACGTATTAAAACACTACTCTACTTACTTATATCACGCACACTTCAAACAGGGTAGCCGCACAAACTGTAAACATGAACTTTCAACTTAAACTCAACGACGACTCTGATGTAGCCTTTCTCCTTTTTTCTTCTCTCTCTTTCTTCACGCACGAGGCTCAGCTCCCGGTGGTCTAGGCTCCGCCCCTTAAAGGGCCAGCACGACTGTCTCTTATGCAGCCTTTTTAACACTGGTCCCCCAACCGGTTCGTTTGAGACCATCTCAGGCCGCTTCTGTTAAAAGCGGACTGTGTTTCCGTGCAGAGGTCCAGACTTGCAGGGGCCCGAAATGCTGACTGATTTCTTCATAAATAAAATGTAAATTGTACCTGAATTATACTTTTTCTGCATGCAGTCGATCTCTGTGATTAAGAAAAGGCATTTCGTAATCGCACGTTTGTGGTGCTTTAAGATGTGGATAAAGCTACAGTGAACAATAAACTGCCTCTGGTTGTTCTTAAAGGTCCCATAACATGCTAAATCGACTTTTCAGAGGTTTTAACCTTCCTACAGTGCTATTTGGGCCTCGTATGTGTGCCCAAAGTGGTTTTTTGATTGATTCCCGCATGCTTTCGCTAGAGAACTGTCTTTTTTGTCCCCCTCGGCTGAGCAGGCAGACGGGGGCTCATCCCATGGATGACGCGGCTTCCCATGAATGACGCGGTGTTTAAGCCACGCCTCCAGGAAGCGCGCAGCCGGCTTAGCACCGTAACCGCGTCTATTTAGCATAACATAGCTTTGAATGCCACTTCTTTTGTTCCAGCGCTGCTACTGCTAACGCAATGGTGCGTTACTAGCCATGTCGCCTTGGAGAAAATGTGTGTTTGGTTGTAAACACCTCTCTATTAGACTATTTAGTTTACCGAAAGATGAACCAGTATGTGGAAAGTGGAAGGAGTTCATTTTTGGAAACAAACATCAGAAAAGCAGCGCGACTGTGTTCGTTTGTGAACGACACTTTACTAAAGAGTGTTTCCAGAATTATGGTTACTTCGAAGCTGGGCTTACTGGGAAGTTAAATTTGAAAACAGGTGCCATCCCCACAATAAAAGGAGACGACGGAGAGCCTAGAGCTGTAAGTACATTACTACCAATGTAACACATTACTGTAATAACTATGCTGTGCGTTTATCTGTGCGGCTCACGGGCCATGCATGATATTTACATGAAAAGTTGTATTCGTGACGTAAATTATGCAGTTTGGCAATGCTTACACTTTAGATTATGTGCAGTATTGCTACTCTGAGGTGTTGGTCGACGTGAGGCTTTGATGCAAAACATGGTCAATACAAAATGGCGATACCAGTTTGATCACGGACTGACCGGTATACTCCTGTACGTTCACGACTTCAGCCCAAACCATACCAGCCACGGATAAATCTGACCTGCCACTCCTCATTTAGCATTGTCATGACGAAGTTTTTGTTATGGCATCGTTTTGTGATACAAGTGACTTACGCTAACCATTACTACGTAGCAATTTTAGCGTTTTATCGTTTTCTTAGATCTCCTTCTTTATGATAGTACAATAGCATATAACATTCTGACACGTCAGCACAATCTGTATTTGAACACAGATAGCAGAGACAGTATAATAAGAATTAATTGTCTTATAATAATTAAAGTGTGCAATACAAATAAATTGATTATTCTAATAGAATAAAACAACAAATATATTATTTTATTTATATTTACTGTATTTTTAATCTATTATGATTACTTTACATATGTGATTGATGCTTTTCATCATGTTAGGTAACTTTTGCAAACAGTACATTTTATTTATGTAATTTATTATTGCATTAGGGCACATCACAGGAGGCCAGCCACACAGAAGAACGCATTCCAGATGCTGCGTGTGCACAAGTGTTTCCTCCTTCACAATCTGATGACACACAAACACCCTCAACATTAGTGTCCACAAGAACTGTTTCGACACAGTTATCTGCGGGGACCCTGAAGTTACACCATGTCAGAAGTAAAGGTATGTTTTTACACAATAAAACCAAAGTAGTTGTATTGTACATTTTCACACTGTAACTCTCCTTCTTGTCCTCCACAAATACAAATTTGTCATAGTTTTATTTGCATATATGTAAAAGTCATTATATCTTCTAGCATTCATGTTTGGTATTTTAGTGACACAATGTTTATGTTGCTGTTTGTTTCAGGTGTACAAGCTACAGGTGCCACAACAGATAGTACTACAGAGACAGATCAATCATGGCTTGAGTTGTCCTCAACACCAATTAAACCTTCCGGAATTGGGCAAAGACCTAGAAAGAGACCACGTCTTGAAATGGCGGAAGAAGAGGAGGAAGATCTGGACATTTAAGATATTTTGACATCACAGCCACATGATTCAACCTTTGAGCCTGGAGCCTCTGTAACAGATGTGTCTGAATTGACGTACGTTTCTTATTTAGATTGTTATTTGTAATGCTTTGTTTATACGTAATTTATATATGTTTTACATCTCTTTTATTTCTGTAACAGTGAAATGGAGCCAGGCCCAAACTTCCAAGACAAAAAATACATAGTATTTGAGAGCAGTTTGAAAGAGCTTTTCCAGACGTGTCCTGTTTGCAAGCGGTTCTGCGAGCTCCAGAAGCGGCAATGTGGGACATTTGTTTCCTTCACACAGAACTGTCCACACTGCTTGTATTACCGGAAGTGGGACAGTCAGCCTATAATTGGAAGCACACCAGTGGGCAACCTACACCTTTCTGCAGCTGTGTACTTCTCAGGAGGATCTTTTCTAAAGATGGAAAAGGTACACGAAACACAAAATTATGTGAAATGCATTCTGAATGCAGTCATTTACATAATCAGATACCCTTGTTTTAATCTCCTTTCATCAGATCTGTAAGGCGATGAATCTTCAAGTCCATGAGTACAACACTTTCAGAAGACACTGTCGGTTTTTTCTTGAGCCTGCCATCTACCACAAGTGGAAGCAAGATCAAGGACTCTTTTTTGAGGAGTTGAAGCAGAAAGGCAGAATAGCTTTGGGTGGTGACATGAGAGCAGATTCACCAGGTAAATAAATTAAATGAAGAATATTACATCATTGTAGCCTGTTTATTACAGCTCTTTTATCATTGTAGGACACAGCGCCAAGTATGGGAGCTACACAATGATGGACCTAGGTAGTGAAAAGGTACTTGACATCCAACTTGTGCAGGTATGTCCTGTTCTTTACTTTCCACTGGATAGATTTGTGTCTGTGGATGTCTTTAAATGATTGTGTTTACTTCACTGTAGAGCAATGAAGTCGGTGGAAGCTTCTACATGGAAAAGGAAGGACTGCAAAGAAGTTTGAATTTGCTACAGGCCAACAATATAGATGTGGACTATATTGTCACAGATCGTCACACTCAGGTCAAAACATACCTACGAGAAAGAAACATAACCCAATATTACGACGTCTGGCATCTTGAGAAAGGTTTGGAATCTTTTTGTATTTTATTATGTCTTTGTCAATTGTGTCACTTTATTATAAGCATGTGTTATTTCACAGGCATCTCCAAAAAGCTGGAGAAGATGTCCAAGGAAAAGGAGTGCCAGTTGATAAAGAAGTGGTTACCAGCAATCAAAAACCACATCTATTGGGTTGCATCCTCCTCCAAAACAGGACCAGAGAAAGTGGCGAAGTGGACATCCCTCATAAACCACATTCAAGATGTCCACACACACGAGGATCCTGAATTTCCAAATTGTGCTCATCCTGTGAAAGTCTCCAGAGACCCAAGCAAGTGGTTCCAGCCAGGTTTGTAATAGTTCAAAGCTATGACATAAGAGCTCTGTATCCGTTTATATTAACATGTTGTTTATTTACAAAGGGACTCGAGCATTGTTCAAAGTAGAAAAACTACTTGTGAACAAGAGACTGCTTGGAGATGTATGTAAACTCAGCTCGGATCACCAAACATCTTCGCTGGAGGCATTTCACAGTGTCGTGATTCGCTTTGCACCTAAAAGCGTGGTGTACCCATTTGTGGGGATGCTGTGCAGGTAAGAAATATACTTGTGATCATGTGTAAAAAAATGTGTAGATGTAAAGTAACAAAACAGTTTTGTAAGTACACATCTTTTCCATTCACTTCTTTTGTGTAGTTACGTTGCCTCCAACATCAGGTACATTTCCAACCACTACAATTCTGTTTTACAATTGGAACATTCTGATTCTTTGCAGGCTGTACCTGGCAGGGATGCACTTCAATGAAAATGCCAAACGTGAACAGGCGACTTCAAAAGAAAAGGCTTTATTCAAAGTCTCGTATCCAAAATATAAAAAAGGAAAACCCACAGCAAAGCCTGTCAAAACCAAACCCACATTTGGTAAGAAAACAATTTTAAATAACAATTAAAAAGCTAACATATAAAATAAATTAATACAATATTATTAACGCTAAACTATTTACAATTTTTAGAATATGTCTCCAAGCTGATGCAGCTTGTTTTCAATGAAGTCTTCACTGAACCTGGCAGATTTGTTGCACAGTTAAAGTCTGTCCCTGTGCCTGAAGACCTCTCTGCACAGTTTGAGAAGACCTCAAAAGAAGACATCATCGCTGCACACGTCTCCAGGTTCAGTCAAGCGGGGTCGGACTTGGCCATGATGCAGAAACCCCACGTACTGACCGTCAGGATCAGGAAACTCCCGGCGTATCCGAAGAACAGCACATGACGGAATAACCACCCTGATCCTGGCACCAAGTAGTCCCCAACACCAGCTCACAAAACTTCTATAAGCCACAAATCTGAGACGCCTGGAAAACATAACATACATAAGTTTGTTAATATGTTGATATTATTATCAGCCGTATTTTTGTAAATATTGTATTTATTACAGTTAAATTGTTTTGTCTATGTAAAATTTTACATATTACACATAAAGCATCCAGCCGTGTGTTATTGAATCTTCATACACTTACTCTTCTTGTGTTCTCCCACGTATTCGACCATAATCAGCACGGTAGATGTTATTTATGTTTTGTAATGCATAGATGTTGAGGCAGTTCACGGAAAAGCCAGGGTGGACGATAATGCAAGATGGAGGAGTGGGCAGCTGATTAACTCGCCTTACAACCTACACATAAAAAAAGAAAAAAGGATCTAGTGTTATAATAATAATAATAATGTAATTAAAAATTGCATTATAATTTCAAATATATATAATTTAGTGTTTGTATCTTACTTCAAGTAACAAGTAGCAAACTGACACAGCATCATAATATAACAGTATTATACCCTATACAGTATATACAGCATAATGTTGCATTCAGCATGTAGCATTCAGACAAATGATCTATTGACACAAATGACACTTCATGCATTGGCCTAAGCACTAGCATTAGCGTGTAATAAGCATTATATTCAGAGTCAATCAGGTCATTACAAAGAAGAACAGAACGGCTGAATCTTATAAAATATTGTGTTTCAATTTACATTACAACCAGTCCAACAACAAATAGCCCAAGTGTCTAACATAATGGCTTACATTCTGTATGGTAAGGTAAGAAAAGTATAAGCCTATCTACATAAATTTTAGCCATGATCTGTTTTTCCCCGTTTTCCATCTGAGTAGTAACGATTGTAATACATAAAATAATATAAAATTTACTTTCGGAATTTCTCGGCAGCATACGTTCTCCGTTTCTGTGGGCATAATCCTACAATTCCCGCAAGTGCACCTACACAGAATGAACACAAAACAAATTAATGCTACACACTAATTACACGATAGATACGAAAGCTAAGAAAGAGTTAGCTTGTTATTTACCAAATGGAAACGTCCTGTTGTAGTCGTCGAGGTACTTCTACTGCGTGCACTTCAAACTCTGGGTCGGATTCTGGATCCAGGACATAGGGCTCAGCACGACGCACCGCCATAATGAATAAAATGTTTATTCCCGTGTTTGTGTATCGCTGTTTACCAGAGCACACGGTGCATGTGCACCATCTCCGCTCTAGGCTACGTCACGAGTTGGGAGGGGGAGCTGCGCAGGTTGGGCGGGGGAGGGAGCCTGCTCTCTGTTCGGGGGGTCAGATCTCAGAGTGAGTCGTTTGCTTTTGCAAGGAGGGGGGCTAGTCCAAGAAATGGGTGTTTTTTGTAAACTGTTATGTTATGGATATTGCACAACGCAAACATTTATCAACAAAGCCCTTAGAATAGACTGTGTAATAGGAAAAATAGCATGTTATGGGACCTTTAAGCTTTTCTGCATTTATTTCACACTTCTGCACCCTAAGCCACATATGAATGTGAAATACATTGGGTTTGGCTGCAGTATGCATTAAAATATATTAGTAATTTGGGTTTTGATGCGAGGTCTGAATGTCGGTAAACAGGAAACAGCTGATGCTAATGCGTGTGGGCTTTGTTTTGCTAAGTCTGTTGGCTCAACAAATAAAGTTATTAGAAAATACATTGTATAAGGTGAGGAATTATTATTTTGTCCTTATCTTGGCTTTATGCCGTTTTCTTCTCACCTGAGTCTGCATTCTCTTTCGTCCTCTCTTGTCCAATCATCTTGTGATCGGCCACCGGCTTTGTCTCGCTCACTACTTTAGGACACCTCCCTTTCTACCACGGCCCCCCTTCTCCTCAGCACAGCACTTTTTTGGAAAAGAAGAGGATATCTCAAGCGTACTGATCTGTCGCCCTGATAACAAGCAGACGATAACACCATGTTTATTACCATGGTAATGAGGAGCCGTACTTAGGGAAAGATGAGGAAATTCATTAAGGGTCGTCATGGAAACTTGTCCATTAGCCGCTGTGGGATTATGAAATTGTTGTAAATAATTCTGAATCCTTTTCATCAGCCTTGTGTGCAAGGACCTTTTTTCACGCTGTTTGTCTGCTCAGACTGACAGAGCGCATGAGCTTTATTGTTCCAAACTGGGCCTACTCCATATCTTGTATGTCTTTTCACTGGATTAAAAAAGATATTTTTGGCTCACAGCATATTCTCTCGATCTATTATTTATTGCTCAGTAAGTTATGGCGTCACATTTTTGTTTTAAGAAGGGAAATAATGGCTCAAACAAAACTTCAAGATGATGATTTTTACTTATACCAAATTCCTAAACAGTAGCAAAACAAAAACACAAAAAAAAGCAAACAAACACATTAACAGTGCCCTCCCCTGGTTGACTCAATCAACACATCTATTGAGTTCTTAGGGGTTTAACTCAATACTCTTAGAGAACGTGAAACAGTTTACTGGGACAATGAGAGCTCCCCAAGAACGACACTCTTTCAAGCGAAAAAAATGTGGAAAAAAAGCGCATCTGTTGGGCCATGATGAGCCAGTTATGAGCACGATATCACACATGTCTCCAATGATTTTAATTCTTTTCTCACGACCAATTTATTTTAATTTGATTCTTTTTTCTCTATTTCTATAATTTGGGAGATATATGTAGCACTTTGAGTATGAAGTCTGTGATTTATTTGGTCAGGACAATGAAACTAATTTCCATCGGTTGTCTCACATTCACTCTGTCAAACTAATGTATAGATACTACAGGCAAGTGGCTGAAGTGCTTTGCCCAAGGACACAATGATAGTACAGACCGAAGCAAAGAACCATCGACCTTCAAACTGGTGGCCAAATGCTCTCCTCTGGACCTGTCTATCGGATCAGAGGTTGAATGAACTGTTGAGATGAATGGATTCCTGGATGATATACTGGGAAATTCTCGGATCCATGGAAGTCCTACCAGAGCACAATTCCACCTTCCAGTGTCGGGAACGGTGACGGCAGAGATGGCGCTATGCTAATCTCGACCCCGTCTTTGTTCACTCTGTCACTAGTGAGGCGCATTCCAACCAACTGGGCCATGGCTCACTGGCCTCTTTTCCAAGCCAGCGTTACCATTCAGATCTTTTCGTGCACATTCCACTCCTGTACACCAACTCCCCCATCTTTTCTTTATCTCCTCCTTCCATTCTGCTCACTCGCCGCTTTTGTCAACCAGCGCTATGATCCAGCCCACCTTTCATCTTTCCCAATCTTCTGACTTCTTGTTTCTCCCTTCTGTTTTCATTACCTCGCCGTGCATTTCTCTGTGATTGCAATGCCTATGCTCCACCACCACCACCCAGCTCACTTTTTTGCTGATCTTTTTAATCTTCTTAACCCATTTGCATATTCACGCTGTAATTTTCCTCCCAGGTCGCATCTAAATAATACAAATCCAGTCTATATTTGTCAGCTGTGAGACGCTCCTATATTTATGAATATAATTGAACGCATTCCAGCCTTTAGAAGACGGTGCCAAGGGGGGCGTCGGTACAAGGAGTCACATCTGGAGGCCCACTTTTCTCAGCCTCATTTATTCTTCTCCAAAAAAAAGAAACAGAGCATCACAGCCTGGTGCCATGACGTTTGATGCATTCAGCCTGATATTTGTTTAGGAAGCTACTGATTTCATGTTGTGGGACTGTCACCAGTTTGTTGTTTTTTAAGGCGTTGATGTAGACAATTGACCTCACAGGAAAGTTTGTCCAGTGTATTTAAAAAAGGTTTTGCTCAAAGTTGCTTTACAATTACATGGATTATTCATTCATACCATTTTCTGTTTTGGTAAATGTAGCTGCCAATCTGACCCCCAACGATTCTCATTCACACACCATGTAAATATAAGCAAGGGGTAAAGTCGCTGGTCAAAGGACACAACAACACTGGTCAGAGCCGGTATTAAATGCTCTAACAACCACTGACATTCTTCAGCTCTCAAAATCTTGGTTGATGGTCAAGTGTACCTGGCTGGAGGATTACTCAGATCTTTGTTCATGATTGAGAGTGCCTAAAGCTGGAGGATTGCTCAGATTTTTGTTCATTTTCCGGAATCAATAAGCCACGGTTCGACTGGTTGGTATTGGAGAGTTGGTCCAAAAGTGTCTCAACTGTCTTAAGTGAACTGTACCAGCTTGCTTGTTTAAACAATCTCAAATGGTGACTGCGTGGTCTAGCGCTGTGTTTCCCAACCAGGAGTACGGAGACCCCAAGGGGTACGTGAGGAATTACCAGGGGGTACTTGGAATGGTTTCAGGTTATAAATGAAAAGGAAATGTACTTTAATCTGACTGAAAAAAAGTCCTTCATTGTAGCTTTAGCATCTTTTTGGAGTATCTTGGACCATAAACAGAATTTCAACAAAAAATATAATAGTAATAATTAAGTATATTTAACCAGTAAACCCATGTATTTTCCCGAAACTTAAGTTAAGGGGTACTCTTGAGTCTGAGACAAAGATTAGGGCGTACGCAAGCCAAAAAAGGGGAAACACTGGTCTAGCGGTCTGGCTCTCTTCGGCTCCTTGTACACTCTATGGCTAAAGAGGAGCTACATGAGCGAGATGATTGGACAAGAAAGGACGCTGACTCGATGCTGACTTGCTCTTGTCATAAACCTCCATATTTCCAGCGATGGTAACTTACAGGTTGCGTCGACATGCTTCACACAAAAAAGCTAGCATTTTTCTGACCAATTTCCTGTTTATCGATGCACAACACTTGCCTCAAGATGGAAAATACTACATTTCCAGTGCAGAATGCTTTCAACATTTGCCGAACCCAGTGTATTACATAAAGACTTGTTCAAATGAGGTGAAGAGGTGTAAAATAAATGCAGAAAAAGCTGACTATCTAGCTTTATCCACGTCTCAAAGCCAGACAAACTTTGAATAACTAAACAGGTTTTCAGTTGCTTACGTACCAAACTCTCGCCCTGCGATTCAAGCCAGGCGTTAGCTTGGAAGCGCGGATTTCTATTAGCCAAAGTAACCTGTCTAGGGGACCAGAGCCAGTCATAACATGCCGATAAAAGCTCCTTGCTGTGAGGCGAGTGCTATCCACGATCACAGTTCCGCCTGCAACCGTTCCTTTCATATTCATGATAACATTATCTCTCTAATAATGTGGCTTTGCACCTTTTGCCAACGTCTATCTCTTGACTTTTTTCACAGTGTGTGCAAATGTAGAAGGAGGTGGAGAAGGCCCAGCCCTTAGAGATGGGGATCTGCTCCGTATCCTTTGAAGCTGTGTTCTTGTAGTAACTGTGGATAATTGATCCAGGCCTTTGATTCTGGCTTCATGTCTCTTTGTGGGTGAAACCATCATTTCACAAGACGTGTATAGTGCAGAAAAAAATGAAAATAAAAAAAGGGCAGTAACTGAAGTGAAAGGACCCATTTGGAGCTTTGAAGCTGGCATTTGAGTGATGATTGCCCTCAGAAGACGCTGTTTGATATCTGGTATTAGAAAAGAGTATACGCTTCTTTGTGGACCTGGACAAACTCCATGAGAAACGGAGAATGTGATGCTGTAATGAGACTCATGTAAACATAAAGACGGTGGATGAAAGACGGAGCGCCAGGGGGATGTCCAGCATGTTGTGTTGAGCAGCTGATGCAACGCTGTCTGCAAAGTTCAATACTTTCACTGAAGTTGATTTTTTTATGTGATACTTTTACTTTTTTGCTCCTTTATCTGTACCTTTACCTAAAGCCACAGTATGTAACATTTGAGCAAAATAGACTAAAACAAAAGCAAGCTAAAGCCTCCTTGCTTGTTTCCGTGGAAATGTTGTTCCTTTAGCTGTAATATTCATATGGCATAAAACGTGTCTATCTGCAAAAATGTTTCAGGTGTATGGTTTTACTTTTATTTTTCTATGGAATTATGCAAGTTACAAACTGTGCCCTCAAGTAACACAACTTAGTACTTTTTTCCACCGCTGCCCAGGGTTTTTATTAAAAAGCATGTGTACTTTCATGACTTTCCACGATAAGTGTGATATGTGGAAATATGCAGTTCAGGCCAAAAATGCTGAACTGCCGAAGGTCTTTCTTAGAAGAGGCAGAAGGCAAGGTTTTGCTCGTTTGAGGAGGCCTATGGAAGCTTGTGTTGTGTCCATATACATTTTAATTCCACGTAAATGTTTTGCAATTGAGACCGCAGACCTTCTTGCTGTTAAACTGAAGTACCTCTATTTCACCATCCAACCAGATAGTGATAACGTTAATGATGATTCCTCACACTTACGTAGCACTTTTTTTTAAACACTCACAGACTCTTTACATGCAAAGAAAAGACAAATGTGACGTAAAACAGTGTTAAAGAAAGGCTGGTTTGAACAAGTAAGTTTTTAACTGATCTGAAGTTCTGAGTTCCTGCTGGGTTGTGGGAGTATGTTCCAGAGGGTGTTTTGCTTAACAAAACAAATACATTTCACATACACAAATACCAAAAACATTGCAGTCACCATTACTGCACAATCCCCATCATTGCACAATTCGCTCATTGCACGTTCCCCATCATTTTGCACTTCACTTATTGCACATTCCTCATCATTGCTCAATTCACCTTTTGCACATTCATTGCACAATCTACTCGTTGCACACCACCCACCATTGTACAGTCTACATTAACGTTACTGCTCAATCCAGGTTATGGAGGGACGTATTGCACATGGAGACAGTGGAGCTGTAAGAGCACAGAAATAATGAAGTTTGGGAGCGCCTCGTAGATGTGAAAATGTTAAAAATGGGAACCAGTCAGGTGCTCTTTGGAGGCGGGTGAATTCCTTTGGTGCTGAAATGAAGATAGTAGTCTGCCAAGGATGTAAAAAACAGACTAAAAAACCAAGGCACTCCAACTGGTTTTTAGTTAAAAAGCCTTTATTTAAACATGGCTTTTATTTAATTAAAAAACGCACCAACGTGTTTCAGCTTAATCAAGCCTCCCTCGGGGTGCACGTGAACAAAGGTGTGGGTTCAGCATTATATAGGGAGGAGCAGAAGATCCCACCTCCAATACTGAAATTACTCTCATATATACAATAATTATCGAGTGAAATCCATAATAAATATATTCAACATATACAAAATGGTGCTCCATTTCACAATGAGTTAAGAAAAAAGAGAGAGAAGCATAGAATAATGCAATACACTTGTAAGAGATAGTCAGCATACACTAATAAGAAACCCACCAACATAATTAAATAAAAGCCATGTTTAAATAAAGGCTTCTTAACTAAAAACCCATCAGAGTGCCTTGTTTTTTTAGTCTGTTTTTACATCCTTGGCAGACTACTATCCTCAATATGAAATCCTTAATTGTCTTACATCCACAATGTTCAACACTTCACCATTCCTCACTGGCATCATGAAATTAAACTTAAATTAAACTTGCTGAATGAAAAGGTAATTATATTGTCACACCAATAGCCTGATATAAAAGTACTTTACATGTTGTTTGACTTGTATATACTATACTTACGATTATACTTTGACCTGAATAATAGATACTGATTCACCGAATAATCTAATCTAATCTAATAAATAACCACACTAGCCGACTAACAGAGGAGTTATTGTTCATTTTAGTTTGGACAGTATACATTATTGGACATGAAACACTGGAGCAGAATTGACTTGAATTTGAAAACACTTCTTGAATTTAAAAGTATATTCGTAATTTGAGTTGTTGACGAAGTTTGTGTGGCGAATATTATGGATTATATTGTTTGTACCTCTGACTGCTCTCCTGATTTTATCTTACGACAAACCATATTAGCTGCCAATGGATTGTGAAATTTGAAACAAAATAAAGGATCTCTCTGCGCAGTGTAGTCCGAGTGTGGGAGAGAAACGGCACAGAGAGGTGGGTGACATGCTGGAAAGGTCACAGTATCAGGAAATGGAACTTTTGAGCAGGAGTCTGTGTGCGGCATCTTAAAAACACCATGTGAACACATTTGCGCTGCCGTCTCAAATGTGTTTCTTCACTGGAGTTGGCTGCTTGCCCCCAAAAACCTGACAGTATTTGGCGACGCTGAAAGCCAGTTCAATCCAGAAATGTTCGGAAAGATGTCATGTCATTATTAAATTCAATTATCGTAATGAAGACTGTGGCGGGATCCTTCAACAAACTTCAAGCTTAGTCGGCGTATGCGTTTTGGTGATTTATTGGACTTATTTACAACAATTTAATTCAGCAGTTGGAAAAAAAACACAAGATCAGAGTAGACTTCCCCTTTAAGTCCTGTCAGTCTTCCTTAGCGCAGTTACCTTCACTGTAACCCGGTCACAACTGGAAGCAGAGCTGCAGAGCTCACCTTTATACCCCCGTTTGCCCCACCCACATTACATAACACACATGTGAACTATTATTTACGCCACTTCTACATATAAGTGGTCAATACTTCAAACATGGAACAACACACAATAGGAGCAGCTTTCACAGAAAATTATCAGATTTCAGGATAAACTTTTAATATGGACAAAACTGCACTAATTTGCATTTGGTGTCATTGGGTAAACAAAATTCAATTGGCTTAGCAAATACGATGATAATCAGATGATATTTTTACAATCCATCCGGCATTTGCTAAAAATTGCCTGTAAATGTCTTGGTTCAAATGTGAAAAAAAACAGTTGGAAGAAGAAAACATTGAAATAGCTGCGAGGGAGGCACCATTTATATCTTGTCTTATGTTTACCAAGAATAATAAAAAAAGACTTCCCATGTGTCACTTCCAGTCAGAATAAATGCATAGCAGTACACTTTATGATAGTGAACGATCCATAATATTTAAATGCATAACATTTGAACATTGTTATTTAGACGGACCCGGGATATGACTAATTGCTGACACTGGCATGAACAGTGTGAATGCCACTGTTAAGGCAATGGCCCGTACAGATCCAGAGGGCACAGCGCGGCGGAGCTCGGCGATGCAGTGGGCAGAGTGGAGTAGACCTTGACACTGATCTATAGTCAGCGATTCATTACTTCTCTAATGAGTGAGGTGAGATGGCTGCTCAGCCCCACACCACTGCAGCGCTGCGGCAAACCATACAGCAACACCAGACGTACACACAGACAAAGACACAGACAGTGCTGCGAGGATGTCCTTTTTTGTCCATAAATGGTATATAGAAGCAACTACTGGATTTAAATATAAACTTAACATCAAAATACTGACCATAATTTCAGTTCCTAAGTGATTTAATATGGTTTTCAAATGGCCCAGAACTCTGGAATGAGCTCCCAGGTGCACCTCAGGCAAACTGAGTCACTGTCTGGTTTTAAGTTTTCTTTAAAAGATGCACCTTTTTTTCTTTCTTTTTTCTTTTTTTTTTTTTATTCAACACTGCAGATGAATAGCAAAAAATCTTAAAAGATATAAACGTGAAACTTCTTGTGTAGTAGAGTAAATTTATTTTCATCATGTCATGTTTTTATATAAAAATAAGATATAAAAAAAAAAAAAAAAAATTGCAAACATTTGGGAAATTGGAAAATTGGACAGACCCTGGTTTAAGCTTGGATTGAAACCGGGATTTTCTGTTTCTAATTTAGCATTTGAGTAAACTGACAAAAATTGGTGTAAACATCTTTAGGTGCAGATTGGACAATTATGTTTTCTGGTGAAAGCTTATCTCGAGAAGGCAAACTGACTAAAACTACAAACAATAGAACAATAAAAGGGGAAAAAAGTGCCTGTGTCTCACCTGAACACAAAGTGGAATGTTGTCTTTAGTGTTTAAATGTGCGTTTTATTGTTCTGCAGTTGTACATGCTCATTTGTGTGTTAGGCACTTTGGTCACCTTTGCTGCCTTTAAAGTGCTCTACAAATAAAGTCGGAGAGATTTAAGTCAGAAGGATAGGATGTTCATTTGTCAGGGCAAATAAACATCAAATGATTCAATAAAAAGAATGCATTTCTTCCTGCGCTGGATATAAATATTAAATACGTTTGCATTTATATAATCCAAATGTTTTCTCGATTTTAAAGATCTTTTGACAAGATTTTCTCCAGTCGCTTACCTTTCTTTTTCCTCTGATTTCAAACATTTCATTGGTTTTAAATGCATCTCTAATAATCTTAAGTGAGATTTTTCAGTAATTCAATGGCATTTATTCCTCACTTTGGTGTTATTTTTGACATTTAAGTTGCTCTGTTCATTTGTTTCAGCTTCCTATTCATACATAACATTTTGAGGACTTTTTCTCATTAAAAAACAAAACAAAACATGAGACCATTGTGAGACAGGTTAGTTTTACCCTACTGATGATGTCCTGTTGCAATAATAATCCTGTTATTTTGATTTTTAATTAGTACAGTACAATGTTTTCATAATTCTGAAACCTATAGATTAGATAGATGAGAATAAACAGAAAAACAGAAGACCCTGCACAGCAAAAATACATATAAATTAAAAAAAAAAAGTTACACACACATACACAAAATTGACATAATACTATTTCCACCACAGTATATATTTTCTGTCGGCTAAATGAATTCCCTCATTGCAAAACCAGCACAAAACCAGCACATAATTGCCTGTGTGATGGTGCAGCACTGCCGTATTGATCCGTATCGAGAATGCACTTATTAAGTCGGTTCAGTTGGCAATTGTCTGCCGACTACTGAGCCATATCTACAACTGTTTTGCTAATCACTCACTGTGGAATCAACAATTACACCTCCACATGCGGCTGCATCTGTATGCCGTTCGGCGCGCGCAAAAAATCTTGCTGCCGCATTTTCTACTTCGGAGTCATCATGACACGCCATCAATCACCGCGAAGAATGAAATATGTTTAGAAGCCAAACACTGTTGTGCACATGTGAGGAAAAATATAATTAAACTACTGTGCTGATGTGAAAGGCTGGCTACCGCGGCTGATATGGTAAATTCATAACTCCAGCTGTCAGGCCTGTGATTACATGCTACACCTCCATGTAAAACAATTGGAGTTCCCGCGCCAACTGCCGGCTTTGGAGGTGGCTCGGGTTTTGCGCGCTGCATGTGCACTAATCATGCATGGGTAATTACGTGTAAACTCTGATTTGGCAGAGGCAAAGGAGCAGCTGGATTGTCAGCATGTGGGCCCAGTTTTGAGCGATGAACTACAACGGGCACAATAGCCGTATCGGAACATGGCGCCCCAGTTTTTTGGGACGGGAAGTGGGTCTAATGATGCCCTACTCTGTGGCAAACTTCAATGTTGTGCGGACGAATAACAAGTGTGTATATGTTGTTTTTTTTTGTTGCACTGTGGGTTCAATCCTCGGGCTAGTCAGCGGTCTGTCTGAGTGTTTGTTTGGAGGTTCTCCGTGGGTATTCTGTGCAATCCTGGTCTAACTATCCAGACTTACGTACCTGATGAGTCATTTTGGTTGTCTTTTTGAGCGAGAGATTTTGTCGGTCTGCAGGATTAGGTAAAAAGCACTATTGTACCACTGTTCGGCCTCGGAATTTTAACGTTTAACACATTTTTTCCCTCTTACATTAAATCATAACTTGACTCATTTGCTTTAGTATTAACATGGTCTTTTAAAACTGCTACATAAATATTCTCCTTTTTCGATGACTGGAAATGCTAAAACATAAAAAGCTTATTAAAGAGGTGATAACACTGTATGTTTTTCACTTGGCAAAAGGCTAAACGTGGTCTGTGCAAGTTGCAAAAACTGGATTGTGTCTTTTGTTGGACTGAGATGAGTTTGTGATTAAAACCACGACAGAGTTTGTAACAATAGAGGCAAGTCTTAATAAATCATTATGAAAGTGCAACAACAAACACGGCACAATAACAACAGGGACGGATCAAGGGCCATAGCAATCATTCATAGTAATAAACATTTCTTAAGTCTAACTGGACAGTAATGCACAAGAGACACAGCGGACCACTCCAGTTTGACAATGACATTTTCTGTGTACACATTCTTCTTGAATGAGTAAACTTTAGATAATGGAGCTGGAAGTTAGATTCTGATTACTCATTGGCAAACATAGAAACAACAGCCCACAGACGACAAAAATCATGATTTAATCATGATTGGTTTATATCAGTATCAGTGTGTGTGCACAGTTTACATATCAATCCTATTACAGACAATACAAAGCAAATAATATACATCTAGACTAGTTTGAAACAACTTGATCTGTAATTTTGATGTGGATCTGAATAGTTTTGACTTGATTTAAGTGCTGATATGATGCAGAATATTTCACCGGTTTCAATATATCTCGTATTAATCATTGGATAATTTGGCTTGAAATAAGAAAATGCATTTGCCAAAACGATAAGTCAAATTACCATAACCCATTGGCAGATAATATGTCTTAAAGTAAGAGGAAATGTATGGATACAAGTCAGAAATGGTTTGAAACAAGTAAAATAAAGAGTTTTAATTTACCTTAACCTGTCAAAACATCCGAAATTAAGATTGAGACTCACTCATCTAGAAATGTATTTATTGCAGTCTATGCACTTCATATTCCGATTCCAACATTACTTATGGGCGATATATCACCCACCTCTATTTAAAAAAACACAAATATATTCAACAAAAATGATCTATGTTGACCTATATTATGCAAATCTGCTTTAAACAAACGCACAGAAGCTCTGTTTGGACGGAAGTTATCTGGTTTGGTTTGGTTATCTGCTCTGTAACTCTGGTCGAGCTTTCCTTCGGGGATGTTCTGAACTTTAGCAGTGCATGGATGTCATGTCCTCCTGTACTTTGACAGTTTGTGTTTTTTAGGTTCATCTCACCCAACTAACTCCTGTCCACGGGCTACTTTACAAGATCTCCTCTTCGAACACAGGAGGCAGACAGAACCAGATTGTTAAGACTTTTCGTTTTCTGTATTGTGCATGTCTTGGTTTTCTGCTTCTATTCTGCTGATATCCTGGACGTAACATAATCAACAATTACACCACACCACACTATCAGGGCCGGCCCGTGGTATAGACTAAGCAAATGTTTACAGCCACCACCAATAAGGGGCCATAACACACAACTTAAACACAAATTAAAAATAAATTGACAAATATGAGATGAAATGACAGTGGCCTGCATTGATGCTTTAAGACTTTTGTTAAAAAAGCTCAGATGGACCAGCGCCAGTGAGCTGTTCATGTCCTCAAGAGTAAATACAAGCTGTTTTTGAGACACCTAATGCATAAATGTATGTATCGTCTGAACAATCCAGAAAATATTGTGATTTTATCATTGTCTAATATCGAATACATTGCCATCCGCTACACCTCTCAGCTGTGGAGACACTGGCATAGCTGTCTCTTGAGAGATTAGGAACCTCTTGTTGTTGTTTTTTTAGACAGTGTCAGTTTGTCTTTATTTACTATGGACCACAAGGCCGTAATAAAGATCTATCTCTCTTTATATCTATCTATCTATATATGCTCCGCTCTAGAACTCTTGCATATCTTTAAACATCTATCTCTAAAAGAGGAATATGGCCTGCTCCACTAGAGATCCTGAATGGCTTTTCCTCCCCTGTCCACTCCTGATTTCTTGTCTTTGTTTTATATTCCGTTGTTGTGTACAATTATTTAAACAGTGTGTGTTCAGTGGGTCCCAAACATAGTCTTGCTTTGGGCCTCCAAATGCCAGAACCGGCCCTGCACACTACTTGAAGCCTGTACCAACGCCCCATACGATAAATTATAACAGAAGCTCTTCCTGACAATAAAACAACATAAAACATATCACTAAGCTCTGTCTACATTTGATTGTAAAGCAATTTTTTCAATCACACACCTGGAAGTATTACTGGTCATTGGTGCACAATTATCACGCCAGGAGTTGTTAACCTGACCCTTTATGCTCAAACAGCATTTCAGCCCTTTAAATGTTGTCAAATTGCTTATAAACTCATCAGTGATATGTGTTTGAACTGTAAAATTCACATATATCTCCACATTGGTCCTCTGCGTTTGACCCATACTTCTATTTGTCAGACGCGGTAGAAACTTGACGAGCGGCCTTGGTTTGGAGGATTACCGTACGTTGCATATTTTAGGGTTATTAGTGCAGATTGTGAACATAGAGAAGACTGAACATGCAACCACATCACAGGCAGCCCTCTCCCGATCTGGGAACTGAACCTTCTTGCTGCGAGACAAAAGCGCTGTCAACTCCAATTCAGCCCGCTTGTTTCATAACTTTCTCGGTTGCCAAAATTGCACATAAAAACAGTTGAGAAAATGAAGAATAGCGGTTTGATTACTATGATCCGATTGTTTCCCGTCTTTGGAAAACACACTTGGGTAAATTGGCGCGGTTCGGTTGACCTTTTTTGTCCCCGCAGGTAGATTTGTAGAACAGTGCTGTATTGTGAGCATGATTGGTGGTCTGTCGAGCTGTCCCATATGCGCTCCCCTGTTCGAAATGTTCCCCTCTTTTGGTCAACCTGGTTTGGCCTCCGTGAAATGCCACATGGGGTAGATGGAAGAATCCCAGCGGCAGGTTTGTTATCGGCAGATATGTGCTTGTCACCGGGGAGGTCTCCTGAGGTAAACACGTCCGAGGCAATGGGCACTAAAGGTAAATATATTGCTAGCAGAAGTAAAACCAGGCCAGGACTTGAGCTTAACTTTTTGTTAGGGGCCTGATTGCCTCCTGAAGACATACTGTACCTGCGGAGAGCGAGGCGTGTCGATGATAATGAACTATTAAACCTCACTTACGTTTTAACATTCATAATCCTGTATTAAGTGTGTCGTGATATTAGTCGTGGGTTAGGGTGCGGTTTGCCTTGCTCAGTAAAGCGAAAATGCAGAATTCAGCATCAATCAAAGTGCTGCACGCAATCCATATTTACAGTAATGACAAAATACACACATTTAAATAAGTCAAACATCAATAGATTGTCTTTCGAGCTGGCTTAAATTGATTTGTTTATTAATACCGTTATTGCAATGGAACTTGTTAATTCTTTATTACCGATTATTGAAACTGAATGAGCTTGAATAAAGAAACTAAGCTAAATTTGGAAGTAACTCGTAACATAGTGAATTTTAACGGTTTTAGGAGGGCTGACCATATAAAGTATGAAATAGGAAGGTCTTAAGTCTAGATTTAAAGACTGAGTCCATCTCCAATTCCCCAACAGGGCGTTCCATACAGGGGCCGGATGACTGAGGGTTATCAGTGGCCTTGTAAGTCAACAGCATGATTTTAGCTGAAGACGTTTTAAAGAGCTGCTTGGACACACCATAGACATAAAAATAGTGGATAGACGATTGTCGCTCCGCCCCATTCATGATAATGCGGCTCAGTCATGGAGAATTCAAAATGGCCACGGGTTAGCCCCCACCACTCCCCCCTCAGTGGGGAGGCGGGGAGAGGGCGACTTTGGGGCGGCCTTTTGCTGGCGATACTGCCGCCGCGTTGCCTCTATGGTTACCGCCCACTCGTGGGTGTATGGCTGCGCCCTGACATTTCCGGCGCGTAAAGCCCGCCTTCTTCATTAGATATGCATGAACTTTAAAAAATCACAGCGGCTAAACCAGCCTGGTTCAAAAAAATTCACCCCCCTCAGCGTTGTCACAGAGCCGTAAGCTAACGTTTGAGACCAAAGCCGTATTTTGAGCCAGGCTTTAAAGTAGGTTTTGAGACGTCTAACTCCCCATTGACTTGCATTGAATAATTCTACTTCCGCAGCCAGCCCCTAGCGGTCAGCACCAGATTGCAAACATGGCAGCCTACAGTCGGCGGCTCAATTTGAGCGCGGTAGCCTCGCCCACTGGGACACACAGACAGTAATGCGTGACAGTAGTCCATCCTTGACATAACAAAGGCATGAATTTACTTCTTTGTGTTGGTTTTGGACTGTAGCTTCCTCGTCTTTGAACTATTGCGCGAGTGAAAAAATGTTTTTCAAACCTGATTTATGTGAGGATTAAAGAATAAATCCTGATAAAAGATAACGCCGAGGTTTCTTCCTGTTGGACCTAAGGAGAGAGTGACACCACCTTCTTTCCGATGCTGCACAAAGCGTTTCTCTCTCCTCTGTTACCACTGTCTTCACGCTTCTTTTCGGCCTCCAGACCACAACGCTGCCATGATTGGTCCGATGTTTTCGATCCACCAGTGAATCGGAGCTCGAACACAGCAGCATTAGCGAAACCAGATTAATATTTGAGAGTGAACTTGCAAATATCGTAAGAATCCATTTTGATGAGCAAGATATGGAGTGGAACACGTTTGGATTGAGTAGTTTTCCGATAAATAAGTGTCCTCCAATCCTTCAATCTCCACTGCAATTATTTTTTTTTCAAACATATAGGCGTGAGCTGCGTTTTTAACAAGGAGAACCTATAGCTGAAGTATTATTTCGTGGTTTGCTCCCGAGAGAAAGTAATCCATACAAATACAATATCAGTGCAAGCTAGAAAATGTTTGCATGAAGTTTGAAGTGGACGTCTGCAGTGGAAGATACACATTTTTATAATCAATTATGCATTTTATATGTAGATTGAAGAGAAGAGGAGACCATTACATCACAAAAGCGTTCTCATTCTGTGTAAGGCACTGAAGGAGCCACATACTTGTCATATTTCTCCCATAAAGCATTAAAAGGTCTGTCCTCTGGAGACATGTGCGAGACTGTGTGGAAATCTTTTCTTTGACTGTATGCGAGTAATTGTGAGCTTCTCCTTTGAATTATATATGCTATCTGAAAACTGAGGGAATGCTTTCCCATGGATCACAATATTCAAAGACATCTGGGCGCTTTAAAGAGAGTCATCCTGCCCTCAAGAACAATCTGTTGAATAAGTCATATCATTTTTATCATTCACAAAAGAAGTTACACTGTACTGTTAAATTGTATTCATGACTCACAAGCTCAAACGCATAGTTTTGCTTTTTTTCAAACACATTCGTTTACAAATGTGTGCAAAAAGAAAGTTTCTGTACAAAATAAACGAGAAAAAAAGTCAACATAACTTTTACAGCTGTGATGAAAACTGCAGTGTAGCTTAGTGGACACATATTATGCTTTAGTGACTTTTTTGAACTTTAAACCATGTTCTAACAATGTTCTGTCATCAAAACCATACTTGGGATTGCATTTAGCTTCATTCACGCTATTTTGAGGAGTGTTCCTTAGAAAATCCTCCCCCCGCTGAACGTCAAACACACTTCCTGCTGAACGACCCATGACGTTTTTTCCGATTTTAAACGTCCTTAAGTCCTTAAATCATCGCAAGACTCGTTTTGAGCATTTTTGCCATCTAAACACGGTCACGGCAACTGCTAGGCTACATTAGCTATTCACACAGCCCCTAAGCATTAACAAAACTAATTGTGTAAGCGATAGGCGCCATCTACTGTCTGCATGAACTCAGTAAGTGCAAGGGCAAACAGCAGAGAAACAAACCGTGATAATGTCCAATATCAATCCATGATAATAATAATTTAAAAAAAAAATGTAAATGGCAAACTTAAGGTTGCGTACCTTTAAGAGCTTGTTCAAAGGTGAATAACAATATGAAAAAAGCATAATATTTTTCCTTTAAAACAACTTTTTTCTTTCTCTTCTTCGAAAAATAGTTAGACCGTTACTAACTGGTAGAATTTCAAATTTTACTACTTTGAAATATACGTAAATAAGAAGACACACCACTTCAATTACGGTTATCTCATGTAAAAAAACCAAAAGAAACAATAGTGCAGAATGAAGCAGTAGCATTTTACTATCTTTTTTTAATACCATGCACTAAATGTCTGAATGTCTTCCCCAAAGCTCCTAGTCTGTCCAACTGAAAGGCAGTTCCATAAGCAGATGGTGTCGGGAGCGAGGCCCTGGTCTTCTGGGACTCTGTTTGGCCATAAATGGTCCAATTACTTAGCGCCACAAAACATTACCATGCTGTATAAATGGGCTCATAAAGAAGTCTGAAGTCTGATGCAAAGTTCCACACAAACCACACAAAAAAAAAACTGAAGTGAGCACAAAGTTTCTGCACTGAGTTAATGATAAATGTTTTATGGCCGCATCAATATTCCAGTGGGGTCCATTAGAACAGATGCATGACTTTTTTCCTCCATATTTTGTGATAATTCCAGACATATGGGTGTAATAGTTTTTACTTTTTTCTTTTCGTAAACCATTGGAAAGTTGAGATTAGACACTGCAGCTGAGTAGGAAAAAACGTTCATTAAAATATATCAATTTGGAACTCCTGTAGTTTACTCACATAAATGTAAGGAAAAAAATGTATTCCAAGTTTTTCATTATGTAACGTTTTCATGTAGAATGTTGTGTTTTATGTTTAAAAGCTTCCACAATTGCAGATACTGTATTTAGGACATTTAAATCTGAAAAATGGACAGAACCAGGTTTATAGTTCTTTACACACATTTTAGTAAGGGGGAAAAAAGCACAGAAGGGATTTGGGATTTCTTAGTTTTGGAGTAAACTAGATCGGACTGAAAATAGGCCTGAAAATAAAACGTTGCCTAATTTTTTAGACTTAAAACTTAAATAAATCAAGTTTAAGATTAGAGACCAATGAATCCTTCTGTACGTCTTGTTTTGTACAGTGTCCCCTACAGAAAAAAATGCATTTTTGAAAAACGACGGCCTTTGAAGTCACAATGTTCCACAGAAATCTATGGAAAAGTGGATTAAAATGAGTGGATTCAATTAAGTAATAAAACATATTTAGGAGCAGATTGTACAAGTATGATGAGAGAGAAAACTGACCAAACAACAAAAAAACAAAGAATTTTGCCTGTCTCACTTTTAATAATAATGATAATAAAAATGATTCCAGAGTTAATTACCACATGTTCCTAACCTTATGCCACACTGAGCTTCGTCATCTCCGCCTCCTCACAGAAGCATTTCAGAGAAAAGGGCAGAGGATTTTCATTTAAAGTGTTTGTGTATGACCTAAGTGTGACGTCTAAAATGCAGCCAGAACAATGCACGACTACTCAAACATACACGAATCACTCAAAATACAATGAAGAGGAAAAAACATTATTACATGTTTAACACTCTTAAAGTTGGGGTACTTGATCTTCACACCGCATGTAGTTTTTTAATAAATCTGTTAAAGGTCCTTTCTTTGTCACAAACCCTTTGGCACATCACTGATATTCACATGCATCCATTTTGAGGCATACGTATGGCTTTAGAAAAACTTTTTTAAGATGGCAAAGTGAAAGTGGGGTGGGCCGCCAAAGCACAGCCAATGAGAGAGCTGCATTTGGTTCTGGTTCTTAGGTCCAGACTGATGAGAGATAAAATGCTTTATTATTTACCACAGACAACATGCAGTGGTCTAGTTCTGTGCTGTTTTTTTTTTTTTACAAGATACTCTTTGGTTAAAAACACAAATTGTGCCACTGTAATTACCAGAAAGTAAGTCAGGGACCCCAGCTTTAAAAGTCAAACATGTTGTCCCTGCAGGCATATTATTTTTCTTTTATAGAAAACTCGTCAAAGAGCAGAACTTGTTAATGAAGTTAATTTTAACCCAATTATGTTGAAAAGTGTGCCTGTAGTTGGAGGCTGACCTTCACACTTACAACCTGACAGTTGTACTCATCGAACAGATTGTAACATTTCAAGGAATTATTCATTTCTAAGTTTTATGTAGACTCAGGGTATAACTGCAGATATATTTGCATAAAACGATGCTCCCTGAATTTATAGCAGAACTCTACAAAGTAAAAAAAGCAGTGAAAAAGCTTTTACCAGTTGGTTTGGGCTTAAAATCTGCATTGTTCTTGATACAAAATACATTACATTTATACATTAACATCCATTATTATGAAAGATGAAATGTACATAAAAGTGGCCAATCAGTTTCCTCTTTTTAAGCTCCAAACTTCCCTGTCCCAGTTCCACCATGACCGGCACAGGTGACTCAGACTACAGTATGCAAGACACATTCTACAAAAGCATGTACAGCAAAGAGGTCTGCTGCTTTAGCACATGCATCATTTATACCTTTTCTGCCCCAGGCGACTTGACAGGTTGTACAGGGGCCGGATCTTGTGTTTAAGGCATTATGTTTACTCTCACCCAGAAAAAAGGAAAATGCAAACAAACAAAAAACATATGGTAGGGGTTTAACTGTAATTTACTGGGTTGATCTTTCGAGGCCACCAAGTTTAAAATACTATAGGAATTGCTATCCTCATTTGATCGATCAATGTACTCAGATTAAGATATGCAAGTTACATATAAGGATATTTTTATCATTTTTGGGAATAAATACCACCTTTAAGTGGATTTTAGTTTATTTTAGTTTTTGCCTAATGTAAAGCACACATTAAGATATACAATTTACATATCAAATATATGTATATAAACAGATCAATCGGTCAATCTTTGATACAAATAGTCAATACATATATTTGATATATACATTTGACAAGAAAAAAAACAAGAGAAGACAGTAAAAAAATCCACTTTCTATCATGAGACCTGACTTATTGCACTAAAAGTAAAGGAGGAAAAAAATCCACTGTGAATCCACTAAGAATTTTTTAATAAAGGGCTAAAAGTTTTCAAAAACAAAGTACAATTCTCAATTAAAGCTTTTAACTATTTAAAGGCACAGTCTGTAACTTTTTAGCCGACAAACTAAGACAAAAACAACAACTTTTTTATTTTATTTTGTATGGTTTTATTGCACTAAATATGTATAGATTAGAAACATGTATCCTTGATGTGACATGTATCCTTAACTTGTACTTGACCTGGAGGAGCCTCCACCGGCTTGTTTCCATGAAAAAGTTGTTCCTTTGGATATAAAATTCTGCACTATGCATAAAACTACATGTTCAAAAGTATGGTTTTAACTTTTAAAATTTATTTATTTATTTTTTTTTTTTTGCCAGCTTAGGACACAGACACCAATCCGAACCTCAAAAGCGCAGTAATTGTAGCACTTGTGCTGTCATTCTTTTTGTTGAAACTTATAAATGCCAACGAGAAGCCAAGAGAAAGTATTTTTATTAAGTCTTACATTCACTTCTATTTCTGTGTTAATAAACCATCACATATTCTACCCTTGACCTTTATATGTTTGATTTCTGGTCCTCAACACGATCATTGATTTACAACAATGCATGAATAAGTCTATGTAAATTCCACTGACCTGTTGGGGTGGTTTGAACGCACTGCATGTATACACCGCCATTCCCAACAGACGTCTTTAATATCAATGTTGTTTTTAAGATGTAAAGCTGAGCAAAAGGTTCAAGAGGGCCATTTTTAATAAGGCACTTCCTAGTGTGCAGTGGTTCTCAAACTCCTTCTGGTGCTGTGCAAGGTGCTCTGAAGTAGGCCTATAGTCGACCCAAGAAATTCTTGGTCGACTAAAGACGAGCCTTATCGACCAATTAATCTACTAAAAAGGGGATGTGGAAAGGCAAAACTATGAAGTATCTCTATGTATCTGATTCAAACTGCACCAAAGAACACAACTGCACTGGAGTCAATACAAAAAAAAAAAAAACTATTTATATAAAAGTACCAGGAAACAGTGTATTTATATGTTAGATATATAAATAAATTAGATTAAACTCATCATTCACTCCAAGATCTTTAGCTAACCCACTCCATATCTTTGCTTTTTCGCTGTTTTTGTCGTACTTTTAATTGAAATAAAATAATTAGTTGACTAATACAAATGTTGGTCGACTAAAACACCATCAACCAATTAATTGACTAAATCACAAAAAGACTACAGCCCTACCCTGAAGTTCTAATAATCTGCTACATTTTATCTTCCTTTCCTTTAAATTCTTGGTGTAATTTAGTCCCGTGATATACTTGACTTAGATCTTGAGAGTCAAATTGTTCCTTAGGCTATACTGCAAAGTTTAAGAACCACTGATCTAGTGCACTTTTGGTTGTCGTTGTCGCATTCTTACCAACACAATTGCTTTGCTAACTCAAAGTCAAGTAAAGTTGCAAGCTTGATGGCAACTGTTTAGCGCTTTGTTTGACGAATTGCTTGAAATTGGCATGTCTGCGCTATGGAAATGCAGCAGATTTTCCTGAGAGTCCCTGCTTGTGATTTGGAGTGAGAGAAAAGGTGTGTTTAAGCAGAGCAAAGCGGTGAATGTGGCTGAAGGCGGCGCAGGAGGTGAGAAGAAACTGCGGCGCCTTCACACCCTATAAATCCTGAACGTATGCCGGGAAATGCAGCGACGAGGCAGCTGACTGAACGACGCGTTTTGATCAGAAAGGCAACGCTCTGAAGTCCTTTATCCTCCTCATCTGTTGACTTTAATATCACCACAGATTGTCCAAATGAGACAGAAAAGGCCCAGGCGGATGCACAATACAGACAGCATCGTTAACGTAAGATCTCGATGCGTTAAAAGTCATTTTCGCCAGTAAGAATCTACGTCATTGTGATTGTGAGCTCATTGTTTTGTGTTTGGATTATGTGCGTGGCGGTCGGTAGTGTGTGACCGAGACGGAAATGCATCCACAGAGTTTTATTTGGTTTCGTCGCACTTCTAAGACGCGTGAGATCTGTCCTTTCTCCAGGACGCTGCGCGATCTGAAGCCGTGTCTCAGTTCTCGGGCTCATGGAGAGTTCAAGTTGATTTCAGGCTGTTTCTCCGCCCCTCGCCTTCATCCGCCTGCTCTCGCCGATTATGTTTTCCCTATATCTTCACATTGTGGTGGCATCTGTTATTACACTGAAGTTATTGTTTCCAGTTGACTGAAAGGACACATATAATGCAAAACTGACCTTATTTTTTAGCTTTCAGCATTGTTCTGTCATCAAAAGCATGCCTGTGTTTTGCTTCATTCATGCTAATTTGATGAATCCTGTTTAGAAAGTCCTCTTACCTCCGAGCGTCAAGCACTGCAGTCTGAATTTCCCAGATTTGAGGGGTCATAGGTCGAGCTCTGATAGTTTTCTTCTGTTTTTAAGTCATTCTGAACATTTCTGCTTGCCAAATAACGATCATTACAACCGCCTGGCTGCATTCATGTGTCAGAGGCAACCTAGCATTTGTTTATCTCACCTATGTAATCCCGTACGCAGCCAGTAGATGGAGCCAAAAGTCAGTTCCTAGCGTGGGGAATGTCTGCGTGAAGTAATTTTGTTTCTCATGTTTGAAATGCCAAAGTAAAGACACTCAAGGACATGTTTTAAAGGCCATTGGCAACAGAAATAATGCATAATATTTGCCATTTAAAAGACAACCTATTAAGAAGATAGAAGAAGATATATTAAGATTTATTTCTGTGCTGGAAACATCGCATTTATGTGCACAGCCTTGAAAAAGCAAATGGAAAAGATGATGGAAAACAGCTATACATAATATATCCATAAAAAGCATAATTTAATACTGGTAAATGCACTTTTTCATTGAACTAAATCTAGTCTGTGGAAGTCTTGGAGAGAGTGACTTGCACTGTAATTAGAATTGACTAAACTGAAAGATATTTTGAGGTCTGCTGATTTGGATGGAAAGCGAAGAAAGTAGATTGCATTGCCAGATATTTTTGTGGAAAATTTGGCTCCAAGTCAAAATTCTCTCGTTGCAAACTCAATTTTCACCGTGCGCTTGTTTCCACTCTGCAAAAACCTGATCTCCATATTTATGACTGTGTTTGATATCATTAATTTTTATCGTTGATATATGCGTCAGTGTGTGCGAGCATTTCTGATTGATGTGCATTATGCTTCATCTCAGCACAAACTTCCCACTGAAGATTAAAGGAAAACGGGGATTCAGCAGAACGTGATTGGAGTCGGTTCATACGCTTCAGCTGGATACGTGGAAACCTCCAGGTACATTATGACACGTATATATGCATATAAAGAGATAATCTTTTTTTGTGTGTACGTTTGTTCAAGAATCAGTCTGATGACCCTTGGCTTCGCTCCTCTTCTCAAATTGGTAAAAATGTGGAGGGAATTCAGGAGATGACTACAATATTGAATGATGAAGATATTTGTTCATGTGCTTTATGTTTCCAAAGCCAGTAGTAGTCACCCGTTTCATTTTCAAGTATGTATTTAAGAAGCAATCAATGTTGAGTCACGGAAATGTAGTCCTGTTATGAGTCGTCTACAAAATAGAAGTTGAAACATTCTGTCTCATGTGTAACTGAATGACTAAATCTTGATATTCTACCATATATTTAAATTTACAACGCCATATTTCACAATCCAAATCACTTCTTTACCATTTGCTTATTTTGTTTTGACTGGTAACCCAAATCTTAGAGTGGCAATGCTGAATCTTATTGACGTGAATGAAATCGCAGTCTGTAGTAGGTGTTTCAAGCCACACAAAGCATCTTATTAAATGCCATATACAGTGTCAGACTGGCTTTTAAAGGTGCTGTACCAATTTTTACAATCTTTAAAAAAGTGAAAAAGATTTTAACAAGATCATTCTAAAATGTTTCGCTTTCCTGATGCATTTGGAGCGTTGTAATTATAGACCACAATGTTTCAATAAGCTCTTTTCACAGCTGTCAGAGGCCTGTGCTGAGTTTATCATCACCGTAAAGCCAAGTCCTGAGGATCAAAGATGGCCAGAGTAGCCTTTAGCGACAAAAGCCAGTGGGTGTACAGCAGTGCTCTTCTAACATGTGACCACTCTGATTGGGCAGAGCGACGCAGAGCGAGCCGAGGCAAAGATTAGAAGGCTGTGTTTAAGACAACGGAAGGGTTTTAAACTGAGACAAAGTTAAGGTTTTGATACCACCAAATCCAATCTTTTTGAATTCATAGATAGCTGTAAGATGAACATCATCAGTTTGTTTTTAAGGTGAGACACAACAGGCAAAACTAATTTTTTTTGTTTGTTTTTTAGGTCAGTTTTCTCTCTCACCATATCAGCTTTCATGTGGAAATAACATACGTGCCCAATCTGCTCCTAAATATGTTTATTACTTCATTTATTCCACTTCATCCATAGATTTCTCTGGGACATTGTAACTTCAAAGGCCGTTTTCTTAAAATGCATTTTTCTCCCTCGAGACATAAGGATCAGCACTTAAAGTAGATCATACATCTGTACAATCTGGGACTCAACAGGATTTTGACGAAATGTACAGAAGGAATTTTTTATATCTAACTCTAAAATTGATTTATTGAAGTTTTAAGTAAAAAAAAAAAAAATGCTAAATTTGAATTTTAAGGACAATTTTCAGTCAAGTCTCGTTACTCAAAAACTAAATGAGAAACTCAAAATCCCCTTAATAAAGGTTTTTGTAACTAATGTGTGTACAAAATGAACTAAGAAATTTAAACCTGGTTCTGTCTATTTTTCAGATGTCCCAAATATGTGTCACTTTGGCCATTTTTTACACCAAAAAGCCTAATCTCCATGTAAAAACATTACATGATGAAAAACTTGTAATATGTTTTTTCTTACATTTATTTGCCTAAACTAAAGGGGATGTTCCAAATCGATATCTTTAACATTAGCATGCTGACATCACACTTCCTCCCTCTCAAAATAAAACATTATAATTGGATGCAGACAGCGCACAACCGTCTCATTTTCACCAGAATAACTGCTTTGACGGTACATCCGTGAAGGGGTAAACTATATTATACTTAGTTACATAAAACAAACAAGAAAAGTGTTAGGAGTTTGATAAAGTTGCGTAGGTACAGACAGTCTGGAGATGTTGTATCAAAGAAAAAGTACAGCAAAATAACATCAAACAAATGACGCCACATAAATGAATTTGCATTAGAACCGGTGCATCTCCAAGCCTCGCGAAGTAAAGAGCAGCAGGGGACACAGTGTCTGACAGTGCATCTCTTCTGTTAGATCAAGCAAAAGAATTTCACATTTCAGCCCGAGCCAAACCAAAACAACATGACAGCGGAGTGACAAAGAACAGATAGAAAATACAAAGACATCCACACAAGTTTGACTCACCAACAAAGCGAGAGCGGCGGTGGCTAACTGCTGGGGCTGCACACAGACTAAAGGAGTCTGCAGGACACGACGCCCACAATATGGAAAATCACCCAGTCCAAATAATGTGATTCATGGAGAACAATGCAAAACTGGACACAAAGTAGAACAAGTCATTTTTGCATGTTTTGTGCTTGGCTGTACTGTGTGGTCTACTGCCTCTTCGTCACGTTGTCCTTGCAAATGAGATTCGTGTCGGTCAGTTAGTCCAATGTTAAACCGGTGGGGATTTGAAGATGTTTTATGTTCAAAACCTCAATGGTATTTTGACTGGTGCGAGAAAAGCCACTGTGGTGTTTGATAAAATACCACTTACTAGTGACTGTGTGATCTTATCGAGTTGTTTCTCGGCTCTTTTGTTTGCACACGGTTCTGGCTAATGCATCTCTATGGTCATTTTACACGTAACGTAAAGTTTTTGACTAAAGAAAACCGAATAAAATAAAAGGAACAGTAGAGGCCCTCGCTAATTTATTAGCGAGTTTCAACCAGTTCATCAGATAGACACTCACAGGTACAACCCCCAAAACTTAAATAATCACCTTGAAAAATTATACTAAATTGAACTCATATCTTCTTAGTGATTGATGTATTCAAAAATGCACAATCCCACATTTTCCACATTTCAGTATTAGCAGTGCAAAAACTGTTTTCTAATGTTAAAGGCAAAATATTGTGCTTGTTAGCCTTTAAACCTCTTGAGTGTCTTCAGTTTGGCATGTCATGTTTTAGAACTAAAAATAAAATGCTTTTACAGAGAAAAACAGAACTTTATCACTGCACTGGGAGATGCCATTTTGACTTAGCTGTGGCTCCATCTACTGGCTGTAGAGGCAATTACACGCATGTAAATATATACCCACAATGCATTGCAGTATGCAGAGGATCTGACAAAGTTGTAGTTATCGTTATTAGATGAAAGGAATGTTCAGAGCGAGTCTGGCGATGATTTAAAGACTTAAAACAGCCAAAGATTCTGGGATAAATGACGTCAGCATCATCTTCGTCACACATTGAAGGAGTTCAGAACACAGTGTTGGAGAGAGAGTATTCATCAAACAAATGTGAATCATGCTAAATGCTACTCCAGGTATGTTCTTGATGACAGAACATTGTTAGAACATGGCTAAAAGCTCAATAAAGTCAATTTAGCATAATATTTGTCCTTTAAGGCCCACTTAATTGTCCAGTGCATTTGACCACCCTTCAGCGTAGCGTGAAAACTGTAAGTGTGCGACCACAGTGCATCACTCAGGGACACAGGCCAACATCTTTAGCCAGGCTTGGAGAATTGTATTGCATGCTTAAGCTTAAATTCTTATTAAGCCAGAATGGGCAAGTGCAGGATCATGTTGACTGTGGTTCAGCTTCATTTCACCATCTGAAAAAAGCAGTTTTAAAGCTGTACTAGCGCCCCAAATTTTGAAAAATAACGATGTGCCAAATAGTTAGAGCTTGGAACAAGTTATTAAAAAACATGTAAAATACAAACTTCCCCACTTCCCTCCTCTATTCTAAGACTTTACGAATAAAAACTGAGAGAAGTGTCCAATTCCGAGTCCAAGTGTGATGATTTTATTGAACAACTGATGAAAAAGATCTGTCCTCCAGATTTCGAACCTGTCCCTGTGCCACAATAGACTTGAAAACATGTCAAACTGGCTAGAGGCACAAAGAAATGTACACAAGTGAAAAAAACTGTCTCATCCAGTTATTAATGATATTATAAACGCATTTACAAAAGGTAGGGGCCAGGCCTTACACATTAGGTATGCTGTAGAGCAGGGGTGTCCAAACTTTTTCCATCGAGGGCCACATATTGAAATATAGACCAAGCGGAGGGCCACAAATCAATCGCAAAACGTTAAAAAAAGCTGCATTTATCTGATGTTTTAAGCACCACCACATCTACATTCAGTCTCAGTGCCTTAATATCAGGTCTGTATTGCACCAAAATGTTAGTTATTTAGGTTAGAATTGTAGAAAATCTGAAATGTGCTGTAAATAGTACTTATCAGGACAATGTGGGCCAGTTCACCAGGAAGCCTTAGGGCCAAGAAAAATTGGTCTGAGGGCCGCATTTGGCCCCCGGGCCTGAGTTTGGACATGCCTGCTGTAGAGAGAGTTCTTAGAGTTGACGTAGAATACATGGTTACACAACAAACAGGTCTGAACTAGATTTTTCTATATCCAGCTTTAAATCAATGTTTCAACTCTGGTCGTGCATTGTTTGAAGCTTTTACCTTTTACCCACTGCTCTGGCTCTGGCTCTGGCCCCTGAGCTGCCGCCTTCATGTACAGCCACATGTGTATGACTCGGCTCAAAAGGTGCATGGAACCATCTGTCACCCAGATATTAGTTTCCCCCTGAGCCAAAGACAAAATCTAGCTTTGATTTTCAACTTATAAATATAATTGCTCTGTGATTGATAATGCACTCAGCCTGTGGATTATTAGTTTTAAGGCCCAGACCGGTCTACCACAAACAGGACCCAGAGGACTGTGGAGCGAGCGCCGTTCTAGGTACTGACTAATTCAAAGAGATGGATGTGTGTGTTGGAGGTTAATTGGAAAGCCAATTTAGCTGTAAAGGCGCGTATGTGCTTTGTGTGGAGCAACTACCTAATACAAAGCCTGATTAGGAATTTACAATTTACAGCCGTTCAAAAGCTACATCTGTATCACTCACAGAACTACGTTTTCTCACAGTAATTCAGTTGCTTCTCCACTGATACACGAGCACTGCATCAGTCAAACAAAGGCCAATAGACGTTGCCTTCTAATTAAATCGTCAAAACAACAGTGCATTATGGTTTGTTTTTTTTCTTCTGCTTTTTTTGCTATTTTGTATAGCACTAAAAACATCTGTAACTGAATTGTACAAGGTGATGTTTTTAGTTTAATGTAGGTTTAATGCCATAGTGTGCACATTCTTAAAAACGGCATAGCTATTACATCTCCACCAGAAGTTAATGTGAGCAACGAGGAACTGTTGTGAAGTTTTTCTACTAACTGCTGCAAATATATATATTTTTTGTAATGTCTGCACACGCTTTTTGCAGTGTTTAATGCTTCTTTTTCTAACGTCCTTGAACACAAAGCCAGTCGACATCGCAGGGTACGTTATTTTGCTGACAGTTTTGATCACAGTACCTTTCTTATTGATTCCCTTTACATCATGCATAAAAAAATCCTGACCTCCATTTGATAATTGCTCCAAACGAACCCCCCTCCACCTCGCACACGGCGTCAGCATCCCGCATCCTTAAGCGTTCGTACATTATCAGTCATAAACACCTTTGAAAAGAGAAACAGATGCATATGATTCTAGAGTTGATGGCAAAGAGTATACACACGACTCCCTCGACGTACTACGCTCGCTCCAGAGGCAATTAATTACAAAGCTTTTGGAGATGCATAACTATTAGGTATTGTCTAATGAAATTTTGATTCCGCACTCCACCTGCTGCGTTTTGTGTATGCCCGTCTTATCTTAATGCAGGTAGACTCCGGGCTTGATGGGATGGGGGGGTGAAAAAAACAAAGAGATTAATGAATAATGCAGGAATAACACGAACCGTAACACACACCAAGCTAAAGCAATAACACAGAACGACGCGAGTCCCCGGCGAGCGTTTGAGGAAGTCGATATATAGATGTTTTATTTCTTTTGGAGAGGTTGTGGATGTTAAAGGTTCGCCGGCTGCTGGGCTCCTGGTCTGGATTTTCCCTAAAGGGCACGGGTATGTTTTAGAGCCGGTTGCCATAGCGATGGCGAGGCTTGAGTGTCTGAGGGTGGGTGGCAGGTAGAGGTAGGAGAGCCACTCCACTGAATATTAATGTCAGCCGTATAGAGAGAGCGGAGCGAGCGAGAGAGCGAGAGAGAGAGAGAGAGAGAGAGAACAAGGGAGGTAGGAAAAGGGAGATAAAAAAGAATAAGGGAGAAAGGAGGAGTGGAAAAGAGGAGGTGGGATGAAAGAGCGGGAGACAGAGAGAGAACGAAATGGGGGAATAAGTAAAAGAAGAAAGAAAGGAAAGAGGAAGAAAGAGGGTGAGGAAGAAAAAAGGAGAAGAAAAAGAGAAATGGAAAGATAATGAGAGAGAAAGAGGGTAAGAAAGAAATAAAGAAAAGAGGAGAGAATAGAAGGAAGGGGAGAGAAGGGAGAGAAGAGAGGGGAGAATTGGGGAGAGGGAGAGAACAGAAAAAAGAATCAAAAAAGCAATGGAGAAAGAGGGAGAGAAAGAAAAAGGAAGGAAAAAGTGGGAGATGGGGGGGAAAGGAGAGAAAAAGAAGGACATTATCAAAGAGAGAGAGAGAGGAATGAGAAAGGAATCAAAGCAGGGGTAGCAAAAGAGGGGAGGGAAGAAGGGAATGATGAAAGAAAGCAAGAGAGAACAAGGGAGGAAGAAAAAAGGAGACTAAAGAGAGAGTGAGGGACAGAGACTGAGGGAGAGGGATGGGGTGAAAGAGAAAGAGAGGGAAAAAGAAAGAACGAAGAAATAAAGCAAAGAAAGAGAAGGAAAGAAAAAGAGGAATTGGAGAAAAGAAGGAAAGAGTGAAAGGAGGGAAAGGAAAGAAATCAAAACGTGAGGGAGCGAGTGGGAAGAGAAGGAGGGAGGGAGAAAGAAGGGGTGGTGCGGCTCCATGTGTCTTGCTTTGTCACATATCAGTGTGATGCCACATCAGCCGCCACCGGCTCCCAACTCCACAGATTTGAATGAGAGCAGCTCCTTTTCATTTGTTTTGGATGATACATTTTTAGGTCTTTGTTTCTGGGTCTGTTAAAAAAAAAAGAGGTGGTGACAGTAGATTTAAAATCACCCACGCTAAAGCAAACACAGACTGAAGGATGCAGGGATTTGGGCAAGTGACACATTCATTCCTAAAAGCACTTTAGCCAGCTGAAGTTTATAGTCTGTATATTTTTTCCTTTTTTTTTCATATCCGAAAATACTTTAAGCTTCAGAGTTATGTTGATATAATTTAAAATCAGGTGTGCTTTGCAAATTATGTATCACAATATTATGATATAATTGTATACAATATTACAATTTTGTAATAAAACCCTATTGGTCACTAACTTGGTCAAGTACAAAGCTTCTTAAACTTTACACTTCTACCATGTCAAAAAGGCAGGGAGTTTTTTCAAGAAAAAAAAAAAATTAGAGGGGCTCAAAAAACAACAAAATGCATTTGTTAAAGTGACAAATGCAAATAATGCATCACGACTGGCATCATACAAAGTGGTGTACAGAACGACTTCATGAAAAACCCGTCCAGCTGCAGATGAGCTGATGCTCCCGGCATCCATAGACATGGTGTCTTGTCGAATAGATAAGAAGAGCACTCATACATGGAAGTGCATCCCCCTGTCTAATTACAATGTAAGCAGGCGCATTTGAAATATTAAGGAACAGCTGAAAGAGACAGTGAGTTACTGAGTGAGTTTTCACAAACATCACTGGTAGAGTCACATCTGATCAACTATTTCAAATCATAAATGTTTATCCAACAAAAAATAGCGTCAGAATCTGCACCAGTGATGCCAGATCAATGTCCGCACACGAGACCGGGCTGTGTGCACTGATCCAACGGGTCTCTAAATGCACACTGGACATTGTATAATACACTGAAGACAACAATGTCATGAGCACTGTTAACCAGGGCTGTACCACCAAATTCTGGGCCCCGGGTACAAACCGTCTCAGTGGGCCCCTAATACATAATTTTGTATATTATTTATTTATCCCAGCAAATTTGGTTATTATTATTTTTCCATTCACTATTTCTAGAGTATACACCCTATGATTACTTTATACTCTTAACAGTGACTCACTAATTTATAGACATCCTGTAGCCACCGGCCTCCAGTGTATTATGTTACTGTACTGTCTTTTTTTGCGATAATAACCAGAACAATTTCACAAACCTCTCAAAATGTATTATTGCTATTAGACAATACAATAACTGAAAATTAAAACCACTATATTATTATATTATATTATCTATATTATTATATTTTATTTGCTAACAATATGGCTAAAATGTGGTGATGGGGGCCCTCAGATGTCATGCCTAAGTGTATGTAGACTTTAATCAACCACAATGCATTTTATTTTAAAAAAAGTATACATTTGTTGAAATACCCCCCAGTATGACGCCCCTGCTGTTAACTACACAAAAACGACACCCCTGAAAACCCCTGAGAACTGTATGTTCTGTGTGCTCTGTGTGCTCTGTATGTTCAGTGTGCTCTGTGTGCTCTATATGCTCTATATGCTCTATATGCTCTATATGCGCTGTGTGCTGTGATGGGATGGGGGCTGGACATTCTGCTGTTCTGCTGCTGTTTCACATGAGTCTTGGTGGCTCTTAAGGGGAAAAGTCTGGTGTCGAGTGTTTGAACTAAGAGAGGAAGCATCCACTTTCTTAGAAGAGCAGTACATGTCTGCACTTGTTGTAATGTTGTAAAGCAATTTATTATGAAATTAGCTTTTAGCTTTTAGTGACATTAAAAGAGTCAAATCTTCAGCTTCAAGGCAAAGACAAACATCTTCGTCATCTGGCAGACAAAATCAACAACTTTGTAAGAAAGCTGGAGATGTGGGTAAAACGCATTGACAGAGGAAACACTGACACTTTTGAGAGCCTGTGAGTTTTTGAAAGTTACACACTGGATGCCTCAACACTTCAGTTATGTTAAAGGAAAAACATTATGCATTTTTGGTATAGTTATTATCCTTTAAGCATGTTCTTGAGTAACTTAAATTTGCCATCTCATGTTTTGTACAAAAAAACATTTATTATGAAATACTGAGTGCATCCAGCCAGTAGATGGTGCCTAGTGCTTACACAATTGAGTTATGTCAGCACTTTAAGACAACAACGTTCAGCCTAGCAGTAGCAGTTAATGTGTTTAGTCAGCAGAAATGTTCAGAAAGCGTCTGGTGATGATTTAAGGACTGAAAACAGCAGAAGATTCTCAAAAGTGATGAATGAAATCTGATAATCATCACTGCTCGAGGGAGTCCAGCAGGAAGTGTGTTTGACACTCGGAGGGGGGAGGGTTTCTAATGAACATTCCTCAAAACAGTGTGAATGCAGCTGAGTGCAATTTCAGGTATGTTTTTGATGACGGAACATTGTTAGAAAAGTCACTGTAGCAGAATATGTGTCCTTTAAGTGGTACATCTCTTCTTTAAAGGATTTTTCACTTCAATATTCCCTAGAGGACAATGTGAATGGGTGAGAAATCTTTTTGAGGCACCAACACCAGGCTGGACCATTGCTGAGGATGAGCAGATTATTGACTTGACCTTTAACTCCAACGTTAGGCTTTGCCTGCAAACCACAAACACTGAGAGAGTTTTGGATAGATGTGTCAAAGGAGTATCCAGCCGATGGTGAAAACGCACTGAATATTCTTCTCCCCTTTGCCATATCCTGCTTGTGTGAGGTAACATTTTTTCTCCCATCCCTAGGGGGGCATGGTACATTTGCCCAATGAGTAAAAATGTTTGTGTCAAGCCCTGGCAAATGGTTGATTCTAGTAGGTCATACTTATGTTATTTAGCATTATAATAACAGAAAAATCCTTGTGTATTGTGATGTGGTATATGTTGAGCTCACAGTGGCTAAGGTGTCAGTTTTGACTTGGGCTTCGAGGACATTATTTTCTTCCCGAAGTTGCTCTGCTTTCTCTCAGCCAAGTTAGTTCAAGTTTGGCCAAGTCGCTTTTTCTTATCCAGCAGCCCTTCTACAACATGCATGACCCATTGTGAAAATTCAATGTTTTTGAAAATTCAAATACCGTAGAGGTCTGACTGTGATGTAGTTTTGACCAACCATATTCATTTATATATTTATTTATAGAAAGTGCAGTGCATATTAATGAACATATGAGTCGTAAACATGCCAGACTTTAGCCATGGGCTGTATTTTCCATCTGTTGTCCCTGGACAGGTTGATAGTGCCATTAAAGGTTACACAAAGTGAGACGCTTCAAAATATCACAAAAACACATTAGACCGCAGACAGCAACTTCACACAGAGAACACACATATATTTCAGCGGGAGGACTTAGATCGTAAGCTATTCACCTTATTCCGGAAGTTGCCGTACACTCCGCCGTCTTGTTTCTGTTGTATTAGTTTACATGGAGCAGACGAGCTCAACAGAAAATAAGTTCTACATGGACTAAAAAGCCGTTTTCAGACTGACCAGGAAATCGGTGCGTTGTTGACTTGTTGTTGTTCATGTTCATTAAACATTTTACACAAATCAATCTACTTTATGTAACATTTTAGCGGCGAGACATTTTCCTCGTTCGTCATTAGCTTTAATGGAGTTCTCGTCAAACGGGAGTGCGTTTACAACAAAAGTGCAAAAAACGGCAAGAGTGGGCGGGGCAGAATAAGGTCAATACAAGTAGACTAGACTTTACCTTTTAACATTTTTTTTATCAAGAACTATTCATATGGATAGTATTATTTCCTGGTATGCAGAATCCTTACTGACTTAATTACATGACTAAACGTGGTCAAATTGACGTTTTAAAAGCAAATTTATCTCCGGCAACACACATTAGAACATTACTTACTCTATTTTATCTCCGGCAACACTACATTAGAACACTACTTACTTTCTGCAAAATGTCCCATGAAGAATTAATGGTCAGTGTTCTTGTATTGTTCCATTACATCAAACCACATTTGCCACACCAGACTTGCAGCGTACATGAAGCGATCGAGCTGATAGAAATATGCAGACTGTTATGTAGAAAAGCAACAAAAGATTCGGCAGCTCTGGGGCTCAATTCTCCAGGGGCCCCTTTATTCTGACATACAAGATGCACCCGCCTGTGCAACGAGAGGGGCCACAGACAGAGACAAGGCGAGTGGGAGGCTGCACAACATGGCAACACAAGAAGAGAAAGAACTTGTCACTGTACCGGAATACAGTGTACAAATTCATGCACAAAAGAAACGTGTTTGCAGCTTAAAAAACAACAAATCCAGCAGTGCACCTTGAAGAACAAATTTGTAATGGTTTTTTAAACATTGATTTCATGAAGATTTAGCAGTGTTAGAGCCAAAAGCTATGAATGATATTTAGTTAAACATTTATTTTTTGTGGGGTCGGAAGACTTGTCTGCAGATCTTGAGTGTAGGATGATGAGGATTGATTTAAAGAACTGTGAGTTTTGGTACTTAGGGCAGGACTTTGTTTTTTTGTTAGTTTTTTTTTTGTGTGTGCATGCAACAAGTCCTTCAGGCTTTTTTAGGTACCATGTTTCAAAAAAGAAACAAAAAACAAAACTGATTTGTCAGTTTTAGTTTTATCATAATCCAAAAATATACTTATTCTCTCTCTCTCTCTGTTTCTCTCTCTCTCTTTCTCTCTCTCTCTCTCTCTCAAAAAAAAAAAAAAAGAATTATAATATTTTAAATTTAAATAATATTAGTTTTTAGTCTTGATATTGTATTTACTGGACACCTCAATTATTTTCAACCAATGTATTTTTGTTGCTGTTTTTGTTGTGTTCATTAAGAACTCACAGAAAAATACACTGGCTTTTGGCCTGCCTTCTTGCCTTACTGTGATTGGACGATATTTCCTGCAAAATATCGATTGAATACCGATATTGATTGTTTTGTGCTTCAAGCTGCATGGAGTTTGAGCTGTTGTGGAAATCTTTACATTTCTTGAACAGTCTTTGTTACATTTGTAAAACATTTTTTAATCATTATTTTACATTTATTATTATTATTATTATTTTGTTTCTTTTTTTTTGTACTTTGTTTCAAATATTTAACTCTTGTCACTTTTATTAAATTAGTCAGCTAGCCAAATTGCTTAGTGTGTTTTGCTAATCTAGATTTAGATTTTTATTTGTTTATTTCAATTGTGGAAAGAGTCCAACACACCTAGAAAGAGTCCAACACACCAAGAAATGATTTGGTATTGCAAATTAGTAAGATTACAGATTATTTTTTATCCTAAATGTACAATTTTGTGCCAATTGCAGACTGAATACTACGGAAATATTTGGGTGTGGTTGTAGTAGTTAGGACCGGAAGACTGTGGTTCGGCTCTCGAGAGGAAGGTAGGACAAAGTTTAAAACACAAAATGCACAGGAATATGGTGCGAGATGTGAAAAATATTGAATTGTGACATAAATGTAATACTGGTACCAATGGGTTTTGTATTAAAACACACTAACTATATTACTATTTCTGCTGAACTAATCCAAAAAGTAACGTGCAGAGAAAATAAGGTGTAAGCAATATAGTAATAAAAATAATCAATTTCGATGTTTTCTGCCCTTAGGTGGAAGCTCTGACTTTTTATCAAATTATTCTTTTTTGTCCACCATCTGATAAAAGAGAACTATAAAGCTGCTGGGAATGATATTCATAAAAAAGAAAGCTATAACCCACTTATTTCCAGTCAAATCAACCAAAGATGAATCAGGAGCAGTTTGTTCTCCAAACCCAAAAAGATTTAGTGGGACTTTTATATTGATTTTGCATGGACGTACTTTATTATGAGCCCCTAAATCTCATTTTTGTGAAATTAGCTCAAGGAACTGTCAAACCCCAACAAATGTAGTCCAACCTTCCAGACACCAGCTTAACTCCTCTTAACACACTCAACACACAAAAAAATCTAGGCGGGATTTCAAATCTTATTTTACCTGGAGTCTCGACTTCACAAAGAGCCTTTTGTTTGCGCTCCACAGGATTCAGGAACAGCTACAGTTTGAAATGCGTCTCATTTCAGTCAGACTTTTTAGGGAAAATAGGCCAAAGCTTACACATTTTTTGATAAGTTATAAATATAGTTTTGATACTATTTAATATTTTGGTATTCACCTTATTCTGCCCCGCCCACTTTTTGCCAGATACGGACTTTTGTTGTAAACGTACTTCCGTTTGACGAGAACTCCGTTAAAGCTAATGACGAACGAGGGAAAAGTCTCACGGCTAAAATGTTACATAAAGTAGGTTGATTTGCGTAAAATGTTTAATGAACACGAGCAATAACAAGTCAACAACGCAACGATTTCCTGGGCGGCCTGAAAACGGCTTTTTAGTCCATGTAGAACTTATTTTCTGTTGAGCTCGTCTGCTCCATGTAAACTAATACAACGGAAACAAGACGGCGGCGCGTACGGCAACTTCCGGAATAAGGTGATTGCAATTGCAACAGTTTGCACCTTACAAATTGAAGTATCATTTTCTGTTGCACAAAATGGGTTCCTAATATCCCTTTTCGTTTCACACTATAGTGTATTTACAGAATCGTTGGAGCATTCGCCACTGCAGGCTTGTGACATTGAAACACATTCGAGTGCCATTACTTACTCGATTAGCATTTTATTAGGCGTCGTAAAAATATATTTCCCTCATAGAAATTGTTATAAAAATGGCAGCTATTGAAAGATGACATTCTGACCCGAACATCTGCTTAACTCTGAAATGGTCTTTCATTGCGGGCTAATCAGCAGCTTCACTGGAGCGCTCAGTGGACTTATACTTGGCTTAACCCGGAGACGACGCGGTTTGAAAGTTTGAGAGCATTTCCATTCCATTTACTTTGTCCGCTGCCCTCAAGCTGTGCATAGGTCTTGCGGTCAACTTTCCCATACCCTCCACCTGTGCACCACTTTTTAGCTTGAAAAAAGTTTGGATTTCTGGAAATGTGACTCAATCTGAATGCAGTGTCAGCCACCGCAACTTCTGCCATAAAAAACATACCAGAACAACAAGGAGTGAGAGGAGGCAGCGTGACATGACATATTCAAGAACTCCTCCACACGTTTATTTCTCTTTCGCGAGCCAATCTAATATATGAGAGCTCCTTAGGTCAGAACGGTGTTGTGTAAATTATAGATCTTAAGCACAAATGAAAAGCCTGACTTGCCCTTTGAAGTAACAACTGTATTCGTATGTGTCGTATAGAATGCGTTGTCAGAACCGTATGTAATGCCATCTTCTATATTCTGTTGCAACTATTATCACTAACTAATTCAATATAGGGCTGCACGATAAAAAGAAGAAAAAAGATAAGAGAAAAATGTAATTGCTAATGCTGTAATCAAATGTCCGTCCAAGCCCAAGGGAAAAATACTATGCAAAATTGACTTTTTCGAGCTTTTAACCATGTTCTAACATCCTCAAAAACATACCTTGAGTTGAATCCTGGTTAGAAAGTCCTCTCCCCTCCGACCGTCAAAAACACTGGATCTCTTTCGATAAGTGACATAGCTTTGAGAATTTTCTGCGTTGTTTAAGTCCACAAATCGTCGTTAACATTTCTCCCATCAAATCGTGATCATTACAACTGCGTCAATGAGGAAGAACATGGCTAGCATTTAAGCAATTTGTATTTAAAATTTGTGTCATTTCCAAAGATAAATTACAGTGATGTCTTCCAAGGCTATGACAGTTATATTGTTTTTGTGAATGCATTGTATTTTTTCATTCTAAAACATGAGATGTCAAATTAAAGCTACTCAAGAGCAACACTAATAATGCATAATATTTGTCCTTTAACATAAGCCACGTTTAGACGGGTCCTGGTCCCCCAAACCGGTTTGCCCAGGAGCGCATTGATATCACCCAAACATAAAAATAAAATCTAAAATGTACCTGAATAAATGTATTCTTCATAAGGCTGATCCCAGCAGTTCACAAAAAGATGTGCAGTAATTCCATGTTTGTGGTGATGTGTGACAACCTGGAGCAGAGGTGCCAAAACTTTTTAACTCGGAGGGCCAAAATAAAAAAAAAAAATTCCTTGGCGCGCCAAATGTATACGATTTAGCGTGCTGAGGGCCAACCCTATTTTTGTGTTGCATTTAATGTTTATTTGCAAAGATATGATGAATAAATAAGTCTTTTACTAAAATGTTTTAGGGGAATAGACTTGATTTGGTCTCTTTTGCAACTGCCGGCAAAATTTAATCAGATTAGTTACTAGTTAACTAATCTCAGCACCCCTTTGCGGGCCAAATTAGACCCCATGGGCCCCACTTTGGGCACCCCTGACCTAAAGTAAACAGAACATTTTTCTTGTTTGGATTTGTTTGACTTTTCTTTGCCTCTACATCAACATATCTTTTTGTAATGTATTGGATTTGGCTGATGTTAGATGCATTATCCACTGGAAATATCATATTTTTAGTCTTGATGCATCGATAAACAGCTGATGCTAACATGCGCTAACTTTGTTTTGCTAAGACTGTCGGCTTAACAGTTGTTGTCATCAGTGGAAATACAGTAATTTATCACAAGATCAAACCAGTCTTTGGTGAGACATTATTTTCTATTCATACTGACTTTTTGTTATTTCATTCATCTGAGTCTGCGTTCCCTTTATCCGATCAACTAGCTCTGGTGTGTAGCTTCTCCTTAGCTAAAGCATTCCGGGAGTCATAGTGAGACTGCTTTAGAAGTTACAGTATTACCTTGCAAGGTCCATTTTGGATTGCATAAATGGGCCGGTACAGTTCACTAAAGACACTTTCAGACTGTACCAATCCACTCCAAAGCCAATCACTGCAAACAAGTCTATAGTGCTCTCACTGACAGAGCGATTTGGGCATTAAGCTCACCCTTTTCTTTCAGACAGGAGCACAAGGGCAATATATTTTAAGTAAGCAAACTGGAAAAATACAGTATGAGTTACCTCAAATATGGAGAGATAACAATCCAAAGAAGTACAATTCTCTGTTTGCAATGACAACAGGACAGATATGACTTCATAAAACCCTATAAGCCAAGTACTCGTCGACTAATAATGCGTTTTCATAACTTTCATTATTTTCCTGAAGAAAAGGCCAGGTGCAGGTGCATTTATATGTGTGCATGTGTCAGACTCATGACTACTGGTTTGATTACGCATCTTATTTGTTTGGCCTGCAGATCCCGGACAGCTGCAGACGCTCTTCGGAGTGATTATCAATCAGAAAAAAGGCCTCTTACACTGATCCCTTCTCAAATACTCCTGAAATGAGCTGCCAGCTTGCCTTTCCATACATTACAGTGCCTCGTTATTTCTCCTGATCGTGTCTGAGTGTTCTCCAGACGCATAAAGACAGCAATAAAGGAGAGCTTTTGGAGAGCGGGGAGTGGTTAGACTGCATTCAGATCTGGTTTTATCATTGTTATCATAGCAGTGCATGAACTTATGATAATATCCAAGACATGTTTGGGAGGTCAGTTGAATTGTTGATAGAATGGACAAATTCTGGTGTTTGGACTTCAGATCGATGCAATAGATAGAGGGAGAATGAAAGATTTGTTGGATAAATATATCCCCGGAATGGCTGACGGTTCTGCTGTGAAGTGTCTCAGGCATCTGGTTCAAATACTTAAATGTCAGTGTTTTTAAATTTCATGTTGGTCTTCAAAGCATGTCCCACTATCCAATTGGAACAAGGACACTGAAGGGATTGTTTCTTAGCTGATACAAATTTAACTGAAGAAATTCCACCTGTTCTACCAGGTTTCTATACCAGATAGACTTTGAAAAAATGGATTCAATAGAACAGATTTTTAGTCATTGGAAAGCTGCCAAGTAAAGTTGAATTCATTTGTTGTGCTGTACATTTGCTGTACATTTCAGTAGCTAAACGATTTTGTGTCCAAGCAAATATCCATACCTAACTAAGATGTATTTTGAGCTGCGCTTCCTCATTTATTTAAGGTAGGGTTCGAAGTCTTTCGTTGTTCAGTCGATTAGCCAATTAATTGATTTTCATATTCTTTAAATGCTCAACAGCAGAAAGAAAAAGGCATGGAGTTTGCTGTAGATTTGGGAGTGACAAATGACCTTTAAAGACGTTGTGGACAAGTGCTACTGTGTATTGTATGAACTACTGTCTATGTGTGATATCCTTTAGTCTTGTTGTGTCGTGAGAGTATACTGTGGGTCAGATCTAGATGCTTGGACATTTCTTTGGTCAACCAAGAACTGCTTCCTATCCTCATGTGAATATAGAATATAGAATATAAAATTCAGCTAATATCACCAGGGGACTGATTGAAACAATGCCCTTGTTTTGTTTCCAACCACCTAAACACACATGTAAGACCAAATCATTTATTCCAGCCAACAAATAATGGTAAAAAGAAGAAAGCCGCATGAGCTCAGAATGTGTGCAAGAAATGAGGTGGAGTTGCTCTGTTTGATTTTTCTAAATCGAACCACAACTATTGACCAGACACTGAAAAAAGACTGAAAAAACTTTGATGGCTATGTTTTTGATGTATGTGTTTTGCTAACCCCTGCCCTTGATCCAGTGCAACCTGCCGCCTCGTTCTCGATGAGCAATGATCCCCTAAATTATGCATTTTCTCGCTCCCTTGCCCTAAACATAAAAATGTATTCTGTAGGTATACTGCTGCTACTTACGTACAAATGAAGCTCTCTCGGCGCTTCCCTGGAGATAAGCCCTCCGAGGCGCAATGCATGAAGACTTTTAAATAGCTCTCCTATCTAAAATCCAACTCTAGAATCTATTTGAGAATGCATTTTTCACAGCTTCTTAGTCAGCCATTCTGAGTCTATAATTCAAATTTTGTTTTATTTTTAATGGATCAAGCTATGGACTTGTTCATGTTTTGATTTACTGACTTTAAAAAAGACATATCCTGAATATCTCATGTAGATAACTCAAAACATGTCAGGCAGATTCATTCCTGCTCAGACAAATTTTATTTATTAACCTTTATTTAACCAGGTACCCATTTACCCATTGAGATCGAAGTCTCTTTTTTAAGGGTGACCTGGAGACAAATGCATACCCTTGTTGTGTCCATGAGCAAGACACTTCACCTGTCTTACTCCCAGTGTAGAAGTACATCAGTGAATGGCAGTGAGTTTCTAAGAATGAATGAAGACACTTCAAATGTTGTATTTAAAGTTAGTTGATGCCTCTAAGGATCAAAACTGAAAAGAGCTGACCCAGTCTGTGAGCAAATTCAAACCAGGACTGCAGACCCAGAGAGCACTGACGGCACTTTGATGCATTAACCAGCGGCAAACAGGGAGGCCTGTAGCAGATGTTAGAATTCAAGATGGGACTACAATCACAAAGAGCAATACAGACATCCGGCCTGTGTAAAATGCCGTTAACTGTTTGTTATTTGGTGGGGACAGTACATTTAAATGAACATACATGAGATATATGCTGTAAATATGCTGGATTGTAGCCAATGGCTAATTTCCATCCGTTCTCCCACCCACTATCCCCTTTCATACACCATGGACCCTGGAAGATGGATAAAGTATACTGTATATTGCTTAGGACCATAATGACACTATGCACGATAATCACTGAATCCCCAGGTATTCTCATCTGTCTCCCATCCATCAGACCCTCACGATACGTTCGAGTCTTTAGTTTCCTGCATCAGCGGATCCAACTCACAACCAGGTGTGGTGATCAGTCGACAGCTCTGCCACTCTGTTGTCATGTATCTTGGACACTCAGGTGAAGAGAGTCAATCAGTGACCTCCGGCCCAGGATGCCATGATACCACGTACACTGATGGACACACTCATGCTCAAACATTGTGTTTGTTATGCATGAACTGTGACTAGGCAAATAAGACCCTTCCTCACTATCACCGCTTTCCACATGTCACTGTCGTTGTCTAAGTGGGCGTTCAAGTCCCACAGAAGAATGCCTCAGTCAGGGCACCAGTATCCCTCCCAGGGACTCCAAGAAGGTCAGGTATTCTTAACTGCTGTTTGGCCTGTAGGCCAACACAATAGAGAGACCTGTCCCAGGAATGTGACCCTCTCGTTCACTGGGTTGAACTCGTGGTGGCTGAGATGTGAGGCTACAAACAAGCCCACACCAGCCTGCAAGCCTTGTGTTTTATAGGTTTATACAGAGCTTGTACTTAGAAATAACTATTTATTTGGATTAATAACATGCTCCATTTGAAACAAATAGTTATAGCAAAGTGTTAGATATCCTCTGAAGATTCGTGTAATCCCGCATTCGTCCAGGAGTGTTCCATCACAGAAAAGGTTTCAAGGGTAGTTATCTGGACACTGTTTTGAAAAATCAGGAACTCTTTCACAGCTCGGATGAACCTATAAATCAGAGTTCTAAGAAAGCAGTTCCACTGCTTGAGAAGGACTTTTGTCCAGATGACTACCTTTGAAACCTTTTTCGCAATATCCTGTGACGATTAAAAAGCATTGGACTAATACCATCATGCATTACTAAAATTGTATAATTTTATTTATTTCACTTCAAACCCGTCTTGATGTTGGTTTTGGAATTGGCTGAAAATGACCGCAATTGGAATCGATGTTTTCCAATGTCACTGTGGGTTTTTTTGTGTGTGAGACAAAATATCCTTGACCTCCGTTAACTGTAAAAATAAGAACTTATCTACTTTAAGTGGTGTTTTTAGTGGGAAAAATACTTTCTGATAAAGTTTTTTTTTTTTTTTTTTTGAAGTTCCAAGGTTGTGCCCTTGGGCCTGGAATGACTGAACTAAGTTGGGAGCAGAAAATAAATCAGCAACAAAGAAACATAAGGGAAGTATGGAGGAAGAGGCACAGAGGAGAGCCTAGCCGGCGTAATGAGCATTAGAGAAGCTGCGGTGAGATAAAACGACCAGCGTACATGTTTTATTCATATAGTTTGTTTTCACCCTCAGCCTGCTGTGTTTGCACATACATAACCGCCTATCAGCAGCAGACTATTTTTAAACACATGCAAAATGGTCACTTGAATTGCGTTTAGGAGGCAAATTGTCTAGATTCAAAATAAAAAATAAAAACATCTACATTCAGCATCCACAAAATGTAACATCGAGCAGAAAGTGAAAACGACTTGTTTTATTTGACACTTATTGACTAGGATGAATGATTCTGTGGTCTCAAGTCCACCATTTCTGACCACTAAGAGGAAAAGCCACCGTATGGATTGGGAAAATGGGTGCAGCATATACTATTGTTGGATCAGGGAGACCATCGAGATCTAGAGACGCACACCCCCAAACCGTAAATCGGATTGGTTAAGGTATGACACAATAAGACAGGTTGGACGATAGGAATCTTAAGTTGTTTTCGCACTGCCACTTGTTAGGTTGACATAAAAGAGCTTTCAATCCAAGAGTGCTGTGCTTGAGCCAGTGTGAACACGACTGCCCCAAACTGGAGCGCAGTAAATACCATGACCACATGTTAAAAGCGGTCTCGAAAGTCGACCCTGGACCCTGGGGCTGGCAGAGTGTAGGATAAAAACGGCCAAACTCAGGACGACATTCTTTTTACTGTGCAATCCAAGGTGAGAGCAAAAGTACTTATACATATGCAGAGCTGGCCGATTGCGGCTTTTGTCTAATGAGGAAAATTAGATCGACTTATATCAGCGAGACGCTTCTGTTTCTTGACATGTGATCGGCAAAAGCATCTGATCTCTTTCTGATCATGGTCCCTCTGATTACTCTTATCAGAGCTTGAGGTTTGTATGTCCTTTAAACTGGTCCGGAATAATAATATAAATTATTAAATTGGAGTGCTCTGCTGTGGTTTGCATGCTGTGGTTGCTTATTTGATTATTTTGTTATTTATTATTGATGATTATTTTGATTATTTGATTATGATTATTTGTTTTGTTTAAAATGGCTAAAATGTGCATCTTAGTAGATACGACGGAGGTTAGCTGAGTGAGAGACCCTTTAAGCTCATAATTAATATGTTGTGACTGTTATTACCAAACAGGACACAGCAGAGTCTTAGAGGATGCAAATAAATGAAAGTGTTTTCAATTTCACATGCATCTGAAGTGATGTATTTCAATCATAAGTAAACAACATTATTGAAATGTCAAGCTATACTCACAATATGAATAGAAACCTCCGACTAATCAGTGAGCATTTCCTTCATCAGCAAAGTCCAAATGCATCTCCGAACACATCTCTATAAGGCATTAATGGCTCTGACATTGAGACTGTTGGCGAGGCGATCAAAGGGGTGCTCTAGAGTTGGGTCAAATGTTAATGCAAGGTACATGTGTAAAGCCTCGAGTGAAAGCAATGAACTCATCTACTATTATGTATGTCAGAGCCTGTTGAGCTGTCAATGGTTAAAATGGCTCAGATCTCAGCTTACTTCAGATGTGAAAATCAGACATCTGGACCAAACAATGCAACCATCACCTGTTTGAATAGGATCTGCATTTCATTTTTGATTTCTGAAAAAAATATGAGCATCTGTTTACCAAATAAAGTGCGCTAGCAAAAGGTACAAGGAGAACTGAACTCACGTTTGATACAACTTACCATAGAGGACAAACAAACTTTTCCTGCTGTTCGGATTTTGCCCCCACCTACGCTACAGTACAGCGTCAAATCAAGACTCATATCAACAGCTTTCATTGTCTATTTTCTCTTAAAAAGTCCTGCAGATTTACACCAATCCAACTACAAAACCAAGGCAAGGCAAGTTTATTTGTAGAGCACAATTCGTACACAGGGCAATTCAAAGTGCTTTACATAAACAGGAAAAGTTGCATTAAAATCACAAAACACAAAAAGACACACAGAATCATTTTAAAATAATTTTAAAATAAAGTGCTTTAAAAGAGAAGAGTGCAGATAGATCTTTCAGTCGTATGCATGTCTAAAGAGAACTGTTTTGAGCCTGGATTTAAACATTGCCAAGCTTCAATGTCCTTGAAGCTTGGCACAGCTTAGTTCATGTATATGGTTTGAACCTCTGACCGTTTACGTTAGATATCCAGTCATTCATTGTCATTTTCAAGGTTAGACTAATCATAAACTAAAAAAAACTGTGTGACTTATCAAAAGATATGGCAAAAACGTCAATTACTGCGCCTTTTGTATACAATATAAACAATGTATACAATGGAACTTTGACAAATTGGCGAAGAAAAAAAGAACAACAACGCACAATCCCTGTAACTATATTGCTCTTTTCTTTGTTGTGAGGGACTATATTGTTAAAGAATGTGCGGCAGTGCGCAGTAAGGTTGTCAGTCATACACAGGGCTAACAAAGGAAGACAACTCTTCAGACTCCCCTAACGGCGTTGTACATTCTCTCAATCTCTTCCCCCTGCATGTCTTTGAACTCTGAGCAACAACCAAACTGCCCTCAGAAAAGACAGCTAAACGTGTAAACTCAACATCTCCCAGCGTAGCAGAGGCCGGGATCCAAGACATCTCCATTACAATACTCCTGGACCGACCTTCGCGTTGACAATGGAGGTTTTTTTGAAATACTACAACTCCGGCCTGCTAAGCGCGGCGTAACGTGCCGAAGACGCCGATGGCACGGCATCCGCAGAGCGTGGGGGAATTAGCCGGATTAGCTTCGGGCCGGGGGAACGCAAACAAGAGATTGGAAAGGCTGAACTGGCTGTGCTGAAGTCGTTTGTGTTGGCTAAAGACTGTACAGTAAACATGTCAATCACTGTATGTACGTGTCTCAAGGTTGTACAAGGTCTCGGTGTATGTCATTTGAATTTCATGGATTTATTGCGAGTCAAGTAAATGTCTTTCTCTTTGGCACGATTAATTTTTTGTGTGCAACTTCAAAATCAAAATGAAATTGTTGTGTTCTGTCTGTCTAACCATTAAGTTTATTTCGAGAACCGGGAAAGTTGTGAAAAGCAATCATGGATTCAACACGGTGAATAATTAGGATGCTCAGATTGTGTAAGGAACGTGAGGAAAAGCGTTGGACCACTGCAAACGGTTTCAAATAAACTAGTTCAGTTTTTCTTTTTCTTTTTTTTAACTGTTCAGTACAGTTACAGTACCTTTTTTAATAGATTCACTACTGTTTTGACAAAAGCAAAGTACTACAGATTTGTTTTAACTTTTTTATCAGTTAAAAAAAGTTGGAATAATAATGTTTATTGGTGATCACTCCACAAATATACTGCTGCATGCACACAGACAGACTAGTAATAACAATTGTCAATAATAATTGTAGTCTTTGTTACTGTGATCAATCTATAGAGATAGAGCTATACGGTAGATAGAAAGAAATGCACTATGAAGATTGTTTCCTGTTAATAATTACGTTTGAAAATGTGTCTTTTTGTATATATTTTTTGTATAGAAGTATTTTCCCCATTGAAAATAACCTCTAAGCCTCTCTGAACATATATGTTTTTTCTTCTTGACGTTGTCATAGCATCAGAAGTCTTTGTGTCAGCCACCATTGCCCAGGGCACAGGATATTTGCCAACACTTTCTCTTGAAGGATATCTATTGAAGCTGTTTTATGAATGAGTCAGTCATTTTTATTCTGGTGCGAACCCCGAGAACACAAGTCCTGATCCTGTTCAGATGAATCCAGGGCATCCACTTGACAAGGGTGAGTTTGGGGCCATACCCAGAATAACAGCGCCCCAGACAGGTGAAGGATTTCTTTAGCTTGCAGCATTATGTGGGGAACACTACATAGACATTGGACTCTCTCCTTTCACCGTTACAAGTTTAGTTTGGACATGCAAGTCTGATTCTTGTTATATACTTGAAATAAGTGGATATTAGTTGGCAATTATAATTTGTAAAACCCAAAAAAAAAACAACAACAACAAACATTGGCACGAACATCACATTTGATTGCTGCAAGTTTCTTTTATTAATTTGTTTTATTTACTGTATGTTGTTGGGGATTTTCTTAACAAGTTATCAGAAATAAAGTAATGAGAAGAAGCTCTGTCTATTTCAAATGATCAGGTTTATTTTACATGTGCACAGTAAAATATAGTCTGTCCCTGACAAAAAAGATCTCTCCCTCGCTGATTCCAAAAAGCAAAAAGGAGCCCGAACAATAATAAAACACATGCTTAACCTAAGCATGTGACCTAAATAAAATGAACATGAAGGCCGAGGTTTTGTCTCAACACATAAGGCGATCTGGCAAGAGACACAGTGTTCCAATAACCTGTGACTATTCAAATCTTCACACTTAATAAAACATATAGAGACATGACATTTTGTCCCACAACAATGTTTAAGTGTGATCTGCATTAAATGGGAATAATATATACTGTAAAAATGTAATTACTTTGAATAAAACACATATTTGATTAGAACTGCTGAAAATCTTGCTTTAAAATAGTAAAGGTTTGTTCCCTTCTAAAAACCTTATGTGTTACTCAATTTGCTACAAATATTTTGTATTTCCACAACAAACTTATATATATATAAAAAAAAAAAGAAACAAGTCTTCACATCTTTCCCTTGATCACTCTGACTGACATGTAAAATCAGCACAGATTTTGAGTGGTAATTAACAGATAAAAGCCCCAATACCCAAGAGTTTCGAGAATAGAAATCTGTGAACTTCCATGATTATTTTGACAGAATCCTGAGAACCACACGCAAACAGTCTGGACTAATCAAAGCATTCTCAGGACCCATTGCAAATCCAATTCCTCCTCAAAAAGCTTCTCTCCTTCGACCAATCTCGCAGATGTAGTACCAATCAATATTCCGTCAAACATCCCCTAGCACGGCATTCTTCTCCCAGAATCAGCAGACACATTGCTCATTAAATTAGTCAAAACTGGGCATCTTCTGAAACATTTTTCTGTCTTGATTGGGAGGCAGCTCGGCAGAATTTGGCAGTTGCAACACTCTGGTTAAGAAAAGAAAAAATTTAAAAATAAAGAATGAGGTGCACACCCAATTTGGCAGCTGAAGAGTTTCTCCCGTGCGATGCGGGGTCTTGTGGTAAGACGGAGTTTGAATGACAAGCGAGGAGCTCATAGACTGTGTTGTTATGTCTACTCCCCGTTTTACCTCGGCTTGCACATCTTAAGTTTCTCTGTGCTGCCTGGGGATAGCACCACACTCAGCGGGCGACCGAAGGCTGGCTGTGAGGGGGGGAAAGAGAGGGGTTTGGTTCTTGAGTTTTGTGTTGTTGCATTGGGGATTTAAAACAAAACAAAAAAAATGTTTGGGAGTATGTTTGACACATTTACCCGGTTACAGATGTCAAGCTTTAATACAACTGCTGAAAATGATGAAGGTTAATAGTTTAATTATTTATTTATTTAGTCGGGACAGTGGATCTTAATGAACATACGGGACGCACAAGCTGTAAACACGCCGGATTGTAGCCTTGAGCTCATTTCCACCACCGCGTTCACTCTCACAACACATGCTCATTTATTCACCAACCTACTACTGCCGTAAAAACTGAAAATTAATACATTTTGATTTTGAAGTTGTATATTATATTTTCTTCATAATTTTGGTATCTTTTAAAATCTTTTTTTTATTTTTCAGGGAGAAATTGAGCACATGCAAGCACATTTTGTGTTTGGTTTAATAAAAAATGAAGGAAAGAAAAGATAAACTTGCTGTAAACTCTTTTTTTTTATAATACATATTTTTTTACTTTTATATCTGGAGCAACATGGCTCTGGATTTCATCTATGTTAGCAAATGATGTGCAAATGTCAGCACAACACAATTGCTTAGTTTATAAAGGTAATAGCAGTAATAAACACAAAAAAGAGCATTTTAAATAAATGATTTGCGTGTGGTTGTTAACAGCTGGTGGGAGGAATGAAAGCCAAAGCAGTTCTGTTATCCAAAACACTGAAAACAAGTTGCAGGTGTACTCTTTATTGTTGGGAGGGTTCTTTGGAGTTTAGAGTTTTAATTAGTCCTCTGTTGAACAAGCTTTTGTTGAAGAAGCTATAGTCCTTGGTAAATTGGTGTAAACAAACAAAGCACATTTTCTCCAATGGTGGGCTGTCACCAAAACAAACTCTAGCCACTTTTCTCTGAGTTGCCTCGCTTCTGGGAAGCGCTAAAAGACACGTGCTTTCAGAGCATAAAATATGCACTTTAGGTCTGGACACATTTTCAATAAGAACCCGAAAAAAAACGTGTCTGGGATAGCTGTCTAGCGCTATCTGCCGCTCTGTTCTGTGGGGGAGGGGGAGAGGCACTAGTTGAAGGGAGGGGCCGTGCAGGAGCATGGGTTACTTGTTAGTTGTGGGCCGTCCCTTGTGCAAAAACTGTGGCCTCGTAGTTTGAATAGTTTGCGAATAGTCCAAGAGAGATCCAAGATTACTCAAACATGCATAAACAATATATAAAACTGCATGTTTTTTTTATGAGGGATTGACGTTATATGATGGTAGAAAGCTTCAAAAAGTTGATACTGCATAATACCCTCTTTTTAATAAGCTCTGCCTTCAAAACACTTCAAACCAACTTGTTGTTGTTTGCTTTTCTACAAGATTATACCCCACAGACAACCGCTCTAGCATCTTCAACTTCAAACCGGTGTTCATATTGTTGGCCTATTGGAACATGTTCATTGTCAGACTATTGAGAGGGATGCTGTGAGGAGCGGGAGAAGACGCTGAAGAAAGTGTTTTGTGGCGGCGATGGCGGCGGTGGTGGTACGGGGGGGTTATCTAGTCACCTCAGCAGCCTCCCAGAGTGCATCAGCTTGATACGCAGAGAGATTGGGAAACAGAGCGAATACCTCCAGGAGAGATAGAGCGAGAGAGCGAGGACTGGGGAGAGACGGCGAGAGAAGCCAGGGAATCAAAGTGCTCTGGAGTTGTTTTTGTCTCACACGCGTGTTTGAGAATTCATGTGTAAATATGGAGCCACGCAGGTACTCGCACGAGTTGTGAACCCTTTATCTCAGAGGCCCACCTGATTTACTCAGGGCTGGTGCAGTCTGTGCTGGAGAAAGGCACAATCAAATGGCTGAGAAATAAACAGTTCTTATGTTCATCAAGATGAAACAACACTATTACAGATGTGGACAATTTTGGCATAAACCAACTATTTAGTGAAAGACTTGTTGGTGACATAATGAATATGTGGTTTATTAAAAGCATGATTAAGGTTTAGTAATTATAGGGTTTGGAATTAGGGTCAGAGTTAAGTAGTTACTAACTCTACTCTTACTTATTTGTTCATTATGAATTAAAGGGAACATTTTCTGCTATCGTGACTTTTTGGAGCTTTTAAGCATGCCTGGAACTCCCTCGATCTATTGGGTTTTTTCTGATTTTAGACGTCACTTATCTGAGAATTTTCGGCTGCTTTAAGTCCTTAAATCATCGCCAGACTCGTGAGCATTTCTGCCATCTAAACACGATCACTACAAACTAACTCACTCGCATTTATCGATAACGCATGCTTCTGTAACCACTATGCAGCCAGTAGATGGCGCCTAAACTCAGTAAGTGCCAGGGTAAACAGAACCAGATACTGATGTTCATTTTGTTATTATAAAAAAAATAAAAATAGTTCTAAAACATGAGACACTCAAGAGCATGTATAAAGGCTATTAACAATTAACTATTTTCCTTTAAGTCTATGCTTTACCAAGGCAGGAATTTATATAGTTATTATAAAGTGTTACCGATTTGTTTTCACTACTTCACTATTTACGACAGTTGCACTTTTTTGCAAAAACTACAAAGCTGTCAGAGAAATTCTGACACACTATTCTAAGATGCTATGACCCTTCAGGACACAATAGAAGTAAAGCAAGTCCTTATAAAGTTATAAAACACTTCCATAAAAAATCTACTGCCAACTTGTTTTTAGATAATATAGTTTGAATGAAACTATTTTGTTATTTTGTCATTGAGGAACCATTTTGTCATTATATATAGCAAAACAGTATCTCAATGTATCATCATCTTTGACAATAAACAGAAAAGCAAACCTTCCAAAGATATGTCTTTTTTATTTCAGACAAATAACTTTGTAACCAAAGACAAGATTAATGTTACCAAAAGGTTCCAAAGAGCCAAAACGTCTCATGGCATAAGATCTATGAAGTGAAGGATCCGGCTTTTCAATTTCTCCATAAAGCAAGACTTTATGACTCAAGGCAGCACTTAGAGAAATGGTACTTGCAATGACGTACATAAACCAAATTACACAGACTATATGAAAGGAAATAATGTTTGAAATCATGTTGCCGGTTTGAGTCGCACTGGGCTGTAAAAAGAAAATATTTGAAATACAGGATGCCATTAACCTTTGGGCCGCTGCTGACATGTTGCATTTGATGATAAGTTTTTGGTGTTTCTCAAAATCTAGATTGTGTTGATGACGTCATACTCCAGTTCTCCTTATTAATTGTGTCATCTGAGAGAACGCCCACTAACGGACCTCTGTGGTAGAAGCTATCCATTCATTTTAATGTAGAAGAGCTGCTCTATCGTTCACTGTTCAACATGAGCAAATGCCAACTTTAGGAATTATACTGTGCAAAACACAGCCACAAAGATAAAGTGGTCCAACTGCATCAAATTGTTTAAATATTCAAGAATACTAATGGTATCTACATGCTACCATGATTCTAGCGCCACCTGCTGTATTTTAACATTTATCGAACAATCAGATTACTTTACTAAGGTAACGCCAGCTTCCATTAAGATTCAATTGTGACTCGACTTGAATCAGTTGTGCTTAAAAATCACATAATCATAACATAGCATAACAATAATCAATAATCATTTGTCAGGAAAGGTCTGAAAAGTGGGGTAAAATTTGCATTGTGAGTTTTTACCAACGCCAGACCACGCCCACTATTACGATGCCTTTCTGATTGTATTGCTCCTCATAAGAAATGTCTCAAAGGCAAATTCACAAATGTGGAACCAGATCATTTCTATTAGTAACTAGACTAACTGTAGTACAAAAAAAGTGAAGCAATTTATCCACTTTACTTTTTCTGCTGTCTCCCATCTATATATTACTGGCCTACAATGTGATGTCATCTGAAACCCAGCAATAGACCATGCCAGAGGCCAACATGGTCAATGTCCAGGCCAACCGGTACCTATGCATCCAAAGCTTCGGTCCATGAAATGTATGAGAAACTAGCTATTCACCTTATTCGGCCGTGCCCACTTTTGCCTCTTTTTGCCACAGATCCACACTCCTGTAGTAAACACACTCCCGGTTTGACGAGAACCCTATTCATGTAAATGCAGAACAGGGGAGAGTTCTAGCTGCTAAAATACTATATAAAGTAGACTGATTTGTGTCCTGGACCACCCTAACATCACACGATCTCTCTGGGTGGAGTCTGCATGTCCTCCCCGTGTTACCGTGGGTTCTCTCTGGGTTCTCCGGCTTCCTCCCACCGTCCAAAGACATGACTGTGTAGGTTAATTGACAACTCTAAATTGTCCCGAGTGAATGAATGTGAGAGTGAATGGTTGTCTGTCCTTGTCTGTCTCTCTGTGTCAGCCCTGCGACGAGTTGGCCACTGTCCAGGGTGTACCCCGCCTAAGGCCCAAAGTCACTGGGATAGGCTCCAGTCACCCGCGACCCCTAACGGGAATAAGCGGTAGAAAATGAAAAATGAAAATGAATGATTTGTGTAATATGGTATGTACAATATGTACACGAGCAACAACAAGTCTGCAATTCACCAATTTTGGGTGGCCCGAAAACTGCTTTTTAGTCCGTCTAAAACGTATTTTCTGCTGCACTCCCCTGCCCCATGTAAACTAATACAATGGAAAAAAGATGGCTGCGCCCACGGCAACCTCCAGGTGAATAGAATCATTACAAAATCAGAAAAATAACATCTCCACACTATAATAGGGTTGGCAAAAGTATTGGAAATCAAAAATGAATCATTACTAAAACTATCGTAATATTCGGACTATAAGCCGCTACTTTTTTCACATGATTTCAACCCTGCAGCTTAAAGAGCGATGCAGATAATTTATGTATTTCTACAGGAACGGCCTCTAGGGGCGCTCTTGCAGGAAGTGCAGGAGTTCGACAGACCGGTGTAAGACTGTGTTTCACAGACAGTGTAATTCGACTGTGTTTTCAACAGTCAGTTTGCATCACACACACACCATCATCACGGAAAACACACAAAGAAATGTATATGATGCAGCTTTTAAGTCAAAAGCAATCGATGTGGAGCCAACAAAGGAAATAGAGCTGTTGTACGTGAGCTTGTCATCAATGAATCGATGTTGAGACATCGGAGGCGGCAAAGTGAAGAGCGGACTCAATGCACTGCCGTGTTACAGGTCTGCGTGTTCCATCCTTCTGTGTAAATGTCTCATGTTACAGCGTGGACACCTGCGGCTTATATATGTACAAAGTTGTTTTTCTTTGTAAATATGGTTGGTGCGGTTTAAACTCAGGTGTGTTTAATAGTCTGAATTTTACGGTAGTATCGAAACTAGATACTCATTTGGAAAAGAATCAATACTGAAAAAATTACATGAACAGGACAATGTGACTTTATTACTGCTCAATATATCACAAAAACAGTGACACTGCAATACTGACTAACGCAATAATCAAAAAGAAAATAAATAAATACATTGCAACAACAGAAAGTGTGTTTCTTGAACGTGAGCAATTAATAATTCAGATTTTGATCAAGATTTTCGCAAATTTTCTAGCAAAATTTAGGCCAAATTAAACTGCACTTCTTGTTTGAAATTACAAAACATACTGATCAAATATTGCATTGGTTTCTCATATCTTACAAGCCAAAAGAAAAACCTATTATTTTGTGTTGAAAATGACAGTTTATTGTTATCATGGTGTTTGGAAAATTCATTCAGTCTTCTTTTAAATATTAACTTGTGATTTTCCTCTTATAAAGGCAGAGAAGACAAAATCTGTCTTATTAGAAGAAAATCACAGGTTGTTATCATGGTGGTATTAGAGTAAAATTGAGTTTGAAATTTTAGTATTTAGTACTATACACATAAAAAAACTGTCCTAGTCAATGCTTGTACTATTAGAATAAGCAAATTAACTTATAAGGGATACATAAATGATCCAAATACATCTATACTGTGACCTTTTAAAGATTTTTACACAAGTGTCAAGTTTCTACACCGTATTGTATTGTACTGACACTGTGAAGAAAACACACCAAACACCAAGTTGCAAAGGACACAAAAGTCCAAACTAGACCGCGCAAGATACAAAGTCGAACTCTGGCTTTTTGATATTCTCTAACAAACCTCTCGCCTTGGTGGGAAAAAAAAAGGTCAAGCAAAGAAATGAAGTTTAGACGAAGAGCTCAGCAGAGAGCAAGGTGAGAGGCAGAGAGATCAATGACCCGGCCAAAAGAAAGGGTCAGAGATGAAAGGGGGAGATGTGATGGACAAAAAATAAAGAGGAAAGAAAAGAGCGCGGCAGATGTGAGCGGAAAAGATGAGAAGATGAAACGACTCGCGGAGGGGAAGGAGTGACGGAGCGGCGCTGTGCTGTGCGGAGATGTGGAGAATACATAGTGAGAGATAAAGCGAGTGTTAGGAGGCTGTCGCTTAAGGTGGCACGGGACAAAGGACAGAATGATGAGTCCGCCTTAAAGCTGAAGGCGCAGAGCAGCGGTGATATTTTAGCGCGAGGGAATGCGGCAGGGTGGCGGGCAAATGTGTATCCACGGATGTATTCTGACACCAGCGAAATGTGTTTGTTTTAATAATGGAATCTGCTCCCAAAACTGCGTAAATAATGGATGTTTTGGAAGTTCGCTAACAGAAAAAAGACACGTTTTCCGCAGTGATATGTTTGTTTGAGTCGCGGTGACAAGAACATTGTGAAGACGGTGGGTTAAGGTTAAGATAAATAGTTCTTGAATGGCCTTCAACTGGAGATGACAAATAAGTGTGAGAAATACAAAACGGTAATCACTCTCACAGGGTCCCCAACTAAATTTGCTTGAGGTCCACGAATTGAAGGCTCCGTTCCACCCGGGGCCAGTACACATGCTGTTTTCGCTCTTTTAAGACATCATACTGTAATCTCGTTCTGGTCGCTTCATCTGCAAACTCCAAATGGATATCACTACAAAACCAACAAACTCAAACTACATCATCTAATGTATCGTAGAAAGGGTTTCAAGGGTTGTCATCCGGACGCTGTTTGAAGATCGAGACGTTTCGACTTTTATCCAAACTTTGGATAAAAATCGACAACCCCTGAAACCCTTTCTACGATACATACGAGAAAGGGTTTCAGGGGTTGTCGATTTTTATCCAAACTTTGGATAAAAGTCGAAACGTCTCGATCTTCAAACAGCGTCCGGATGACAACCCCTGAAACCCTTTCTACGATGGACCACACCTGGACGAATGGGGGTTTACATCGACATACATCATCTAATAATAATAATTAGAGTAGAAAAAGAGTTTTTATACTGAATCGTGCTGGGTTTTAATGTCCGATACGTAGCTACAAGTTTGTATCCAGTGCACCATATCGTATTGTACTGATTAAGTGAAGGAAATGCACCAAAAAAGCAGGACACAAAAGTCCAAACTAGATCGAGCAAGATTTGAACTATGGCTTTTTGATATTCTCTAACTAACCTTTCACCTTGGTGGGAAAAAAAAAGGTCAAGCAACGTCATTTTAATGAGAGAGGTGCGTGGGTGGCCCTGCAGCAAGTTGATCGTTAAACATTAGGACAATTTGATGTTCATGACGTTCCTCAAAAGTTTTCCATTGAAGGCTTTCGAGCATACACTGCGTTTTGGGTCATTGTCAGAAGTTACAAAACGTGCTGCTCTTCTCTGAACGTTTTCGAGTTCTTTGATAGATAAGGATCCCAGATGGTAACACATAAAAACAGGACTGAGCCAATTAGTATGAAACAATATTCAGAATATGTTTTGTTTTTAACCTCTTATCATTACGGCAGATTTTCCTTAAAAGGTTTGACTAAAATGATCCCCAATTCAAACTGGAGCTATCTGAACCCTTTGAAGCACAAATGTCTGGACTCTTTGTGAAGCTGACACGCTGTAGTTTTGGCCTCTAATGCCAGACTTACTCTGATTATAAGAGGGAACAAGCTCTGCACAAAGGAAAATTCTATTTCAAATCCAGTCTAGTTTTTTTTTTTGCGGGAGTAAAGCTGCTCTTGGGATGGATGCACTGACCAACTGTACTGAGCTTTTGTTGGGTTTAACAATTCCCTTTTCAGAGCTGAAACTAAGATCACCATAGTTTGCAGTACAAAGCGATCCTGATTCTTCCCAGAATGTTTGATTTGACTGAAAATAAGTGTTTCTTGTTATGTTTCAGAGACACATGAGCCTCATAGCTTTTTATGTGATGATTGATTTTTTTTTTTCTTTAACTATCCTCACGTTTATTGAACTTGCACTAAATAAAAACTGACATAAAAGTAACGTCTTCTTTCTAAACACCAGACTCCAAACCAAGTCCTGTGCTGAGAGAGGAGGTTTTATGAATCAAAACGCAAATGGCTCGGGAAATGTAAAATATGTGTGTGTTTTTTTTGTCTGTAAGTAAACTCAGTTCCCGATGACCTCACGTGGGCGGCATCGCAGCTCTGGACCTGGCGTGTTAGCTATTTAAGCAAGATCCAATCCATCCGTTCCACTTGTCAGTTCTGCAAATGAAGCTTCTTGGTACATATAGTGTTGGTTTGATTTTAGAATGTTACTTAGCTCGAAATAAAACCTCAAAAAAGAACCAGCTTCAAAAGAAAAAGAAAAAAAAGATCAGCGCAACGAAGGTTACGTAAAGATGGGTTTAAGAATGAGTCATTCAGCGATTATTAAAGATACACTAATGTTCCACTCGCAGCATGTCGATTTGATCTTTCTAAATGACGGCCAGTGCTCGGTGTTCTGGCAAAGTGCTCCCTCTGTAACCGTTCAACAAGCAGCTTGTCTTAAATGTTCTGTAATCATGTAACCGAGGGGCACTGAATGATTAAAATAGACAGGATTTTATTTTTTTAAACACAAGGACAATAAAGGCAAAAGTTAATTAAAAAATGGAAAATACGTCTGAAATTTTATTATCGTAGACAAGTGAAATTTTAAAAGACGTGGCATTAAGATTTGTAATTGATAAAAGAATACTCAGGCTTAGAGGCCACTAATGCTTATGGGACAGAGTACTCACCATGGTCTGTGCAACACACGCACACACATACGAAACACATCAAACTATAGGCGAAAATAAAGTATGCAAGTATGTGAAGGGGGTGCAAAAAATACCACAACACACGAGAAGCGATGGAGCTGAAATGAGAAACTCTATCACCAAACCTTCCACCTGCAGGCAACCACACTCGAACAAGACCCTGAAGCAAAAAAACAAACACACTATAAAATATTAAATCACATTTACATAAGATTGTAAGACAGGAAGTGTTTTAATCAATAACAGGAAGTCAATAGATTATGTAAAAAAACTAACAAATGTAAACCCAATATAAAGAACTGCAATTTAGACCAGAATAAAAATGGAAAATGACCAGCAACGTCAATAAAGATAAACAAAAATTTGCAGCCAACAGTTATACTTCCTGTCAAATTCTATATGTACTCTACCTAAGGAAAAGTAAGTCTGGCCTGCACGGTATAGAAAGGGTGCTCTCCCTGGCCAACGCAGCAGGCTCACGGCGGCCGGGCAACTGGGCTGTATTAGACAGCGACTAAAACACAGACAATGGAGGGGGCAATAAAATATTCAGTGTACAAACATTAAAAAACCTACCAAGCCTACAGCACTCACGAGCAGCAAACAGCAGGCAGTGAAGCTTTGTGCAGTGGGAGAGCACCTGCCTCTGCCGGCTTCTGCCCCGCTTTAAATGCTGGCGCACATTGCCTTGGAATGCGGATGCACGGGGCACCGGCTGAGTGTTGTGTCATACGGTGGTCCGTAAGGGACATCGGTCACAACCATCTGCCAACAACAGCAACTTTTGAACACTAATTCCTATAGTTTATAGACAGTTGGACGGATGGGGTAATATTTCCATTTGGGATGTGTGTGTGTTAACGTTTAATGATGCCCTCCAAGGTGTCCCAGGGCAGCTATGGCTATATAATTCAATAAATTATCTGATCTGAGATTGTAGAAGTTTGTAAAGTGTTGAGAAAGGTTATTCCTTATGACGTACTTGGTTTAGTCTTATAAAGTTAACTCATTCAATTTTTTATTTGTTAATTTAAAGACACTTTATTTAGCCTAAGTCTGCACATTCAAATAAAGTTTAAGGATAATTGTTTTTTTGTTTGTTTTTTTCTTCACATTTTTGTTGTTATAGTAGAAGAAAGAATGAATGGTCTGGAAAGAGGGAGGATTTATACAGCTATAGAGAGAAGTTTTCCATGTTTCTAAATGTGTACTTCTAATTACAGAGATTTCTATAGCAGCTCTATACTACATATTTGCATAACTTGATGGGCCCTCATTTAGTCTCTAACAATAGACAATAAACCATTTCTGGGGCCTAATAAATTATAATGAAAACAACACAGCCACATTAGCTTCACATCCAATTTCCTGACATGCAAAGTTTGAGCAGAGTAGTGATACTTGTAATGAGTCTCTAATTAGCTGAAGTCTCATCAACGGCCTTGAGAGAATAAACAAAATATGTCGGAAATTATTTTAATGGCTAAAGAGCATGTTCCCACACAAAAATATTGTGTGTTATTTAAAAAATAAACAGAATACAATAAAAATGACTGGGTGTATTTAAATGGCTGATTCTGATTGTTGGTGTGTGTTTACATGTCCAAGAGGATTATCTGATTATCAACAACACTTGGTGAAATGTGTCATGTAATCAGTGGTTTTTTAGAGTAACTGTTGTATTTAGAAGACAAAGTACAATGAATGCATTTATTTTATGAATTATTAATTCAATCTTTAACCTTTTCTCTTTCATTTTTGTTTTTGGCTCATTACATTGACCTTTTTCTGCATTGTTTTCCTTGTCACGTGTGTACCATCAAAAACAAATCATATTACTCACATCAGATGTAACTGTTGACATGACATTTTAATAGAATAACTCATGCAGTGCAAAGTACATGCAAACATAGTACATTTATCAGAAGTAGTGTTTGGTTTGTCAGACCAACAGTTTGAGTAATTGGGTTGGAAATGGTGCTTTATTTAAATGAGCAATTCATTAATCTCACATTGACACGTAGTTAGTTTGTAGCCAAATTGGAGTAAGTTTGAGTGAGTTGACTCTAAATGCATTTGGATAGAATATTAGTGCTGTGTGTATGAATGCACTCCACATAATGCAAAGCCCGGTCCCACTGACAATAGTGAGAATCTGAAGATATATGCCCCACACGTAGACGCCCCGTCCTCTTTTGCTTTGTGGTGTCTGTTGGGTTAGCGCCCCTTGTTGGATGCTTACTTAGTCGAATAATGATTACTACAAAAAAACATTTCTTCAGATTTTTTTCATTTATGCTACAGACCACCACTTTGCATTGGTGGCTATGCTAGCTAATGTTTATTTTATAGAATATCTTTTTTTCACAATTTGGTTAAGTTTAGTGCTCTGGGGTAGGTGTGCTAACCGGGTGTTGAAATATCAATGAAGCAGCTACATCATTGCATTCACAAATATAATTTAAAACTAGAAATTCAATATTTAAGATATTATTTTATTTATTATGATGCGGTAATAGAACTTAACTGAATTATGAATATCAATATGTTACCAACTGATCTGGTCACATGTTTAAACTGTCACACATTTTCACACCTGGCAAAAAAATGTCTCCTTTCAAATAAAACTTTCTTCCATGATATGAACTGATGTGTGTGAGAGCTGTGGAGATGGACTGAGTGATGTTCAGGGAAAGAATGAATGGTTTGATGTTTGTGATGAGGATTTTAAGCTGTTAATAGATATAATTGAATGTGAATGATGTCGCAGAACTTATATGTTCTGGTCATTGTAGTGTCATTTCCTGGAATGCTTTTATGATCTATATCAGTGGTTCCCAACCTTTTTTGTCTCGTGTACCTAAGCTTTGTTTTACACTCTGAGTACCCCTTAACTTGAGTTTCAGGAAAATAAATGGGTTTACGAGTCGAATATAGTCAATTATTACTATTGTATTCTTTGGTCCAATTATATTTATGGTCCAAGATATTCTTCTTCTTCGTTTAGAACCTGAAACCATTCCAAGTATCCCCTGATAATCCCTCACGTATCCCTTGGGGTCCCCGTACCCCTGGTTGGGAAACACTGATCTATAACACCAGCCTGCCCAGGGACTACAGGCGTAATTATCACGAGTGCTACAACCTGGTACAACGCAGCTGTCCTGTTAAGTTTTATATATACTGTACACTGTCCCTGTCCCATTAAATAAATAAACTAAACTAACCATGACTATGAGTATCCACTGCAGCCCTTCTTGTTCCGTATCTTGCCTCGGAGCCGCCATGTGCAAAGGTCAATTCCCAAAACATCCTCCAATGACACAGGACCACTGTGGAGACCCAGAACCGATGTTTACAACCAGAAAAAAGCAAGAGTATAATCCTTTAGTCGTTTAGTCGATTGATCGGTCGATAGTGTCTTAGTCGACCAAGATTTTTATTAGTCAACTACTTATTTTATTTGCATTTAACAGATTTATGTAGCAAAAAAGAAGATTTGGAGTGAGTCAACTGAAGATTTGATGTAAATCTGTATCTCTATCATACAAATGCACTGTTTAATAGCACTTTCCTGTATAAATGGTTAGTTTTGCATGAACTCATGTGCAGTTTTGGTCTTCTGAGTGCAGTTTGGGTCAGATACATGGAGCGCTGGTATATTTTCGCTACAACACCTTTTAGTCGATTAATCAGTCGATGGGGCTGGTCTTTAGTTCGACCAATAATTTCTTTAGTCGACTACAGCCCTAAAGAGAAGAAGGGGCGTGAATGTGTGTGGCATATTTAAATGTGTGGTCTCTGGGTCTGCAGATTCACCCTTCTCCCCTCTGAGGCTGTAGGACAGGACAGTCCCACTGTATTTAGCATTTTAAAATCTCCATTGCTGTAATATTCTGCTGACTGTCACAGCACAGTCTCAGTCTTTATATCAATGAGAAGAAGTAAACACTTATTTTTCAATTTCATTTAGATTTAACATGTAGGTCCGTTATGTCCTCACTGTGGGTGGTATGCAGATGTTTTCCGACAACCTTTCTGGCAACCTTTACACATTTTTGAGTACCCTTACAGTTAAATTCATTTCAAATTATATTCCACTCACTGATAACCTGCAGCACACATGATCGTTTGTGATCCGGCTTAAAAAGTAATTCATTAGGAGGTGCCGGAGACAGAAACCCGATTGTAAAACAGCGCGCGAACAACACGCGAAAGTGAGCCGAGTGGAATGTAATCCCTGTTGTGTGCGTACGCTGAAGTAATTACATACATGACCATATTTGCTTTGACAAGAGAATGTGGACCTAGCACTAGCATAACAACAAAGGCCGGTCAGATATTAAAATGCTAATGACTTCATCACACAAACGGCCCAAGTCACACCAAAGACATGGCCGGAATAATAAAACAATTTTGCACAACTTATCAACGTGAAGTTTTAAGAGTGCCCCAGTTTATCAGGCAGCCAAATCCCATTTACACATAGCACACCTCCACGCTCCAAATAAAGGTTTCTGCACTCTTTGAAAATGCTCTAGTGTGAAATGAACCCGGGCTAAACAATGGGGCTATGAATGTGCTTCCAAACTCGTCAAACCGCTGTTGATCACGATGTAATGGTGACATTTATTGGCCACAATCACAGCAGCTCGCAAAGGTTATTGTGCGTGTAGCGTTTGAATGTTTGGCATTGCTGTTTGGAGATGGCGAGGGCTTTTGCTTATTTTTTGATTGTTGGCTTTCTATCTGTATAATGTTTCCAACTGTATTTACAAAACCAAATGGACAGGGTGCAATCAACACATCAGATCATCACATCAGATCTGTATGTTCTACGTTGATGAAGGGAAAAAATAAAACCAGGGGAAACCCATTGAGTCATGAAGGTCATACTGCATCATTCTGACTGTTAAAACTACTAGAGTTTTGCCATTTCCTTTAGTATAACTTCCAAATAATGTATATATTCTATATAGAATATCTCATGGCCTTTGAACTAATTGAATTTAGTTTTCATACAAAATCTCCGCAGACAGCACAAGGAAGTGCAAAGTGCAGTTTATATGAAACAAAAAACAAAGGTTGCAGTTTCTCCCTTGAGGTTCTCTTATCTAAAAAAAAAAACAAGTGGCTTCGTGAATGGAACATGCTGATGTATAGCAGTGAGGGGCAGTTCTGTTTAGTAATTAACATTTCAAATAGATCTCAAGAACAAGGTCCAGACAGAAAGGATCGTCATGGTCTTGGAACCAAACCAAGGACCATCGTGCTTTAAGGCTGTTTTTTGTGCTGTGTTATATACTTAAAACAGCACATGGATTCTTTTCATGGGAATACTTGGCCATCTAGGCTTATTTTTGAAATTCTTTACCTATAAATTTTAAATTTGTTTCTTGAGGCTATTAATTTGGTGCTTGTGTTTGGACTTTTGAGAAATACTTTTGGAGGGCATACCAGTGAGAATAAGTTTTAATTGGTTAGTAAGTCACTTTGTGGTGGTGTGATGATGCTATTAATAGCAACCAGTGGGCTGTGAGCATCAGAAGTGGAGAACATGAAGTAAGACTTAATGTCGCGTGTCTGGACCAAGACTGTCCACTAAGTAGGAGGATATATCAGAAACAGTAATGGGACAAACCCGTAAACTGTTTACTATCCCCTGATATATGAATATTTCTTAGCTTAACAGCTCACTTCAATAAGATTTTGACTCATCAAAGTTGAAATCTGGCCTTCCAGGGTCAGGGTTAGGGTCTGCTTTCGTGGAGGTACTGCTAAGTACAGGGAAGAATCGAGGCTGATGCTGATGTAGTTCTGCTGGGTAGTATTCTGTCCACCGCACACCTGAGTGCAACTAGACCTTTCTGCCCAATTTGGGACTTCTTCATCCACTATGCCCATGAGAACTTATCTTTTACATACAAGCCCATCTATTCATTTTCCATTGTGTGTATCAGGCTGTGGACTCAATGTACATATTATTTTTATACGATAATCGACGACAGAATGACACAGAAGCAAGGAAAATGCATTTCCCTGGTAGAGTTAATTATTACTGTAAAACCTTTAAAGTCTAGATGACCAACATGTAGAGGACATGACTATGTTTAACATTTTTCTACACATTTTGCTTATTTATCCCCAGTTTTTGTAATATTACTTCCTTTTTGGACATTGGCAGCCAAAATCCATATACATTACACTATAGTTATGATTTGACAAATAATAATACCTAATAACAACTTTAATTTGTCAAATAACCATGTAAACTGTCAAAACAAGTGTGTCAGTTGTCTGTAAAATGTCTTTGTATTTTCAATGGCACATTACTTTTTGATGACATAGGTACAGGGATTCTGTTTTACAACTCAGCACTACTTCCTGTAACTTTTATGTATCAATATTTCTACACAAACTGCAGCGTAACTAATATAAAACTATGATAAATATTTACAACCGGTGCTATCCCAACAAACTAAGTCATAATTAGAAAAACATGAGAACCTGTCCTATAGACTTCAACCCTCAAAATACAGTATACATCAAACAGAAATACAGTGACCCCTCTAACTGGGTGAGGGCTCTGAACAAACCTTTTCTCATTATTACCACATTATTATTCTAAACACAATAACATTCAGCCTGACAGTCATCTCAGAATTTTGTTAACAGTCATTTCACTGATGCAGGCCCGTGTTGCAAAATTCAAGGCTCAGGCCATGTTAAGATACATTATTAATCCCCCAAAACCAAAGACACTGCATACGCCATCTGCTGAATAAAACACACTCTCTCAAAGATTGCCGCTTCATTCCACCGAGCCTATTTAAGCCAGCGTGACTTGTGTTAATCTTTTATTTTCATGCAATTTCCAAACTCGACACTTCCTAATCTATTTTTTGATTGTAATCTTGTTTTTGATTCCTACCTGCTGGGCCTCTGAACGGGCGACACAGAAGCTGCAGCATTTGTCAAAAGATAAATCTTTCTCTGGCTATTAAAACTGCGGACAATCAAGGGTATTCTAGTTTAAAAGGGAGTTTTATTTGAGTGCTTAGTCAGTAGTGTTGAATAGTAGCCTGTATTTTTGTTTTTCAAAGTGTATTTTCCTGATGGATGAATTAAGAGAACAGAAATAGCATTGTTGTCGACTAAGAATAAAGAAATAAGGATGAAAGAATGAGTGAAATCCAAGCAGTATAGATTTTCATTTTATGTCTTTTCAAGACTTTCGTAGAGGCTCATACCCGCAGATACAAATAAAGTGTCCAAGTAACACGTGTTTGTGCTTGTAGAAGATCTACAAAGCACCTATATTGCATTTATTCACTAAGTAATAGGTGTTTAAGTGCTATAAACGCCTTGAAAAGCATGGAAAGCGAGCTCTTTTAAGATTCACAAATCTGAGCTATAACTTGGCCTATTGGCATCACCTGCTTCTCTCAGGAAGATATGTACTATATGTGTGTATGTGTGCGTGTGTGTGTGTGTGTGTGTGTGCACGTGTGTGCATGCGTGTGCGTGTGTGTGATGACAGATAGAATGCTGTAGTGCATTATTATTTGAAGTATTTCTTTTAAGCATGTTCTTTACCATTTAGCATTTTTTCTGACTAGTATTTGCAATTGCAGTTAGATTTGCGATTTATGTGTTATAATTAGATTTTGTTCAAATTTCACATTTTAAACACAAAATTGACAAAAAGAATGAAATATGAACTAACAAACTAATAAAAGAATCACATGTTTCTGAATGGCTGTGTTGCTTTTGTCACTTTTTGTGTTACTTTTTATGTTGTTTTGTTGCTGTTAGTAGCGGTTAGTCCTATTTTTGTGCACGTTTTTGTTGCTTGTTTCAGAACAGGTTGCAACAAATCTAAACTACAGTTGTTATGTAGAATTAAACAATTTTGTGTATGAAATAATTGCACTTCAAAAATTGCATTCAATTGCTTTGCAATTGCATTCATTCCATTCAAATTTTGATTTGATTTCGATTGTGCAGCCCTATCATCTGGAGTTGTATTTTTCTTCATTCATATTTATTTTAATTATTTTTATGAACTTCTCTTCTCTTAGCATACACAAATCACACTGAATTTGAATTGTTGTGTTGCAGGTAAAAACCTGGACTTCTCCATTGCAGTTTTTAAGTCCATTAACTGGACTGGCTTTAATAGCATTCACGTTACCTAAGAGCTCCATTTATTTATTTTTTCACTGTTGATTGTTGAGAGGAAAGGAAAAAAAAGGGGAAAAAAAAGCTTTTAGTGTATTTTCACTGGCAGTGTAGGCTGAAGTTATTTAGTTCTGCTTTAAGGACTTGAAACAGCTATAGATTCTCAGATAAGTGACATATAAAATTGGAAAAAATGTCAGAGTTCAGAAGGGCGTGTTTTTTGACGGTCGGAGAGGAGAAGATTTTCTAACCAATGTTCCTCAAAATGGCGTGAATGAAGCTAAACTCCAGGGTGACAAAACACTGTTAGTACATGGTTAAAAGCTCAAAAAAGTCACTGCAGCAGAATATGTGTCCCTTAATGTCTTATTTTGAGTTTCACTGTGTGACAAAATCAATCAATTCCAACATACAGTGGCCGAGCTGACAAGACACCATGCTTAATAAAATGTAAATTGGGCTATTAGCGCTGGTAGAATTCGACCGCAAAGCTATGGATAATTCAAAGCGAGGGGTATTTCTGCCAAACGAGTTATAGCTCCTGCTAAGCTGTAGGAAAAGGGGATCTGTCACTCTGTCTGGTTTGACTCGTTTGGTCCCTTGATCCTGCTCTTTTTGCACTAAACTCACAAGGCACTTCTGTTGATCATCCCAATTTAATAACTGACAGATCACAGCGGTGTAGCAGTCGCCCACACCCTCCAGCTGTGAGTGGAGGTGCACCGTACACATATTAAACCCCTAAACTGAGATTAAGAGCAGCTTGCACAGCCTGGACTCCCGTGGTCAGATGGAAAGTGGTTCGGATCATGCCAAACTGGATAAAGCTGGTCTGGAACATTTTGGCGATGGTTGTTTTGAGTAGAGTTATTGTTAATGATGTGCTGAACAATTGCACTTTCAGAGAGTTTGCTCACTAAGCTTCGATGTTCAGTTTGGGTATTAGATGTACCCTGTGTTCCATTTTCATCTGATGCTTGTTTGTGTTGGGCTTTTAACTTCTTTCTGACTGTATTAAAATGTGATGTCTGGAAATTATTTGTGCATTGTTAATGTTACATTGCTACTTTTTTGTCCAAGAAACTTCTGTTTGGCCTTCTACGTGCAAGAAATATCTTCTACAGTACATCTGCGCAAAACATGTTTAGTCTTTTATATTTTTTCATTATTTGTGTTTGTACTCTTCAGTTTTCCTTTCAGGCATCTTGTATGGTGTGGCCATGAGGAGACTATGCTATATTGACTATACTGTCTAATAAAGTCATTTGTTATTAATAGGTAATAAAGTGTAGCATGAGGGGGCGGTAACAACTGATTTTGAACTTAACCGTAGCAGTAAATTAACAAAAGCCAACAACGCCACTGGGTATTACCTGGAAAATAAAATAAGGACACACAGGTTCTTTGCAATCATTAGGAGGCAAAGTATAATTTAGTCAATTTATTAAGTAAATAACCATGGCTGATCACGATGTTCACATTTTCCCCATTCTTTTTCCATGATGCGCTCATTGCACAGTTCTCCGTATAATATTCCAATAGAAAAATAAAAGCAGTAAGGACCGGCGACATGCCGAACATGGAGGGAATCCCAAACCGGACCGAGGCAAGACAGCGGTGGGCCACGGCTTGACCAGCCCCCTTTACGTGGATGGTGTAACATAATTAGCTCACTGAAAGACAGTGATGGACTCTCCACCAGAAAAGTTCCATAGTGCACCTTTAATGCCACATGTGTATTCTATTACTAAAGTGAAAACATGAAAAATGGATCAGCACAGAATTGGTATGAATGAATTTCCGGTACAGAGATCAAATCTGAAAAAATGGGATGGCACGGTGGTCGCAGCGGATAGCGACCTTGCCTCACAGCAAAAAGGTCCTGGGTTTCACTCCTGGGTCGCTTGGGGCCTGTTTGTGTAGAGTTTGCATGTTCTCCTCGTGTCTGTGTGGGTTCCCACCAGGTGCTACCACTAATAGCATGTACAATAGCAACAGGACTCCCCTGAAAAAGAAATACTAAAGCTCAGGGAGACTTTCCTGGTTAAATAAAGGTCACTAAAAATATGTGTTAGTGATGAGTTCTCCCAGTTTAAACTAAGAGCGAGCTATTTTCATTACCTGCGAGAGCCATAAAAAAACTCCACAAAATCATGTTAATAATGAGCCCCTTTTAAAAGAATGGGTCCGGTGGCTGAGGTAGATTGAGTGGTTATGCTCTGAGGCTCCGCGGTGGAATGGCAGCCGCACACTTTATTACTTTCTCATATAAGCTGCACAAAAGAGAAAAACCAAAAGCGTCAATCAATAACACGTAAAATGCCAATCCAGGAACGATGCCGTAAACGTATAAAAAGGCTGCATCACACAAACATTATTCTGACATTAATTGAAAACTCGATACAAATGAAAAACATAAACACCACAAGCCGACTTAAAATTCCTTGAAGTATTTCCATTTGAATGACAGCCAATTTTGCGCCTGTCAGTCTGGTCAATAGGAGGGGACGTCGCAGTAGACTTTCGCGCTCAGAAAACACACCAGGTAAAGGTTATGGACTTGAAGAATGTTCTCGTTAGTCCTCCGTGCCACGCCATGAGTATGTGGGCCTGTTGGGAGGAGCGTGTGCACCGTGTGTCTGTGGATAATGAGCTGATGGAGAGTGGGGTGGTGCGCTCACAGCCGAGGTGGCAACTAACGCCGCGACAGGCCTCTCCGTCACCTTAGCCCCCCCGGTGTGGCGAGCATTGCATAGGCTACAATTATGTTTATTAACAATGCTAGCTGTCACTCAGACACACATAATAGCATGCTTGTGTCTGACTTAATGCTCCAACCCGGCAGCGAGGGGCGAGGTTTTGTTTAGACGGCGAAGGGACAAATTACAAGTAAAAGTAAACTAAGCTTGAGGTGGCCGTGGGAGGAAAAGGTTGTTTGCAAGTTTTCTAACTACTTCTACCAATGATAATGATATAGTGGCATATACAGTAGCCTTAACAACCAATAGCAAACTTAGTTTCAAGGTCCTAGCCAACCAAGGCTGCATGCTTTTCTTAAACTATACAAAGGCATAGGACCTTGTATTATTTAAGTTTCAATGGACATAATAGGCAAGCAGACTGACCGAGCTGAAACACGTGGTGCATCGGTGTTCGAGAGTATGTACGTCTGTCATTCTGCAAACGAAGACCTTGGATTCAAAGCAGACCAACTACCTTCAAAAAAAGTACACGAGGGACTAGCCTGGAAAATATAATATTACTATTAAGGGTGGGAAATAATATTAAAATGTTCTTCGAGTTAACTTTAGTGCAGCGTTTGTGTTTCTCAAGCTGTGATACTGTACGTACTGTATTAACTGACGGTAATGCAAGTTTCTTCTGGTGGTATACACAACACCTTCTAACCTAATGTTCATTTGGAGTATATTTTGTTTGCATGTTTGCTCTTTCTTGTGTAATTTCTTCATTAAAACTACGGTCGTAATGGTGTATTCCTAATCCAGGCCTAATTTAGACCTGAAATAGTCCTGATTTTGATCTGGTGGTATATGGAAAGCCAAACATTTTATTTGAGACCATTGAGAAGTTTGAGAACCACTGCTTTGAGTCTTCAAGAATTATTTTAACACAGGTCGTGCAAACACAGTATACTCGTCTAATTACCTGAAAACCACCCCAGACTGCTGAGGTGTCCAGGAAAAAAAGACTTCTTGTAGATTCTTTTCACAGAACCGCACCCCTGGACCTGAGCCCGCGGTGCTTTGAGGTCATTGTAACCGTACGCTGTGATTCTTGCGAACTGCACTCGACTCGCATTTGGTATAAACCCGGGGCAAAGCTGCTGTGTCTGGAAGTTCACCCCTCACTGTAATGGGTTAAAGCCTTTTGTCACCGGAGCATGACCGGAGCATGACAGAGCTAGACCAATAAGAGTATAAGATGAGGTAGTGTCTTTGTTCAAGCGTAGAGCTGCTTTTAAATAGAAGAGCAGTGAAAAACGATATGACAATAATATTAGCAAAGTATAGAAACTGTCACAATTTCACGCAATTCTTTTTTCACACAGCATGTTAAGAACAAGACATCCTTTCACTAATTATATTTCCATCACAGTTAAAGCGCAAAATATCCCTTCAGTTGAGGAACTGCTCCTGCCCGAATGCTCCACAGAGCGCTACGGGAGCAGATTTCTCCACATTATACTGTACAACTCCTCTCTCTGAAATGACCCTCAACTATTTGCACAATAAACTGTAAATATTTACATTTTGTTAATTTTAAACTTGTACTTCTATTTAGTAATTTAAAATTTTGGCAAAATATCTAACTGTGATATTTACGACGAGCATTGCGATGAGATTTACGATTAACGTTTTCGCTACACAACAAGACTTAACAATGAACAGCTAAATGAATCAATCCATGTATTTCAGAACATGTTTGTAGAGTCTAAACTACAGGGTTTGCAGCTTTTAGACAGATTGAGACATGATAATTTGTTTTTTGCACAAGAAATAATGTCGCTACAAATAACTGCAGTCTTTTTAATTTGGTAATTGCGACCATTCCCATTCTAATTTCCATTCAATTGTGTTTAATCCTGCAGCTCTCTTTTATTTATTGTCCCAGTAACACTTTTATTAAAGCTTTTATATGATTAGTTTCATGTTTTTATTATTTGGTTTCGTGTTTTTATTATCTCTTTATTTACTGAAAAATTTTCTTTGATAATCAGAAAAATACTCTGATTCTGATTCTTAATTTCTCCCTTTCAAACAGTAGTCATTTCACATCATTACCGCCTTATAGCATAAAACAACTTGTAGTTCTATTAAGCTATTTTTCTCTCACCGTGTGGATTCGAACAGACGCTGGGAGGATAAGGTACAGCAAATTATAGATTACCACTTGGGAGCCGACTTGTGCCCAGCAACTCCCCTTTGAAAGAACTTGCGTATCTCTATTTGCAACAATCTTGCCTTGAGAATTTTCTGCTTTACCGCTCCATTGTTCCTGCGTTACCCTTCTCCCCTGCAAACGCTGCTTGCCTCCACACATTTGTTTCTCCTATGCTGGGTTATGCATAATAAGAAGACTCCTACACAAGTTACACATATGAAAATGCCCTTCTGTGTTGTGTCGGCGAAAACACGTAAAAAACAAATTCTGCCAGTTTGAATACATTCCGCACCTGAGGCCAAGATTAAAGCGCGTTGCACTGAAATGGGAAGTGACAAATGGTGTCTGTGGAGTGGAGTGTTGCATTGTTGGGAGTATTTGCGTGTGCCCTTTTCTTCTATATGCTTGTTGCTGTGCATGGGCTGTGTCGTATCACGCTATGTCATCTTTTTGTTTATAGACTATGTAAAAAATAAATAAAAAAGAGCCACCAGAAGGGAAGGAGATAAGAGACATGGTAAAACAGAAAGAATAATGAAAGGTTTTGACGTTGAAGATTCAAATCAGGCGTCGTGCAATGTGACTTTCTACCTGCAACAAAATTCTATATGGATAGTTGGGAGACAGACAAAAGGGATAGACTTTTGTAGCATGTGTCAGACACGAGTTGAGTCTAGTGCAGTGATGGTGACTGCGACTGCCGGGATTGTGCTTCTGTCACAAAATGGAATTGTTCTTTGTGTTTTTTTATTTTATATTTGTCAAGAGGAGGAAAATATAGACCTTGAATCTAAAGCTGAGTCTAAAGGAATGAATGCAAATTTAGTGGGCTTTTTGGGTCCACAATGAGTTTAGATCCATTGTAGGACGCATAAGGCGAACTTTTGCTGACCTCAAGAAATCTTGCCCATGCAACACAGGACAGGATGCACTGGGTCATGACATTATCGGCCCTGCCCCCTGTCTGAACACTCTGGTCATCCACATTTCAAGCTTTTCTGAATAGTAGGAAAAATACTACTTTGAAGCTGAATTAAACTTTGCAAAAATAATTGTTTTCTATTTTGAAAATGGATTAAAATGAACTCTGATGAGCCATTACACATTTTTAGAGAGATCCAAACACAGATAAAAAACGTATCTGTTTGACTGAATAACTTGAACTGAACAACAACATCTGACTCTTACAGGATGAATTTACAATGTTGTGTTTTTTTGTGAATTTTCTTTTGTGGATTCAAATGTTTTGTGAATCAGTGCCATAATATGCATTTCAACGGACAATGAAAATCGCCTCTAACTTGGTTAATGGTCACACAGTGGAGGTCTGTTTAATGTCCAACCCTGATCACACATCCTGCCACACACACATTCATGTCCCTGATGGGCTGGAAGTTAGCGTCAAAGCCTGAGGTGCTGACTAGCTAAAAAAAAAAAAAAAAACATGCCCCGAGCAGAGAAAGTTCTTCTTCTGGGAAGAGAGTTCTTCTTCGGAGCAGAGAGAAAGCAACTGAGTTCCGAGCAACTTGGAGCTCCCGCGGGGGCAGCCAGGCCCGTCCAGGCCCAGCCTTGTCCCAGTACGAGTCCCAACTGAGAAACTGAGAAACCGCACATGGCACAGGAGAGAACCATCCAAGCCCTCCTGCAATCAAGGAACAGAGAAGACAGAGTCTGAGAGCACCTCATGCTTATCAGCTCAGCTATGGGGAACAAAGGCCCAAGGATTTGACTCCCTTCTTCACCAAGATCTGCGCCCATCTTTTGATGTGATTTTGACTGCACATATGCATTTTCAAGCAAAGGACCTTGTGCAATTCTTCAGTCTACAACAACAACCTTCGAGTTTTAATCTGTGACCATTTGCTGCCGGACCCAGACACTCAATAGAGAAGCGTTTCCTTTCTACTAGAGATGCCTCCTTTCTTCACAGGAGGCATCTTCAGGGAAACTCTTCAGCCACAGCCGTGTCCCTTTCAGCCCCAGATCTTATGCTCTGCAGCATCTGACCCTCAGGTCACGACATGGACACAAGGCTGGGGAAACTCTTGGGTCATAAGCGCACAGATTTCACAGACACAAACTGGCTTTAATACATTTTAATTGTTAAATTGAACTCCAACACATCACTAGATAGATCCAGAACAACCTTGTCTAGTTTTACATCTTTTAATGACTAATTTGAATATTTAATCACCAAATGTATCTGTTTGTATGTTAATCAATAAATCTCCATAAAACACAGTTGGTAAAGTGTTATTTTATTTCCAGAAAAGAAGTCAATGTCACGGTTACGTTCTTACAACCTTCAGACTGACCAACGTTTAATTATTAGTAATAATCAATGTACAACTGTTTATTGATAGTTATTATTTTTAATATTTGATTTGGACATTGGTAATTTGCTCAAAAAGAGCTGGTGACCCTGATAACAAATAAATATAAAAATTAAATTAACTTAACCGCACACTCACCAAGGTGACATGCTTCAAGTTCAATCCAATTCCTTAATCAGTATCACTATTCCCTCTCATTCCCCTCATGTTGGGAGGGCATGATAGCACCACATGGTGAGGAGATAATCAAACCATATTTATATTCTATACATCCATCATTATGTCAACTGTCACACCCGGATGCATAAATAAGTTGACGGCACGTTCGATGCTCCTGCTATCGATCACATTACTCGACTAGTCCAGTAAGATTTGAAGGACTGTGGAGCCCGTCCGATGTATTTTATCCTATAGCCATTTCAACCAGGAGGGACCCAAATGAAGACGATGGAAGATAATGAATGAAATGCATTTATATCATGATTATATAGTAATATTTAATGATAAATATATTAGGTTTGGCGCTTAGATCCTGGCAGGGAATGATGAGCCATTTGCAGGAGGTGTAGAGCATGATATGATGGGAATCTTCGCCCTGGAGCCTAGACACTGGTGATGGTGAAAATAAAAATCTGTAAATACAGTGTTGAGGTGCAGAGGTGGTGCTGAATGGAGAGGAGATGCATTCGAGCATGGGCAAAGATGGAACATTTTGCTTATCTGAATACTTTTTAAATCTAAATTTTTATGGTTCCATCTATTCTGATTCTACAAGTAACTTTCTCGTTCATTATTCCCATGGATGAATTAAATAGTTTTAAGGCACAACAGAGACATTGTTACTGGTCCGCCTTACCGCCAAAGCAAATTCCTAGTTTGTGAATTTTGTTCGTAGAGAATGACAATAAAACCTTCTGATTCTGAACTAATGTCAGTATTGGGATTATTTTCAGTCCAAAAACATATTTTAAACTAAACTATAACTTTGAGGTTTGTCTTCTTTCAGACACATATTAATTAATTGATTAAAAAAGCATAAGACTGAAATTCTCATAAATGACCATAGCAGGCTTTTAAACTCTTTCAAAAAAGTCTATTGTAAATCTGACTCAAGGCAGCTTTTAGTGCTCAGTGAAGGTAGCAGAGAAATATGTGCAAGCAGGAACAATTTAGATGACAATAACAAACTTTTAGAATGTTACAAAAGTATCTATTTTGAAAAATATTGTCCAGAAAATATAGCCATTACACAGTTCTCATAGTTGCGTAATGTACTGATTGAACGCAACTTTCATTTCAAGTGGATAATGGAAAGAGAAAAGAACAAAGTGTACCTACAAGTAAAACAAATTCAGCTCTCTGTATTTGGCCCATCTTTCAATGCTTTTAGTCACTTTTCCCTCTCACTTCTACTCTCCCATTATCACACTGTAAGCTAGTCTTCAGAAAAATACGTACATAATTTGCATTTTTGCATTTACGGAGCTGTTGTACGTTATTGTTGTCAAAATAGGGTTAAGGTTTATTATTGATCAACTGTAAAATGTATAGTAAGTTTCTGATTCACATTCTTATATAACATAATTTGCAAAACGTGAAGTATGTACGTTTTCCGTTGACGTACTCACACGGCGTCATTTCCAAAAATGTAAAATGTGTACGTATTTTTTTGGAGACTGAGCTGCACATTGTTAGATTTAGCTCATCTTTTTAATAACACCCCTCTGCTTGTGATATTATTCATTGTCTACATAACATTTTCTTTTATTAGTAACAAAACAAAACCCAAAACTTTGACTACTGACCTTCAAGTCCCTTTTGGCCCCAGCTCCTTCCGACACCCCGCAAGAAACTTCTCTCAGTCGGGATGGAAAACCGACGGCGTTCTCGGGGCCTCATCCTCTGGGGGGCACATTCTCCCCACAAGATCAATGTCTCCTCCCCCGTTACCTTTATCAATCTGTCGCTCGTACGCACTGCACCTCCCCTCACCTCCCATCCATCTCCTTCTCATCCACTTTCCCATTTATTCTGCTCAGCCAACATCCGTCTTGCACTGTCTCTCTTAGTATCATCGATCTCTCCTTTCTCTGCTCTATCTATCCTGTTCCCTCCACCATATTTATGTCTCTAGGAAGTATTAAGATGGCTCATTTGGATCCTCCGTGAGGCAGCTTTGAGCAAATAAATACTAGACAAGGGTACAACCACCACAGAGTCATCAGTGCTGCGGAAATCAGGCCTTTCCATCTTTCCCGGTGGCAAGACTGCAGGGGTGAATACTGTCAGGGGGGGAAAGTACTAGCAATTTTAGCAACTATAACTAAATGCCTGAATAATTATAGTTAACAGTAGTAAAAGAGAATGAATATGTCAAGTCTTAACATTTAAACAGGTTATATTTTACCTTCGTCCTCTGAATTAAGCGTGATTCAGGTTTATTTTATTACACAAACAGAAACAATGGAGAAACATACAATCTCATGTTTGGAAGAAATTCTGTTGGAAAAAATGTGTCACAATATTTGATAACACTGTGTCAACATGCACGTTATTCACAGGGAGATACTGGTTGTCAAGTAGTTGAAATGTCAAGTAGCTTATCTCTGTCATGTGTGTTGGGACTGCCCTAATAATCGTAAGTACTGGACTACCAACATCACAACTAAACTCTAACAATGGAGGCAGTAGATGGGAACCTGTGGAATGTTGGCTGCGGCAACAAACAAAACAAACAATAACAAGGATATGGAGCCGACTAAATGATTGGACTAAACTAACAGTCCTTTTTTAAACTGAAAGGGTTTGGCAAATTTGACAGTGCAGATACTCTTCACGACTTTATATAAACAAATTTTTTTCTTGTCTTGTTCTGTTTGTCTTTATTTTTGTTTTGAAAAATATAAAAAATATATAAAAAAGAACGCTACTGGTCAAAATATATTTGTCTTGAATTCTTCATGGTGCTGATCCTCCTCTGAAAGAGTTTCTCTCACTGGCTTCAGAAAAAAACAACTGGAATAACATGCTCAACCTCAGGAGGAGAGTGCAGTTTCTCAAAATGTAAGATCGTACTTACCAAATTTCTCAACCTTTTTCTCTGTTACTGTGAGTCATTAGAATAATTTGCCAACGGGGATTCTAACTTGCACAGGCTTTCAAACCTTTGCTTGTCTGACAAAAAAATTAAGGATTTCTAAACAAGACTTGTTTAGAAATCCTTAATTTTTTTGTTAAAAATTATTATTATGAATAAACTTAGTTTATTCATAATAATAATTTTGAAGGATCAGGATGCTTATGTGTATGTGCATATTTTTAACCCTGATAAGAGAGTGAGTCTGAATGTAATTATGAATGTCGTATGTTGATGTAGCATGTATTAGCGCTAGTTAGCAGTTATTAATGAGTTATTAACAGGTAGTAGTGGAAATGCTAACGGGCTAAGGTATGGGCTAGTGTCAGAAGACAGGATCGACTGCTGGAGCTGGTGTGTGTAATTAAGGACACTTGAGACAGAAGTTAAGTTTAGTGGTGATGGTACCATATATTGTGAGCTTGAACAATTATTTATAATACAAAATAAAGACAACAACAAATAATAATAATACCCCCAAAATATATACAGACTGCAGTATTGAAAACCGGTTTGAGTGATAGAAGTGCACTTTGAACTAGATATTGAGTTCAATGGGTTGTTGCAACTGAATGTCCAAAAATAAATAATAAATTAATCCAGAAACGGTTGATCGATGATACTGACTTTGGCAATCCACAAGAGTTTGATTTTACTGCATATTGTCCATATGTAGAGGTGGATGTACAGGTGTAAAAGTCAGCAGAGAGAGTGGTGGGGGACAGGCTGTGTCAGCCTCCTACCAGACCCGTGGGTGGATGGGTGTCGGCTCCTTAGCTCGCCATCAATCAGAAGCACCTGGCCAAATCCTCCGTAAACACAAACATGATGGCGGCAACGGACTCCACACGGACCAGTAAAGAGCACTGTTCACAGCCGTCCTGCCAGCCTCCCCACGCACGTCTGATTGGGGAAAGCTAACAGCACAGGTTAAATACTGCTCGCCTACTGTGATTGGTCGCGGTCGGTCACATGATTAGTTGCGTGCAATACGTAGTGACGTGTAGCAGCAAGGTGAGCACGGAGGCAGGGAATAAATAAATATAATATATACGCATCTGTATTGGGTTTTAGGAACAGATTAACATATTAACATATTTACTAGGAACAGATTTTAATTAACGTATCTTAACCTGGGTTACATTGATTTTACAGTTTTTGGGGTAATTTATTTTCTAAATGCATTCAATCTGTATTTCCAGCATTCACACCAACCTTCCCAGGGATCATGCAATTGTGCTATACCATTTTCCTATGACTCTTGGTTATCATATTGATGTGCACTGTCCCTGTACAAATAAAAACAAACCATACTGTGCGGGAAACTGGAGCGCCCAAAGGTAACCCATTCAGACACGGGGAGAATCATGCGTGCGCACTATCTCGCCTCTGTTTGGCCCATTTGACCTCGTCGTGGTGAGTAACGTCCGGCCCTGGCAATGGCCGTGACTAATATTCATGGATTATCATTAGTGAGCGACGGCATATGTATTTTTATGTAAAGCTCATGAATGCGAACTGGTCTAATTCAGTTGTCCTTGGATTTGTCTGGCACGTGGATCCAGCATGCCACCTGCAAACTAACATGTTTCCTGCGTTCGTTATTTCACTGCTTTCCCTTATTTTGGTCTTTTATTGCATCGTTGGTGCAACCTGCAGGCTCTTGTTTGAGAGGGGTCTTTTCGTGGATCCTCTCTATAATCGTCCCGTGTCGCAAGCCTCATGGTAAAGAAAGCGTACTGCGTTTGAGTGAACAGTTGTCGGTCTGAGAGATGCAGTAGGACGCTGCTTCTCGAGGGAAAACTGTTCAGCTGTATCCAGTGATGTATGTGCTGCTGTGTTGGGACTTTGTTTGAGTTGGGACTATAATTCTGAATAAATGAATGAATGTTACTTGGTGCCATGACTAGTGGGCGCCATGCATAATTAGCTCTTTGGAAAGGTTTTCAATGTGCCGTCAACTGCCAATACTAACTCAAAACTTAAAATAATGAATTCAGTTTAATATTAACTGTGACCTGCTTTGCGGCGATACTTTTATGGTTCTTTTTTCTTCAGGCTTATATAGACCTGGGGTGATATTGTCGATCTTTACGCCACCTGGTCAAACTAGGGACCCTCTTGCGGTGAAGTACTAGCCACCATTGGGAGTGTCCACAGGTCAGGTTTACAGCAAACACTTTTGTGAAATCCTGTGCCATATACAGTATAATCATGAACGCAACAGACACATTGTTTTCCATATATACTCATTTATACTGTACATAATGGCTTCGTAACATTATATTTTCATTTCAGTGAATCCATGTTTTGATACAGATGGCAGTGCAAAATGTGACTCGGGTGACAGTTCACACATTTGGGAAATTAAGTGGACTAAACAACCACAGTTTACTTCTTTTAAAGAGATATAAGCCTGTTCCTTACCAACGTTCTGCTAAAACTGAAATAGCGAGGATGGGTGAATGAATGGTAAAACTCTCCAGATGACCAAATTCAACTTTATTTTGCCATGAACCCGACCTGGAACACTGAGGGAATACAAAGACACCGTGTTTTTACCTTTAATTATCTTGAATATGAAGGCTTTCCTATTCTATGGCTTCTTTTCTCAAGTAAAAAAAAAAAGAAATGTATTAATTAATCTGAGTATGATATTGTCTTTCTCACTCACACTTACTTCTATCATGGCTTTCTTTGTCTGTTTAACTTAGAAAAGTGCTTAACTTAAGTGTTGTGAAATAGTCTCCAGGGTCCGGGCTAGCATTTAACTGACAAAACACACTTTCCCATTTGACTCTCTTTTTAAGCCTAGCTACACAAAAATGACAAAAGCAATTTTCTCAATGGTGGTTCAAAGCCAACAATTATCAAACGCATTTTGGTGCAATTTTTCAGCTTTTCCCAGCCTTTTGATTTTATTGTAGCTTTTGTTATTCATTTGAATCTCAATATGTCAAACTTAATTTTCCCAATTAATACAGTGACAGCAAATGTTCCAGTTCACACGTCAAACTTTGTATTTTTAGAAGTGCAAAAAAAAAAAAGGAATTGGATGTTTCAGTTATTTCCTTTTCGTGACGTGAGTTTCAGAAATACACTTCACCATGAGGCCCATATTAGCTTTTAACAGTGAACAAATGCTGCATGTTATTGTGAACTGATATATTTTATGCATTTCAGGCCTTTCTTCTATAAAAGTCACTCACTGCTACTAAATATAAAAGACAACACCAACTAAGCCTGAGAGCTTTAGCTACACTCCACCGTACATTGTGTCCGAATATATTTTGAGTGAAAAGATGTCCCAGTAATTAATTGTGTTCTCTATATTTTAGGTTGTAGTGACTCCGTGGTAGAAAGCTTGCCCATAAACCCGAGGGTTGTAGTTCGATCAAAGCCATTGCATTACATTCTGCTGCTGTGTCCTTAGGCAATACACTTCACCCACCTGTCCATGTGGTGACAGATTGATTGAATTGCAAAGAAAATTTAATTCTGTCAGTTACTGAGGAAGATGCTTGAATGAGTCGCAAAACGTCTTCACTCTTAAAACATTTGTCCTGTTGACAGAATTCAATTTTCTTTTTCTATGGAACCTATACCTGGACGACTGAGGGACTGCACTGATGCAGGCGGTCTGGTTTAATAGAGAGGTAATGGCAAGGTGCTTTCTTTTCCTGGTTAGTGTATACCTGTCAAGAACATCTGTGGTACGTCTGTATTTACCTGAGAATATTGGGGAAAATAGGAGAGGAGTTCTTCAGACTCTTTGCGCTGTAAACTGATATTTTCACCATGTGTCCACAATGGGAGGTTGGTGGAGTATACCAAAATACTGTATGTATGCAAGTACATACAGTACAAAGTACTGTATGTACTTGCATACATACAGTAGAAAAAGTACAAAGAGTACAGAACAAGTATTTGAGGAAACTACTACTCAAATAGGAACAACTGTCTGGATATAAAATCTGATTTGTAATTTGAAATTAACAAAACTGGAAGGAGAAAACATTAAATAATAAACACAATCTGATATTTTAAAAGAATAAACCATGTCATTAATATCAGAAGGAGTTGCAAGAAACACTAACTTGTTGCTTACACGCCTAACGCACTGTGTTTGACCCCGAACATTCACTGTCATTTGCGCTTATCTTGAGGTCAAGAGGTACTGGGTTTGAATCCAGCAGGATGATTCATTTTTTCTGCCGAGCAGCTGGAGTCGGGACACATGTGGACACATGTGGACACACACACCACTCAACTAAAGGTGTAAAAGCATAGACGCTCTGTCTGTCTTACAAGCAGGACAATCTCTGTATTTTTAAAGATAAAACAGGCTTCTGTGTGGATATTATCCTGGAGAAGAAGCTAAACTTTATTGTCCTGGGGGAATTACGTGAAAACTTGACATAATCCTCAACATACAACACACAGACAGAGGAGGATTAAACTGGCTCGTTTGTGGATCCATAATTGTTTTTTCTCCTTCAGTGCTTCTAAATGGTAAGTCATGCATGTTTCATGTTCTTTTATTTTCCCACGAACATTGTCTGATGAGTCTGGGTTATAAAACACGGCAGATAAGCCTCAGACATGGGCCACAGACAACATGAGCCTTTGTAACAAACACATTTGACTTACAAATCTGAACATTTACAGGTGGTTAATTATATTCGCTATTTTACTCTTTAATTTCACATTGAATCGTTACGTCTGCTGGAGTTTGAGCTTCCAACGCTCTGAATGCCTCGCCCGTTGTTCACACATGTTGTTTGCTTTGACACCCGTTCTCCACATTAGCTCGTTCGCCAGCAATCGCTTCCTTTCGCCCGAAACACAGAAAACGTGCTGTACAGCCCTCGTGACTCGCACCACTTCGGTCACTTGTCCACGTGCCTCTACCAAGGGTTAACATAGAAAACACTTGTGCATTTGCGATCAGAGTATCCACACCTTTACTCACAGTGGGAAGAGGAGACAAAACTTTTACTCAAGAAACTTCAATCTAAATATTACACAAGATGTCAAAATATAGTGCTAAAAAACTACTACAAGAACTACAACCTGAACAAAGAAGCTAACTGCGAAAAAGTGAAGCAAAAATGCCCATAACCTTTTGTTCCTTTGTTGATGTAATGTAAACAAAATGTGTTAACTTTTATTTGCCATGTTTTCTACCAACATAACCATCCTCTTTATTCAATCATAGGAAACACAACCCACTCTTCCTTCAAAGTTTTTAGTCTATACTACTATTGGCTTCAGGCTCCTTGGGGACATTTCAATGCAAGTGTCAGTACAAGGACAACCTTTTAAGGTCATGTCGTGTTTCTGCAGCGAAATGTCAGGTCACTATGTAAATTTATCCTCAAACAGAAAGTTATGCAAACATTTCTCTGTAATAAAGACTCCAGAGACACTGAATATAGCCCGTTCTACTGTAGATATTGATTTGCAGCAACACACTTCCTTAATGGCGCCATATGAATGCTGTTTTCTCGTACCGCTCATAAAACTTGCCTTTTAAATGTCAGTGCTGATTGCCTTGGCACAGACTTTTCTACACCTGGAATTAAAGAGAACACCCATTTTGTATTGCATAAACAGCAGATTTTAAAACATTCTGTTCAGCATCATTTGATGAGGATTTTGCATTTAAAGAGAGTATTTTGGTGATTCACCTGGATAACAAAATGATTGCGCTGCATATTGGAAGTGAGATAATTAAAATTCTTTCTGTCTGAGTTGTAAATGGGATTTGTAGATGAGGAAAAATGTATGTACAGCATTTTTTGGGCCATGTGGAAAAGCTTTTAAGATCCAATTAATTTGTATCTTCGTATGTATTTGCTGTGGGAACTGCAGTGTATGAAAAAAAATAATACACAAGTTAGCTGTGGTATGTTACTTCTACATCTTTACCTGAAAACAATGGAAATGGGATATTTTATTTTCATTGGCTTTGTAAAATACAGCACAGAATTACAACAAATGGATCAAGACCAAGAGAGTGAGAAAGCAAGAAAAAGTACTTCAAAGAAAGTCAGTCTGACATGAGTTGTTTTATCCTCAACATGAAGCTGCTCTTCACTTAAAAATCCTAGTTTCTATTTAAAAGAAAAGTTTGACCCCTGATTTTCTGCATTTCTGGTTAAAAATTACAGTATGCACCACGGAAAACTTTAATACAACCTATTTCACCTCAACTTTAGTTTGAGTATTTATTCCCTTTATACAGTCTTGAACAGTGGCTCTCAAACAACAAACCAACAACCCCTTATCGAAATGAAAATATTCCAAGCATTCGTATCGTACCTCACAATGGAAAATTCAGAAGTTCAAATCATGTTTATAACCAAATGAATGAATTGAATGAGAGATTAGTTTGTAAAAGCAGTGAATCAAAAGCAGTGTATGTTTGGGATTGCTGCTGCTCGTCTTTAACTTGTTCTCGGAAATTTGATCACGTAACTCCCATTCTCCAATCCCTTCACTGGCTCCCTGTGCACTTCTGTATTGATTTTAAAATCCTTTTGTTCGTTTTTAAATGTCTTCATGGCCTGGCCCCACAGTACCTGTCTGACCTTCTTGTGCCCTTTCCTCCCTCTCGTTCTCTCAGGTCAGCAGATCAGACTCTCCTTGTTGTCCCTAAGACAAAAAGAAAACTTAGAGGTGATGGGGCTTTTTCAGTGGATGCTCTTAGACTCTGGATTAAGCCCCAACATCAGACAGGCCGACTCTCTTCCTGTTTTTAAATCTCCTCTTAAAACTTATTTTTTCTCTTAGGCATTTTAAATCAGTTTGAAAAGTTGATATTTGTACAGTTTTTTTGGTGCTTGTTGTCTTATGTCATTATTTTGTCTGTGTTTTTAAAGTGCTCTATAAATAAAGTTGGGCATCATAAGAAATAGTCAAGTAATGATCAATGCTATCACCCCAACACATGGCCCACAGACCCCACTTTGTGAACCACTGGTAAAGAGAATATTGTAAAGCCAGCAACTTGTGTCATTATTAGATGTCATGTTGTTTAGGACATTTACAACAAGCCTAGCTGCCCAAAGTGCTTCTCTTGCACAATACATGTTTAAAAATACAAACACGACAGATCCATTTACAGTTAACTTGTGTCAAAAGCCAATGCAAAGAAATGTGTCTGAAGAGCAGATTTAAAAGATGCTGCAGCTCTGATCTGCAAAGGTAAACTACAGTTCAGGGGCAGTCACAGCAAAGGCCTGATCTCCTTGAGTTCTTAATCAAGATCTGGGCACATTCAACAACATCTGGTTTTCTGACCTCACCAATCTGGCTGAGATATTAGATGATAAAATGCTCACTCATTCGGGGGCCAAGTCTTTAAAGAATTTAAAAACAAACAACAATATTTTAAAATCTTAAAATCAATCCTAAATGTAACAGGAAGCCAGTGAAGGTTCAGGGGTAATGTGCTCTTGCTTTCTTGTCCCTGTCAGTAATCGGCCAGCAGCATTGGACCTGCCGTAGACGGTCCAGCCACCATTACGGCGAGTTAAGATAATCCGAGAGAACAAGTGAATAACTCATGAATCTGAAAGTCACTGGATGTAAGGTAGACACATTTACACACATTACATTATATATTCTTAAATGTATTGCTAACCTGAGGGGTTTGTCCTGCTTGTCTTTCAAATAAGCTGTCCATTCACCCAAAAAACAGCTTTAGAAACAAGTTGGTGTTGCGAATATGCAATTTAAATACTTACTTCCTCTTTTCACAGGTTGAAAATAAGACACCAGCTTTGGTTTGCTCCATTTGAACCCTCTAACCCCATCTTCAATCACAGATCGCTGTTGTATCGCTTGTATTTTCTTGTATCCAGCCTTTGTCATAGACGCCGCTAAAGACCGTTCAATATTCCATTAGGCGGCTTCATTCACAGATTCTTTTTGGTGTTTCTTGAACTTTTCTCCGGCGCTCTCCTCCCAGCTTTAAAGACTCTCTGCTCTTTGCTTTGACTGATGAGCACGGCCAATTTGCGGCACACTCAGTCCAGCCTCGGAGTCGCTGCAGCATGGAAACTCTTGTCACTTATTAATGGACTATTAAAGGCACTGCTCCTCCATGGGACCTTTTTCTCTCAGAGACGGAGCGCTGGGGACGTGCTTCTGAGATTTGTTAAACGCTGCTGAACATGTTTCACAGATCCTAACTGCACTGGCTCCGTTTGCTGTGTCAAGTGCAAGTATATGTTGCGTAACTTCTTTTATCTTCATGGAAAAGTGACGTCTAAATGCAAAGACTTAGCCTGTGTCTTCATGAAATCGTAACAGATACTAAATGAAAATACTGTGCACAACTGTAATACTACATCTGCAGCAAATATTACTGCAAACTCATAAAAGCAGATTCGTTTTATTGTGCTCTTCTTGACACTTAAGGTACATGAGGTCTAGAAATACAGTGGGGATAGAACTGCCAATCATGTGTTGGTTGATGTGAGTGAATTCTACTTTCAAAATCAGAGTCTTTGAAACCTTTGCTACTGTTGCACGCCAAGGGTTATTGTATGAATCATTGAGTGTTGGTGAGAAACGCAGGGACTTTATCTCAATCTGAATAGAAAAAGCTCTTCCTAATAAACACAGAATTTGTTTTTTGTAAAGTTGTTTTTCACAAATACAAGAGGTGTCACTGCAAAACCATTGTTGTCTGGCTTCCCCTCTTGATTTTAATTCTCACCCAAGTGTGTACTCTCGATTCGATGATCCACAATCTGCAGTTTCAGCATCACTCTATTCTGTAGAACTGCACTTGTCAGGTGAGTAAGCATCCGATACAACCCATTTCACAATATCATGAAGGTAGGACAGAACACTCCATCTGTGTCCTACAATCAACTGCAACAATCAGATACGAAATCACATCTTGTATTGCTTAGATCTGTGTTTTTCAACCTTTTCTGAGTCACGGTACAATTTTTTTGGTTGAAAATATTCCATAGCACACCAAATCTCACCATTTAGGAAAAAAAAAAGTTTCTTTTTTATGCCATTGTGTATGGTTCTTTAAATTTATCAATGGTAGCTGTTTATCTGTCATTTTTTCAGTTGCTCAAAACTCAAACAAACAATATTTAAATCCTTGAATCTGACTTTTTTTCAAGGCACACCTCGTAAAACCTCAAGGCACACTAGTGTTCCCCGGCGCATTGGTTGAAAATAAAGGGCTTCCATGATACATAGTATTTAGGGATTTTCTTCCAAAAAGTTTTTTTCCTCATTGCTTTTTTAAAAAAAAATAAGAAAACAACACAAGCTGCTTTAGATTTACATCAAAGACATCACAAGAATCAGCCATTCCTTTTTGAAAGTGAAGTAATGGCTGTAATGACTATTGAGACTCCATCAAAGGAAGGTCTTTTGCAAACACGGCCTTCGCACATGAAAAACTATTAGAACAAAGAACAAAGTACAGCCACATCCACCGTTTGTTGCCTTCTTCAGTGCTGAGTCATATTACCTTATTAGTTAAAGTTTGCAAACAATTACTTCGAGTCTGGGTTTGTTTGAAGATGGATATGTTGCTACCGCTGCTGTAGGTTTACTGTTTCCATTCTGACAACGCGGTATCACATTTTGTCGATGAAAGTGCACTGAACAACCAACACAACAGCACTTTCCCATGCCCACTAGCTCAGTTGGTAGCGTGCTTGTCCTCTACACTGAAGGTCACCGTTTCAAGTCTCACTCCTGACATAAACATTGTTAGTAAAGCGGGCAGATCCAATGACCAGGTTGGCAGTTTGCTTGCAGCTCCCTCGTGTGGGCAAGACACCCGCCCCCGGTGTTTGTGGTTTGTGAGTGTGTGTGTGAATGGATGAGTGGTTCCTTGATGGCTTTGAGTGCCTTGAAGGTAGAAAAGCGCTACATAAATGTGACTATTTACCATTTTAAATAATGTATCATTAGAGTGGTGTTTTTATAACACTTAGACGAACTGTTGCCCTCTGCTGGTGTTACGAATTGAAGCTTGTTTGCTGTCCAGTTGGTTTCCATCATGACGATAAAACAGATGCTTACTTAGGACAACCAACTAAGCGCTAAAATAGTGGTGCTTTTTTGTGCTCTATCCATAGTACCATGGTTTAAAAACTCTCAACTGTCAATTGAGCATTAAATGGGAGCTTTAAATCAGCCTCAAAGTGAAGTTTTTTATTCAGCTTAACAAGAAGGCAGCATCATGAAAAGTTCTGTGCAATTAATAGATTTGTTTTTCTTTTTTCCCACCAAAAAAAATCCAATAGTTTCACATCGTCAATGATGTGTTTGCTTTTTTAATGACACGCCAGGAGCATTTTGCAGATTTTGTACTAAGAATTTTAACTTGTTTCTGTGCCAATGCCACTGATTAAAAGTCTTGTTTAAGTTCATGACATTTTTGAAAGACATTTTATTAATTTTATTGGTAACAGTCATGTCACATTGTCCAGTTCTATGAGATGTAATGTAATTGTTATTGTTAAACGCCATGTGATCCAATAGCTTTAAACCAAAATGAGGAAAAATTGCAGCATGACTCTATCTTCAATAAGGTCATGTCGTGTATTTCCTAAATGCCACAAAGACCAAAATATTGCATATCTCCCAGCATTATGTGCCCATTCTCTTTTTTTTTTCCACGGACAATGGAATCTTCATTATTTTTAATAGCCGCCGTCTTTTCCGGTATAAAAATTTCAGTGCCTCTCTCGTTTGTTCAAGACGAAATAACGGCGCGACAAACACAACCAAAACAGTGCGTGATGGGGAAAACATCAACTGTGAAGTGCAGTGTTTGGTGCAAAAACACTGCAAAGAAAATACATTTTATAATTCCCCCCAAATAATCCCTTTTTGCGTAGAGACACTTAAGTAGCTTGCCGTCTTATCTCCGTGTCTCATAATTAATCCTGATTAAACCTGATAGCTAAATATGGCTTGTTTATCTTTGCAGATTGAAGCTGAAGTGTGCAAATGCAAGGTACTTTTGACTTTACGCAGAGTTTCTGATGTTTACCCGACGAGGTTACACATCGCGGACAGGGGTTAGCTTGCATGTGTTGAATCTGTATTAGCATAGCGACGTGCGTGGAGACAAACCACTCCTTGACAAGCCTTATTAAGCGGGAATCTCAACACTGTTTTTGGCCTGTCTCCCTTCCAAGACTGCTAGCCTTTTAATTACGCCAAGCAAGACAGTGCCGTTCCTATCATCCCAGCAGTAGCACCCTGTGAATATGCAAATGCTATATATGACAAAGATGATCATTAGCTTTACATCTGACACGCGCTAATTGTTATTGTAAAACAGCGGCACCAAGGGCAAACTCTTTCCCGATGCCCGTATCGTCCATTCCGCTTTAATCTATCATCTCAAACTGTCGCCTCTCATTTCTGTAACATGTTTTATGGGATTTTTTTGTCGCTCTGAAAACATTTGTGTGCCTGAATGTCACGCTAGCATAATTAGCTAACAAATGCCTCCGTCTGACTTTGTTGTATTAGAAGCAAGGAAGGGGAAAGCTAATAGAGAAGCGCTTCCTGGCAAAGGCTAATTGGCCAAATGGAGTCACTTAGGCAGAACAGCGGTCCCATAACAGCCGTGATGATGATGATGGCTCTTCAGATGCCCCGAGATTTCTTCCACCAATCAGAGGTGAGGCCCGTGGTCCACTGGGAATAACTAGGAAAAGATTAAGTTTGAAGGACTTTAGTGTTATTGACTCCAGACAGTAATTTGCATTTGTTAAGGGGATAATATTTGTGACCTTTTTTCACAAAAACATTCAAGGTGCAGTGTCTGTGAAAACAACTTGAAAGATTGAGGTGAAACAAAAGCAGGCGGAACTCTTGGCTAAAGAAGAAAAATGAGCTTCAAAGAATATCTTTTCTGTGGAGGTCAGTGCTGGGTCAATGGTGAGTTATAAAATCTGCTTCTGCATCAAAAATGTTAAAGAATTCTTAAGTCTAATAAAAAATATATTTTACTGATCCTCAAAGTAAATTATTCCTCCAATTTATTTTCCACCTGACATATGAAAGAAGAAAAGAAAACAGACGAAAACCGGATAAACTACGGGAACACTGCAGGCTGCATGCACATTTCTGACATGGGCATTGAATTGATGCAGAGTCTGCAGTGATGCAGTCGCTGGATGATTCTGTCGAGGTGAAGGAGGAGCTGAGTCCTAAGGTAAAGCTCTCAATTTACCGCTCAGTCTGCTCCTGGTCTCGCCTATGGTCATAACTTTGGGAAATGACGGAAAGAACAAGATCGCACTTACAAACGATCAAAATGAGTTTCCTCCGCAGGGTGGCTGGGGGCTCCCGCAGAGATAAGTTGAGGAGTACACGTACGTGGGAGGAACTCGAAGTAGAGTTGCTGCTCCTCCACATGGAGAGGAGCGTCGCTGGTGAGGTGTTCCAGACATGTCTCACCGGGAGGAGGCCCCAGGGAAGACCCAGGACACGCTGGAGGAACTTTGTTTCTCTGTGGCCTGAGAATGCCTTGGGACCTCCCCGGAAGACTTGGAGTTAGTGTGAAACCTAGACACAGAGAGAAACATCTAAACTATACACAGAAAGGCCCGGGCATCGAACTCAGAACCTTCTTGCTGTGAGTCGAGGTAGCTAGCCTCTAGGTCCCTGTACCACCATCATTTAGGCACTCAAGGCAAGAAACACATTTTATCATTCATTCATTCATTCATTTTCTACCGCTTATTCCCGTTAGGGGTCGCGGGTGACTGGAGCCTATCCCAGTGACTTTGGGCCTTAGGCGGGGTACACCCTGGACAGTGGCCAACTCGTCGCAGGGCTAACACAGAGAGACAGAGACAAGGACAGACAACCATTCACTCTCACGTTCATTCACTACGGACAATTTAGAGTTGTCAATTAACCTACACAGTCATGTCTTTGGACGGTGGGAGGAAGCCGGAGAACCCGGAGAGAACCCACGGTAACACGGGGAGGACATGCAGACTCCACTCAGAGAGATCGTGTGATGTTAGGGTGGTTCGGAATTCGAAACCACGATGTTGGGGTGGTGCGGGATTCGAACCCACGATCTCCTTATTGAGAGGCAGAAGCTCTAGCCGCTCTGCCACCGTGCACCCTACACACATTTTATCATTTGTCCATAATTTTACCTCTCAGTCAAAATTTTGGGCAATTTCTCCAATGGAATAGATGTCCAACAACCTTCTGTGGTGTTTGCAAGGCAGGCAGGTCCACAACCCATCAACAGGACCGTTTCTATGTAACCTTTATCTAAACCTAGACGCTTTGTGACTTTTGGAAAAAAAAAAAAAACTGCTTAGCTCATGCAAAGGTGAAGAACTGAATGGATTATAGATACAGAATAGATATTTAGAAAAGCTTGAAAACATGTTTGGATTCTTTGTATTTAACCGAGAGCGCGCCTGGCATCTAATAATACAGCACTGGCTCTGGAATGTTTCCACTATTGATTATTAAACAATGGACAAAACCGGAGGGCTGCAAATTAATGCAGCAGAATTCAGGTGAACACTCCCAACCACAAAACCAGCTTTTATTGTTGCTTTGCCTTTGTTTTTTGGGGCTGCAGACACTGTGTTTATTGTAATTATTATTTCATTTCATAACTCATGGAGTTAATAAAACGGGCAACACTTAGTATCAGCAAATTAGTTGTTCAGATAAATATCTTCCTAAATCAGCCTGAAGAAACTTTTTGGTAAACAAATGCAACAAATGGCAGGTAGATTCTTTATTTTATCTCAAGCTGATTCCTATCGTGTTTTTACAAATTATCCACATTCATTCAGCATAGGAGCCATTAAAGGGATAACGATAATGATAATATACTAGATGAAAATGTCTTTTATGGATACCTTTTTCCCCAATTCAAACAGCTGAACGGATAGAAGTCCAGTTGGCAGTAAAGCAACGTATGTAAAACTTATATTAAAGCACCAGCCCTAGCTCTTTTAGCACCCTATGGTTTCACTTCTTTCAAATTTGAACCAGTCAAGGGGACTAACAGGTATGAAAACACCCCTACTTGTGGATTATGATTGTACCTCTCTCCAAGATTTAAATTGGTCAATATTCATAACAACATGTGGCATATGTTATAAATATGCTCCACTTTTATACTGCTTATAAAATAATTCAACAGAAATGTGAAGAAAATTGTGTTGTGCTTCACAGTGGTAATTTGTGCTTTCTGCAGAAGTATTTTGTCAGCTGTTTGCGTTTTCAATTCTGTGACTAAGAAGCAAATTGACCAAAAATAATGAGAGGCTAAAACCTTGGTCAATGTAGAACATCTTGTTAAATTCCAAACTGTCTCCAAAGTCTTTGATTTTGCGCTATATGCTGTTACAGATCAGACACATTCAGCCTTTATACATTTAACACAGGTCAGGGCCTCTCCTGTCATTATTGCGCACCTTTAGCATTTGCCAGCAGATTAAAGAAGAGTTTGGAGCAAATTACCTATGACAACAAACAGACTCTGGTCAGATAATATAACCCACTGTTGTTTTAGGCCAAAGTGTTAACCACTCTGCCAGGTACCCCCATGCATAATAACTGACTTCAAATTAACTGATCATTCACACACGCATTGCTTTGACTTAATAATTCAGCTCTTCTAAAGCAAAAGTCTCTCATGGCACTTTATATCACAACAACTCTCTCCTTGAGCGTTTTGATTAAAAATCCTCTGCTGGATCCCCCTCTTATCATTGGATCAGAATACATATTTCCACATTTGCAGTTGGAGAGAGTGCTGTGTGCAGTGACAGCTATCACAACACATTACCACAAAGGGATTCAGCGCTCCAAGAATATTAACATTTCAAAATGTCCAGAGAGGGCTATGAAAAACACATTTAATTAAATTTAGTAAGTTATTTAGAAGCTGGTAACTGTTGGTGTACCTCTGGGTTTTAATGGAAACTTTATATAGTTGCTTCGGTTTGTCCTCATGTTCAACCCATATAACAGTCATTTGTTTGCAGTTTTCAGCTTTTATTTATAGCTTAAATGATATAATTGATACTGACTTGAGTTTGTCTTATGAGCTACTATTAAGTTAGAGAAATTGTGTTCACTGTAAGTATTTTTGGAGACCTTTGTATTGGATATTAAGAACAAAACAAAAACATATGTGCAGGAGTTGTCCTGTAACCTTATTTTTTCCTCAAACAATTCATGCACAAATAATCTCCAATCTTTGCCAGCTGTATGCTCATTTAAACCAGTCATGGCTATCTCTCTAACAGAAGAATTGTTCCTCTATTCTCAGTTTTAAAAATGTGAAGTGACAGATGACATCTCTTTTGTGCTCTTGTGAAAATTCTGCTGACTTCCATTCATGTATCTTTCCTTCTCTTTTTAATTTAATTTCATGTATTTTTTTCTCTTTTTAATTGAATGTATTTATCTATTTATTTTTTACATGGAAAATTGAAAAAGGAATCTTGCTTACGGTATGTTTTAAGGTATTTTTGAGCAATAAAAACACAAAAAACTGACATAAACGCAAGACCGATATGTTTAATGTGCCGCTCACCTGAAAAGTTACACAGTACACTTTAAATTACACCTGCCCCATCATAAATGAGCAATATGGAACACTTTTTTTCATCATTCTAGCAAAATGTGAGTACAAATGACATCCAGTGCAAATTCAGACAGGTGCACATGCAGGAAGCTAAGTACAGCTAAGTATAAATATCGAATCGCTAAGTAGTGTGGATAGTGTATGGCCCAATGCCCTGATCCCTGTGTACAGGAGATCAATGCACATAGACTAACTGGGCTGTACCTGTGAAGCACTTTATCTCACACGGAAACCTCTGGAATCCTCCTGCAGTGCTGACCGTCCACCTCCCTTTGAAACTGCATAAATTAACAAGACTTTACTTACTTGTATAAACTGTAATTGCCAGCGATACACTGTTGCATTGTGCACCCAATTAGTTGATTATTGATTAAGGAAACAGGAAGTGTGAGGTGTGAGGGGGAAAAGTTCGAATGGGAAAGCTAGACCTTTTGTTTATGTAATCAAGTCAAGAGCCTGAAACTGTTGAGCATGCACTCGTTCACTGTTCAGCACATTCTCGGGTTCGGAGTGATGTTTCAGGGCAAGTCAGGTGACCTATTTTGCTTAGCAACGCCAGTCGTCATTTTCGTGAAGGTGCAAACTACAGTGGAAAGTAATGGGCAACTTCACTCCTGTCATCAAATTATCAAGAATTAGGACCACAAAGTAGTCCAAATAGCACACAACAATAGTATAAACACTAGGAACCGCTACAAAGCTAAAGACGACTGTCATGGTGCAGGTCCACGTTCCATTCTCCTGAAGTCTTTTGGTTGTGTCACACGGCCGATTTTTTCTTTCTGCTCGCATTTTTTGAATGTGGGAAGTCCATTCACAGAAACCGTCGTGAGGATTCAGGTTGTGGACTTCAGCACCGGTAGATGCTAATTTGGCACGGTTTAGTTAAAACTTGCTGCTGTAATACTAGCTATCTGTGACTTGCTGTGTTAGCCCTACTTTGGCAGCTAAAGAGCCTTTTCCTCGCTTTGGTGGCTCTTTAGTCACGCATTGGCTAAAAGTATTACTAACTTGTGAGTTTCTTCTAATAAGACAGTTGTAAATGGCTCTAAGATAATTTTCCTTACATGTTTTAGCAGCAGGACTTCCGCCTTCGTCAGAGGCGACGTCTGATGGATGTGACGTGTCTCTTATCAGATGTTGTTTCCAGGCGTGGTCAGCTTGACAGATCGATCAAACTCACCACGCCTGCCCCCTGGTGGTGGTCTCTGGAGAAGTGAGTCCCATGTGTGAGCCAAAGTGAAAGCTGACCCGTCTCTGTTGATGGTCCGTGCAAAACCCCAAGCAAAACGTCACGCAAGTTCTAATACAAACGCTCTATGTCTAAACCTGAGAATGAGAGAGAAAATAGAATTGGCTTCATGATTTCAAAATAATACAGAGGAATTTAATTTGTTGAATCATCTTAAAAACCCATCAGAAAAGTTATGCAAACTTATAGCTGCTTATTTCAATATAACAGGATTAATTGGAATATCATAGCGATAAAAGCATCCTCACTAAAGCATCCACTACTACTTTATTCTCAGTGTATCTCCTGCCCTCACTCCTATCCAGACTCCAATCCAGTAGGTGGCAGTAAATGCACCTTTCTGTTGGATGCCATTAAAAGTAACAGAAGAAGATTGTCATTTCCCTCGAACTGGTGTGATCAGAGAGAAGCCAAACCAAGAGAAGTTAAAAGCAGCAATCACTAATCTTGATTATATTCTACATCCATTTAGGCCTACAAGTTCCAGCCTCTAGTTTTCAGAGCAGTGACTGATGCACACTGAACAGACGAGGTAAAGATGGCCCAAAACAGGTAAAACTATTTCAACTAATAATTCACTCCATAACGCCCCCTCACCACAGAGGTCCCAGTCACATAGGCCTCCAGCTTGGGGAATCGATGGATGCTTTGTGTTTAGTTTGATTGAGGTGCTTCAGTTACGTGATAAGCAAATTAGATGTGGTGTTTGATGCGTTCTTATGTTTTTGTTTCCTCCTGCAAAACCCTCATTTGCCAGCCACTGTTTTTCCAAAAGTTATAGCTATTATTGGGCCTATATTTTAATTAGTTTGCCTTACATCAGACATAGAGTTGCCAATCGTTTGATCTGGTATATGCCTTTTTGTTGGATTCTGTAAATACTGTACATTTGCACAACTCTAACTTAATCCAGTCCAGCAATTCATTTGTTTTTAAGTCGCTGTCTGCCATTTGAATACAAACTGTTGAAAGCCTTTTACCGCTTTAATGAATTTGTCAAATGAATGCCTCTGCTTGTAAATTATTTATGTCTTTACTACTTTTATATATACTACACATATCTCATATAAAAGGCATTATTTCAACATTCTACTGCCCATCACAACATTCTTTTGTTTTGATTACTGCTACTAACTTAATAAATATAAGAAAACTATAGAAAATATCAGTACTTTGAGGATATTTCTCTATGTTTGTCGGTTTGCTTTTAATTCACCATAATAATTCAAATCCAGAGAGCTGTAAAATGATGTTTTGGTTCTAATCAACAGCGTTATTTCCAGACGGCAACCATTTTAGCAATCTGTTTTGTGTATATATTTCTGTGACCTCAATCACACTCTGTTTCACATAAATTCCTCGTTTTTGTCAGTTTTAGAATTGTGAGACAAGCAATAATTTCAAGTCGGGTCAAGCTTGATTGATTCAGGCAAAGATGTAATCCTCTTGATTGCAGTATCGAACTTACATCTGCAACTGGAACTTTCATTATAGTGTTTACTTTCTGTTTTAAGGTGAGTCACTACAGGTGAATAGGAAAAAAAAATCTTAAATTTAAAGATATGAATTTTAAACTTCTCCTATAGTTTACTCACATCAATTTAAGAAAAAAATATATTACCTATATGTTTTTCATCATTTAATGTTTTCATGTAGAGATATGGCATTTTATGTGTAAAAATGGCCAAAAATACACACATTTGGGACATATAAAACAGAAAAATGGACAGAACCAGGTTTAAATTTCTTGGTTAATTTTCTAAACATATTAGGTACAAAAAATGTTCAGAGGGGATTTTGGATTTCTTATTTAGTTTTTTAAGTAAACTAGATTGGACTGAAAACTGTCCTAAAAATTCAAATTTCACCTAATTTTTTTGACTTAAAACTTCAATAAATCAGTTTTAGAATTAGATGTCAAAAATCCTTCTGAATGTTTTGTCAAAATCTTATTGAGTCCAAGATTGTAAAGTTTGGTGTGTGTGGGATCAACTTTAAGTGGTGATCCTTATGTCCCGAGGGGAGAAACCTGCATTTTAAGAAAACGGCCTTTGAAGTTACAATGTCCCATAGAAATCGATGGATGAAGTGGATTAAATGGAAGAATAAAACATTTCATGAGAAAACAACCAACTTGTCCAATCTGCTCCTAAAAGTCTGATAAGAGAGCAAACTGACCAAAAACCAAAAATTGAAAAAAAAAGAGTTTTGCCTGCAGTGTCTCGCCTTGTTAGTCTGTTACATTCTGGTCCTTTGCTGCTTTTTAGACCACACTGCTTCCTGGACACAACTCTATATCTCTGGGGCTTTTGAGGGCTATAACCAATGTCGTCAGATTTTCAGAAAACACCAAACGACCAAGCCTTTGAAAAACAGCAAATCCTACCAAAATAGAACAAAAAATAATCAACCAGTTCAACGTTATATGTCACTGAACAAGCGCTAATTAGATGCATATATTTAATAGTGTATTCTACATAAATTACGACTTTAAAACATTAACAGATGGTATTTAAGTGATTGATAAGTCTAATTAACGCACAACAGAACAGAAAATTAGCGCTTTTATGACGGGAAAGTGCAGCTCAGGAGCAAGCCCCCAAAAAAACGCAACCCGCAACTCTCAAAATTTGCAAGCGACGTTCCAAAAATAGAAGTCGCAACAAAGAACCTGGCAACTCTGACTATAACCTGTGCAATAGCCAGTCAGCTGACGACATACACAGAGAAACATTCACTATTCACCCCACGCTTGCATTCGGAGATGGGGGTAAAGTCAGAATCCCTACATGCAAAGATTTCATTTGAACATTATTCCCACAATCTCTAAAGATAATTAACCACTGTGCCACCCTAAAAAAGTAAAGTTGAAGTGTTGTATTGGACTTGTACTTGTGGAAATGCCACCTGCTTCCATGGAGATGCTGGTTTGCATATCTTCCACAGTATTGATCTCCAAGGAAACCTCACCTGGCCAAGATACAGGTTAGATCCGAGGGCGATCTCACAGTAAGACTGCACTTTTTTCAGAGCATAAAAACACATAACCTGTAATTTAACAAATACAAGCTGGATAAATTTGTACTGCAAAGTTGTGCAGAGCAAGCAAAGCAGTCACATTTCCATGGAGACAAGCAGGGGGCACTATAACTGTGGGCAAAGTTATATATTGCACCCTTAGACTATAGGAGGGGAGTTATAGCGGTAATGAATGTCAACAAGCCTGGAATTATGCTTTTGGAGTTAAAAATGAATGACCCTTACCTGGTCTGAGTGTGCTTTTAAAAAGAATAGATTGTTCCCTAAATCTGCAAAATCTGGACAGTTGATCCACAATTTCTACCTTCCAGTGTCATCAGAAAGAGTCCCTGGAGATGTCTGTGAGAAATACACTATAAAATAAAGCCCTGTGCACATATTTACTGATACTGACAATCAAAATTATGTGATCTTGATGAAATGGTGAAAACTATTCTATTCTAATTAATGTGAAACAGTTTAACATGCCAGCAGGCTAATTCACTCATGGCAATGTAACACCCAAAAATAACGGATTTAACTTGTGATTTCATAAGACAAACATTCGCGATCTCTTCAAACAACTCTCTCTTTTTTGCTTATTTAATAGATGAATCACAGAAGAACAGCCTTTCCCTCTGCCGTTGGACTCATGAACACTTTACAACGCCTGCCTCTTTAATAATTCATTCATGTAAATAATACCTCACCTATTTGCACTTCTGGTTTTGCACTGTTGTTCTGACCTCGCTGTGTATTGCGTTTAACTTGCTTTTTTATCCTTGCGAATATTTTATTTTGCGCACCCTTATTTTAGCACAGTTCAAACTTTTTACTGTCCATTTTATGAATTGTTGTACGTTGCACCTTACCGCCGAAGCAAGTTCCTAGTGAATCTTGGGTGACGCTTTAGATTAAGGTTCACTATTTATAACATGTTAATAAGCACTAATGTTTGTTTATGCACTTATAACGCCTTATACATGTTTATAATCCATCAGGCAAAACATGTTTGAGTGAATAAACCACATGTACAGAGCATTAATGAGCTGCATATTACATTATTTTCAATCACGCTAATAAACGCTTTTAAATGACTTATAAGTGCTTAGAAACACATAACAAGTGCTTATTAAAGGTTGAATGGAATATTTCGGGCAACAAATCAGAATCTAATTTCCTCGTGGGTAGCACAAATAACTGGTCCGCTCAGATGTCAATCATTCTCTGCGTGCTAGTGCACGCCCGCAGGCTCGTCCAGGGGAAACGCTCGCTCCCCTGGCCGCGCATGCGTGGTTGATATGCTAGTGTGTTTATGCAGCAGGAGGTTAGCGGCGATCGTTCCGTCATTGTAGGTCTAAACTTTCATCCGCGAAGTACCGAAATGGCTGAGGGACGAAAGAGAGAGACTGTTTTCGAGCTTTCACAGAAGAGACGAAAGTCTGCAGAGGAAAGAAACAAAACGCGTGTTATTCTGGGGGAATCGTTTACGCGCTGGCGAGCATTGAAAGCGCAAAACAGGCTTCCAACTGATGCCTCCGCTGCAAAGTTTCTGCTGGACAGGTAACTGATTATCTGACTCTTTTTTTAGCTTATTGTATGTGGACTGTATTATTGTAGACTAACTAGAACGTTATGGCTTAGCAGACACGAAGTAAAACATACGTTTTTTTGTTGTTTAATGTGTTACTCAAAGTAGTTTGTAATGGTAAATTTTAATTTATAATGGTACAGTTTTTAAATCTTCTTCGCGGAGGTTGTCGTGAGAAAGCGACACCAATCGTCTTGTAAACAAATGCACATGGAGAAGTGCTGCTGGGCGTGCTCGTGCACGAGGTTTGGTAGGCGTTCAGTCAGGAGAAACGTTGAGGGAGGGAGGGGGAACCTGCGCATGCGCTTTTCCAAAAAAAGGACTAACAGTAGCAGATTTTCAAATCGGCAAGCTTTAATGCATTGTAAATAGTTTACTAAGGAACCTTAATCTAAAGCAGTGGTTCTCAAACTATTTCAGTCACGACCCCCAAAATAACAATAGTTTACATTCGCTACACCCAAACACAAAAAATAGACGACAGTCAAGGTGATAAATTAGCCTCATATCTAATATTTGATTTTATTTTGAGAATATAGACCTAGAAAAATGACTTTAATAGGCCGAGAAATAGGAATCTACATTTAGCACTGCATTTGAAGAGTATCAAAGCCTTGTTTAAGACTATTGTAAACATTCTTCCCATCATCTGGGGACCTCCAGAAATCATTTTGCGACTCCCATTAGGGTCCCGACCCCTAGTTTAAGAACCACTGATCTAAAGCGTTACCGGATCTTGTACACTGAGAGCGGCAATAAACCCTTCCGACTCTGGTTAATCAACTCAACAAAACTGTCAAAGAACGTCAAATAACAGTGCACGTGTCCACCCAAACCTTACACCCCCACAGGATACACACCAACGGCGTTCCTGCCACCCCCAAACGTGTCAGCCCTCGAAGGATCTGTTTCCTCGTTCGGGAGCCTTATTGCTCGAGGGTGAGTCTGACTGCACGTCGATGTCCTGCGTCAGACACAAGCTAACATTCCCGCGCACACAATCATCTACATAACGCGCATCCAATTTGCAGCCCCGCGGATCTCCAGATTGTATTTTCAGTCCTAGTCCAATTGGCTCACCTCCAAAAGGCTGCTGAGCATATTCTCCGGCTCGGCGTCCTTTATCTCCCTATCAAGATATATCCACTGATGGCAAGCTCGGCGCAGGTGAGAGGCAGGCGAAATGGTACGTTTGGATAATGAACTCTAGGCTGTTCGCCCCGCTTTGTAAACCCAAGCTGAGTGGTATTCCTTTTCACTTTCTTTTCTCTCTCTCTCTGCAGTGAAACCAGTCATTTGTCCAAAACGTGATTTGTTAGGAGTCGGCGTTTGATGGTAGTAATTGGACTAGTTTTTAGATCAAAGTAAAACTCCCCTGAATGCTTTGTTTTTATATGTTTATCAGTTATTAGGGAAGAGATGGTCTATTATCTTACCTGAATATGTTCCTGAGTTGAGAAGTACTTCTGTTCACTTTCTTATTACTTTCTATGTCTGCGATGAAAACACTCATTGGTCCATACCTTTATGTTTTTGTGAGTCTCTGCATGAAAACTGGAGTTCTTTATACAGTGACTATAGATAAATGCACCAACACTGCTGCGATATAGCTCTGTACAATTTGTCGTCTAAATACTACAGTAGCATGACTATTATAGCGGTTATGCAAATTCTGAATTTTAGCAATGAGTGGCATAAATGCATGAGAGTCAATGGTGAGTAATGCGTTTTCTCCTGTAAAAGCTCAAAGCAACAAACATTTGAAAAAGCTAGTCTGATGACAAATATTAAAGTCTACAATTTCGATTAATATTTAGTTTATACCTGACATCTGACCTCTAAAAATAGAAAATCAAAACAGCAGTTGTAGAAAAAACAGATAAACAACAGAACACTAATACATAGACACTTAACCTACTCTATACTGTGTCTAAATAAAAACTTCTGAGATTTTATTTTATTTTTATTACATAGACAGTTGTAGAAAACCAGATACACAACAGAACACTGCAGATTAGGCTCACAGTTATCACTGATACAAACGTTGGTATCTTATATCTGTTTCTGCTTAAATAAGGTGTGTTAATTGTTGTGAGGTATTTAAAGTGTCCTAAATCTCCACCTTCTGTTAGCAAACAGGCTAGCTCAGCTATGCACAGTTTGAGCAACAACAGAGAAAACTACTTTCAGTTGCCATTTTGCCGTACAAAGTTCATTTGAGCGAAACAACAGCACTTAAGACAAAAATAGGGCCAAAGAAAAGCAAGAAACACATTTTATCAGTTGTGCGGCCTGTAATTATTCCACTTCAGATAAAAGAATGTCTCTGCAAAACCTCTACGATGTAAATTACCGCCTGTGCAATACAAAGACACTTAAACGGCTCTGTTCTGTGTGTACATAATAGCTTTTGAGATTCTATTTTATTTTTGTAATTTTATTATTATTTACCATGTTGTTTTTTTTTACTTCAGTCTCAGAATCTGTATTTATTTATTTATTTATTTTTACTGTTAAAAACTCTTACTGTTATTATAATTTGCTGCTAACTGTTCAGCACACTATGACATTAAACTTACATTTAATAACTCTTCTGTTGCTAAATACCTCTGTACTGTGGCAGCTTGCAGGATATTATTTATAAAGCATGCAAACATACAAAATGCTGCGCATGTGAGTTTTCATGTTAAAGGACAAAAGCTTTTAACCATGTTCTAACATCGTTCCGTCATCAAAAACTTAGCTGGAGTTGCATTTAGCTTGATTCACACTAGTTTGATACATCCTGGCTATAAAATTCTTTCCCCTCCGAACGTCCAAAACACTCCATTGTAAATTCCCTCGATGAATGACGTCTTCAGCACAGTTTTTTAGTCCACGAATCATTGTCAGACTCAGCATTTCTGCCTCTAATCATGATTCATGATCTGCGTCAACAAGGAGGAACTCAGCTCGCATAAGAAGCAATATGTGTTTCAAATGTGTGTAAATCCTTCTGCAGCCAGTAGATGGAGCCAAAGCTAAGTTACTATGGCTGGTTGCAAGGCTCTGACAAAGTTATACATATATTGTTCATTGTAAAAAAAAAAAAAAAAAAAAAAAAGTTTAGTTCTAAAACATGACATTTCAAAGTAAAGATACTCAAGAGCATGTTTGAAGGTCCATAACAGTACAAATCATGCATAACATTAGTCCTTTAATAAAAAGACAATCTGACATGGAATTGAGCCAAAAAATGGTCCACAGACGAGCAGTTAGCAAGTTTGAAGAAGTTTGTTTAGTCCATACTTATTGTGAATCTGGTGTCCCGCCGGTGGGATGCTGGACATTTTGTTAATTTTTTTTTTTTTTTATCCACTATCTCATAAAAGGAACATGTACATGAAAAGAAGGCTGTAACCCACTTAGTTACAGTCAAATCAACTATTCTGGGATGAATTAGAGTCATTTTGTACTCCAGAAGCACAAATTAAAAAATTACAGTAAATTCTGAAAAATTTAATAGGATTTTTATATGGATTCTGCCTGGATTTTTTTTTTTTTTAACTTTATTACAAGTCCCTAAAACATTTTTTTAGTTAAATTAGCTTCAGCTAAAGATGAATCGTCAAAACCCAACAAATGCCCAAACTAGTGTCAATCAGGCAAAACCTACAAACCAGCTTTACTTCTTCATATAATTTAGCAAAGAAAATTTAGGCGGACTTTAAATTTTGGTTTTCCTCTTTGCAGAACTTGTTCACACGTAAGTAGAGTATATCAGACACCAGAGGCCAAAACTGCAGAGTCTCAGCTTCACAAAGAGTCCAGCCAATAGTTTGTGCTCCAAAGGGTTCAGAAAGCTTCAATTTGAAATTAGCCTCATTTTACTCAGCCGTTTCAGGAAAAACGGTTCCTATCTGAAAGGGGTTTATTAAAGTTTTATAAATGAGACCCCTTAACTTGTGAACTTCTTCTAATAAGACAGTTGTAAAAAAGCTATGAGCTCGCTTGCCTGACATGTTTTCCTGACATTCGGCTAGACGTGGTCAGTTTGATAGATCTGTTAAGCTGACCACGCCTGGAAACAACATCTAATAAGACACATCACATCCAGCAGACGCCACCTCTGACGAAGGCGGAAGTCCTGCTGCCGTCAGGAAAAGGAGCCAATAGTTTTGTTTTGTTTTGGTATTTTTACAACTGTCTTATTAGAGGTATTTCTCAAGTTAATAATTAAAAGAAGACACAATGAATTTTCCAACTATAATGAGACCCCTGACCTGTACCTTGGCATAGTGGCAATCAGCTGCTTGTATCCATGGAGAAAGAGAAGTTTAATGCCATACTGGGGAACGTGCAGGCAAAGAAAGCGCGTTTCCTTGGATACAAAACCTCCATCAGAAACGTTACGTCGTGCACCTTCAACGTTTTTCTATTTCAGTCCTTACATTCATGTCCTCTTTCCTCTTTCTGAACCCGACCATTGTCCAAAACGTGATTTGCCGGGAGCGTGCGCTTGATAATTGGGATTGTTCGTATATTGAGACGGACAGCAGGAGAAGACGACAGGAGAAATAAAAAACAGCAAGGTTGTTCAAATGGGCGGAATAATCAATAGCGGTTAAGGGACCGTGCTGCGTGTCGGTCTAGTCTAGCAGCTTGTTCCTTGCTCTGGAGGGACGCACCGCCGACGTGCAAACTGCTTGGTTTAGAGCCCCGGCCAGATTGACATTCCACTTGATTGAGATTTACTTGGGTCTGCGCGGATTTGAATGATCCGCGGAGCAATCTGTCAGTTGTCATAATGAATGGAAGATGACAGGTTCAGTGCCAGGCGTTCCCACTTTGCCGCTCGCTGACGGAGGCGGCCAAAACTTTTACGACAAGGGCAGCCAAGTGATCTTAATGTGACAATGCGGACGAGCCAGATTCATCATTAGAAGAGAATTAGGTAATGGCTTTCCGGAGCAGTTTGCCATAAAGCATCTGGAGCTACTGTAGTTTACATTAACTTTGGGTTAGTGGGACGCCGTGATGAGCAACAGATGCGTGTGAAATGATCGACTTGGCGCTTGTTTTTGGGATCTATGTGACTTTGAATGTGCCGTCCAAATTTGGTGGCTGATTTGAAATTCTAAATTGTGAGTTTAGCATTGTTCAAACTGGACAGAGGAAGCCATGTTTTTTCTTTTTTTTTAGATACTTTTTTAAACACACAAAACATAGAACAGAATACGACAGAGAGAAAGCAAAAAATGCGTAAAAATAATGATTATAAGTAAGTCAAGATATCCAATGAAATTAAATTAAGACACATGTCCCAATGGGTTGAAAGTCTGTCAATTTTCAAAGTCAATGTCCAAATGTAACTTTTTCTGTTTTTCAAATGGTATTTTTAGATGCAGCCCTTGATTGTTGGTTAAGTTTGTGTCATCCATTTCTTGCGGCCAGAAGTATGCTCCAAAAGTATCCATTTATTGTGTCCATGGCAGGGATTTTGAGGCCCAAATGCATAGCTCATGAGGCACACTTTTTGGGTTGAATAGATGGTGCACCTAAAATATTACAAAATCACACCTTTTTAGAAAAGAAAATATTGGCCATACCACTGTCTGGTTCTGTAAATTTGGCAATGGGGATTGTTTTGCTCCAACTCCAAAATAGCAACTTATTGAATGAAATCCATGAGTGTGAATCTGTTAACTCAAATTGGACTTTTTTTTCCCAAGACACAGTTGGCAATATCTCATGGCATGGTTTTCCCTGGCACACTGATTGAAAATGAGGGAATAAGCAATGCATATTTGTCCTTTTCCCATTGTTTATTTATTAACCTTTACTTAAGGAAAAAAATCCAATGAGATCGAAACCTCTTTTTTTGTTCCTTTTTTTAAAACATTATTAAGCACACAAAAAACCCCACAAAGAACAGAACAAAACCAGAGAGAGCAGAAAGAAAAAAGACAACAAAGACGAAAAAACGCAGCTGAAGGAAAGTTTGGCAGATTTGTCATTTGCCAAATTAAGTCTGAATGTCATTTATACCATTGTTCTAATGTCTATTATTATCTTTGTCCAGTCCTTGATCGTTGGCTCAGTTGGCGTCGTCCATCTCTTTGTGAAGGCCTTTTTACCGCAGCCAAAAGCCCGCCCCAAAGATATCCATCTATTGTGTCCATGGCAGGGGTTTGGAGGCGCAAATACATTTATGAAATCAAGTGGGATGGCAATGTCACAACGTTTTTTAACTCTTTGTTGATTTCGGTCCAATATTTCTGAGCAACCGGACAGTCCCAAAGTGAATGATGAACCTCCTGGCAACCGGACAGTTTCTCCAGCACCTCTAGCATTTCCTTGTGAATAGTGAACACTTTGACATGGGATTAAAAGTAACAATTGCAGCACACAATCATTAAAAAACATTGTATGCACTTAACATGAGACATTTAAGAAAGATTATTACAAAAACGTTAGTGCTTCGGTCTCTGTTGTGTGCGCAGTTTGGGGCCATTCTTTGTGGTGTTTACATGTTCTCCCTGTGCCTGCGTATAGGCTTCCCATGGGGACTTCAGTTTCCCCTACCACTAAAAACATGTACAACAGGGGCTCCTCTGGGACAAGGACGCTCCTGAAAATGAGATTCCAAATCTCTGTGGGACAATACTGTTTAAATAAAGAATAAATAAATAAATGTAGAAAGGGAGAAAGAATGAAAGCGAGGCAGGGAGAGGGAGAGCGAGAACAAAAGAGCTTTTTCCATTCACTGAGCTTTCAGTTCTGGTTTGAGCACAGTTTAGAAAATAGACTGCGGAAGACTACAAAAAAACAAAATTCAACATAATTTAAAATGACTTAAATTCAGGACACTGATCTTAATTTAAATCAATTTGAGTAGTTAAGAAGAATTTAATTGATGACCCTAGATTATTTGATTGTTTTAAGGTGATTCTGACATGTTTCAGTATATTTCTTATTATTTCTACGTCACATAAGGAATTCATTCTAATCTAGCCATGTGGATGTGTGTGTCAGTCTCCAAACTAAGGACGTTCTGTCATTGCTAGTTCTGTGGATGGTCTGATCCCTTGGCATGTGTTTGTACTCGTACTCCATGTAGCAGGAACGGAAATTACAATAATTCATTCAGGTTGAATGCGTAGCTTGACCCTTAGTGGATATTCTTTCGTTGTGCCGCTGTTCGTTCCAAGTACGCCTCATCGCACAGCTTCACCGTAGATCGGGGGTGCGTGTCCCAGGAGGTCCACGGTAAGCTATGGGTCATTCCCCCAATGCGGCGTGCCTTCAAAACTGGTATATTCGCTGAGACTGGCTGTACTGAACATTATGTTTAAAGCCTGATTTAAATGATGTACTGTATCTGTTCTCCCTGAGCATCCAGCACAGCCACTGCCTTTATTTTCACATGTTTTTTTTTTTTTTTTGCCATGTAACTGATTACGTTGGTTTCAGCCTGCTTCTTGATTGTGATCCAGACTGTTTAAATTATGTTTAGGCGTTTATGTCAGACAAATCGATCACAGACTGCGTGTAATGAGGCACAGCAAAATTGTATGTCTTCTAATACAGACTGTAAATTAATTAACTAATCTTAACTAATCAAAACCCAAATCAACATAGGTTAAGCTTGCGAAATAACTTAAAATGGAACTACTTGTTAGCTATTCAATATACAAACATGCATCCTTTATACTGATGCTCGTTTAGTCATTTTACAAGCTAATGTCAAACTAAAAATGAGTCAAATTAAGATTCTGAATTCAGTTCATTTTAAGTAAGGGTGTTTTTGAAATGTTCTATTCCTAGTTTAATTTCTTGTTCCGTCCCGCCATACTCCCAGTTTAAATGTGGCGTATTTGTACATCTGTGAATGTGCCCTATTGTAAAAAAATTGTCCTTCTGTTTGAAGCAGTTCTGCAATTTTAGATCAATAAAAAACAGAAACGCTCTATATTACAGGTTATTGACTGTTGAACAATTCTACAATGTCCTTGAATCCACAGTGTTTGTTGTACATTGTCGCAAGGACGCGTCTTTTCTGAAATGGCACAATACTGGGTCAGTTCTGGACGCCGTGTTTCTAGTTTGTGTTTGAACGGCGCGCACACACACATAAAGAGATGAGCAAAGATAATGACCCGGGCTGTTGCTCACTGGGCTTTTGTCTCTTGCACTACGAGCGGTGTAATTCCACAGACTCAATAAGGACTGGCCATATCTATCGCTGCCTCTTTCTATTTCACACTCGGCTTGTTTGCTTCACAAAGGCTCGGCGCATGTTGTGTTGTCTGCGCATTGCTCAAAACGTCGCGCAGGCCGACGCGTACAAGGTTTCCAATGGGTGAATGTGTAACGCTTCGCAAAAAAAAAGGAATCTGGTAATACAGGCATCGTCTAAATTTAATTGAAACCGTCTTTTTTTCATCAGGACGTTGTAAACTTGTCGGTAGGAAGCCAATTTCATCTGCTTATGATGTTAATAAATATCATTATACCAACACTAGAAAACAAATGACCTCTTAAAGAATAAAACATGATAATACTTGCTTGAGTATTTCGCTTATTTTCTGTTGATTTTGACTATCTTAAAAGAGGATTTGCCAATGGAACAAGCAAAAAATCTTGTAAATGCTACTGCACTTCTTGTTTTAATTGGCAAATCTCATTTTAAGAAAGTCAAAACATATTCAAATCAAGAATTCTAAAGAGCGTTAAACAAACACAGCTGAACCTACAGTGTTTGTTTAACCCTCTTTAGAATAATTATATACCTAAAACTCTCAAAACCTTCATAATTTACTCAAATCAAGATAAATACTACTTAATTCAATCACTTTTAACATGTTATCGTATTTTTTTCTTGTGTCTAAAACTACCAAACATTTAAACCATTAATTCAACAGCCACACAAATCAAAGGATTTAGTGAAATGGTTTTAAACATTTTTGTTAAAGAATGTCTAATCTCATGTACCACATTTTCTCATGGCTCTTGACACTAATCCAGAGTTGCAAGTTTGTGAAGTCTTTTGATAAACGTTAAAAATGTGAACAGGCTGCAGTGTTTTCATGAGTAGGAGTTCAAACGTGGAGGTTTTAACATATAATCTCTCGAGTTTGAACTAACTTATTCCGGTGAGTTTTCAGATGCAGTACTATTCTGGTGGAGGGTATGCCACATGTTATGCTCTAGGGAGATGTTTTTTGTTGGTTTTTTTTGCCTGGAATGTTTCACAGCATTATCTAACATTTATTTCATTCAATAATGGACCATTCACAAAAAATAATTTATATTGCAAAAAATATGAGCTGTCTATCATTTCAAGTTATCTGTAATGACTTGAAAGGACTTGAAACTCAAAGCAGAGGACTTGCCTTGGACTTGTGGACTAGTGACTTGGGCCTTGACTTGGACTTGTGGATTTGTGGACTAGCGACTTGGGGCCTGACTTGGATTTGTGGACTAGTAACTTGGGACTTGACTTGGGCTTGTGGACTAGTGACTTGGGCCTTGACTTGGACTTGTGGATTAGTGACCTGGGACTTGACTTGGATTTATGGATTTGTGACTTGGAACTTGATTTGGACTTGCCTCTCTGATTTGAGATTAGACTTGGACTTGCCTCTCTATGACTTGGGACTTGACTTGGACTTGATGCTAAAAGACTGGAGACTTACTTGAGACTTTCAAAACAAGGTCTTGGTCCCACCTTTGTTCGTCTTAAGAACCACTTTTATTCTCTGGATTTTACAACCACACATGATGTGTGATCACCTGTTGTGTTTTGTTGATTTGTTTTTATTTATTCCTAGTTTTTATTTAAAGTCTCGTAGTCTATTTTGTTGTTTTATAATTTTTGTTTGTTTTTATTCTTTTTTTCTATTGTATGATTTTATTTACAATGTAAACTAGTTTATTTCACTCTGTGCAGCATTTGGTGATAGTGGATTGGATGATTGGATCACTTGGCCTGGTGATGCCACCTGCTTGTCTCCATGGAGATCCACATTTAATGCCAAACTGTGGAATATATTCATTAAAACTAGAGGTGGGCATTATCGAATTTTAGATGGTGACATGCACATTATTAATATTGAGTCCATTGCTTGGGAAAAAATGCTGCAAAAAAGGCTGATTAAAAATAAAATGAAAAAATTGTTATGTTGTAAACTTTCAAAGAAGGGTATAAGGTGATATTTCTTCAATTTTTTTTATTAATCTGACAGACATTTCACATTTGTCTGAAAATTAAACTTCAACTAATAGGTTTAAAGACATGTTTTGACACATTTTTTGTGGATTGACAATCTATTTTCATTTTCAGAAGACTTTAAAAAAAAAGTTGATATACTCATTTTTGTCAACATCGCCCAACCACAACATCATCTCCCAGTGCACCTTTTTTTTTTAAATCAAGATTTGAAATGATTCAGTGCGTAACGAACAGAACAGTTTTTCAGTTATACATTTAGTTACACATTTACATTTTCAACGTGTCTGTACCACATAGATCCCACCAAAGCCATGGTTTGAATCAAGGCCCTTGTGCTTGAGTCTTGGAACGCGTACGCATCAGTTTGGAAGTCTTCACTCCACCGCCCACACCCCACGTCCTCCCCGGCGTTTAACATCATCGACTTTTAAATTGTTTTTAATCCGATGGACTGGCGTGTTATTGGAAAGGGGAGAGATGGATGTGGACGTGTAAAGACCGACATTGATCACCGAGAGCGCAGACGAGGAGTGGGTCTGTCGCGTGTCATCCCCCTCGAGACCTCCCACCGTTCACACGCGCGCAAGCACACGGGCACGTCCTGACTCCGGCGCCGAGAAGTTCCTTTCAGATGAGAGAACACGTTACTTCTACACGCCGGCTCGCTGCACCGCGCGCTTTCGTAACGCGTGCGTAAAAAAGCAATCACTTCCAGCGTGACGTCCTCCCCGCGATGGAGCGCGTCTCGCCGTCAGAGCCAGATGTGAGCGGCTCCCCGGTCACGTCGGTGGCGGTGTGCGCGTGATGCATCCGCTGTGGGAAAGGAACGCCGCCCGTTTAGCCACGCGCGACGCACAACAAGTTAAACACGGGGCGGATTAAAGTGCGGTCTTCGCTCGGGCGGAAACAACCCTCGCCGCGCGCAGAGACAGAGAGAGCGAGAGAGAGAAAGAGAGAGAGAGAGGAATAGAGAGGAGACAAGGCGCGCTCCCGAACCGAGAAGCGAGTTTTATTTGTGGAACGCGCACTCACAGACGGCAGCAGCAGAAGGAGGAGGAGAAGAAGAAGAAGAGTGGAGGACGCGCAGCCATCATTCAAAGTTCACACGCGCGTCTTGGAAACATGTTTACGTCCTAAATCTAATCCCGCTCAAATAGTGGATCGAAAAGTGGACCAGAATACCCAAACGCGACCATGGATTTCTATTTGGCACGGGCGCTCTAGAGACGCATCATGATTTTTTGGATCGCGTTTTTGCCAGCGCTGGTGTCCGCGGTGTTCGGAAACAGGACAGACTTGCCGTTCTTTCACGGGCATGTGTTCGAAAACTCCTCTCCGAGCTCCAGGGTGAACGGGCTGAGCGTGCCGGTGAAGCGCCTCAACTCGCTCTGCGGCGCGGCGGAAGAGGAGCCCGGCGCGGCGCACTTCAAACTCCTCGGAGACGGCAGTTACAAATTCCGCGTGTTGGCGCACCACAAACGCGGCCACATTCTGCTGAAGACGTCCGAGGTCTTGGACAGAGAGGAGCGCGCGGAGTACACTTTGGACGTGGGCTTGTGTTGCGGTCGGTGCGGCGAGAAGGACGAGGCGGCGGAGTTCCCCGTGGTCGCGTCCGTCAAAGTGGACGTCTTGGACACGAACGACCACCAGCCCGCTTTCCCCGCTTCGGACGTGAAATTGAGTTTGGACGACGCGACCGCGCTACGTACGGCCGTCTACACGCTGACGGCGCGGGACAGCGACAGCGGGAAGAACGCCGAGCTTATTTACTTTGTTTCGCCGAAAAATGGGAGTTTTTACGCAGTGCCCAAAACCGGCGACATCCTTCTCGTCGACTCTATCCTGGGCCTGGATGAACCTATCAAGTTTAAAGTGTTCGCCAGGGACCGAGGCTGGCCCCCGCGCACCAGCCGGAGCGTCGTGGTGCAGGTCAGTCCCAGGCAGCGTCCGCGCAAAGCAGGGGAACCCGACGCGAAACCGAGAAAGTCGCGCTCGCTGCTGGAGCCCGACGAGCCGCTGCTAATCAACGTGTCCGAGGACGCGGGGATCGGGTCGGTGGTGATGAACCTAAACCCGGTGAGGTTCCAGACGGCCGCGTTCGAGCTGCTGGAGCCGGACTTGGAGAGCGCCCCGGTGAGCGTGAGCCGAGACACGGGGGATATAATCATCTCGCGCCGGCTGGACCGCGAGACCGAGCCGCTGGTGGAGATAAGCGTCAAAGTTCAGGATAAAAGAGGTGAGAACTGAGGAGAGGGGCGACCTGGTGACGCACGCGCGCGCCTGCCTCTCCGTGCGTCCCTTCTCCCGTGCGTGCGTGTGCGTCTGAGCTGGGGAAAGTGAGAACAAGTGCGCTGTGGTGGCGCAGCTCGGAGCTCTTGTTCGCTGAAGGCGTGCAGTGTCTTCAAAGCAGTGTTTCCCAACCAGGGGTGCGAGGATTTGGCTGCCCACTGTTGTCCTGCGCGCCCATTGAGGTCTCACGTATTTAGAGAATGGTACACGTTTTCATTTGGCCACGTTTTGCCACATGAGTTGGATAAAAAGTTGTTTCTCTCGCAAAGAAATCTATACGTTATTCCTGATTTTAGTCTTATTTGGTTTAGGCCTGGTTTAGTCCTGGTCTTCTTTAGGCATGTTTTAGTTCCAGTTTAGTCTCCTTTTAGGTTTAGACCTGGTTCAGTCTTGGTTATTCCTGGTTGTCTTTAGTCCTGGTTTAGAGATAATTGGTTTAGATCCAGTTTAGTCCTGGACAGTCCTGGTCTTCTTGGCATGTTTTAGTTTGAATTTAGAATTGGTTTAGACCTGACTGGTTAGTCCTGTTATTCTTTAGGTTTGTTTTAATGCTTATTTAATTCAGATTTCATTTTAGTCCTAATTGTTTGAGATCTGATTTACTCCTGGTCTTCTTTAGTTCTGGTTTAGTTCAAGTACTGGTTTGAGTTTAGTGTTAACTGGTTACTTTTTGACCTGATCTAGTCCTGGTTTGTCCTGGTCTTAAATTACTTCAGTGTTGGTTTAGACCTGGTTTTATCCTCATGTAGCCCTTCGTAATAGTCTTTCCTTGATTCAGCCCTTTTTAGACTTGGTTTTGTCCTTGTTTAGTGTTCTTTAAGCACTGTTTTCACCATTCTTTAAACCTGGTTCAGTTTAGTCCCAGTTTAATCCTTGGTTGAGAACTGCTTTAATTTGTAACTACTGCTCTAATTTAAGCAGCTTCATTTTAGAAGTGGAAAGATTTGTAGTTTTTTTTTTTTATCTTGATACTGACCTGGAGGTGCTGAGGTGTGAAAACACTTGAAGATACAATGAGTGATGATTCATTGTTAAATATTGTAATTTACTTGGCTTTCAGTGGTGTATTATTGCATGCAATAGGCACATGGAGTTTGATTTTAAAAAATAAAATGCTACACAAGAACCTTGAGGCCTAATAACCCTATTCCCAGAAAAACCCTTTTCTAAATATATGATATACAAGAAATAAAAAGCCAAAACACTAGTACTTAAATAGTACCATTTAGTGTTATCTAAATTAATTCTTCAGCTCTCTACAGCTCAAATCTTATGGCACTACAAAGAAAAGGTGCACATGATAAATACTGAGCCCTAAAAATATTCAAACATCTTTTTTCTGTTGAACCAGTTATCAATATCAGAATTATTGTGAGAGGCCCAGTCGAGTGAAAATGAGAAAATGTCGAGTGAAATTTTCAGTCCTAGAGTTCAAGATGATATTCACCTTATTCCGGAAGTTGTCGTGGGCGCCGCCATCTTGTTTCCGTTGTATTAGTTTACATGGGGCAGACGAGCTCAATGGAAAATAAGTTCTACACGGATTAAAAAACGTTTTCAAGCCACCCAGGAAATCGGTGCAGTGTGACTTGTTGTTGCACGTGTACAGTAAACATTTTACACAAATCATTCTACTTTTTAGCGGCGAGACCTTTCCCTTGTACGCCATTAGCTTTAACAGAGTTCTCGTCAAAAGTAAGTGCGTTTACAACAGAAATGCAAAAAGAGGCAAAAGTGGATAGGGCAGAATAAGGTGAATATTGTCACATTTTCTGTGCCTAATGTTATACCTATAGAAATTTTAAGATAAACTTAGGGTTCATTCAAAAGTGACTTATTCATTCAAAGACGTATTGCGTTTGTCCACAGCTCTTTTGCTTACTTTCTAACATTGCTAGGTTAATGCATTTCAATGGACCTTTTGCACTACGTTCAGAAAAATTGCATGTTTCGCCCATAACATTCTATCTCTTTTTGTCGCTCGATCTCTGAACTCTGTTGCAACGCAGCCACGGTAAAACGCACAAAACGTCACATTAAACGTTGCCAAAATGAACTTATTGGATGCAACTCAGCCGTGGTTGCATTATTGAGCGCATTCGTAAATCAAGGGCTTCTGAAAAGGTTGTCACCGAGGTACAGGGCTGTTTTTGAGCTTGTTAGGCCTAGTCCGCGGGGATCTGACACTCTGGCCCGAGGGGTGCAGTTAAAAATGTAGAGATCAACGTGTGAGCGCTCTGCTGTGAGTTAAGACAGGGTGGTGCAACGTGGTGTAGCATCCAGGGAAACTAACAAGGGCTCATAGTAGAAGTGATCACAGGATATTTATGTGTGCAAGGTGCTTATGTTAATTCCATTTTAATTGTCTGCTTCTTTATAAGTGACTGAAGCTGTTAAATCCCAATTGCCAGCTTTTCTTAGGTTTGTTTAGTCGTTGAAGTCTAGTCGAACAAAATTTGTATTGATCAACTAATAATTTCAAGGATTTAGTGAAATTAGTTGAAGGTTTGCGAGAGAATCGTGTGCCCTTATCGCAGAAATGCACAGTTTTATAGTACTTATCTGTTTAATAGGTTGTTTTGCATGAACTCTAGTGCAGTTCTAGTTTTAATGAGGGCAGTTTGGGTCAGATAGTTTCAAAGTATTTATTTATTTTCTATTTTTCCGTTACGGCTGAACAATGTGGGGAAAATATCTAATTGCCATTTTTTCTGCCAAGTATTGCGATTAGATTTGCGATTTATTCAAAGTTCGAGACGCGTCAGGAGAGTTGGCGTAAGACTGTTATCGAAAATGAACGGACTAACTAATAAAAGAATCCCCTGTATTTTAGAGCATGTTTGAACTGCAGGGTTAACAGTTTTTATGTAGAATAAGACAGGAGATTTTGTTGTTCGTGGGTGAAATTGCAGCTTTTGCGAATTTACTAATTGCGTACGTTCAAATTGCGATTTTGATTTGATTGCGATTAATCTTGCAGCTCTATTTCCCGATGCAACATTCTCCTGCTGCACTGGAATATTCTGAAAAGCAATATGAAATGACCCTTGCTTTGAATTTCCACATGTACAAGCTGTTTTCTTCTTATGGCATTATTAGCCTTGCAGTTGTCGTAAAGTAAAGTACAATGGATGATTACCTATTGTGTGCATGTAACAATGATGCTATACGGTCAAGGACACTTTGTTCCAAACTTTGTAAAGTTGTCAATAGCAGCAGAAGTGAGGAACCTATGCATCATGTGGTGAATGTGCTAACTCAGGTTAAGTGTGTGTACTTCATACAGAAGCGTGGGAGGGAAAAGTAAAGGGAATAACTGCAACATTATACTTTTACATACTTTTATTGCATTCTTTATTTTGTGCTCTTGATGAAAATATGAATCAAGATGGGGTAAATGTTCTGAATATTAAAATGACGTTTATTTGGTGGTTTGTGCTGCTATTCTGGTGCATATACGTTCCAGTTGTTTTTCAGCCCAGGGTTATGTTGTTGATATCGGTATTCGGTGAAACCCTTTTGCCAGCTGCACTGGTTTTTGCTCCAATAATGTGAAAAACGTTCATTAAAAATGAAGTGACAAAGTAAAGATATTTGAAAGTAATATTAGCTTAGATGAGTATCGCTTAGGACGGGGAGAATGTATTGTTTTGTCAGAATTCTGCAGAACAAGAGAGTACAACTAACTACTTAACCTGCAAAACACTATGAGATGATCAAATACTGTTAAATGGACTTGTCGATGGTTTTATGTTTCATGTACATATGTGTTTTTGAGTTACAGAAAAAAATCTGTCTTGGTGCTGATCTCTCGCGATAATTACTGTACTATATTGACTTATCGTTCAATATATGAAAGCTGAAACAATATTTATCGTGGGTACAGATTCTTTGCATTTGTGAAGTATCAAATATGTATCTTCAACGACACAATATGGACTCAAACTTTCTTTTGGGTTCTTTTTTTGTTATTATAAAACTCGTTATGGTTAAGTTGAATCAATATTATCATTCATTGCGATATTTTCTGTAGCAGTGTATCGTGCTTCAATTTTTTTGTTATCTTGACAGGCCTAATTTGAACTTTTACAAAAGCCAGACTGGAAAGTTCAGTGGTGCATTCTATTTAATTCATTCAGGGAATGTACTGCAGTTTCTAATTATTTTTACCCATTATACTTTGTGTACTGTAGTGCAATGCAAATTTTTTAATTTTTTATTTGTTACGGGTAAAATATTGCAGTAATTCTTAATATTGATTTCCAGTATAATTATGTTGTGCTATATATTGAAAGTGTAATACATATCGAATCAGGCCTTACTTATCGTGACAAAGTGTATTGTCCCAGCCCTAGCATCGGCTACTTTTTCTCTATTACGATTATTCATGATTTTGAGATTAAATGAGTTAAGTCTAAACAATTGCCCACTAGATTTTATTTTATATTTTAAGAAATGTACGTAAACAATAGTAATCAGAAGCCAACATTTTGTCTTGTTTGTCCAGAAATAAGAGAGATTACATAAGAAAATATCAGGCATGCACTTGTTAATGAGAAAGCACTTTTTCCCACTTGATTTTCCCACATTTCCAGCTGTGTGCATTTTCCTTACCCATCCTTCGGTTATAGCTGCCAACCTATTCACCTGACATCTAACAAATGAAAGATGCACCCGTTTCTAGTTAGCTCTTGCTCCTGCATCGACAGAGGGACGTCCCAGCAGTGTCTAGCCGAGAGCGGTGTCAAAAGTGCCCCGCTGTTTACAATGGGGGTTAAATCTGGTGACATTTATCAGCGTTGATGATGATTCATGTGTGTGGGATGAATTAGAGCAGCCTCGGTGTGTCCGCTGGCTGCTCCCGCTGCTGCCAGGAGCACAGATGCTGTGGTGTCAGGGGAAAACGCCAGCCTCGGAACGGCCGCCGAAGCTACAGGTTAATTATCACCTGCGGAAAAAGCAGAAGGAGAAGCACTCATGTTTATAAATGCATATGCGCGACGATGGGATAAGTGAGTGAAACACACAGCGCAGGCTATAGGAGGTGTGAGGGGAGAGTCTGCTGGACTGGAATAGGTGGGTGTGGTATAGGTAACAACGGTGGTTACTTGAAAATAATAGGAATTAGTAGTCATGCATTGGGGCATGGGCAAAAGTCCAATCTGTCCCTGTCTTATCCAATCTTCTGCGTCCTCTTTTTTTCTAAGCAACTGATTTTGAATCAGATGCCCAACTGGGAAAAACTTCTGCACTTGAGGCCAGCACCAAATCACTGAATTGTGACTCCTGGGGTTGCATTTCTTCATCTTATTTTTGGCCCTTTGTCCAAAACCAGCTTTCTGTCCCAAAGGCTTTATTTGGCAGAACAGAAACGGGTAGAGAAGAGGTACAGACTTTCAGTTGAGACTGGGATGCGAACTGACAATATTAAGGTAGTAGGGCTTTCTCAGGTCAGAGGGTCAAGCAAAAACAAAAAAAAAAAAAGGTGCAAATTTAATAGTAAAAAATCCCAAACTAATTATGTAAAAAAAAACACAAATGGACAAATGGTGTGGGTTTGTTTGAGATAAATGCTTCTCAGTGATAAGTTTCATCATGTAATGCACTTGTCGGGGCCACAGCTTTGGACTGGGGGGGCTGGTTCACGCAGCGGGAGAGCTTCAAGGAAAAAAGGTTGGGAACCACTGCCTTAAACCACTGCACCACCAGCAACGTCTCACTGAAAATTCAAACAATACAACTGTCATAAACCCACAACTTAACTCTCAAAACCAGAAAAATTTATGACAGTAAGACACATTGTTGGCAGTTTCTTTTTTGTTTTGAGATTTTCTAGGCCGAATCTTTACGTGACAGAAGTAGCAGGAAGGAGACAGAGAGTATAAACAGTCAAGGGCTGGAATCGAACCCACCACTGCCGAAGCACTTCTCCTTTTCCAAGCTTTCTTTGGGCTAGAAACTTGCTATGTTAAGTATTGCTATTGCTATTGTTGTGCGATATAAATTAAATGTTGTCAAATACAGCTCCTCTTTTATATCGATTAAGAAATGACTCATGAAACAGGCACATGAAACAGCGTAAATCTGCCTTTGGACATGAGTGGGTGAGACATGAGTTGTGTACAGCTCAATGCAGTTACTGTGGCGAGTCATTTAGGCAAAGCTTGTTCCATTAAGACCAGTTAACAGCTTTTGACTGAGGCCGTGACCTAATCAATATGACCTATTGGTTTAGATAATGTAAACTATCCTGATGCAGAAAAAGGAGCTGAGTGGGCTTCTGGCACTCGCTACTGCTTCGCAAAGCCAGTAACTGCACGTGGAGCTGGCCGTTTGTCACAATCATCACCACTTTGTAAGCTTCAAAGCAAACGCGGAAAAGAATAAACAGCGGAGATGACAGGTTTTTTGAGATATTCCATTTACCAAGCCAAAGAATCAGAGTCCAGATGCTGCCAGGTGGAGTGTGTTTTAGACAAATCTTCTCTTTCCGGTAGAAGTCTAGCTGTGAATGTCGCTGTCTGTCATAGGAAATCTGGTATCATTGTTTTTGAAGCATTGTGCATTTGGGCCACTAAGCAATAGAAGGGTGTGAAGGCGTAAGGGTTTGGTGCATGCGGAACATAGCTTAAATGATAATAACATCTGACTGTAAGGATGCATTTGTTAACTCATTAAATATACACGCAAACGGCAAGGGGGTTGACGGTTCAATTCTCAGGCTCGGGCTCGCTTCTTCGAGCCAAGTCCACGTCAATCAGTGTCCGAGTGAAGGCTTGTCTGTCTGCGTTCGTCAGAGCTGCGACCAACAAGCCACTGCCGCTCACAGTACACAGGCCCGAAACATGTTGCGACTGAATTAATCTGAATGTTTTATCTGTGCATGATTTATGTCCAACCTACAATGACACAAAATCGAATGACGCGCATTAAATCACTGGGCTTGCATTGAAAGGATAAATCGAACTTGTATCTAATTTTCAAGCATTTTACTGGACAGAAACCCAGAATGAAGTTGCTTAAAGTGCGTCTGACAGCAGTTCGTGATTTTTGAAATGTTGTCTTCATTTGGTGAATTAATACCTGTTGTGAATATAGATACTAGTTTTACACCAATCAAGTGGGAGTTTGAGAGGAAAAGTTGAAAAATCTGTAGAAAGTCACAGGAAGTAAACACACTACGGAGAAAAAAGTGATGCATAATTTACACAATTGACCCTTTATACATGAAAAGTTGTACATGTGAATTTTTATTTGTTAAAAAAAACAGAAACAAAAAAGATGTGACATTAGATGAATTTTGTCCAGCCTATAGTGTGGTTGCCAGGTAATTTCCTACTGTGATTTCATCATTTATAACCAGGAAGTAAAACAAATGAAAAAACGCTAGAATGCCAACTTGCCATAGGCACTTTAAATATGTTTTGGGAACGTGCTGGTTGCAGAATGTGATTGAGCCTGTATGTGCCCCAAAATATCTGAGAGACCACTAGTCTAGTTTTTGAGAATTTCCTCCTTTCACGGTTTGAAAATCAAGTACCTCATCTTTAACTGGTCCAATCCAACTGCAATTTCAAATAAAATGAGTCATAAATAACAGCATAAAGATACTGATATCTACTATGACGTTTGACACGTTAAGTTCCTCTATTAAGAAACCTTTCCTATTTTACAAAATGATTTGCATTTGGCTGCAAAATACATCGCAATCAAATGGAAATCACAATTTGAGCGCAATTATCAAATCTCAAAAACTGCTGTAAAATTTCCCCTGCAAATAACAAAATATCCTACATCTGTATTGTATTCTTTCATTCTCTTTAATGCTTGGGATTCTTGTATTAGTTTATAGGTTACCGTTTCAATTTTCTCTCAAATGTTATGGTTCATTTGATCCTTTATGGCATGGATTTGTACACATAAACTATATTATCTGGCCTGTAAGTATTGTTCAGCAGTAGTTGTGTGTTATTGTAGATTGTCTTGCCAAGTGCCAAAGGGATTAGTGTGTTTGTGGATTACAGACGCTGCATATTGTTGGGATCAAACATTCACTGGTCCGTCCTCTTTTGACTGGTGCCCTGCTGTGCACACATGTGATCCCGACGTGTAAAGCAGAAGATGAGCGCACATCCTTCTTAAAGAGGCAACTTCTACCCCCTAACCTTTGTCCGTTCCCCGCCGAGAGAAAGATCTAGGGCACTCGGCTGAAACGACACATTAACTCAACCTAAGCGCTTTCCACCGAGATGGCAAACTTTAATTTCCTGGCCTCGGCTGCAGCTGCGGGAGCCGTCAGCATCGCGCGCACACGGTGGGACCAATAGCTTCCGTTCGGTGCGTCTGGCTGCGCTGGAGTCTGTGTTAATCCTTCTGGAGTAGAGAGTTGTGCCGGAGTCCTCGACCTCCCTCCATCTGCTGGCATTATCCCCGTAATCCCATCTGATTCTCCCTGTCTGTCCCACTCTCATTCCGACACATAGAGCTCTCGCGGCTCTCTCTCAATACGCCCCTTCTCACTCCAGGGATTTGGTGTAAGGAGGAACAGTTTAACGGTGAGTGGCGAGAGCGAATTGGTCAAGTGAATGGTGGTTTAACGCAGGGACGTTATTCGCCAAAGGTTTTGTGGTCTGAAGTTGAGAGGTTGAGTTAAATTTGATTGTGGAATTGACTGTAGACCACTGCATTTGATCCATTCGTCAGTGTCGCAACAAGTGACCGCAGTAGAGCAAGGGCTGTTTTTCAAAATCTTGAGGCAAGGTCCATGTGTTGTTGGAGCAACTGGAAACCCGTAGAGTGCAGGATGAGATGATTTCAAGATCTAATTTGAACAAATATTACACTGTATTTGGTCAATAAAAAGAAAAAAAAACAGTATATTTTAGTGAAATAGGATCTAATAAGACATAAAACTATTCAAATACACTTAAAATTATTGCTACTGTAATTTTCTTTTCGCTTTGGGGGTCCCGAGTTGGTCGCATGGCTTCTTTGGGGGTCCTGGCCAGAAAAGTTTGGGAACCCCTGGTGTAGTGGATGAAGGCTTGCATATCAAGGGTTTATTTCCAAGCATTGACCATTTGTTGACTGTCTCTTTCCCAGTTTCCCATTATAACAGTCCAATCCAATAAAGCCTTGGAGCTACATTGGAGCTAAACATTAATATAGAAAAATAAAACAACACTCCATGATCGATCAATGTGGGGAAAACAAACTGATAAAAATGTTGTTGTCATATCGGCCAGCCCTAATTGTCTATTGTAGAGTAATCTCTAGCCTATAGTTTTGTGACTCATTTTCTTCATTTTCCCTTCTTTCACATTTATCCAACACGTAATACAAAAAGAAAAATCTGAAAAAACAAAAACAAACCTCAACCACTTAAACCATTGAAACTCCTTTTAGAATGACCTCACTTAGCTTCGATTTGGTTTGGTGCAAAACTTTGTCACCTTCGTGTTAGCAACTCCAAAAAGTCAAAAGGTCAATTTCCAGCATCTTTTATTGTTGCATCCCTGTCTTGTGGATAAACACTGTAAACTAAACTCCAAGCTCCTAGCAGGGCATGTGATGTTTTCTAGCCTGCCTCGATGACTCATTCAGAACCGAAACTTCCTCTGCGTTGGAGTACAGTCTGTGCGCCTATTGTCTCCTAAGTGAAGGTGTAATGTTGTTTATTCACAGCTTGTGCATTTGAAGCAGCTACACACCCAACACGAGCGGCTCCACCAATGGCAAATTAATTACAGTGTTGTAGCCCGAGTTGCAAGTAGCTGGCCGTGCGTGGCTTGAAGTTTCTGCTCGGAAAGTGCAGAGGAGTGGTTCGTATGCTTTGGAAGTGAGGTTGTGGGTTCAGTCCTTATGCTACTTGTTGCGCAGCCGTCAACATCTTCAAATATATTATTAGAATTATAATTTTAAACGGACAAAAATGGCTTTTTATGTTCATGAAAAGATTGATAAATGTTCCTCTTTTTTTCTTTTCAAGTTTCTATGAAGTCCAAGCAGATGATTAAGACTGTCGATCGTACTCTTTTCAGTGTTTGACAGAAAAGCAGAAAGCAAACACTGAAACACAAAACGTAAGATCGTGAATTTTGTTTATAAAGAAAAGGGCTGGATGAATTAGGATGGAATTAGGAATCAGAACATCTCACATTTGAGGCTGGATACAAGAGAAATTTAAAATCATCTGCAATTTTAAGGCATGGCAGTTGACAGAAAGTGACAGAGAGTTTGCAGACCACATGCAGTAGGACACTTTACAATGATTATTTATCTCATATTCACGTGAAGAACAGTCTAACACAGTCCTGCTGCTCTGACCGGCAGCGGTAGAGCTGTTAGAACAGAACAATTGGAAGTTTGCGAGCTGCAACCCGAACAGAACAGAAACACGTTTATTTACTTATTTATTTGATATGGATATAGCAACAGTAGACAAACCAGAGGCATTGTTTCAAGTGTTATAGCAAAAACGCAAATTTACAACACCTGTCCAAGCTTTTACGTCGCACCACAGACATGAGAAGTGCCATATCTTACGAAAATCACCACTCGGGCCATACCTCTTGAACTTGTGGAGAGGCAAATCAACAGAATCTGAAAAAAATCCTCTAGTGTGCAGAAGGCCAAGATATAGTTACACTAGCCAGACTAAATTGGTGTGCAGTAAATTTACAAATGAAAAGACCCATGATACACTCTGTGGCTGTTGAATAGGAGGACATGATTTATTGTGAGAGAACAACCAGACAAATCATTTATTCATCAACTGGTGGTACCTTCAAAACCAGTCTGCAATTATTCTCCATTTGCCGCGATGTTGTGCCTACAAGACCTCTCATCAAACTATAAAAGCCCCATCTATTTTCAGTACAACTCTCGAGTTCTTTGTCATCACTTTGCTAAAACTCAACTTCTTTCCTGTCCTGCATCAGTCATTCTGCCTTCTTCCTGATAAATTATTCCACCTGCTTTTTCCGGGCCTCCTATTATTTCCCGTCTTTTAAGAAGTCCTGTACCGATCAAAGAGAATCCATCGGGGTGCTGTCTGGTCCGGGTGATTAAACACAAGCTTTCTCGTGTTAGGGTTGTAAAGGCTTTGACCTTAAAAGTGCAGTGCAAAATTGCGGTTTCCATCCAAAAGAATGTTGGGGAAAAAACGTTGTCGAAGATGTAGAAACCTTGGAAAGGCATTTGAAGCACTACTTACTGTACTTCGAAAAAGATTGTATAACTTAAGCTTGTCAATAACATTGGTTTTCTTTAGCTTAGCAATGACCTTTCAAGAAAGTAATGCTGAAAAATGCAAGCACTTCAGGACAAGGTGATCTATTTTTCCCTTTGTATTTTTCGTAGAATCCAGACAAGGATGAGCTCAAAGTTTCAAGGAAGAGGAACAAAAACACATGTCAATAAATACGCCCCTTCTGTCTCCATGTGTAATAATGGGGTTGACTTGTTTGGTTCGGGCCCATATGTTGACAGATGGGGGGTGAGAGAAGTCTGTTGGCTGCATATGTTCCTAATCGAGGGAAGAATTGGATCAGCCCGTGTTGATTTCAAGAGAACAAACTGCAGATTGTATTGTGCTGGTTGCCAAGGTGATCGTGGGTTTGATTCTGTAATAAGTTGAGTACTATGGGGATGTCATCGGCTTCTACTGCGTAAAAAATGTACCGTGTGTTGTCATGTATTTGGTGGCGTATGATGGTTGATGATTGGATTTTGTGCGTCTAATTGTCTCTCAACTGAAATGACTGGGTTCAATGTATTTATTTTGAATTCAAGTATATCAAGGTATGGTACAAAAGAGAAGGAAAGATAGAGCGTTACACTGACAGATGGATGTGTGTGGGGCTGGGCGACATGGCATCACATTATTTTTTCTTCATATTTATCTCAGTTCGATCTCATTTTTTGATTCAATTTTAGTTTTTCGCTTCAAGCTCCAAATAGCATGGCTTTCAACATTGATTGAGTTACGAAACATGCCACTTAACACAAATGTAGCCCCATTTCTTCTTTCAAAGTTTAAACTCCTTCAAACCTTATTTTACTGGTTGGTCTGTGTCTCCTCTACGATCTTTGGATTTTGTTTTTTTGCGTCATTAGAGCTGCTTCTGCACCCGGCCTTGTATTTTCCACACTTCGAGCCTTAAACCCTACATGTCAGTATCATATGCCGTCCTTAACTAGTGATGGCAAGCAACTAAATACATGTACCGAAAATACGTACTCACAATAACATTTTGAGGATCTGTATTCTGGTACAGTTTCTTTTTCATTTGGTCTGTACACTTTCTTAAAATTTGAGGAATACGATGTGGGACTATTAGCACAATTTAGGCTTCAAACTCCACATTATTGGTAAGAAGAAAAGAAAACAAAGTTACTGAGGTGAGTGTGTGTGTGATTTATTCTTCTCTAATCAGTGATAAATAAATACATACAGTACCAGTTGTTTGTTGTATTTTTACACCACAATTTGAACGTATTCTGAACGTACTCTGATTGGACCATGTTATGGAATCTGTTTCAAAATACATGTATTTTTTATTTGTTTCTTTATTTATTATTTCAAATCCGGACTGTGCATGTTAATCGATGTGCCAGCAGCAGCTCCAACACAAACATGGAGGAGTGAGCACAATAGTTACATTTTATCCATTGTCCTAAAGCATTCAATTCTATTCAATTACAAGACAACAGCAGACACATAACTTGACATTACGAGACATTAAACCTAATAGACAAAGATACAACATAAATACAATTTTAAGGATTGTAGTCTGAACTCTGCTCCAAACCACCTGCTTTTACTGACAGAACATTGGCTGTAGACTTTTTCATAGACCCCCGCTTATTATTAGAAGTGACTGACTGTCGATCCCGATTAGAATTTAATTAATTGCACCGTATTCTTCCCGGCATTCTCCACCACATTCGACTGCCCGCTCTCCTCATACAGACCAGCAAAATCAATGGCATAACCCTCTTCAACCTCAACCACAGCGAAACCAAAAACAGAAAACGAAGACGCTGGATCGTCTTCTCTTTCTGCCGCGGTGAAAGAAAAGCTAATAGCAGCGTGTGTTCATGAGGGAGAGGCTGTTCTGACTGTTTTGTGTCACAGAACAACAGCGTGGTTCAAACGCGGGGCTCAGAGCTGCACGGGCTGCCAGGTTTCCTTTTTCAGTTGTCTGTGTTTAAGCAAGCGTCTTTTAAGTTTGGTTGCACTGAGTCTCTGCCTTTGCTCACCAGCGGAGTCGTGATGCCGCGTGTGAATTTGAATCTGTGTCAAAGTGGTCAACAACAATGCTATTAAAGCCCATCAGAGCGCCTAGAGATCAATATCCTTTTAATAGTTGAATGGTACGCAACATTTCTAGACTTAATGCTCTTTATTTTGCATTATTTTACATGTAACCTTGACTTGCCAAACATATTTTTTGGTAGTTAGTGTTTGCACGTGTCATTTTCGACTTTATTTAGTTAAAATACTGCAAAGGAAAAAAAGGCTGTCCCGGTGGTCAAAGGTGATCAGGTGTATATGTTTATTTTCTTCATAATTTGCACATATCAAACACATCCATTGTGATATTTTTCATGGCTTTATAACTTCATGGCTCGGTTCAGAAAGGAGGGAGCAAAGGTCTGATTTTTCTTCATCCATAAAATAAAGTTAACAAATGAAAGAAAACCACTGATGTCAAGTGCCAAGGATTCTACAAAATAAATATTCACGTATTCAAATGTAAAACACACTCCAATCAAAAGCCCATGTATTCTTTCATCTTGTCAAATCTATAGACGTTTTAGACCAGAATTTAATTAAAATTCTTGACTCTTTCATGACTTTATATGGCATTCAGTTGGAGATACAGCACTAGATTGCATTTCTCACCATTTACTGAACTGTTTAAAGTGAAAGTTAGTTCGAACTGGGCTTTTTTATTGAAAAAATGCGGTTACACCCCTATTTTGGAGAAACTATCGCGCGGAGAGCGGTGGAGATGTGACAAAGTAGCGATGAAAACCGCAAGGAAAAAAAAAATGTTTGGAGAACAGGATCAGCGACAGACAGGATTCACACCTGCTTCATATAGAAACCGACTGTGAAATTCTTGATTTTGAAAGGTAGCACATTTCACTTTGGTGCAATGATACAAAAAATATGATAAATAAATAAGTAGACACATCTGTTCATACGGGATTTTTCCTGGCATGGAGAATAGGTTTGCACACTGTTAAAAGTATTAATATTGATCTTTCTTATAAACTAGAATCAAACACAGATTTTTGTTTTGTTCTTTTGCTATTATATTACTGAAGGCTGAATTTAACTGGTTTTAATGAATTTAATGGTTGCTATATTTCCTTTTTCATCGTCTAATCTGAGGACATTTATGATTATATTTTGCTCTGTATAACATTCATTGCTTGATAGTTATTAAAAACAATGCATTTTTTGAATCAGCGCACTTACCAGAAGAAGAAACGGCTCGCTTCCTCGGCTTCTTTCTCTCGTCCCCCGCCGATTTGTGACTGTGTTTCCACTCGCCACACGGTTAAATACGAACAATTAAAGTATCAGCAAGGAATATCGGGAATAATAACTTGTGTTCAAAGCAAAGTCGAGTGAAGTGAACCCATTGTCGGCAGGTTCAGTGTTCGATTCGGCTTCCGTTAGGGGCGTGTCTCTTGAAAATACTTTTTTTATGGAAGTATTATAAGATGTGGGCAAATACGGGGACACTTCCTGGAGGACAAGGGTCACCACAACACTGAAGGTTCCGAAAACCCCTCCAATCGTTCAAAAATTAAAGCTATAAATGCATGAAAGAAAAAAAGAAAAAAACTTTGGAGGGTTGGAGGGTGTTATGAGGTACAAGTAACACTGATAGAAGATTAAAAGATCACTAAAGTCGATTTTGTATTGGATGGGACTTTTAAAAATGTCTAACATGTCACAATATTCAATTACGGTATTACAATTGTAGTACAGAAAAAAGAAAAAAAAACACCACAATGTAAAAATTATTGACACGCAACAAAACACAAATGAACGTGAAAAATAAAGCAATTATTTTTACATTTATAGTGACGAAATAAACATCACAATGTAACAATTATTGACACGTAACAAAATAGACGTAAAAGTGAAAATTAAAGCAATTATTTTTACATTTATAGTGAGAAAAAAAACATCACCATGTAATGATTATTGACACGTAACAAAACAGAAATGGAAGTTAAAAGTAAAACAATTATTTTTACATTTATAGTGTGGAAATAATTGGATATTAGAGCAGTGTTTCTCAACCATTTTCAGGCACATCCCCCATTAAAGCGAACGTTGGCATTCGCAACCCCCAAACACAAAAAAATAGTCTATCCACAAGATGATAAAGTAGCCTTATGTCTAATGTTTAATTTTTTTGTTTTCAGGACATAGGCCCAGTTGAATTTATATGGTCTGCCAGCAAGTGGAGTCTACATTTACCACTGCGTTTGAAGGGTGTCCATCCTGGTTTAGGACTATTGCATATTCTCAATTCATCCCCAAATCATCTGGAACCCCTTGAAATCATTATGTGACCCCCCAGGTTGAGACGACTGTATTAGAAGTGAACTAACTTACATTTCTAGCCTCATTCATGCATATTTTTAGGGGGATAAAGATTTATAAGAGCATTTGGATCTAATGTTTTATGATCGACTTCATTTTCCCTCCAGTTGCCACCTCCATTCCAGAATAGTGAACATTGTGATGACAAAGCATTTTAAAGGGCCTATACTGTGGAACATATGGCTAATGCATCACAGCCACAGCAGGTCAGAGCATCTGCCACTCCGTCAGACTCTGGTTCATTCATGGATTTGAAAGGTTTTTATATGGCACCAACTACCAACGACATTTTGTTGTGATCGATATTCTCTCTCGTGGTCTATTGGTTTGACTTATACAAAAACAGTTGGTGAATTTACCACATAAATAAGCCACAAGCACCTATTGCCAGTTGAGGGCACATGAGGACATATAAAGCCTTTAAGTAATGGATCAATTCCTTGGCATTTTGTCTGAAATATTCCCATGAATAATGCATCAGCGTTGGCTCATACTACATTTTAGGCAATAATTTAAAGTTTTGGCCTGAGGGTTTTAATGGATGTTGGACCATTTACAAAGTGTATTCATACGATGAGAGTAAAAGTGAGTTATTGTGCATCAATTATACATTTTACTACCATTTTGTAAGATACAGATTGTAAAGGTGTTTTTGATTCTCAGTGACCTCACTCTTATAACTTTTAGAGATATTTCCCAAAATGTATAATTCAATAAAATAAAAAAATGATCTTTATATATAAATGCAATTATTTATAAATCGGTAACTTTATAATGACAACACTTTTATTAGCCTTAATAATAAATAAAGACTTGATTTGTTATGAGCAAAAAGTTTATGAAGAATAATTCAGACTTAGTAATACTTAATTAAAAGTTTAACCCTAACTGTTAAACTTACCCCCTTTAATTAAGACGTTACTAAGCCTGAATCCTTCTTAAGGCGAGAAACTGTAGGTAAATAGGAAAAAATCTTAAATTTATAGATATAAATTTTAAATATCTCCTGTAGTTTACTCACATAAATGTAAGAAAAAATTGTTTGACCTGTTGTGTCATGCCTTAATAAAGTATTTGTTCATTGGGAATTAATCTGTGTCCATACTTTATTAAGGCAAATGAAGGTATTGTTATTACAAAGCCCTAAATCATACGGAATGCCTAATGATGACAAGAAAATCCCTCAAGAATGTAACCATTTCTCTTTTATCATGTTACATTCATGCAAGATGATTTATGAAAAGATTTCTGCTGATATTTGTCCAATGTACAATAATGCTTACCATATATCCCTTTTATGGGATGTGGAACTTTTTCCACAACCCCGTAACACTTGGATTGAGTGCTCTAAGATGCGTGTTATAGATCCAATAAATGCTATTGTAAAATGGACTTTGGGTTGGAGCCCTATAGGCCCACTTTATTCCTTTTGTTTACAGACTGTGTGCCTGTAAAATACTCTGCTGATATCAGTGATGAACAAGGAGATCATTTCCAATAAAATGCTCAGCTATGGCTTATGGGTTAATATGCTTACACACCTCAGCTGGAAAATAAGATTCTGAGAGCAATATATTTATGTACAATTTTCAATATATTTGCCATGTGTGGACGGCATTGGTCAGGCTCTCCCAGAGGATGTGAATGTGAGAGCGGAAGATAAGCAAAAGAAAGCCCTTTTTATTATTATTATTATTTATTGTGGAGGCAGTTTTAATAGATAGGCCGCCCTGATAGCACAAGTAAACAGTAATTTGGATCAGGGGTCGCTATTGTGAATGCCAAGATAAGATGGGAAATAGACGCGAAATCCACAATCAAAAGGAAATGAAATTAAAGCCGCAAGCGGCATCGAACGGCCCTCGCGGGCCGCGCTCGTACTCCGCTCTCGCAACTCGCTGCAAATGGCGCTGACGTGCCCTCATCCTTTCCTTTACTGGGGGTTTGTGGAGGAACAAAGCTGCGTCCCAAAACTGCTGTTATGAATGGGCACAAATTTAGTTAAATTGTTGTGCTCCGCCAAGCATGGATACCGTAACTTGTCCTGAAGATTTGGATAACTTTTGGTGTCACACTCCTCAAGATGATTTTCACCAAATTTCACCTTGGTCGGGCTTACGCCCGAGGAGGAGTTGTTTAAAGTACAAAGTTGAATTTGAGTGATTATCCCCATAGGAATAACATGGGATGTTTCTGTCATTTGTTCAAGTTTGGGTTATTTTCAAGCCAGACAGAGAACGTAATACCTATCCCTATAATTTGGATAACTTTTGGTGCACCACTCCTCAGGAAGATGTCCACCAAATTTCAGGTTGGTCGGCTTGCTCGAGGAGGAGTGCGTTAAAATACAAAAGTTTAATTTGAGCGATTTAGAGATTTTCCCATAGGAATAACATGGGGTTTTTCTGTGTTTTGTAAAAGTTTGGTAAAATTTGTGGCTTTGCCGTGCAGAGACCGTAATACCTATCTTAATAATTTGGATAACTTTTGGTGCCCCACTCCTCAGGAAGATGTCCACCAAATTTCAGGTTGGTCGGGCTTGCGCCCGAGGAGGAGTGCGTTAAAGTACAAAGTTTAATTTGAGCGATTTTGAGATTTTCCCATAGGAATAACATGGGATGTTTCTGTCATTTGTTCAAGTTTGGGCCATTCATGGCTTACGCACAGAGACCTTAATACCTATCCCTATAATTTGGATAACTTTTGGTGTCACACTCCTCAGGAAGATGTCCACCAAATTTCAGGTTGTTTGGCTTATGCCGAGGAGGAGTTCGTTAAAGTACAAAGTTTAATTTGAGCGACTTTGAGATTTCCCCATAGGAATAACATGGGGTTTTTCCGTGTTGTCTAAAATGTTTATAAATGTCGCGGCTTCGCCACGGAGACCGTAATACCTATTCTGATAATTTGATAACTTTTGGTGCCCCACTCCTCAGGAAGATGTCACCAAATTTCAGGTCGGTCGGGCTTGCGCCCGAGGAGGAGTTCGTTGAAATGCGAGTAAAAAGATCCAAATTTGAGACAATTTTCGATTTTCCCATAGGAATAACATAGGATGTTTTACAGGTCATTGGTATGCGGCTTCGCCATTACAAAATATGACATGGGTCTGATTGGCTTTTTTGATCGGTAGGCCAAAATGGAATTTTGTGCAAAATTTCAAAAAAATCTAAAAAAGTAAATTTTTTGCTCCCCATACAAAAAGTTTTTTCACTCTGTAGGGGGCGCTATCGCGCCAAATGAAAAAATGACACCTAAAGTAGGTCCAGGCAAGAAAGTTCTACAACCTATTAAAATTTGGGCATAATCGACTCGCTTTGCCAAAACGGGAGCATTTTTAAATTTTGAAAATGAAAGAAATCGTCGGTCAACTTTAGGGCTGCGCCGCGCAGAGACGGTAAAAGTTATTTTAACGAATTGGATAACTTTAGATGCCCCACTTGTCTAGAGCATGTGCAGCGATTTTGAGCGCCGTGGGCATAACGCCCTAGGAGGAGTTCGTTCAAGTTCGACGTGAGCGAAAACGCTGACTCAGCGTTTCGGAACTTTAAATCCAATATGGCGGCCATACGGTGAGTCAGGGGGCGTGGCCATAATAATATTTTTTTTTCGTCCTCAGGAGAGGAATGCGTGTTCCGAATTTTGTGGCTGTATGACAAAGTTGACGTCGGGACGCCTCCCATAGGCGCAATGTATTTTGACTTTTGTAGGTGGCGCTTATCACGCCATTATTTTTCCCAAACATGACACCTATAAAAACAAAATTTTTCACGATTCTGAATTTTGGGCAAAGTTTGGTGAGTTTTTGAGCATGTTCAAGGGGTCAAATTAAAGCTCAAAGAGCAGAACACGGAAGAATAAAAATTAAAAAAAAAAATAATAATATTTTAGCAAAAACAATATATCCGTTTTACTGGGATCAACATATTATAGGTTTTTTGAAAGCTCTGACCCTTCGCCGCGTCGCCATGGGGTCAAATTAGGATTACGAGCACTACGCCGCTGGCCACTCACCTCCAGTCGGGCCAGCGCATGGGCTCCCCATTGGTTTCCATGTATTTTAGCAGGAACAAGTATGGTTACTGAGTGGGCTTGATGCCAGGGTGTGGGACAGTTCACTGTCAATGTTTGGGGCGTTGGAGGGGAACTTTCGCTGGCCAGCGAAAGTTCGGCCAAGACAGTTGAAAGGGTTCTTTCACATAGCAGGAGTAAATATGCAGGTCCCATGCCTTCGGCATGGGCTATTTCACTGTCCGACCATAGAACCGAGCCTAGGCTGCCAAATCCTTCGCGCTGCGCCGAAAGTTTGGCGAGACAGTTGCAACGATGCCTTCGGCATCGTTGCGAAAGCAATAGGCCCTACGCCCTGTAGGGGCTCGGGCCTAACAAGAGAAATGTCAGTGTTAATTACGGTGACGTGTTATGAGGGATTCAAAGGGTGTTTTATCCGTCTGTGCAGGGGCGGAGACACTTAAGCAAAGCAAATTTTCAAATTCAAATTTTGCACAAAGGGAAATTTGAGCCAGAAGAAAACTATTATAATGTTTTGTTGGGATATTACATTACATTTGTTTCCAGGAGACTGACCCTATACCCTAGTTACTATTAACATTAACTTAAATTACAACATTATCTTAAAGCAGAACTAAGTAACGTCAGCAACAGAGCTCCCCCTGCAGGCTTCTTGTAAAAATACACTGCCAGTTTTTGTTTTGTTTTTTCTTTGTTCCCACCTTTCTTTTTATTGAAATGAGGAAGTACAGTCACATACAAAAACATTTCATCTCGCCAAATATAAAAAAAGAGATCCAAGGTTTCTCAGGAGAGTTGTATTTGGGTTGGCGTCAGGAAAGTTATATGGCTGGTTTTCCGCTCAGAGACAGCAGGGGGCGATGGTAGGGGCTTCAAACAGCCCGAAAACACATTTGCAACCACCACACGGACTTACAAAGACGTTTAAAAAAGGTGAAAATGTTACTTAGTTCTACTTTAAGTACAAACCATGTTGTTCATATAAGTAAGGATCTATCTCATGAGGGCCAGTTTAGTTCCCCACACAGCAGAGGGTTTGCCTGACCAGCCAGTCTCCAGCCAGTGCCAATGCAGAAGAGTCTGGAAAAAGACCATAAAAAAAATCTTAACTTGGGACGGTACAAACACAGCTGTTCATTTGGATCATGTGTCTCTCCAATGTGAAAGACATCTCCTCATGAATATCCTCCTCATTCAGAATATAATCTTAATTTATTCTACTTTATATTTACAGCGTTTCGTGCAGTTATTTTTTCCCCTTCTTCACCCATAAGCCATCAGGTTTGTTTAGACACAAACGGACCATGCTTTTCTCTGATAGGTCAATCATTGCCTGTCAATCACGCCCATTTGAAATCGGCGAGACCCAATATGATTCTCGACCCAAACGTCTTTTTTAAAGTATTGTCGAAACATTTTAGTCTCTAGAATGTGACACACTTACACTCTACATTTGCCACATTTGTATACAATTCTTAAATAATACAAGAGCATTTAAGTTATAGTTTGTGGAAAATACAATTATTTTATTACTCTATACATTTTTTGCTTTAATTAGGAAGACAGTGTTTATTTATGGACACAGTTTCTAAAATGTTGACCTTTTTTGTTTGCTCTTCTTCTTAGCTTCTGAACAGTATATGTCACAGTTAAATATTCTAACAGAAACATAGATCAAGAAAATATCCATAGCAATTCCAAACCTTATGGAGGTTCTCGAGCAGTATGGAGCCCCGGGGGAGTAACGTCAGCCTGACATGATCGGCGCAGATCTATGTCGGTTGTGTCTGTGACTTGGTGCCATCTGCTCTGATTTCCGAAATGACACTTTGGACTTTGGTAGGCTGATGTTGAAACTAATCCAACGCCAAGTGCTCTCCAGAGCAGATTGGCCTGTAGTCAGATGTATTCTGGTGAGCGGATACTTGCAGGAAATTGGCTCAGTCGTGTTCTGCTCGGATCCAAAACACATGACGGAATTGTTGTGTTCAACCACTCAGTCAGGGGTCCGTATTTCTCTGCAGACTCTGCCATCATAAACATGTTCTATACGGATAATTATAACTTTTGTTTTGTCCAAGGAGAAATTGAATTCAGCAAATGATGAAACTTTTTGTCATTTGCGTTTGCTGCATGGATTTGGGGCCCAGATCTTAGTTCCTGAGTTGGTACTTGTAGTGTGGAGTTTTTCCAGGTTCGCTTTTTCTCCTCGAGTGTGGTATTAGAACATTTTTGTGCCCGAGTGGAGCTGGATGCAGTCTTGTGACGTCTGGCGCCTTTACTGGCTCTTGCTCACTCATTCTGTTTCCAGTCCCACAATCTTTTCCTTATTCTCTTAAATCCACAACCCATCATATAACACAATAATCCGATCAAGCACGCATAGATACGCCTTTGAAGACATTTGCGCTTCGTCGAGATTGTCCGTGAAACTGGTTCATTTGTTTAACTTGAAATTTGTCGTCTGGCATATTTTCTGTCATGACTTGGAGCCAGGTTATGACAGATTGGGGGCTCGTCGAAGCTGTAGACATTTTGGGGCAAGTTGGTAAGTTTGTTGCTTTCTTTGGGTTTTGGTGCCACCGTTGTTTTGGAAGTTTATATGACAAGTTACAGCTCGGGGCTCTCATTTATAAAACTTAACGTGGAATCCTTACGAAAAGTGTACGTATGGACGAAACACAAATGTCTGAAAGCTTTCTCTAACATCTCTTTGTCTCTTTGAGCTCAGACTGTCTTTTGCCTCATCTTTGAAAGCCCCGACGCACAAAGTTCAGGGTTTTTGGTCGTTAATTTCCTCATCAAGTTGTCTTTTCATCGCTCACAAACTTCACGTTGTAAGTTACGTACGCAACATTTTTGTACGTTTGAACACTTCATAAATAAGACGACAGATGTGGAGAGGCAAGCACGATAAGAATGAACGTATTTCCTTGCCATACGGTAGAGTTCCAGGCAAAGTAATAACATCTTCATGCTGAGGAACAGTTGGCAGACCCTCCACCAATGAACATAGCTGAAGATGTAAGATGAAAAGGTGGGGTTCAATTACAAATGTGCCACAGTAGAAGCTCCAAGTAGCTATAACTCACTACAAAACCAACAGTGACAGCGTTTACATCTTGTATAAATCCAGTGTCAACTATCCAACCAACTTAACAGTTTCCATCTAACCTGATTCAAGCTCTAAAGGTTCATCCTCCAGCTTGGTACTCCTCCTGACCAAGCCTGGCTCAAGATTTGGTGATGGGTCTCCTGACAGGTCATCTCAACAACATTAAAGGATGGGTCAAATGCAGAAGACAGATTTCTTTACAGAGACAATGAAAAATACCTCACCATCTAACCCAGTCGTGCACCTCATCTTCTTTCACCGTGTCCATAAATCTCTCAAAAGCTTCTGCTCTGCTACGTTCACCTCTGTCTTCTGTCTCTGCCTTGATTGAGCAGTTTTATAATGTCGGCCTGGAGCTGAAATATACAGTAGGTTCTAGTATAAATCAGTGGGCACGTTACAGTCCTAGTTGTCAAGTGCTCAAGTGCCAAAGAATTAATTTCTCAGGCGGTGGACGTTTCTTTACAGCACGGCCATAAAACGCTCTGAAATGGACTGGTACAAAGAGGCAAAGGTTACAGTGGGTACCCAGAGTTATGTAATCTCATTTATGAGAATGTGTAGGGCAGCATTTCTCATGTAAATAATTCAGATGAACACTGTAAATTTGAAAACCCCTTACAGTCTACACCAAGGCTTCTCAAAGTTGGGTGCATGGCATTTGGGGTACGCGGAGCTGTGCCAGGGAACACGAGATGTTTCTAGTTTATGGCGTTGAAGGATGGGTCTCTGGGGCGGCAGGGGTGCTAAGGTCTTTCATGGGGGTGCTGTTGAGCGCGTTCTCGCCTCCCACTTCCATGTTTGTCTCATTGTTTTAAACAACTACAAGCCCCCTGTTTTATTCTAGTTTTATTTGATGCCATTGTGAACATTGTGGTTTCAGTTTTTTAAAGGGGGCGTGGGCTGGGATGCGTAGGCCTAGGTCTTCCCTGGGGTCACCTCCCCGGGCTAGTTCTGTTCATTGTTTTTATGGACAGAATTTCTTGGCACAGTGAGGGGCCTCTGCTGTTTGCAGATGATGTTGTCCTGACAACTTCATCAGACCAGGACCTGCAGCATGCACTGGGACAGTTTGCAGCCCAATGTGGAGCGACTGGGATGAAAATCAGCACCTCCAAAAAGCAAAGTCTTATGCTTACAGTATTTACAAAATGCTTGGTGGAGACACTGCATTTGAATTTTTTTGTGAATTTCTCAGGTGCTTTTCATTCAGAATATGTAGAGTAAAAATATATATGTTTAGTGTAAAGATAAGATATACTTTATTATTCTCCATGTTGAACTGTGTCCTTTTTATCAGCCTGGAGGGTTTTAAGTGTGCATGGATTGAACCTGCACATCACTGAGATACAAGGAAAATATGTAAACCCCATACAGACAAATCATGTTTTGGACAGTTTTTGATCATCTAGACCAGTGGTTCTCAAACTAGGGGTTGGGACCCCAACGGGGGTCGCAAAATGATTTCTAGGGGTCCCCAGATGATGGGGAAAATGTATACAATAGTGTTAAACAAGGCTTGACCCTCTTCAAATACAGTGGTAAATGTAGATTCCTATTTGTTGGCCTATTAAAGTCATTTTTCTAGGTCTCTATTTTCAAAATAAAGCCAAAGATTAGATATGAGGCTAATTTATCACTTTTGCTATTTTTATTTTCGGGGTCGCGACTGAAAAAGTTTGAGAACCACTGATCTAGACCACACACCCTTTGTCATGAGTATAATTCCTTACAAATATCTTTATCTTGCTTTACAATTTTACTTACCATCTATTGAGCAGCCACAATCAGTGAATTAAACTTCTATCTCATTCTACGGTGATAATAAACATGTTCAGTGTATATAGCAAAGTACTATAATTACCAAGCCTCCCAATGATAAAACTTCAATTATAATTTAAAATAACTGCAACCCGCCATCACCTTGCCCTCCGTAGAGTCCGCGCCCCCTGCTCCGTCGTGCGTCATAGTCAATGCTCTGTGGCCATTGAAGTTTGTCGTGTAACTCTGAGATACAGCCGCCGGATTATTTGCGCACGCCGAGGCACAGTCTGGACCCGATGTCGAACCTTTCTGCACACTTTGGCTGCAGGGGGATCAATTAACGCCTGCTGGGCTGTATACGCATGTGTGTACGAGGTTCTGTAATTGCGTGTGTGTGTGAGAGTGTGTGTGTGTGTGTGTGTGTGGGAGGGTCAGGGCTTGCATGTTCACATCAAAGCGTGGCCTGTGTGCCAGTGTAGCTGCAGCACTGGACCTTCTCTAATATGCCGAGTACACGAGAGAGCTCCCATCTGCCCCCTGTCTACTACGACTTCATATTTCTTGCAAGTTGTGTCTAAAAATATATCTGCAATCTTTTTTTTTTTTTTTTTTGACTTTTTGTGTAATGCATATAGGCTTATTAGTTAGTTATATAAATATTGTTGGCATTTCGTGTGTACATTTTTTGTACAAGTAAGGAATATGTTGATTTTTGCAGAACGAAAAGATTTGAGCTGTAGACTGTCAAATGTGAACAATTGACTGTATAGATTAGACCAGGGGTGTCCAAACTTTTTCCATCTAGGGCCACATATTGAAATAAAGATCAAGCGGAGGGCCACAAATCAATCGTGAAACTTTCAAAAAAGCTGCATTTATCTGATGTTTTAAGCGCCGCCACATCTACATTCAGTCTCAGTGCCTTAAGATCAGGTCTGTTTTGCACCAAAATGTTAGTTATTCAGGTTACAATTGTAGAAAATCTGAAATGTGCTGTAAAAAGTACTTATCAGAACAGTGTGGGCCAATTCACCAGGAAGCTTAAGGGCCAAGAAAAATTGGTCTGAGGGCCGCATTTGGCCCCCGGGCCTGAGTTTGAACATGCCTGGATTAGACTAAATGGGTACTTAAGTCTTTGTTTCTTCTATTTATTTATAGCTTGTGGTTTTTGGTTTACAATATTGTACATTTAGAAAGATTTTACAGGGATAATATTGCCTTAAGGTTATTGTGTTAGTGGACTAAAGTTATTTAAATATTATTCTTTATTGTGATACTTTTTGCAACAAAATGTATCATTGTGACATGCTTAATAATGTAAAATAAAAACAAACAGGACAGGACACAGAGAGAAAACAACAAAAATGATATTTCCTCATTATTGCTTTCTTTTTTTTTTTTTTGCTGCAGCCAAAAGAACATTCCACAGGTATCCATCTATCGTTTGTATTGTTATAATTTTACATCAGAATCATCATAATTTGTTTGAAAATCAAATGGAATATCGCTGTTGAAGACTGAAGTCCGCAGTGCCTCATTAATCTCAGTTCAATTTTTATGAATAATAGGACAGTCCCTAAACACATGATAATGATGAGCCTCTTGGCAGCCACTATTTCTCCAACAACCATTACTTCCCTGTGAATAATGTGCACTTTGACATGGCGTTATAAAATATCAAGATATATTTTTATAACAGAACACATTTTGTGCTTTTCCACTGGGATGGATTTGAAGCACTTTTCTATTCTGTTCTGTCGACAGGTCCTAAAGGCTTACGTTGACTCGGCTTTAAGGCAAACTTCTAGAAAATATCCGAGCAACATTGATATTTTTTACACAGCAAAGGTTTGTTTAAAAACACTATAAATAATTGATGTGTTCATAAATAATTCAACAATGGGTTTACAAAAGTGATACAGAAATGAGTGACAAGCCATGAGGAGTAGCTCGGTTAAACTTTGGCAGGACCTCAGTAGAATGAACTGAGCTGATGGTTCTGATGCTGTCACCGTCGTAAAAGTTTGGGGTTGAGCAGATTTGGTGAACTGGTTTGAGAAATGATCAGTTCAGAGGCAAAGGTGGCTGATTACTCTGTACATCCACTGATCAGTTATCTGTCAACAAATGGGATTATGTTCTGTTTTATGTACTAAATGTAGTTAATATGTTAACTGAGGTTCGTGAGCAGGACCACGCCCCCATCGCCGTCCCTGGGCACACCTCTAACTCCCAGAAGCCTTCATATACCAGCCTATGCCTCAATCACCGTTTGCCGCTATTCTCTCGACCCACCCCCCCTCCCCTTCTATGTCATATGCTTTCTCTTTCAGCGTCCAGTTCACTGAAGGGGGGGTCCCGAATCGGCTGGGCAGATCACCGAAACGGAGCCCCCACACTGAGTCTCATCACCCAGCCATCATCTACGAGCTACTTCGAGCTACTTCGAATCACCCGCTTCCTTTCATTAATAATCATTGTATTGCACATCTCATTGTGGCGTGGTCCTTGCTAATGAAAGGAGGGTTGTTGTGCTGCTCAATTTGGAAATTTGCTTGTCAAATAAAAAACCCAAATATTAAATCTGGTTGGGACAGAAGGAATAATTGGGATACATTTTACCAGTCCATCGATATTGTTTTGGAGGATTCTGATAACAATATTCCGATGATTATTATCCATACAAATGTTAAAATATGTCTTTAACCATATTATTTGAGGTTTACGTATCAAACAAATGTGAATTGTCTGTAACTCAATCATAAAAGTGCCACCATATAGCTTTTAGTTTACATTTTAACTTTTACATTTTTATTTTTAATCAGCTTTTTGTATTTTTGAACTATAAACAATGTTCAAATTTTCAAAATCTTCAAAACAATGTGAAAACATTAACAGTTTTATCTAAATATTGTCTTCTCTACATTTGACTTTTTTGTGTTGAATGCCACTAATTCAAAGTCTGTGTTTAGGAAACTGACATTGAAAGCCGTTTTTTACAACAATCAATTCAAATAAAATAATGTACTTGATCAATAGGAGGGGGAAAAAAGCCTTAATCATTTCTTTTGGTCATATTTCCCAACCTTATCCTTAGTTACCAACTTGTTTTGCTTAGGGAATAGAAAAAACTGTCCGTTATCTCTTTTCTATATGATGTTACACCAGAATCACCTTGAGACAGATGTAAAGCACGGTTGTATACTCTGTACTATGCACACACTTGTTACAGCGCGCTCCCACAGTCGATTTCGCCGCACGCACACCATTTGTTTTCCACAGCTCATCCCCGTTCTTCGTCACATACTCCATAACCTCCTCTCCACTATCCATCCCTGCCTTTTACTACAGCCATTTTTGTTTTTTATCACTCAACAATTTCTCCCCCGATCTTCTTCTTTCCCCCTGTCTGTTCTCGCCCCATTAAATCTCCCATGGCGTCAAGATTCATGCCTGCTTTATTCACCTCCTTCGTCATATATTCCTCCGGCGTCACTGGGAGATTCGGTCCTTCTCTTCCCCCGTTCTCCTCTCCCCTGTCTTATCCTCGCTCGCCCAACTACATGCTATCAATGTGAGTGATTGTGCAATCCCGCGGCGTGTTAAAGGCATGAGGAGACTGTCAAGCAGATCGATAGACAATGTGTGAATGTCTGGGAACGCCATTTCCAAAGAGAGCACAAGAGCATGCACACAAGTAAATATATTCAAAGGCTCATGTGATCATGACACAGGGCTCGTGCACAGAAGAAGGGAGAGTGTACAAACATCATTCTCAAGAGGAGAGTTGCTTTAAACTGATATCGTACGGGTCGAAGTACAAAGTAGACTACTGCAGCAAGAGTAGATGGAGAGAAGTAAATGTAATTGGAAGAACAAACCATTAAATAAAGCCCAAAATCTAAAGGACAGGATTGCGTTTTATGAACTTTTAACAATGCTTTAACATTGTTCCCTCATCAAAAACATAACCTGAAGTTGTATTCATTTATTTATTTTTTTAGAAATAAATGTAAATTTATCTTAATTCACGGTTGTTTCATAAAGTCTCGCACAACATTCAGTTTCAAATTTCAGTTTTAAGACAGTAGTAGATAGAGTTATGAGATTTTCTGCAGTTTTTCAGTTTGTAAATCATGGCCAGACTCATTTTTGCCTCAAAATGCATTCATTACAACTGTGAACTTACACAAGGAATGTCAGTGCAAGCTAGCTTTTGTTTGTTTCCCCATGGTAATTCTCTTTGCTGCCAGTAGATGGTGTGCTAACATCAACTCCTAATGACTTACTTAGAAGTAATGTATGGTTTTCTGTACATGCTATGAGTGCTAAACCCTAATGGTGACACTTATTTAAATGTTTAAGGGTTACACATCTTCATTTAATAAGAAAATAAATACATCTGAAAATGTAAACACTTTAAATAATGATACTTTATTTTAAGTTATATTGAGATATTTTAGAGCCTGTTTAAAGGCCACAAACTACATATACTGCATATCTTTTCTTTAAGAATCAGTAGAGAAAACACAAATGTGTTAATTTAATCAATATTGCCTTCAAAAATGCTTTTGTAGACTTACTCACAATGGGAGGAGTGACCACAATATTGACTCTTGTAAGAATACTGTTACACTATAAATACAATTTAATAAATGTACTTCCCACTCCTGCTAATAATTGTTTGGAGAAAAAAGAAGATATTTAGCTTATTTTCAGTCCATCTCTAGACGAATGCTGTGCACAGGTCACACAAAGAGCGGCGGGGTCTACTGCGCTTTACTGTGATTGATTTTCTATCACACAGACCAAAGGAAGTGGGACGGTCTGATTAAGGACAGACAAGTGCAAAATTAAAGAGCCGACTGCACTCCTCTAGTCTGCCCCTCAGTCCCTGGACACGTAGTAATAACTGCCCACTATAGTGCTTCTGCCGGTGTCAATCCAACTTCAAACATGTTGTGGAAGGAACACAAACCAATATGCATTTGTTCTATTTTACACGATTTATCTCTTAGATTAAAAAGGGATTAATTTGCAAACGGTTTTGAATTAGGTGCTAACTGAAAATGTTTTACTTTGCTACAGGATATGAGAAAGTGACTAATTTAAAACCAACATTTACTTTGGATTGAATGATAAGACACAGTGCTTTCTTTACATAATAAACAACTGTTTTCTCGTGCTGTAATCTTGTAAACCAGAAAATGCAATCTTGTCGTGCATGCAAAATAGCACCAGAGCGAAAAATCTGCTGTGCGAGTGTATTCGTTAGAACAATTGGGAGTAAGCACGGTCTGTCCATTGCTGTAAAGTAAATGGCTGACCCACAACTTAGAGCATCATGAAAACTTTGCACTGGATTTTTCTGATGAATTTAATTATATTTTTTTCACATTTACAGCTGAACAATACTCCTCAACAATAGTATATTCAATTTGTTTTGATATTTTTAATAAAGCTATTCCAGACCTATCTCATTCAGGACCAGTTTGTTTTGATACACCCACCTCATAATGATGGGAAGTTATGCGCTGTCCATGGTGCTGAACTGTTTCTTTAGCACCAAGTCCCCAGGCAAGGTATACAAAGGCAACAACATACAAAACACCACATTTACATGATATACATTATACATGCAGGTTAGAAAAAATATAATATATAAGTTAAAAGGTCACTGAAGCAGATTACTGGATGAACGTGTGTGGAAAATATATATGTATTTATATATCCCAAGATATGTATACGAAAGCCTGTTTCAACATAATGTGATGTTTGTCTATAATTTATGTATTGTCTGTACATTGTCAACAGACACATATCGATCATCTTGAATTGAATGTGCCACAAATCATTGAACTTTGATTCTAGGGCTGCGTGTGCAATTAATCCCATTTAAATCCAGATCAAGAGTCAGTCATTTCTGATTGTCAATGTAAGCTTGGCTCTTCAGGACTCAGTCAGGACTCAGACTTTGCAGGAATACATTGGATTCTTTCTTTCTTCATTTAGAGACAACAATATAAAACTCCTTCTGTGGTTTACCCACGTAAATGTAAGAAAAGCATTTATCGTCATCAAGTAATGTTTTCATATAAATGTAAGGCAATGGCCAAAATTGTGCATAATTTGGACATATGAAACTGAAAAATTGAAGTAGATTTACATTTCTGGCTTCATTTGTTGACATGTAAAAATATACAGAGGGAATTTTGAATATCATATTTAGTATCTGAGTGAACTTGATTAGATTGATTAAATATTGACTTAGCAGATGAAAAAAACTGAGCAACCGACTGCGCAAGCAATACAAAACTGAGCGCAAACTGACCTAAAAAAAGAACAATGAAAAATGGATGATAGGCTTTTCCTTTAATTTCTCTTCATTTAGCCTCACTAAATCATGTATCGAGTGTTTCTTTCCACGTAATGCATCTTCTGAGAACAGTCTGCCTCGCCTGTGCCACTTAATTTGGGGCATTCGCTCCAAGTTTCCATAAATGCACTTGGATAATATGAACAGGATCACCCCCAGCGTGACACCGGACCAGCAGGACACACGGCATAATGCATCCAATCAACTGTCAGTGTGAGGCGTCTCCAGCACCGGGGCCTTCAAATGCTCCAAATGATAGCCACATCTGCATGGGCACACTCCCCATTTATTTTACATAAAGAACCCACTCTCATGTCTCCTCGCTGACATGTTTTTTCTCTCTTTCTTGTTTCTGGTGGAGGACCTCTGGCTGAGACTGAAGTGACAAAACAAGCGGCAGAACAGATGCAAAGGTCAATGCGTGTAGTGCTCTCGCGGCGCTAGAGTGGTGACAGACTTACAAGGACCAAAAGAGGGGCGGCGAGAGAGCAGAAAGCGATCAAAACAAGAAGGGCTTTGGAGTAAACTCTGGTGCGCATCTCAACGAGCGTCGAAAATGGGTAATTTTCGGCGCACGGGCACAGTATAATTCTGAGTTCTAAAATGAGCAAAAAGTGGATCGGAAACACCACATAGGCTCGCTTAGGAGATGGCTGTCTGTTGTACCACTTTATAACAAGTACACACACATTAATTAGCCATAATTACTAATGAACAGAAACTTAATTCATAATGAACAAATGTTTAAGAATGTGTTAGGCTTTGTAACTACTTAAATCAGGGGTTAGGGTAGTCAAGTAGTTTCTAATCCTGAATTATTCTTACCAAACTATTTGTTAATTAGGAATTTAAAGGGAACGCATTATGCAAACTTGAATTTTAACCATGTTATAAAATTGCTCCCTTGACAAAAACGCACGCTTGTTTCAGTTATCCTGTTTATGAGGTCTTCTCCCTCTAAGACTCAAATAATTCATAATTTAGGATTAGGGTTAGTTTTGTGAAGTCCATAAATCATCAGTAAACTCTTTCGGAGCCTTTCTGCCGTCAAATTACATTCATTACATCATTATGTGTATTAACATGAACATTTCGGAGGCAAGCTAGGGATGTTGATCTCCTCTTTGTCATTCCCTCTGCAGCTCGTAGATGGAGCTCTAACACAATTCTCGACGTGGGAAACCTCTGACTGATACTAAGTACTGTGTGTTTTTGTAGACCAATTTTTTTAAGCTAAAAACATGAGATTCCAAAGTATTTATTTATTTAGATTTATTTACCTGGTTTATGAACTTGTCGATTTCTTCTGATAAGACTGACGTAAAAAGGTATGAGCTCATTTTTCGGCGAAGGCAGAAGTCCTGTCAACGAAACATGTCAGGTAAATGAGCTCATAGCTTTTTACATCTGAAGAAATCCACAAGTTAATAATCAAAAGAAGACGGGATGAACTTTCCTAATATACTCCCTGCTGAATGGTTCATATCTCTGTAATTACTGGACCTATCCACATGAAACTAAGACTGGCACAAACAAACATCTTCACTGTTAGCACAAACAAACAAAAGAGAACTATTTCTGTCACATTATCAAACGTGAATGCAACCCAACAATACAATATGGAGGATATGTCTCCTGTTAAGCCTTTGGTTCATGCTTTAATAAGATTTATAAGAGTGTTACTTCAGTGTTTAATTTTTTAGATGTAGATAAAACTATTTTTTCTTCAATTTGACAAATAAAATTATTTGATCTTCCACTTTCCCACCACCTGGGATCCGAGTTTTGCTTTATTCGCTGTCCGTGGTGCTGAACAGTTCTTTTAACCTTTCAGCCAAATGTTAACATCCTTTTCATGTTTGCTCAAATAAATATTTCATTGATTAAATACACATAAGGGTGTCTAATGAGTTCACACAGCTTCTTTGATATATTTCCATTTTTTGCTTCAACCCTGACATCTAAAGAAAACCTTGAAAACCCATGCCGTAGCGCAAACAAACAAACCCATTAGCTAATAGCCTGGGGGCAGACTTTCCAAAAATGCTAAATAAAAAATGGGCCACGGGCTAAAAATACACGGTGAATATTGATACGAAGTCATTTGGCGTGTTCATCCTTTAAACACGTTTTATCTGTCAGTGCAGACTTGTTGGGCAGTTGTGGATAAGGCGTGAGTGATACTGCTCTGGTGTTATTTTTACCTCATGATCTGATATTGAGGTTTGGCATCGCGCGGAGCTTGACAGAGGCTGGAAGTTGTGCGCCGTTATTGGAGTGGATAAAAATGGATTACAGAGCGTCTGCTATCTTTCACGTTTCTGCCGACACTTCAGCGCAACTCAAATATTCATGTTGATTCCCAAACATTTCAGATGTTAGAACAGTACCGACAGTCTTTGTTTATTTAATAGCATTCTTTTGCTCTGCTGCTGACAAAATGGCTGTTCAATAATTAAAATAAACGCTGTTATTGGATTGAATATGTTTAGTAAATCCTGATTGAAACTGTTATTCTTTCAGACGACACATCGGAATCAACTAATCCACTCTGATTGTCGTTATAACTTGCCAAACTGACAGGTTACCAGTGCGACAGCAAGGGGCTGATTGGAGACAATAGAATATTTTAGGCTAAACACAAAAACACAATGCGTGAACAGAAGAATTGTGAGAGCAGACATGTCTATTAAGAAGCTATCAAGTTTTTCAAAGGTTATTCAGAGGTTAGATATTAAAGTTTCCCCACAACACCCTTTAAAGAAACCCAGAATCTCTAGTTAATTATACCCACTGATGTCGGCTGGCCAACTCATAATGTCCAAAATTGAGTCTTGAAGTTATCATGGGACCCCAGGCTTGGTTCCCCCAGCCATCCAAAATAAGAAGATGTAAATTTAGGTTAATAACTACTGTGGTGAAAGAAGTACAGAAGTAAAAATTCATCTGCAGTGAAAATATAACTCAAGTTAAAGAATCACCAGTATCACCATTTTAAATGTTCTTTTACAGTAAAAAATGTATTTCAGCCAGATATTGAGAACTATCAAATGGTAAAATGTAGTTAATTGTGCTGTTCATTCATTCATTCATTCATTTTCTACCGCTTATTCCCGTTAGGGGTCGCGGGTGACTGGAGCCTATCCCAGTGACTTTGGGCCTTAGGCGGGGTACACCCTGGACAGTGGCCAACTTGTCGCAGGGCTGACACAGAGAGACAGAGACAAGGACAGACAACCATTCACTCTCACATTCACTCACTAGGGACAATTTAGAGTTGTCAATTAACCTCCACAGTCATGTCTTTGGACGGTGGGAGGAAGCCGGAGAACCCGGAGAGAACCCAACGGTACACGGGGAGAACATGCAGACTCCACCCAGAGAGATCGTGTGATGTTAGGGTGGTTCGGAATTCGAAACCACAATGTTGGGGTGGTCTGGGATTCGAACCCACGATCTCCTTATTGAGAGGCAGCAGCTCTAGCCGCTCTGCCACCGTGCACCCTATTTGTGCTGTTTTTGTTGTGTATTTAAAAAATAATAATTAATAATTTATATCAGTACATTTTGCAAACTATAAACAAAGTACTTTTTTTTTTTTTACATGTAGAAAGTACAGTAATTTGCTCTCAAATGTTGGAAAGAAAAGTTAAAAAGTATCCGATTACATCTTTAAAATGGACTTTAGTATGTACAGATTCCTAAATATTGTACTTAAAGGACAAATGTTATGCAAATTGACTTTTATGAGCTTTTATCCATGTTTCGTCATCAAAAACATACCTGAAGTTGTATTTAGATCCATTCACGCTAGGTTACTGAATCCTGGTTTGAAAATCTTCTCCCCTCCGCGCGTCAAAAACACTCCCTGCTGAATTCCCTCAATGTGTGACGTTTTTTGATAACTTATTTCAATAACTACTGACTGCCATCACTTATTCGCAAATCTTCGGCTGCTTTTAGTCCTGAAATCATCGCCAGACTCGTTCTGGGCATTCTGCCGTCTAAACACAATCACTGCAACTGCTAGGCTATTTCTTCACAAACGCATATTTCACTTGTGTAAGCGCTATGCAGTCAGTAGATGGCACCTAAACTCAGTAAGTTCCATGGAAAACAGCAACAGATATAAATGTTCATTTTGTTTTTTATGAGCATTTTTATCACTAAAACATGAGAGACCAAACTAAAGGTACTCAAGAGCATGTTTAAAGGCTAATAACAATATTAAAAATGCATAGTATTTTTACTTAAGTTACTTTTAGTTGTTAGTTACGTTTATATATTGTCACTTTCCAGCGCTGAATACCTGTGTCTATCTCTATCTATCAGTATATGCAGTGTTTTCTTTCAAACAGATCAACGCACTGTGAATCCAAATTCATGTTAGAATCTAATTAGAATGATATATTTAGAACAAACAAAACAAACTCATCCCACCGTTTTCACACAATAGACCATGACCACTGTGTTGGTTTGGACTCGGGCCAGACGTGTTTCTCAGGAGGACCAAAGATGGCTGGAAAACAAAAGATGAGCAGAGTGCAGTGTGGTGGATAGCATCTGTCAGCTGCTTTGCTGTTTTGACGTTCCATAAATGTGTTTGGAGACTTTGATAAAACTTGTTGTTGCAGTGTTGGAAGCCGCCGCGTCCTAACAAACGACGTTGTAAGCTGCCATCCGGTTCTCACTCCCAGGGCGTAATATAGTGCGGCGGTGCATGAGGCTGGGCAGTCCCATAGATACTGAAGGCGCTGCCCTTTGGGTCGCCATCACGCAGCGGGCCTGTAATTCAACTCCGTTTTACAGATGATGCACTGTCCGACCAGAAGTTTGCGCTCGTAAGTTTGATTTACAGCACTTCTGGTGTTTGTAATTTCATTCCAAAGTTCAGTGTTTACTTGTAATCTCATTTTCAAGCCAATAACAGACCATTCAGTTGGGGATTGGCTACAAAAATGAATAATTTGATGCTTTTGGGGGATTTTCCCAATGACAATAATAAGCTGATACTGTGGCAATCCATGAAAAAGGGTCTAAAATGTGTAAATGTTGGGATTTAGGGTCAAGTATTGCAGAAAATGAATACACTGCAAAATGAAACACCACCAGAAATATCACCTTGGATTAATGAGAAATCAGGACCATTGCCAGTGGGTTTAACTGTTTAAAACAAAATATTGCATATTGTGAACGGGCTTCAACAAGCTGAAACCCATGAATATTCTCATTTCAAACAGCGCTGCAAGTTTGTTTTGTGTTTATTTTCAATCGGCTCATTGGCTGCTCATTTTGTTTTTTTGTTTGTTTTTGTTTTACACAATTTAGTCAATATATTCTACCTGTGCACATCTCTAAAACAACAATTGCAGTATTATAATTCTTTCATTATAACTCCCACCTCTACATTCAGTTTTCCACGACACAAATCTTCGAGATGAATTATAGTTTAATAATGAACAGATAAAAGATCTGCTGGAAATCAAGTCTGCAATTTCCTAAATAAAAACATTTTATCATCACTTGAGAATCCTTCCATCTGGTGAAATGATATCAAGTTTAACGAGATAGTGGATCTAAAACTAGATTATTAGTTTTCATTTGTTTGTTTATTAGAGATTTTGCAGGTTCTTTATATATCTTCCTATATTTTCCCTATAGCCGTTAGCATTAGCCCGCAAATAACACAAGTTTTAAATAATCCAATTGTGCTGGTACCAACCTATCCACAATTTAAGGGAGGTCAAAGTTGTTAAAAGAATTTGTGGTGTTTTATTTTCGATAATAATTAAGGCGGGACAAGGCAATTTTTTTCAATTTTTTTGTCTTTTGGTCAGTTCAACATCAACATATCGGCTTTCTTGTGGAAACAACAAACTTGTCCAATCTGCTCCTAAAGAGATTTTCATGAAATAAATAAGTGATCAAAAATCCCCTATGTATTTTTGTTTTTTGTTTTGTTTAACTAATATGTGTACGAAATGAACCAAAACCTGGTTCTGTCTATTTTTCCGATTGAAATGAACATCCTCTTTTACATGTGACTGGAGGAAAGACCAGACAAGTGGCATAATCATCATAAAATAAAAGTTTGATATACTTTAATATGGGGATTTGACTGGGTTATCATCAGCTCGCCAAGTCTGAGCAACGATAGAACATTTTATTCTAGTCTATGAAAGCCTAAGCAAAACTTTTATCGCCTGACTCTATAAGGTTTTGTTTTTTCTTGTTAAACGTGTATATATAGATAAAAGCAAACCAACAAACCAACCAACCAGAATTCATAGAGTACCAAGTCAAATCCTTTTCTAAACAACATCATCCACACGTCCCGGCAGAGCTACCATGGCAACAACACCAGGTAGCCCAGTATTTCCTGTACACTTCCCCTTTAGACGCCTACCAAGATCACAAACGTACCCTTCTACTCCTCTTTCCTTTTGGCACGCGTGTTGCGAGCCAACCCCTCCGCGCCAAGTTCATGAATGCACATTGTCTAACAGTACTTTAGCATTACATTTTCCCAAACGCTCGTCAGCCTAAATTGCAGACTAATCTAATTGCAGCGCCCGGAGGTGTCAGGGAAGAGACAGTCTCACTTTAGCGTATAAACAATTCATTACGTGTGACTTTTCGGGCTTTGTTCGGTGTGTGTGCGCGAACCAGGGGCGATAACAAGGGCCCATGCCGCGAGCTTTAATCTGCTAACACGGGGTGGATTGGGTCGGCGCGGCAGGATTAGCAGTGGTGTGTAACGCGACGCACTCTTAATTACTGCTATTCAGTGCAGCGCCGTGCAGGGGAGAGATGGAGAGGAGCGCGGGAGAGGCTGGGCAGCTAATTACGTGGATACAGTGGCGGAGATGACAGATAAAGCAAGAATGGAGGCCGTTTTTAGAGCAAGGTGTTATAAAAGAGTGTGTACTGAGTGACGCCTGTTGTTGATGATGTGTAAACGGTGTACTCAAGGTTTACACGTGTGTTTTATGTCTCTAGCGGAAAAAAAGTAATTGAGTTGACCCCCGCTAGCTCTGCTGTTAATACGTTTAGGTCTGTTCGCTTGTTTTTGTTGAAGAGTTTTGGTCAGATGCAGCATCGATTATCTATTCCAAGAAGACATGTTTTCTCAGTTGATAATAAACAATAGAAACTGAGCATCAAACTAGACTTTTAGTGTTTTCTCCGCATGTGTTGCTGAACCTGTGATCATAATGTGACACTAAATTGAAAGGATAAGCTTGCCAAGTATTCATTCCTTTTTATTTTATGTTTTTTATTTTTGTTTTTATTGTGAAGTTTAGAATTTTGTTTCCTAGTTGGACATGGTAGGTTTGACATGTGTAGTCCATGGTAGGTTTGACATGTGTAGACCAAGCAACCCTACTGTGAAGGGCCAAAGCTAGACTTATTTACACAATACTTATAATTGAATCATTAAACGAATACAAAAATATAACATTGGATTAATGGTTAAACTTTCAGAAATATGTGTTCCTTGCATGCAGAGGTGGGCAGTATATCAAACATTCGGTATCGTGAATGTTGGTTTAAAAATATGCAAACTTTAAATATGGATAAAAAACGCAACAAGGAGAGCTATTTAAACGTAAGAATGAAAAAAGAAATAATGTTGCAAACTTTCAAATAAGGGTATAAGTTGATATTTCTACACTTTTGTGATTCATTTTGCAGATATTTCACATTTGACTGATAATTAAACCTCATCTAGACATGTTTTAACACATTTCTGTTTAATTGACATAACATCGTCTCAATATTGTTTTTTGGATACCCTACTTGCATATAAATTGTCCTTGGATAGAATTTTCCATTTTGATGACATCGATAGAAGTGTTCTTTTTTCATTTTTAGAACTCAGCTCTGCTTCATGTATTTTTGTACTTTATCCACAAACTGCCACTTGACCGATAAAAGACCACAGGCCCTATCCCACCAAACTTAGTCCTAATTAGAAAAAAAACAGACATTCTTTTTAAACCGCAACCATTCAAACAAACGCAGCCAAAAGCGACTCGCGTACGCTTCCACGCACTGGAACAGGAATCCCCCTTCCTTCTTATCGTCTTCCCTCTCGAAACAATCATCTGTCAGTGAGCCGTCCTGACAGTGGGTCCATCAGGATGAGTCTGCTCTGTCTCCGTCGTCATCATCTCTGCTATCTCTCTGTGCGCACATGTGAATCTCAGGACGAGCAGGAAGAGCAGAGCCGGAGAGGAGCGAGACTGCAGCCGATCAATATCCCTGACTGAGAGATCACAGCCATGCTTAGTGCCCATCAATGACTTATCTGTGTGTGTGTCTGGATGAGGGCGCTTGTACTGAGCAGTGGAGCCTGGCAGAATGGATGGTTTGATGAAAGAGTGTTGGTGGACAGAGAGAGAGAGTTGGGGAATCCTATTTTCTAATGTTGCTTTTTCAATCTTTCCCTCGTCGACTGGAGCAAATGGGTAGTCCGCCTCATTACGATGCAGAGAGAAATCAGTGCCACTAATAATAACTCTGACTTAATCGAAAAAAACAAACTTTGGAACATTCTCCATGGATTTAGACCTTTCTTTGTCACTGGAGACAAACAGGTGGCGTGCCCATCACAAAAAACATTGCATTGTCAGCTCTGTGGAAAGGCAAGATTTGTCAAGACGTTATAGTTGAAGTAAGTGCCTTTTTTCAGTCTATTTTTGGTTGAAATATTACGGTAGAGCTTCAGTTAGCCTTAACAAAGCATGAACAAAGATCTTGACACGTTTCGCCTCCTGCTGCTTTGTGGTCTGCGGCGAAAAGTGTCCCATGTACGCGATAAAAGGAACGCTCGCTCCATGTCGGTTGATGGTGTCTGTGCTTACTTTCCTGTTTTCAACGGCCTCCTTGATCTAGCTTTTGAACTAGTATTTCTTAGCCCCTATGACCTGAGCCCTGTCTCAGTCCATGATACAATTATTCCTTTGGCAATGGTCTGATATTGCAGACTTTAGGGTTTCCTGTTCTGTAGATGGATTGCAAGACAGCAGCCGAAATCTCATTCACAAAAGTTGTAGACTAAGAGGAATAAGCCATCATAACTGAAGACAATGTGAACATTACCAAAGTAGTGTTGTGTGAAAGTTTCATAGCAAGTTAGAATATATGACTATAGAATAGAATATATGACAATCGGTCAGATTGCAGAGCTGGCAAGAAGAAAAGTGTCTCCAACCAGGGGAGTAGACAAGGTGGGACAAAGGGGTCCATCGTCATTGGCCCCAGTGACTTAGGGGCCCAGAGTTGGACCCTCTCCTTATTAATTTTTATTAAAAGGGGGCCCATGAAAGACTTCTTCCCCCGGGCGTCAAATTTCTGTTGACAGCCCTGTCTCCAGCTATTGATTAGTTCATTTTTTTGAGTGTTAAGGTTTGGAAGTAAAAACACATGGAATCAATCGTCTTTGCAAATAACATTCTCCGGAAAATTCCCACATGTTAATTATCAGTTATGAATTATGTCAGCTTCCAAAAGATATGCATATTGAAAGATGGTTTTAGTCAGAAGATTCAAACTGATATTTTCCCATCACTGTCCCAATATTTGCTGATGATCTCCCACCTGTGCTTGGCATGTCAGCGTTGCTCAAGGGTCCATACGCCATACACATCTTCACCCAGACTGACAAAACTAATAGACAAAACGGAAAAGGAAGAAGCGGGAGAGATGAGAAGATGAGAGGAGAAAAGGGTGGCATGCAAAGGGTGCCATCACGTCTGTCAATTCGTTGTGATGGCTTGAATTATATTCACAGTCAAGATGCTCTAACTGCTACTGACATTGTTTTGCATTGGTCTTGTCAATCCTTTTGTTGCTTTTGTTTGCAGAAATTATATCTACCGCACATCTTACTGTAAAAAAATCATTTAAAAAAAACTTATATTCAATACATTTGCATTTCAAGGCAGTGATTTGTGCAAATACATAAATTAACAATGTTTTTCTGGGCAGACCATATAATATAAACTTAAATAAATATAAACAAAAATGACATCAATCACTTCCTTTGTTGTTTTCATATTTTCTGCTAACAAGTCCATATATAACCTTTTTATCGCCTCCCATTTTCTTTCTCATCTCACACAAGTCATCTCCACACAATCAAACGCCACCCCTGCTACGCCTATACTTTCCCATTATAGAAACTGACCTACATCGATGTCGTCAAGATGTACGCCATCCCTTGACCTGCGCCAAATTCTGTCAAATCCTCTTGTCTTTTCTTCCGAGCCAATTTGTGCAGGAAAAAAAATGAGCTGCTTGTGGCGCGGGTCCAGCCATGATCATTCACATCACGACAGGCCCTCAGCCCTCCTTCTCTGTTCTACATTCTGCTGTCGTGTCTCGCTCATTTCCTCTCTTCTACTCGTTGCCAATTTGCCTTGTCAGAAGCCATCCTCCCATCATCGATCTTCTGTCCATCTTCTTGTCAAGAGTCTCCAAGACCTTCTCGAGGCATTTTGTCCTGCTTTTGTTTTTTCTCGGTTCAGATTTCTCAATAGGCAGCGTTCATGTTCCGTCAAAGGGTTGTAAAGATTCTGTTCAGCTTTCTGTTGTGGGTGACGTTCTGAGGAGTTTTCACCGGTCAAAAGATAGAATATTTAGTTTGAAATGTGTGGTAATTGCTATGGCTACGGTCCTACATTTTCATCATTCTTAAACCCATGGAAAGTTGGAAATACATGTTGAGCGATACAAAAAGAAGAGGATTTTAGACTTTTCCTTAAATTGTCCAGCCATAGTTTTGTTTCTTTGTTTATTTTTTTAAGGATTTTTAGCCCGTATGCTTTATTTTACAGGACAGTGTAGCGTGTGTACTACCCACTCAGTGATCAACTAGCACTGGTCATAATTGTCAAACAAATAAAACTGCTTTCAATAATAATTTATTGAATAAGGCCCCAGGACGTACCTTGTTAGCCAAAAGGTTTACAACGGTAAAATTAAATTCATTTTACCTTAATACACTTAGAACCTGGTTCTAACTGAGCGAACTTGCATCTTCGAACTTGCACGAGGGGGCTCCTCCAGGCCAAGTACAGGCCCTCGTGCTTGTTTCCATAGAAATAACTTTCCAGCGATTCCAGACTGAAATCTCCAGCAACTTACATACTGTTTCTTTAATTGACTTAATTTAACACTTGAAAGGCACACTATTCTTTTAAAGTTTCTGAACATACTGACTATTTGAAAGTATTGCATCTCGTTTCAATTAATTGTACAGCTCCAAAATGTTTTTTAACTGTCAAAAATGCAGACGTTTAACCTGTTTTATGGTTTACAGCTTTGTATTTACTGGACCGGTCCACGAGAAAGAGAAACTGGCAGTAATTTTTTTTTCCCTGTATAGTTTTTAAAAAAGTGGTGCTATTCAAATACACAGGCTCTTTCCAAATTAAAGGACTTCAAACCACCACACAGCTAAACGCCCATTGTTTTATTGGCCCCTGTGCTCCGTATGGAAAAAAAAAAAAAAAAAAGACATCGTACTCTCTGCATCTAACAAGCTCATCTCGCTTCCACCGCGTGCTAAGTGTATCGCAATAAGGTGCATTTTGGTTGCCGGAACTAGAACAGATGTCTCCCGCATTAGTCCTGGGTATTGTGCCGCCATCCATCTCACGTCTGGCCTGATTAAGCTGTTTCCCGTCCGGCGCGGTGAAGCAGGGGCAGTGGCTCTGTGGCTAATTGGCAAGTTCAATCAGCCAGACAAATGAAGAGAGGATACGGTGACCTTTCCGAGGTAGTCACCGCTCGGCACGGCTGTCTGCCCGGCATCCCCCTGTTGTCTGCATTCGTATCTCGCCCCTTTCTGCTGTAACGGGCGCTCAGACTCTTCTCATCTTCCGTGCGTTTTCTTTTTTCTTTTTTTTTCATCCGTCGTTTCTCATCTTTTGCCCCGGCCTGGGAGTGTGTGACAGTCATTCCAATTTATTTTTGATGGCTTTACTATGCGCCCTGTCAGGGAGTAATTATGATGTTCCTTGCTCTAGTTTGTGTTCTCGGGGATTGGCATGTTTAGGTGAATGGAATAATCTAAATTGCTGCTACAGAATGAATGGTTGATTATTGTCCGCAAGATTTGGCTCAGCAGTTAGATAATAATTGGCTTCTCTGCAGATACCTGAAACGCAATTTGGGTATATGTGTGATTCCTGACAATTTATCGTTAGTGATAGTCGATATCAGTCATTTTTGTTTTGATCGAACACCAACTCATACAGGGCAAGTATTGCATTATTGATCCGATCTGAAATATCATTAATGTATTTGAAAACTTTTGCCCTCTGAGACATTTTAAAGGAAACATAGTATTGATAAGTTGACTTTTTGAGCTTTTAAACCTTTTCTAACATTGTTCCATCATCAAAACCACACTTGGAGTTGCATTTAGCTTCATTCACGCTCCTGGTTATAAAGTCCTCTCCCCTCAGACCGTCAAAAACTTTCTGAATTTCCCCAACGTGTGGTATTTTCTTGATGTGTGACGTGAAGCCGAGTATCTTCTGTGCTTTTTTAGTCCTTAAATCACCCCCAGACTCATTCTGAGCATTTCTGCCATCTAAAAATGATCATTACAACTGCATAGCTACCTAGCATCTCCTGGAGAACCCTCTAGTTTATTGTTTATTGTGGATCCCCATTAGTGCAGTCAGTCTGTCTCTATTCTTCCTGGGGTCCTGTCAGATTTAATTTAAAATACAGAAAATATACTTCCTATATTACAGTCGATATACTTTTCATGAACTGACAAAAATACATTCATATTTTCATAAACTTCAAGGTCATCATTAAACATGTCAACATTAAACTTATTAACAGTCGCTGACATAATACACCCCATTTCAAACTTGTACCAGTTCTGTCTCTTAGCTGCAGTAATAAAAGAATGCTTAATGAGGCTGTTTGTTCAACCGCTTAAATCATGCTTTAAATTGTCTATTATTTTCCTCTTGTATTATTTTGTTTGTGTTTCATGTTAGCTGCTTATGTTTAGGTTGTGTAATTCACTCTGCACCTAGTAGATGCCAAAACTCAGTTAGTGCCTTGGGAAACAGCATAAATACAGATGTTAATTTTGTGTTTTTATAATGAATTTGTTTTTAGTTCTAAAACTTGAAATGCAAAAGTAAAGATAGTCAAGAGCATGTGTAATGGCAATTTCCAGAGTTTTGCTTATTCATCTTTAACCGTTAAGGCTAACTTTGACATAGTCACCCCTTGCAGAGGCCCCACCGGGCTGGGGCCATTTACCCAGGTCAAGATAACTTACAGAGGACACTTAAGACGTCCTTTCACTCTGAAATCTGGCTTTAACTGGAAGCACCACTGATTCTGTTGTGTTTCATTAATACTGATAGGCATATATGTCCTTGTTCTTTGCTGATGTGCTGATTGTATGTTGTCTCCTCACGATGTGTTCTCTCCGAGTATAATGCGCTTATACTCTGAATGTGATGTATCCGTCGATCAGGGAGAGATCACTCGGTCAGGGACAGTCGTCATTCACTCTTGGTACCAGTGAATAAATCAACTCATTGATCAGACTCATTCTCTTTGCATTTTTAGTGTTTAACTTGTTTTACAAATCCACAACGTCATTTTTTCCGTAACACATGTTTAAAGCCTAATAACAACACAATTAATTAATCATATTTGTCCTTTAAGTATGGACATTTTTGTTTTTGGTGTTAATATTGTGGTTTCACAGATCATTGATATTGTGCTCTTGGGCATTACACCCAGCTGTGTATGCATGTTTGTGTTATCGAGTCCCTGTGTTAGTGGTAATTATCAGTACTTGTCAGTCTTCTCTGGGACAACATGGCATTTTCTCTCACATTAACATATACTTTTAGCTTGCAAATTTGGAAAAACTTAAGACTTAATAAAATGCATTGTGCCACTAACAATCATTTTGTGAGCTTTTTTTTTTCAGTTACTTTAATCAGTTCAGTCAGTTCTTCTTAAAGCAAAAGATCCATAAAGATTTGTTCTGAATTTGACCCATATTAAGTGGAAGTGCTGGTAGCTGCTTGAGGAAATCCTGCTGGAATATATTTACAGACAAAATGATTTCACCTTCTCATCAAAAACACATTTTCATGCAGTTACCGCTCTACCTGAGTCATATCTATTTTTTTCAGCTCACAGTATGTTTTGGAGCCAAGGTATAGAGCAAACAACAACAACAAATATTAACTACTACTACTAACAAATATTTAATCACTAAACGATGACCATTGAAGTTGTTGCAGACATCCTCTTTTGTGAATACATCTTCGTATTCTACCATTGCAGAAAGCTTGGTGTTTAACAAGAATTTTCTGTGAGCCGAGGCTGCTGACCTTCGCCTCCTCTATACTCTGAGATAACCGATGATGCATTATCTTTGATTGGGGCTGAGCTCTCTGTCTTGGGGCCTTTCTCTTAAAAACTGCTGCTCTGAAGTAACCCCTTAGTTCTTCACAGCAGCTAAATGGATTGTCAGATCCAGAGCGAGCTGTGATTGTCGCCCTCGTGATTGAAGAAGAGGAGAAGCCCGGCGACAAACGGCAACATAAACAGAGAATTGTCACTAGCTCAAAAAAGAGTCGCATTTGAAAGTATGTTTTTTTGCGATCTTTAGGGAAAGATGCTTTGTTTTGTCAGAAAGGAAAAAGAAGCAATAAAAGAACAAAAATGATTCAACCGTGTAACTTTTCTGCAGCTGGTGTTTTTGTGACTTAGAAAACAAAAACATCCTTACTGAGTGGAATGGCCTCTCCACTGATCTGACATGTAACAGTGTTGGAAATGCCTCTCTCTTTGGATATATAGATGAGTTTGATGACGTACTATGGGGCTTTCCAGACACAGCAATAACATCTCCATGGAGACGAGCAGGTGACAGTCCCTTCACTTGAAAAGGTTACATAGTGCACCTTTAATTTTAAAAGCCCCACATTAAAGGTGTACAGGGTTCATTCAGATGGCCGGTCCATACTCCTTCAAGTCCATGCAAAGGAATTAAGGCAAAAGTTTTTTTGTTTGTTTTTTGGTCAGGTTGCTCTCTTAAAAGACAAGCTTTAACCTTCATCTAATCCTCTTGCATCCATAGAGTTCAAATGGACATTTTAACTTTAAAGGACATTTTTTCTAAATGCATTTTTCTCCCACAGAGAAGATCAGCTTAAATCACTTAAAATAGCACCTGCACACACCAAACAACAATCTTGACCTAAACAAGATTGTACTGAAGGACAAAGTCTTATCCTGATTTAAATTTTAACTCAATTTTTACACCAAATATCAGTAGTTTACACACATACAAAAAACAATATATATAAAAAAAAAAATTCTCTATTCACCTTATTCTGCCCCACCCACTTTTTGCCGTTTTTTGCCACAGATATGCACTTTTGTTGTAAAAGAACTCTGTTAAAGCTAATGACGAACGAGGGAAAAGTCTCGCCGCTAAAATGTTACATAAAGTAGATTGATTTGTGTAAAATGTTTAATGAACACGAGCAACAACAAGTCAACAACGCAACGATTTCCTGGTCAGTCTGAAAATGTCTTTTTAGTCCATGTAGAACTTATTTTCTGTTGAGCTCGTCCGCTCCATGTAAACGAATATAATGGAAACAAGACGGCGGCGCGTACGGCAACTTCTGGAATAAGATGAATACATTTTTTGTATCTCATATATCAACAAAATGAAGCATGACATTTAAACCTGTCTCTATCAATTTTTCAATTTGTATGTCCCAAATACAGCAAAGTGTACACATAAATCCCTTATTTTTATATGAAAACATAGCATGATAAAAAAACAACAACATATTAAGCATTTTTCTTATGTTTTTACTAAGTAAACTACACAAACAGTGATCTCTAAATTATTTTTTTTCCCATGTTTTCCTGTAGCGTCTTGCCTTAAATAAGTAAAAACTTTAATACACATTTTTCTTTTCAATTTCATGACCGAAACAGGAACTTGGAAATCTGTTGCTCAGTAAAGAAAAAAATTATGCAATAATAAGTGAACAGGTTTATTTTATTTTGTATTTAGTTATTTCAAGCTACATATGCGAGACAAACGTTCAATGGTACAGAAGGGGATTGACTTAAAACATTTAAAATAAAACATTGGTGCTCGAAATGGAGTGGGAGGAAGTGGGACTTTTTTTTTTTGTTTTAACCCAACCGAGTGCCAGAAAATACATTAAAAGAGAAACAAAGAAAATCTGTTTCCTTTTCAAACAATGCTCGTCTATACCTTAACAATCATCAAGCCCACCAGAAGGCCTGTACATAATGCATATTCATTGGAAGCTTAGCATTAGAAAAGCTGCTAAAATCGAAACAAAACTCAACAAAACAAACGTTGATCAGTTCATAATTAAGCTACTGAAACTGTAATTTAGTATCGAGTCGTCACCTCTCTTCCCTTTCACACACACGCACAGCGACACGTTTTCCTCCATAACCCTGTCCCGGTCCATGTGTGGCCACTTCCGATGCCACCCACGGCTAATAGCCCACCCCTCCCCTCGCACGCCTCGCTATTCAACGAGGAGAGAGAGCAATGGGCCAGATCGGAACAATGGCTGCCTCCGCCGAGCGCCGGAGTCGTTTATCTGTTTGGGGCCCCGATCGTGTCCCACTTGCTTCCCATCTGGGCTGCGGAGCGTGACTGATGGCTGGACCGGGCCGGCGCTGGGGTCTACATTAAGAAGCCTGACCTCTCCGTGTCAAGTGCACTGGTTAATAGCCAAAGCCGTCATTTATCACCGGCAACGTGTCAGCGATCCACCGGCTATTTATGCATCCCGGCGGCGGCGGTGGAGGCACGTGTACATATGAGTGTCAGAGCGGCGGAAAATGCACAAGAGCGGAATAGCTAATGCGGCGCTAATATTCGTGTCATCTCTCAGGACGCCTACGCACGAACTGGTTAGAGTATGGTGCGTGTCAATGGGAGAGATTGTGAAAGGGTTTATTCATTTCAATACTTCGTGTGAAAGAAAAGGGAGGATTGTCAGGGGAAAACAAGGAGCAGGCATTAAGGTAAACTGTTTTGCATTTCTGAACTCGGAGAAACAAAATGAGACGACAATCTCGCGGAATGTCGCACCGATAAGTGGAGAAGAAAAGGAAAGATAATACAGCAGTTTTAAGGGTCAACGCCAAAATAGAAATACAATTGTACAACTTTATTTGTAGTTTGAAATCACAGCAAACCATTAAAAACAACCACATAAACAAACAATGGACATAAAAAAAAAAAAAAAGTACAAGGAAATATTTGGTACTGTGAAAAAAGCAGGCTAAAAAAAATTATAATAAAAAAAAATCAAACACAACACTTTTTGCCTAGTTATCTTTATTTCCCGAAACTTTGAAAAATGTCAGGCAATTATGCGCTGATTGTTATGATATGCAAATTTTTGGGCGGTTGCAACAGCGCGTGTCTATAAACATGCCTACGATTTATTTGTCCAACTATTGGGAAATTTCAATGTATATGAGAACAGCATAAGGATAAGGATTCAAAATGAGGCATTAAAGGGAACATATTATGTACATTTTACTTTTAATATTTTTTAAACTTTGATATAACAGTGCTTCCTCGTCATTCATTTACTCAAAATTGCATTTCAATTGATTCTTGCATGTTGGAGTAATCCTGTATTGTTCTGGGCGGGGACAGTTTTCACCTCCCCCCTGTCCCCGCCCACTGTCCTTAATTTACTTGCGATTGTTAGAGAAAATAAAACTCTGTGTGATACATGTAGAGCGAGAGAGAGACGTAGTCAAAACTGTCACATAGCCACTTTTAATGAGTAAAAACACATAAATCCCAATCTGCTATTCGCTACAATGAAATGTCACTGTGAAGAGGCGGGGCTTAGCAGTTTTGAACAGGAAGTTAATGGATCTATTCCTGTTACTAAGTTGTTTTTGGATCAATACTGCAGTTTACAATGAACAAATTGTGAAATGATGATGTACTTATGCAGTTACAGTTCAATACTAAGTACCTGAACATAACATGTCTCCTTTAAAGTATTAAAACATACATATAATAAAAAAGACACATACACTAGTGCATTAAACAATAGAGGCCGGACGGATGAAATGTCTCGTCCAAGCATTCTGGAGCTGGAATTTAACCGGCAACTTTTGGTCCATGCGCAAACTCTACCACTGAACCACAGTCATTTTGATCAATATTGTAATTTATTGACAACCCTTTTCCTGTCTCAAAATATACCGTTTAAACATAATTTTATTTGGGCCTTGATATTTATACGAAATAATAAAAAAAATACATTAAACTGCAAAATTGCCGTTATTACTATCGGATTCCCATTGTCGGCGAGCGGCTGCTAAAACACAATAACAAAACACCCCGCAGCCATTTTATTATTCGTTCTATTGTCGAGTCAAGTAACGGCGCTCATAAACACTCGTATCTGTAACTGTCCAAAAAGAACATGATGCGGTTTACAATAACTTTTGAATAAACAAAACGGAAGCCGGGCTGTAATTCAACATCAGTCGGACGCCCGGGGATATGTGGCGTACACGCAGCATTAGTCGCTCTCAGAAAACTGCGACGTGGTTGGTCAAGCCTCAGATTGTGCCCTGGAAGCAGTCTCTCACCATGGCCCATTCTCTCTTAAATTGCTTTCTTTCTTTGTAACAATTGCAGAGATAAGCAATGTTTGTCCATCCGTATTGATTTCAGCAGTTTCATTTAGTCAAAACGAAGAACAAAATCGTCATAAAGCCATATTACTTTGAATCTAGTGCTAATGAATGTACGGGAAGAGCTTAATGGTTCTTTTTGGTGTGAAAACGAAGTCGGGTTAGAGTGGGTGAGGTGATAAAAAAGTAAATAAAATCACAGCTGAGGTCAGTTAGAAATGATCCTTAACTGAATGGAAACCGCAAGCAGAAGGACAAAAGCAGGGTCAATCCTGTGAACTGGAGGAATTTTGACTTTAGTTCGCATCAATTCGCCGAAACTGCTGTTACAGAACTGAATAGTAATAATTTCAATAGGTTACTTGTGATGTGCAGACATACATTCATGCTGAAAATATGGTTAAAAAGTTAAGGCTAAATTATTGCCAACTATAAGAGTAAAGCTTTTTTTTCTTCCATATTTTTTATTACATATTATAGATGAGTAATAAACAGTGTGTAAGTTATAGTATTGTTATTTAAGACATTTTTTTTAGTTGATGGATTGAATCATTTGAAAAACACATGGTAAATTTGAAAGTGACTCATGTTTATATTATCTTTTTTTGATAGTAATTTGCTTCACATACAAGCCATTTGGGTTTTTTCAGATACTGTTGACCATAAGTATTGTTGTTGTCACAATACTAACATTTCTGACTTAAATATGATATAAAGTAGAAAGATTGACACTGGATAAATATTTATGTACCGCAATGTTCTCTCAGAAAAGTTTATCCCCGTTGTCATTGGACCAAATTCCCAATTTAGGAACTTGCTGTGGAGGTAAGGTGCAACATTAAACAATTAATAATACTATAAGTACAAAAATATATAGACAATTCTTTAATACCTCCATGCAAAATAAAGCATGTATAAGAATAAATTGGGCTTAAATACAAAATATATGCAGCCAGATCAGAACAACAGTGCGAGTGACAGGTGTTCATGAGTCCAACGACAGTTCTTGTGTTGTTGCCACTGCACCAGCAGATCTGCTCTGAATGGACCGTAGCCTCCAGCCCGAGGGAAGTGACTCAAATAGTCCATGTCCAGGGTGATGAGAGTCGGCTGTGATCAGACCTGCTTGTCCCTGAGTGCTGGAGACGTACAGGTCCTGGAGACATGAAACTGTCCTAAAGTTAACGGTCATCTCCATTGTCTTCTCGGTGTTGAGCTCCAGGTTGTTGCCACTGCACCAGGACACCATCCAGTCCACCTCGTTCCTTTTTTAGACCAACAGACAGTGCACAAAATAAACCCCCATCGTCTTTTATAGTTCTTATACAAATCAAGACCATTCTGAAACACTCTGGAAAGGTTCTTTTGATGCAATGTCTTTCTCGTCTCAACACTTGTCCAAACGAGTATCTAGTTGTGATACTGGTATTCGTAGTGGATCACAACAGCTGTGCCATTCCTTTGTCAACCCATTAAGATACTCCGGCGCGTGACACTGACGTTTTCACAAGTCTTTATATTCATTCAGCGGATGACCCCTGAGTGACGGACACGCTGCGTGAAAAGGAGCGTCCACTTTAGCTGAGAAGAATCAATACGTCGCCTCGTCTCAGATATTTAACAAGCTGCAACGGTTCACAAACACATTTTTCCGACTACCACTGCTACCACCATTCCGTGTCTTCAGCCTGTCGCGCGCTATCCTTCATTTATCCGTGTCAGCTAGAAATTGAACTTTATAACACCGTGCACTTTCCAGTCTTTTTCCCGTCATTACAGCCTTTGTGCTCTGCCACCTGTTGACCCCAGCCAGCTTTCTAAGTATCCATGTTCCCCTGACGTCTTGTAAATAGGTGTTTCACTCTGAGCAGACGTGGTGCTGATCTTTTCATGGTTTTTGAAAGGCCGAAGAAAAAAAAAAGGAACCGCGATCCAGCCTCTCGGACGCAGCCAGTTCACGCATTTAATGGCCTCGCCGAGAAGGATGAAGATCTTGGCTTTTTTTGTGTGAATGCGTTTCCCGGTTCAAACGCTTTTGTCGCGGAGAGGATGAAGGAACGGACGCTGGTCAGGGAGACTGTTTGGCCCGTCGAAAGCCTTGTTAAATAAGATTGTCTACCTTGTCAAATCGTAGCTTTCTGCTCAGGTATCAAGTGCTAGTAGTGGTAGTCTGTTAACAGAAGAGATGTCTGTGAATTTCAAACTGTTTTTTTATGTGTTTATTTTGGTTAGTTTGCAAGGATTGTCAAAAATATCAATACCCAGATACCAAAATATCCCAAAATTATGATGACAGGTCTTGAACTGTTTTATACTGCCATGGTGATTTTGTCAACTGAGAGCATAAATGAAACAAGTTAAAAACCGTTAGGGATGGACAAGATCTCGTGCCACCAGATCTCGGGAGATAAAATACACAAAAGATGCACAGGTGGGAAATGAACTTGCAAGATTTTTACCCCTTGTGTTTACATTTGGTTCACACATTTACAATACAATAAATGGAAGACTGTTGGGCCAAAATCCCTTTTTTTCCTTCCAATTTTGGTTTAAAGCCAACAACAAAATGTATTAACCTTTTATTGAGACCTTTTTTTCAAGGGTTACCGGGGCAAAGTAAAAAATATATAGCAGCCCACAAATCATAAAAACATTTACACAATTAAGAGACATTTCAGAAAATAAGAAATGTACATTTAAAAGCACCTACTGTTCTTTTTCTTTTTTTCAGGCTTCTCTTTGAATTGTTGTTTGTGTTGAAGTGTGAATGGTTGTCTGTGTGTTTATGTCCTTGTGGTAACCCTGTGATGAGCTGGCCCCTGTGCCAGGGTGGACCCCGCCTAAGGCCCAAAGTCACTGGGATAGGGTCCAGTCACCCACGACTCCTAAAGGGAAAAAGCGGTAGAAAATGAATGAATGAATTCTCATTCTTAGTTTTTATTTTTAAATTGAGCAAAAACTCTGCAGCAAGACCAGCTTTCCCAACCTAAAAAAAATGAAACTAAAAACTAAACTTTAAGAAAAGCTATGTCCCAATTTTCTATTTTGCTTTGAGATTGAGACATAGGTCATTTCCCATTTCAAAAACAATAATCAAACTGTCACAACATATCACATCAGTGGGTGGTAAATAATAGTTCTGAACTTTAACTGTAATCAGCCTGCCAAAAGTTATTAGTGAGTAGTTTGTGAGACTCACAGATGAATATTTTCATGGTATAAGGACAATGAAGGTAAAAAGTCTATGTTGGATAAAAAATGTTATCTGAATTTGCCCAATCGCTTCAAAAATTATCCCAACCTGTTTAAAACCAGTGAACGACACAGTGTAGCAGCCAAGATCTTCGATAATAGGACGCATTTGACTTTGTACAAACATTTGACCTAGCCCTGCTTGTATTGTTCCGTATCAAAGCACTAGTTTCTGGTCATGTAGCGTCGAACCATTCGCTCTCTGATTCCATTCTTAAACAGCCACTCGTCTACCTGCCACAATCCCTGCAGAATTGGTCTCCGTCTTCGCCGACGAAATCAAGCACGAGTCGCGGAAGTGTGTTAAGAGAAGTGTAGTCTGTGAACATCAAAGTCACACTCCTCACTTTGGTGATGACACGTTGTTTCAAACTCCCCGGTGCCTTCCGCCGAGTTGCGTTGTTCTCCTTCTCCTTTTTTTTAATAATATTATTTTTTTTTCATCCTTTTCCTACCCTCGCATTGTTTGAAGTGTGCTCATTTCGGGTCCCACTACATTTTGCTTCTATTGTCTGCCACCCTTAGCCGAATTCGAACATCAGCTCCTTTCTGGCTGATTGCTTTCCTCTTTCGTATCCTGTGAAGAGCAATCACAGGAGACAAACTTGTAGCGGATTGTACGTTCCAATCTTCAATGCCGTTTTTTTTCACCATTCTGCCTTTTTTTTTCGCTCATTCATTCAACACTTAAGCCACTTTGCCTTATTCCCCCTTGTATGCTGGCCCTCTGTGATGTATCTTTTTGTATATGCGTGCGTAATAGGCGTTCCGTTGCAGAAAGCCCATCTCACCAGCTCAGGGGTGAAAAAATCGTATTATGCAATATGATAATGAAGACCGAAGTGAGATAAAATGATAAAGTATCCGACACTTTATTGCAGACATTGACTTGTTAGTCTCTTGCCGCAACGTAATCTAACTAATGAGTACGTGCGTTTGATACCAGATCTCATTAAATCCACTCACTTTTCGCTCGCCGCAACTTAATTTAGTCTTTATTGTGTTTCTTTATATGAATTCCACTGTCAACTTTGCACATTTTAGTCATAACATGCATTCATCTTCCTCAGCAGCCGTCCTCCCCAGGAATATATTGCGTTTCTGTCATCTGTGGAAATAATAATGATGGCCAATGTGTTCTCGCTGACAGCACGACTGGCTCACTGGCAGACACATGTCACAAACATGCGCAGGGAATAAATTGTCATTTTTTTAAAGGATAAGTTAATATTGGATTTTGCGTGGTAAGACATAATGTTTCTGTAACAGGACTGATTTGTTTACAAGGTGGAGTTGTCGTCAAGGAAGGCATTTTTAGAGGCGCAGCGGATGTGTGTGTGTGTGTGTTTTTTTTTAAGATTCTCCGTGTTCTTGTTTTGACTGTTATTTAAAAGTTATTCACAAACTCTGTTGCAATATGCTGTTAAGGAATACAGTCTTTTTTTGAATTGTCACTATAAATTGTACTGTTACATCAACGCTCTCTTTTGCTTTTTAATAAATTCGAGCTTTGTGAGGTCAGAATATAGGACACATATTCTGCTACAGTGACTTTTTTGAGCTTTTAATCATGTTCTAAAAATGTTCCATCATCAAAAACATATGTGGAGTTGCATTTTGTTCATGCCGTTTTGAGGAATGGTCATTAGGGAAACCGTCAAAAACATTCCCTGCTGAACTCCCTCGATCCGTGACTTTTTTTCACATCATATACGTCACTTATCTGAGAATCCTCTGTTGTTTTAAGTCATTAAATCATCGCCAGACTCGTTCTGTGTTTCTGCCATCTAAACACAATAACCGCTACTGCTAACCGCGTCATAGCGTCTCTTAAAGTGATAACATAACTAAAGTGTCAGGCCAGTCAGCAGAGAAACTTGTTAATTTAGTGTATAATAAAAAAAATGTTGTGTGTGTGTCAAAGCATGAGATGACAAATTTAAGGAACTGAAGCGCATGTCTAAAGGCTAATAACAATATGAAAATGCATGATATTTTTCCCTGATGTCACTTTGCACAAGTGAAAATTGATTCAAGATGACTTTATTTTTTCCTGAAGAAAACTTGTCTTGGACACACAGGCTGCCACACATTAAGAAATACACATAAGACAGATATAGAACAAAAGAGACACTCAAAGAACACCACATCCATAAACAATCAGCGCTCTGCTCTATGGTCTGAACGCATCACTGATATAGAGAGGAATGTGTTTTTGGACCTATTCAGGAATCTTTTCTTGTTTTTTGTTGTAACCCTGTAGCGGAGTCCAGATGGGATCAGTTTTAGAGTGTAAGACATGCGAAGGGTCAGAGATCATTTCTTCTCCTGTTTGACTACAGGTCAGTTTGGTCTATTTTACAGTCTAATCACATATCTGCTGTGATGGGGGTTCTTTTACTCCCATATCTTTGGGCAAGGGTTAGTATGAAACTTATAAGCAATGAAGGCTAGATATTTTCACTCTTAAATTGCAATTGCACTTTTCTTCCTTCCTTCCTTCCTTCCTTCCTTTCTTCCTTCCTTCCTTCCTTCCTTCCTTCCTTCCTTCCTTCCTTCCTTCCTTCCTTCCTTCCTTCCTTCCTTCCTTCCTTCCATCCTTCCTTCCTTCCTTCCATCCATCCATCCATCCATCCATCCATCCATCCATCCATCCATCCATCCACCCATCCATCCAGATATGGCTCTATATTTCTAACACTAAAACACAGAGTTTGTTAACAATGTCATTGTGAATCTCTTGGACAAAAACACAAGCTCTCCATGTCTAATTCAATCCGTGTCAAACGAAAAAGGCTCCAAGAAAGTTATCTTGTTAAAGTTAATAAAGCGCCCATTGGAAAAAGTCTATTTGCTGTGTAATTACTAAGCACTGGACGCTGGTATCGTCGTGAAGCGAGAACCAAGAAACACAATGCCCACCTTCTTCTGCAGTTTACCTCTTTCAACGGCATCATCCCACTTTTGATCCTCTCAGTTTAAAAGCAGCGCCCGTGAAGGACTAAAACGGCACTTCAAAACTCAAGAAAACCCTTTTTTTTTGCTCAAGACTTTGCAAACGGCCCGTCCATTACGTCTTCAGAGGCAAGATTATTCTCACAAATCCCCCAAAAAGGTCATCTTGGCTTTCCATCAGCGAACCGTATGAATCATAATCAGTCATTTTTACAACGGCTAAAGTCCAGGTTCTATTCACCACCAGCTGTTTAAGGGAGAGGCAGCTGGGCCATTTGTACCCCAATGCCACTAAATCCCACGCTCAGTCCGCTCGACAACCATTAACCTTGCCTATTAGGGACTAGTGCCAGCGACTGAAAGCTTAACACAGAGGTGAGTGCGCTCTGTTTTCGTACGCTGACACGGACCTGTTCACATGCTAATCCCGGCTCATTGGTGTTGATGTTTTGTTTTGCATTTCAGAGCGTCGCTGCGCGCGAGGTGGAGATCAAACATGCAGGTTGCTTTGTGTCTGCGTGCCTAACTTGATTTCGCATGATTCATTTGAGTCCCAGCCGCACGGAGATGCATTGTTTACGTCCAAACCAGTGAGCGCGAATCCTAATTGTTGCATTAATAGTGCTGCGATTACCATATGTGTGCGCCTAACAAACAGGGTATATTTAGTGGCCGTGGATACATGCTAATTTGAAATGCGCTCCTTTCAGTTATGTTTTGAGGCGCTGTATGTAAGTGCTTTTTGTCTGTCGGTTTTTATCTCCTGTTTTCGCTTTGTACCACTGCCAATCACACTCATTTTCACTGCTTTTATTGTTCCAAAAAGTAAAGTTGGACCGAGTCACTGTTCGCACTGTATTTTTAACTTTATGTGAAAATTTTTTGCATGAATAATCATTACTATTAAAAAAGGCTCTCTGTATTAATCTCAGCAACAGAGCCAGTGTTGACAAGTGACAGCAAATGTATTCCAAAAGATGATTTCAAATTTAAAATGCAAATTTTGCTTAAGACAATGTACCTTTGTGACAAAATTCATTTATTTACTTTTTCATCTCATTCCTCTCCTGCGGTGTCCCCTTACCTGAACATACATAAAACTTTGTCACGTTACTAAAATTCAGTGCTAAGAAATAAACTAAATTCTCGATAACAATTTCGATACCAGGAGGATAATTGCAAAATGCTCTTTTTTTCGGTCAAACTTTTAGACAATAGACTGACATTTTCAACACTAAATGATTGTACGTTCTTTACTAAACATTGTTCTGTTCTGATCAAGCTCAAGATGGTTCTAAAACTGTCAACGAAAGGTCAAATTTCGTCCTATAAAATGGATTTTTTTAGTATTGATATCTGCTCAAATGAGCATCAAGTTTCAATACTTGTTTTTATCGATTAGTAACTGATTTTCGATACTTTTGACAACTCTATCATGTATTGTTTTTATTGTCTATGATTTTATAAGTCTACTGTTTTATATTGTAAATGTTCACAATAAAAAAAAATTAAAAAAAAAGAGATTACCATACAGTTAGGCAATTGGTTTGTATTGGCAATGGTTATGGTTTTTAGACACTTGACAATAAGTACATAATATTATACACACACGTGCCCCAAGATTTTTTTAAATTAAAACATAACATTTTTGAATTAAAATTAAACATTTGCATGGACTACTTTTTTTTTCTCTTTCTTTTATCGCTATTGAATGCTATTTTGGACTTGTGCTGTGTTTTTGCTGTTGCTTGTGAAACCCTTTGTGACCTTGGTCTGTGGACAACGCAATACAAATAAAGTTTACTTACTTTAATTTTCAGTCGGATTTTCATATTGTGGCAAGCTTTTTACAATAGTCCATGTGCAATGCTAGCAATACAAGGTTAAGATATTCTTCATTAATTCCTTAGGAGGGAAATTGGTCCTCTGCATTTGACCCATCCTTCAATACCACGGGGGCAAACTGTCAGGAGCACAGAGCAGGTGCCGTACAGCTCTCGGGGTTCCTGCGGTCTCCAGATCTCGCGCTCGTCTTGGTCAGGACTTCTGAAGATGGAGGATTATCTATGCGTTTTGGGTTTGGTGGAAAACATGCAAACTCCACAGAGAACGGCCCGGGCAGAGTTCAACCCGCAACCTTCCCGCTGTCTTTTATTTGCATCTACCACTCTTGGACAATATTTGCTGAGAGCGAGATGAGCATATGGAGCAGGTGCATCTATGAATCCAGAGTGGGCATATGGGCCAGCACTGGGACAGAGAGAGCTTAGGCCGGCTTTAAACTCCATTCTCTCTGTTTTATGCTCAAAGGCAGGAGAAGAATTTAAGTTTAACTCCTGGCAGCAAATCATTCAAGTGCACTTTCTAACTTCACCGCTCTGTTCTTAGCTTTTAAATGCAGTCGTTACTACAGTTGTTGGACGTGAAGATGTATCTGTAATGAGGCCTTGCAGAAAACGGAGAAACTTGTTTTAGTGGTTTGAGCCCAGTTTAGTTATAATGTTGGGTGAGTTTGGTTCAGTTCCAGATCTTGCATAGTCCTGGTCTAGTCCAGGATTGGTTCAGTGTTTAGTTAATTCACAGTTTTGATAAGTTGTGTGACAAAGTGCGATGACACCTTAATACTTTGTTTTCATCAGTAACAAGTGACAGAAAAAGCAAATGTTTTAACAAATCAAAAGTTCTGCTTTTATTTTAGTCTATTTTCTGGCTAAAATGTTGCATACTGGGGTTTTGATTTAAATGGATATTGGCAATGATTTAATGTCTGATTGATAAGAATAGGTGAGTGTTTCAGAGGAACATGTGAACAAGTACCAATTCAACAAGGGAGTTTTGTATGTATGTAGGCCAACTGCCTAAAATGAACTTTTCCCAAGTCTTTTTAAAACTAGGCCTTTTGAATTTTCAGGTGTTTTGGGCACAACTTAATAACAGCTACCTTAATTAGAGAAGCAAACAGTTCACGTCTGCCGTTATTGTCCCATTTGGTCCAAAGTCTATCAAAACTGTCCATTTTCAACTTGAGGCGAGACATGTTGAAACGACAAACAACTTGTCCAATCTGCTCTTAAAAATGTTTTATTCTTCCATTTAATCCACTTCATCCATAGAGTTCTGTGGGACATTGTAAATGCAAAGGCCGTTTACTTAAAATGCATTTTTTCCCCTCGGGACACAAGGATCACCACTTAAAGCAGATCCCTGTAGTGTCTCACCTCCGAATGTACTTTTTATTTCTATTTTAATTTTGAGAATGTCCATTATAATATCAGTCGGTGCAGTCTGTGTCATCCATTTCTTTGTGATGGCCTTCCTCCACATCACCAAAAGTGTATTGTAAATGTCTCCATTTGCTGTGTTCATGGCAGTAGTTTTGAAGCCCAAATGCATAGCTCTGAAATCCAGTGTGATGTGGATGTCAGAAAACAATCTGGAGTGGTTTGTTAATCTCTGCCTGATATTCCTGAACAGCTGGACAGTCCTTAAACACATGGTAATAGTGGTCCAGTCTCTCCTGGGGTTAGTGCTTCCCTGTGGTCCAACAGAGTCGCCAAAATCAGTCAATAAACTGTTCCTCATGAATTAAATGTTGGTTATTTTAGCGTAGTTATTATAAAGTGCCACAAACTACTTAGAGCTCCCAGCAAAACATTTGTCAGAGCAACTGGGCCAAACAACCGCGTTCAAGTAGGACATGAGTTGCAACAAAACTCGAATGATTCACGTTCCTATTCAGATGCGCACAAAATGACCAACCTTCGCCGTTGCGTTCGAAGACCAGGAAGTCACAGGAAGTCACAGGAAGCAGGTGAGGCACGACCCGCAAACAACTAAAGTGCCACACATTCAGAATCGTTTTCTCGCCCGGCCATCACTCCAGCGCGAGCCAGACTGGAAATGGCAGCGCAAGGCCGCGGCGAAATGTTGAAACCTCTTCGATTCTAATGGGCCTTCCATTGTGCGCGATAATTAGAGGCTTTTAAATGTCACATAGCAATCTGCGTGACCCTGTAATTAAAAGGGAAAAAAATGAGGTCGTAATGAATTGGCGCACGCAGTCATTGTCATCCTCTTTGAACAGGTTGTTTCTGCGCCGTGTCTGCGCCGTGTCACTGTGTAATGGATCAGATCGGAGTGTCTGTCCTTGAGTGATCGCCAATGAAGCCTCGTAAAACGACAGTGTGAATATTAGGCAACATGTCTTGGCATGTGGCATGTTATTAACTGGAGGGAAAAAAGCATATCTGCCATCCATAATTAGGGTAAATAGATTGTTTTTTTCTCCTTTGTACTCAAAACAAACCAAAACATTTCAGTAGTCAAATTAAAGTTTAATTAATCACTTTTTTTTTCTTCTTTTGTGTGCTATGACCAAAGAATTCTCCAAACACGCTTTAAAAAATAACTAACTAGACTGATTGTTTTACACTGCAGCAGTTGAATGCCAACACGGATGCACTGGAAAAGTAATGCAGTTATGGGGATGAGGATGTTAAGGCGGGACATGACAGGCAAAACTATTTTATATATATTTTTTTTTCAATCATCTTTCATGTGGAATCAACAAATGTATCCAATCTGCTTGTTAACATGTTTTATTATTTCATTTAATCCACTTAATCCATAGATTTCTCTGGAACATTGTAACTTCAAAGGCCGTTTTCTTAAAATACATTTTTCTCAAACCTTAAAGTAGCTCTAGCACACACCAAACTTTATAACCTTGTACTTAACAGGATTCTGATGGAATGTACAGAAGGATTTGTTGATATCTAATTCTAAACTTGATTTATTCAAGTCTAAAAAAGGTCACATTTTAAATGTACCAAATATGTGCAATTTTGACCATTTTTACACATCCCTTATTTCTGCATGAAAAAATTACATGATGATCTTATTTTTCTTACATTTATTTATTTATTTATTTATTTATTTATTTATTAACCTTTATTGAACCAGGTAAGAACCCATTGAGACTGAAACCTCTTTTTCAAGAGTATCCTGGGGCAAAGTGAAAAACATAACAGCAACAGAACGTACTAAAACATATTTACATTTTAAGACAAATTTATGACATTAACAACAAATGTACATTGAAAGGCACTGGCAATTTTTGAAAGATTCATGCTTTTTTGTGTGTTTTTTATATGTGTAAACCACAACTAAAAATGCTGACCACTATCTCCAACCAAGACAGTCTTTTGTCCCAGCAGCAGTTGAGGTGAAAAATGTGGAATTTACTTAAATGGGGAAGCAGGGTGAGGGACTTCAAACATATTCAATGACCTTCACCCCTGCTGTTGCTTTGAATAGAATTTATTAACTAACTAATTCATTAACTTACTAACATTTCTAGGCAGGTGCTTAGTTACAGTTACGGTATTTTGAGTAGGGCTGTCGTTAACCATTATTTTAGTAATCAACGAGTCCATTTTTCCAATTAGTCATCTAGTCAAACGATTATTTCTGTTGTATATTTAAACTTTTTAAATACATTATGAGCCAAATAAAGTTTGAAATCTGGTGACTGAAGGCTTCTAGATTAATGTCACGGTCTTTGTCATAAAAGCTCTTTGGACATGCGTTTTAAAGTTTAGTTCAGGTAAAAATTCGTCGATTATCAATTTTTATAGTCGATTACTTTTCCACAATTAGTCGGTTCATTGTATTTTGTGTCTTGTAAAACTTAATTTCACATATTCATAAATGGTTATTCCAAAACAACCTAACTGAGACACAAGCTATGGATTTCCTTCTTAAGAACACACTTCTTGTTTTCATTTTCAAAAACACACTATGAACCAATTGTTTTCCTTTTTGCAAGAAGCCCGTTTTGCTCGTGCACCTCATCGGTAGTGTTCATGGAGAAAGAAAAACAGAAAAAGTGGCCCAAAGAGAGACAGAAAGGATCGGATGAAGGCTATTTGCTGTAGTGTAATATGAAATTGAAAAAATATATAAAACACGGGCCACCTGAGTGTGCCGTGCAGTTTTATTCATGTTTGAAGTTGCTGCCGCTTTCATTACAAGGATATTAGATTGTGTCACTGCTTCGTTTGATATGACGAGGTTTAAACAGTCTTTTCACTTCAGGTTTATTTGCCAAAGTGCTTGGTCAAATTGCTGTGTCTTTTGTATTTGGTATCCAGTTTCATACGACGTGAAACTTAATGTGTTTTACTCAGACCATAGAGAACTACAGTACATACTATCTGGCAACATTTAGATATTAATACAACAGGAATTTGATACTCGCTGTATTTAGGGCCAACATAATGGCAACGTACTTTGAACACTTGTCAATGAAGATATTGTTTGAATGATCCTTGGGTAAACAGAAAATTACAGTCGAGTCTGCATTTGTCAAAAACACGCTCAGAAATAAATAAAACGTTGACCCTAAATGAATGTAAAATGTGACCTTTTTCCATTGAAATAGTTCAGGTTGAATATCTATATTTTAAGATTATATTTAAATCTGTTGTTTTCTGTTATTCATTTGTTTTTTCTTTTCATCTTTGTTTTGAAATATGAAACAATATGCTGTGTAAATATTGAATTGAAGCAAAAAATAAACATAATAATAATAATAATAATAATAAAGCCCCAGTAAGTAACTTTTAATTACAAAAATAGGCTAAAAAATAAACGCATTTCTTTTTCTTGTTGTAAGAAAACTTTGAAAAACATATGTCCTTCCTGTGAGCGGGCTTGCATCTCCATAAACCTGACTTGTCCATTGAAATGTTATTCCTCTGGCTATAATACTCCACAATATGGCATAAAACCAATATATCTCCATGAATACATGTTCTTTCCATTTCCAGATGACATGGCCTCCAGAAAGTTACACAATGCCGCTTTAAGTTAAATCTATTGCTTCTCCGTCTTCCTTCTATCGCCCCAAAGTCTTGCGTGCAGCGAGAACTGTAAAAGAATGACAATAATTTAACGAATCGACATGTTTTCCAGCGTGCATCTCCAGTCTCCTGCAGCTTATTCTCTGCCCATAACTTTCCGAAAAAAAACATTCCCATCACAAAATGTTTACCATATAATACTGTCACAAAGCTACACAAAACGCCAGCCGTGGTACAGTCGCTTTCGCTCATTGTTTGTAAGAGACAGATAATGTTTTCATCTAAACGTCATTCTATCTCCCGTAGCCCATAAATCATAAAAGTGGAACGCGCGATCCACGAAAGCGCTATCACACATCTGCTCGAGTGTCTCAGGAGTTGCGATGGCTTTAGTTACGATCCCATCTACGCGCCGGATAATGCCTATTGTGCGCTGAATAATCCTGCCGGCTCGCTAACAACACTGCGCGCGCTGCATGTCAACAAGGCGTTCGAGAGCGCGCCCCGTTCGCCTTTGTATCGGCGCGCAATCAGAGAGGCACGATCGAGATTTCAGCGTTAATTGAAGTCCGACATGAAGGCCCTTTTCATCCCTGCCCTCATTCTGCCAACACAAAAACTCTGAAATCTTTATATTTACGATCTCTAGAACCTCTAAAGCGATCCACAATTACCAAGGTTTCTCTTGTACAAAAATACCTTATTTTAATCATCGCCGGCCCAAGGGAATGTTTTTCAGAGGTCCCAAGAGAATCTGTTTTATTTCCCGACGCTTTTAAGAAGGAATTATCTCGTTCTTTTGTGCGGCGCGGTGAAAGGCTGGCCTCGAGCGCCGCGGAATGATAGGCCAAATTCTTTGTGGAATGCAATTTTGGCGCGTTCAAAGCTGTTTCTTGCCCGTGATTAAGTCCATTTTGAAGACGCTATCTCTAATAAGCAAGGACTCCATTTGTAAAACACACACGTTTTATGTTGGATGTCAACAAAGGTCGCTTGGGTTCGCGCTTTTTGTTTCATAATTTCCTCAATCGAGTATTTTGGTTGCATAATCTTATGTGATGTAACATTTGAAAAGTTACAAAATGAATCTGTAGCAGTTGAGGAAATGAACTGAAAAGCTACAGTCTTAAAGTGGTTGAGATTGGTGCTGTTGGTCTGTAGTCATTTGGTTGATTAATCTGTTGGAGTCTTAGTTAAGTATAATTTTAGTTTGTGCTCCAATGATTGTATTGGGATTAAAAAAGGTTTTATAAGGGAGGAGAAAAGAGCGAACACGTGGAGGAAGTTAGCTTGAGTTTTTGAAATGAATGAAGACATTCTTAGTGCCCTATGGTTCAGACTTTCAGCTCACAGTAAGAAAGTTCTAGGTTTGATTTTCTGTGTGCACTTTGCATGTTCTCCCTGTGCTTCGTATGGTTTCTTCTGGGTAATTCAATCTCCCATAGCTCTAGTGTATGCAGGTCAGGTTGGTCCTTCAGTGAAGCCGCTCATGCAGGACATCTCATTTGTGTAATTTGTATAACTTTTGTGCGTACATAAGACATTTTACCTTTTTCTTACCTTTAAATACAACAAGTGTTTAGCTGGGAAGGAAGGCCTGTCACAAAAAATAATATATTGACGTAACATTCAACAATTCAGAGCATAACCTTTGATTTATGTATTTATTTTATTGTTGTTTATAGTGTTTTTTGTAGTTTAGATCGAGTGACATGTCAGTGCAAAAAACATGAAAAACATGAAAGTAGGACAAATATATAAATAAATATAGCCCTATCATACTCTGTTTACATGTGAGTGGAAGTCGATTTTAATAATTAACAAATTCACGAGTCATTCAAGTGTCACTGAGCAGTTTAATTTCTGTTGCAGTAAACATAATACGTTTATTAAAAAAAAAAAGGATATATACAGCCATTCCCTGCTTTTACAAAATAATTCTATAGCAATATATATACACTTCAAAATATATTAATGTGACAGGTCTAAACACTGAGGCTTATGGTTGCATTAAAACTCAAACATAAAGCCCCATTAAACCCAGTACCTTTTCACTGTGGGGTGAGTGTACAAACCTGTGTCTGTGCCTGTGGTTCTACAACATAACTTTTTGGACTGCGCATTAGGGGTGAGCAATACTGACAAAAAGGAATAGCACAATATATTTTTTTAAGTATCCTGATAACAATATTCCAACAATATTATATAAATGTTCTGGGCAAAGGTCAACCACTTAACTCCTTTTACTCCTACTTAATTATCCAACTTAATCAGACTTCTCGAGTGGTCTGTTTTCGCGCGCAAAGGCCCCTCCAGTAATGTCTTTGTGCTTCATTGTATTCATAGAAACAGAGTTGTAGTACTCTGAACTTATTATGTATGCGTACTTTTTACTGAATTAGCATAATGGTATCTGAGCTGTTCCTTCTGTTCATACTTTGTGTGGAGCCTCGAAAGACGACACGATGCATCCTGATTAATCAGTAAAGGCCTCTTTTATACTCGGGTCCTGTTTCTTCTGTCTTACATGCCACCTATCATGGGCTAAAACATGGCTTTAAGGTGAGACTACAGATGAACAGGAAAAAATCTTACATTTAAAGATATCAATTTGAAACGTCTCCTGTAGTTTACTCATACTAAAAAGTTTTTCATCATATCAACAAGGCATTTTATGTGTAAAAATGGCCAAAAAATGCACATATTTGGGACATAGAAACCTGAAAAATTGACAGAACCAGGTTTGAATTTCTTCATTTTGTCACATATTAGCTACAAAAAATGTACGGAGGGAATTTTGGATTTCTTATTTAGTTTTCTAGATTGGACTGAAAATTGCCCTAAAAATCAAATGTTGTGGCTTTTTTTGTTTTTTTTTTTTTACTTAAAACTTCAACAAATCAGTTTTAGAATTAGATATTTAAAAAATCCTTTTGTACATTTCGTCAAAATCTTGTTGAGTCCAAGATTGTAAAGTTTGGTGTGTGTGGGTTCTACTTTAAGTGGTGATCCTTATGTCCCGAGGGGAGAAAAATGCATTTTAAGAAAACTGTCTTTGAAGTTACAATTTCCCAGAGAAATCTATGGATGAAGTGGATTAAATGGAAGAATAAAACATCTTTAGGAGCAGATTGGACAAATTTGTTGTTTCCACATGAAAGCCGATATGTTGAGAGAGGAAACTGACCAAAAAACAAAAAATAGTTTTGCCTGTAGTGTCTGACCTTAAATATTAGTGTGAAATAACAAACTACCGACAAACGTGCTGAAATATCCCTTTATACCCTTATTTGTCAGTTTTCGTTTAAACCATCTCATCATTTTTTATTATAAACAACGCACTACATTTTCAAATTTTGCATTTCTTCAAAACAACACTCATTCACCGCATCACTGACATTTGGACAATCTGCACCTCCACTGCACATTGGAAGGATTTCTGGTTTCTATGCAGCACTGGTCTAAGAAAAGTGTGTGTTTAGCAGCAGCGCAGCGAGGCCAAAATCAATAGTTGGGCCCGGGCCGTGGTCATCATGATGAAGGGGTTACGCACAGAGTTTGGAGTCCCAAGGCAACAAGTACGACCTGCCACAAGTGCACGCTGAAATATTAGAATTTCACTTAAGTTCTGAAGCCCCTTTCCAATAAGCTCCTTACAATCAGTCATGTCGATTCGGAAAACTTTATTGATCCCCAAGGGAAATTAAAATTCATTAAAAACTCCTCTTCTTCATCTCATCTGCCAGAGTGTGAGCTATTGCACAGCCTTATAGCAGTGGGACAAAGAAACTCCTGCCTCGCCCGCAGCATATCGATCTGAGATGTTCACTAAGACGCTGGAGGACGGTCCACTTTGGTATTAGGAGACATTTTTTAAAAGTCGGACTTGCTCCTGCTTTATGTAACTGTTTATTCAATTTGGAAAGGCTCAAACAGACAAAAGCAAACGCATCAGAATTGCATTTATTATGCGGTTAAATGGAACAAAGTTTGACATTTTTATTAAAGCAGATAAATCAGAACTCTACGGGGGAATCGTGTGGAAATTATATAAATGTATTGCTGAGTTTAACAACAATTCGACAGGAACAAGTGAACGGGAAAAAGAAGGAAATTGTGTTATAACTGATGAAAAATGGGAACATATAAGCGCATCCCAATGGAGAAGCACAAACGCTAATGTTAAGAAAGATATCTGCTGGAAAAATGTAGTATTTTATAATGTCAAAGTGGACATTATTATTATTATTATTAAGGAAATTATGGCCTGTCAAGTGGCTCATCACGATCATGTGTTTTGGTACTGCCTGTATTCAGCACATTCCATTTGACTTGAAAACATTGTATTTTTGGTGTAAATCTCCAGCAATGGACATGGTAGATGGATACCAGTGGAACATACTTTTAGCTGCGACAACAACAACAAAAACAAAAGTGAAACCAAGGAGATGGACTTATTTATTTATTTGTTTATTTGGTCAGGACAGTACATATTAAGGAACATGCAACTTCGGAATTAGCCATGTGCTAGTTTTCATTCGTTTTCCTGCATTCACTCTCGTTCACACACCTATTGTACATGTTTTTAGTGGGAGGGGAAACCGGAACACCCGGAGGAACCTACGCAGACATGGGGAGAACATGCAAACTCCACACAGAAAGGCTCCGGGGCCCCCCAGGAGTCAAACCCAGGGCCTCCTTGCTGTGAAGTGAGAGCACTAACCGATGCGCTGCCATGTGTGCAACGGCGCTGAATGTCAGGAACTAAACCGAAATAACTTTGGATATTCACAAAACGGAAACTCTAACTTTTGCAGTGAACCTAAAAATGGACAAATTTGCCGATCACTGTGAAAAGTGGGACAGAGACATAGAGGACGTATAGTATTGCAGACTGACTTTCTATGCTTTACTTCTTTTTTGCTTTGTTGCTCTCTCTGTCTTGTTCTGTTGCCATTGTGTGTTATTTTACAGAAAGAACAATAAAAAGAGAAGGAAAAAACAAAGAAAAAGCAACAACAAATCATCTGTTATCAATCTTGACAGCCCTTATCTGACATGCTATCTGACTATTATTAATATGATAAAACATTACGCTCTTTAGTACATAGTGACCTATATAAAGCCTATCATTATAGATGCCCTTGAGTGCCTCAGAATGGACTCTTTGAAATTGTAAATTCATAGCAGTGTTAATAATGCAGTGTTCTAACTGGCCATGAGGCTCACAATGTGCGTCCCACTGTGCAGCATTAACAAAAGGTTGGATCTGATGATATGACACTGGGACGCCTAGGGTACGACGCCTGTGGATGGACAATTATATACCATACCAAAAACACGTTTCTATAAAAAGAACAGTCTTGTCATAGAACACGTTGAACAATGAAAAACAATACAATTTAATTAGACTAGCAGTTGTATTCCTTGCTGACCGAGCTCCAGATCTGTAGATGGTTCCCCGGGCGCTGCGCTGTAGCACCCACTGCTCCTGACAGGTTGCCCCCGGAGGCATTGAAGGATGGATCAAATGAAGAGGACACATTTCTCTGCAAGTCATAAAATGTACCCATTCCTTCACACCAACACTGTGATCCACTGACTGGCTGACGTAACAGGTTATAGTGTCTAATCTCTTCAGACTGGGGAATAATGCTGTGTTCCGTTTGCCCTTGAAGATTGGAACGGGGACCTCGGAGTAACATTTTCTCTGAGTTTTTGTGTTTCAGTTTTCACGCTGCAAAAAACAGCGAGCAGTTATGTGAAGTTATGACACAAAACAAGTAACAAAAGCTAGGAAAGTGCTCCTGTTAGCCAGAATGTGGATCCAATTAAGCACATTTATCAACACAAACATTGTTATTGCATTTGCAGTTTATAAAACCTAATTTGAGTTAATTTCTGCTTTTGTTGTCATCCGCTCTGTGTAGACATTAGCAACTTTAGCATAACAGAGCAACCGTGCGTGTATAACTGCAGAGGCTTAGTGCAGGAGCAGGTTCACAAGCAGTGGGTGAACAGCAGAAAGGAACAAAGGAGAAAAATGGACTATCACTATTTTAAAGCAGAACTAAGTGACATTTTTACCTTATTAAACATCTTTGGAAGTCCGTGTGGTGGTTGCATATGTATTTTGTCCAAAGACAACTCGGGCTCTTTTTAACCCCTTAGCATGCGGGCCTGCTTTTCCTAAAAATGCCTGACTAAAATGAGTCCCAGTTCAAACTGAAGCTGTGTCTGAAGCCAAACTATTGGCTGGACTCTTTGTGAAGCTGAGACTCTGTAATTTTGGACTCTGGTGTCTGATTTACTCTGATTACAAGTGGAAACAAGCTCTGCACAGAGGAATAGCAGATTTTCACTTATGCTAGATTTTCTTTGTTAAATATATGGGTTTTGACAATTCCTCTTCCAAAGCTGAAGCTAATTTGACTAAAAATTTGTTTTAGGGACTTGTAATAAAGTAAAACAAAAAAGTGTGCTTTGGTGTATGAACTGACTCTAATTCATCCCAGAATAGTTGTTTTGAATGTAGCCAAGAGGGATATAGCTTTCGTTTCATGCCTAACATGTCCAGCAGCTTGATTGTTTCTTTTTATCAGATCATGGATAAAAAGGAATAAATCAAGAAAAAGTCCAACGGCCCACCGGTGGGACATCCGCATGAAAACATGAAATGTTTCTGTATTTGATTGTACTTCCGTATTTCAACAAAAAAGAAGGGGTAAAAAAAACAAAAAAAAAAGCTTTTGCATCTCATCATTTTATTACCTAGCAGTGTATTTTCAGAGGAGAGCTGCAGGGAGAGCTCTGTCGCTTATTTAACTGTTAGATGTCAGACCTTATCCAAACTCAGGGTGCAGCCATGTTGGATTGGGTAATTCAGAAAAAAAGAGTTCTGAAATGTTACCCGTGTTTCCAAGTAGGAATTCCAAGATGTTAGCGAGTTTGTGTGCATTTACAAGTCGGAACTCGGCCCACGCTTGTGTCTCCTCCAGGCTGGACTACTGTAATGCTCCTCATCGGGATCTCTGGCAGGAATTTACAAAGGCTACAGTCCATTCAGAACCGCGCTGCCAGAATCCTGATGAGACCCAACATATCACCCCGATCCTCCATAACTCCACTGGCTTCACGTCAGGTTCAGGGTGGAATATAAAATCTGTCTCCTGACCCATCAGTGTGTTTACGACAGCGTACCAGTGTACCTGAGAGAACAAGTCACACCACTGCAAACCACGACACGTCTCCAAACCACGACACGTCTCCGCTCCACAGACCATCATCTGCTCCAGGTCCCCAAAACAAAGATCTGTATTGTGGGGGTCAGCTGCAGCGGCTGTGCCCTGCCTGTCCACCTGAAGGCCCCACACGCCACTGACGCTTTTAAAACGCACCTTTTTATTTCAAACTAAAATTCCTACAGGTTTCTATGTTTCGGATTGTTGCTACTCATGTGTGTTTTTGACTGACTGTGGCACTTTGAGATTTGTTCTTTGAATGTAAAGTGCAATATAAATCAAATTCATTATTATTGTGATTATTAAAATCCATTGCAGCATTAACTATTAGTTTGAATGTTTTAGCACGTTTACTATAAGTGCAGATACAGCCACTATAAGACAAACTGACAAGTTAGTTAGTTAGTTAGTTAGTTTATTTTTCTTTGGTCCATAGAAGTATAAAAAAAAAAAATCAAGAACATAAGAATAAAGAAAGAAAACATTTTACAGACCGAAAGCGTGTAGACTGAAGTTTAACACTTATTTTGCTTAACCCTAATTTAAAATAAGACGTGCCAGATAGCGACAGATGAACATGATAGAAATCTATATACACGAGCACATATAACACTTTGGTAACGCTTTAGATTAAGGTTCCTTAGTTAACTATTTATAATATGTTAATAAGCACTAATAGTTTGTTTATGCACTTTTAACGCCTTATACATGTTTATAATCCATCAGCCAAAACATGTTTGAGTTAATAAACCATATGTATAGAGCATTAATAAGCATATGACATTATTTTCAGTTATCACGCTAATAAATGCTTGTATATGCCTTATAAGTGCTTATAAACACATAACAAGTGATAATTAATGCATTATAAATAGTTTACTAAGGAACCTTAATCTAAAGCGTTACTAACACTTTTTATTTACAGAAACGGGTTATAAACAGACACAAACAGTTACTGACCTGCAGGCAAACGCACTCACACACTCATTCTTTCAAGTTCTTGATACCGAAAGAATGAATGAAAGAATGACAGCGTTGTGGCCGCTCTTCCACCAAATAAATGACATAATCCACGCCACTGACACTGGCGGCGACGTTTGCAAACTGCCCACCCATTCTTATCCTCTGCTTCCAATTTCCAAACTCCCACATAGACGCCATCCCCCCGTTTTCTCCCCTCGTCCTCTAACGCTCCCCCGCTCTGAGGAGGGAGACACCGGCGCGTGTGGTTTATCTCCTTAACAGACAGGTGCGACGGGGAGTTTTGCCGCTGGATTATCTGCAGGCGGTGTGTGCGTGTAAGGGCCTGCTATGATGGATCAGCCTCATTAAACTTTGATTGTGGAGCGTGGCTGGCGGCGACATGATCAGAGTGCAGAGTGTGTGATGTGTTTGTGAGAGGGATACCTGGTGTTACACAGCGGGAGAACTGATATGTCAATGTTCACCACGGCAAGCACACGGACTTCAAAAGATCTGTACAAGTCAATGAATCAAACTCCTGTCCAGGCGCCTTTGTGTTCGCGTTACAGCCGCTGTTGGAGAGATTGCACATCATTTAGAAACGAAACATAAGCTCCAGGGGTAGTTTGTTATGTTCATTAAAGGGGCGCAATGGAACTTTTTTTCTCAGTCTCAATGGATGTGGATCAAGTTGCACGTCAGATGTGGGAAGAATGCAGGTCAGGTATTTAGTAATAAATCACTTGTAAATTAATAAATACCGGATAGATAAATGTTTAATTTTGTGATAGAGGTGGGTAGTACATCCAAATGTACATAATATCATTACTTTTGTTTCAAAGATAAACAAAATTTTAAAGAACAAAAAAAAAGATTATGTTGTCAACTTTCACATAACGGTATTTGGTGATAATTTCACATTTGTCTGATAATTAAACCTCAACTAACAGATTTAAATACATGTTTTAACACATTCCTGTTGGATTAACATAATATCGCTTGACTATCGTTACCGAGATACTCAAAAAAGGAAATTTCACAACAGTTTTTGTCCTTATTGCACACTCCTCAGCAGTTTGTCAGAGTACTTTGTTAAAATAATCATATTACTGACTACTAATTACTGCTTCAAAAAGTAATAAAATTACTAATCATTTATTTCAAAGGAATGCAATTACTGATTGCTTAAGTTACTCTATGTTTATATAATGTTTATATAATAATGTATGATGCTATAATGAACATATAAAGCAGTGTCCCTCAACTTTTCCTGTCCTGGTTCATATGTAGGATTTTGTTTGTTAGTTATAATTGTAGTGGGAGTATTTACATTTTCTAACACCAAGGTCAGGTCCACATTTATGGCTGCATGGATCTATCAGCTCTTTTTGTGTGCTTCACATCTGAACTCGCGCTGTTTCTCTCAGTGCTGTTATTATAAGGATTGGTTCACAGCAGGTCCACGCCTGCCGCTGAAACTTGATGTCACAAAGATGTGGCTTTTTTTTACCCCTTTGTAGCAGATTTTCATAAAAGACATTTGCCCCTAGCGTCAGCGCTAGGCCAGGGGGCGATTCCGGGTCAGGCTTTTGCTATTTTCACAGCGGTAACACAAGCGGAAGGAGGCTGGAGGGGGAGGTACAGTTCCATATATGGTGAACGCGTTTGAAACAATGACTGAGAACTGTGGCATTTAAAAGGCCATCAGTGCAGGAGATGTTTGCGTCCATGGCATATCGCATAGAGGAGTCAGAGAACGAGAGGGACTCATGCAAAAACAAACAAAAACAGACAAAAAAAAAAAGCTCCAAAGCCCCACAATGTAAGAATATGCTGTTCAGCAGTGGTTGTGATCAAAACAGTGGTGTGTCCTGAAGCCAGAGAGACCACATCAGTGACCTCCGCTCTGAAGCCTCTCTGAACGCTCTTACCTGGTCTTGAGTGCCACTCTGCGTCTGTCCTCCCAGATGTCCCAACGTTTTGTTGTTTTTGTTTTCTTGGGTTTTTTTTGCGTTGCCGTGCCGCCGTGCATCGTCCGATATGAGCTGTGCTGTGCTATAAAGCCTCATTTGTGTCATTTGAATAGGTCTATAATAATGTATAGGAACTTGAAACCATTCTGAAGGACAAATATCCAACACCATAGATGTACTGTATACACTGTACAGCCTCCAGCGGTGCATGGACGCGTCGAGCACGAGCACTCACAGCATTCATTCATAAAGTTAGTTCCACCTGCTCTGTTCTTCATGCAGCAAGTGTGATCAGACACACGCTCACACGCACATGACACTTACACACGCACATGACACTTACAAACGCACATGTCACGTACACACGCACATGTCACGTACACACGCACATGACACTTACAAACGCACATGTCACGTACACACGCACATGACACTTACACACGCACATGTCACGTACACACACACATGACACTTACACACGCACATGTCACGTACACACACACATGACACTTACACACGCACATGTCACGTACACACGCACATGACACTTACACACGCACATGTCACGTACACACACACATGACACTTACACACGCACATGTCACGTACACACACACATGACACTTACAAACGCACATGTCACGTACACACGCACATGACACTTACACACGCACATGTCACGTACACACGCACATGACACTTACACACGCACATGTCACGTACACACGCACATGACACTTACAAACGCACATGTCACGTACACACGCACATGTCACGTACACACGCACATGACACTTACAAACGCACATGTCACGTACACACGCACATGACACTTACACACGCACATGTCACGTACACACACACATGACACTTACACACGCACATGTCACGTACACACGCACATGACACTTACAAACGCACATGTCACGTACACACGCACATGACACTTGGCCATTGCGCACATGTCCGTTACACGCGACATGACACTTACACACGCACATGTCACGTACACACACACATGACACTTACAAACGCACATGTCACGTACACACGCACATGACACTTACACACGCACATGTCACGTGCCTGCGCATGATGACGCCTGGCATGCACATGTCACGTGCCTGCGCACATGTCACGTACACACGCACATGACACTTACAAACGCACATGTCACGTACACACGCACATGACACTTACAAACGCACATGTCACTTACACACACACATGTCACTTACACACACACATATGTCACTTACACACACACAGACGCACACATACACGAGGTGCACTGCTCTGTGTATGTGCTGTTTGAAGCAGATCGATACAATTTTGCACAAAAGCCCACTACAACTATTTAAAGCAAACGGTCTTAATTGAACTATATCCATTATTCTGCGATGTGACGTTTTGGTTATTTGTGCCCATTAAGCTTGTTTTATTAGGATTGTCTGGTCCATATGAGGATAGTAATCGACTCCAGGAAATGTTTCCCATGTTATGTTTTTCACTGCTCCACTTTATTAGTTACGATTCTGGCCATTCACAGAATGCACCACACCACGTCCGTTCACTCCACCTCATATTTTGGCACAATCACGCCTCTGGTTAGAGCTCCTCGCTCCTTGCTTTGGCGCAAAATGTCATCATTAATGCCACTGCCACGCTAATGACAGGGGCAAAATACGGCCCATTTTGTTTTTTGTTCAAAAAAGTGACTTATAGTCACTATAATCAAATTACTACATTTTTTATTATAGATATGTATTTGATAAATACATTACTAGAAAAGTAATCTGAATATAGTAACGCATTACTGTGTTTTACAACACTGTCTTTCAGTGTAAAACATTTCAGTCAAAGCTATATGACATCTCAATGAATAAAAACAAGTGGCTGGCCCTGCACCAGAAAAGTTACATGTAATAAACATTAGAATTCTGTTTTTGTACTCCTGTCAGCCAGACACATGGCCTTTATGGAAACAATCAATCAAAACTAGGCAATGTGTACATAGAATGGTGTTTACTTATTTATTCACCCATTTCCACTCTCACTGATCACTAAAGATACAGTTTCATCTTAACACAGTATTGAACTATTGCCCTTTGTATTGAAGACTCCCACATGTATCAGCAGGTCTCAGAACATTCTATAGAAACATACAGTATACCCAACTACACTGTGTCTGTGTGTCTTTATAGAACTCCAGCTACATAACATTCCTTCAAACATGAGAAAAGATATCTGGTCATTGGAAGCTTTTTGTTGAGGTCAAACGGTGCATGAGTTATGGCACCTTTGCTTCCACCTTTCCAGTAACTGATCTGAACAGGCACCCCAGAGAAGAGTCCGCCCGCTGGTTCTTGTAATGGAGAACATAACATCTATGAAAAGCCGATAAATAGCCACACTGTTAGCTTCAAATTGCTGCCAGATTTTAATTACTTGAAGGGATTGTGCCACCTGCTCTCCTTTCTCACAAGTAGCTCTTCATCTGAACAAGTCCATTGTGAAAAGGCTCAGGTCAAGGCAGTGGTACAAGTGGAAAACAGCTCAGGGAACGACGCTAGAGGGGACACGAAAGGCTGAGAAACTCTTCACTAGACAGGATTCAAGGACAGCTCAAGTCAAAGGCAAGTTTGTAAGAATATGTTGTAGAGTGTATTACAATGACTTATACGACTTTTTGTTGCTGAATTTATAAAACTGTATTTGGAATTCTAAGTAAGTCTTCTAGAAAATGTCTAGAAATGTCTTAAAAATTGCTAACTTCTGCAAATCTGAGTTTTGGGGCAATTTTGGCTTATTTCTATTCAATTTTGTCTTTTTATAGATCACAAACGTCACATACTCAACATTTTGGTGCATACACATGTTTCTTAAATGAGACCCCTGACCTGTAACAGGGCCAAGTCATACTCCAGTACTTTGGAGATTCATAGTACTGCTGTGTGGATCTGCTTTGTCCAAATCATACTGTCAAAAATGAAATATCTCCCTGGAGACAAGCAAGTGGTGGACACTCTGCAGGAAAGATACATCGTGCAATTTTAAAAAAGAAATTGAAGAGTTTTCTCAGTTTTGAAACGTTGCCAAAGAGCATTTTAAGTTTTGTCACCATCATCTACAGTTATAATTTATTGACATAATGTCAATTGAATTTTATCAAAAAGAGACAACATTACTACAAAGACCTGACTGCAACCCTTCAATTACTTTTTAAAATGGCACTTATCTGTTTTTGCAAATGAACTGCAAGGCCGCAGAACCATCTAGAGGTTGTCACTGAGCATGATTCCATGAAAAATTGAAAGATAGAAGCATTTTATGTCATATTTTGTAATGTTACAGCCTAAAGAATAACATCTCCAAGCGTGTGGATGCTCCTCCAGGCCAAGAACGCACGCCTTTATGTTTTTCAGTGCAATAATAACGTTCACATTGAAAGAATCATGCTTTTATTTAATCTATTTCTTCATCTGAAAGGTTATTCGGTGGGGTTTTAGATAATAGAAATGAGTTTATTCTGAACGTAATTACAAGACTGAGGATTGATAGACCTTACTTTTTTCTTTTTTATAACTTGTATTCTTAAACATGTGAAGAAGGCTGAGCTATGAGTGCAGGACAAGCAATTTCCTTTAGAAAAGAAATACAACAAAGATCACACAAGGACGCTATTCTTATTCGGTATACAGTTGCAATAAATACAGTTCTATGCGTTCTGCTTCTGAACAAAAGGAAATGTACAATCTGCCAATCTGCGCACATGGCTTCATTATCAAGGTCACGCAAGCATTTTTTGGAAAGGTGGGTGAAGTGTCTTGCCCAAGCACATAACAACATCCTAATTGAACTTGGGATTGAATTGCCAACAACAGTTTTAATTGACATTTTAGTTTAGTTTGGTTTAGTCTTTATTTGATGGGACAATGTACAGAGACATTAAGCTCATAAAAAACAGAGATGTTCCGCACCGGATTATAGCTAAATAGCTAGTTTCCATCTGCAGTCCCTGATTTACAAGAATAAATAGTACAGTGCAAACAACAAAAGATTAGTAAGATCAATTCACAAATTCCTCTCTCTGACTCAAGCACTCTCACACAGCATTACACATGAAAAAAAACACATCTCAATCAGCAAGTATTTACAACATTTGTGTTATAGAATATACATGACCTACCTATTTACTTTTCACTATTAAATCAGTCCAAAATTTTATCGTGAGACAATATAGGAGAATAGGTAAACATCTTAAATTTAAAGGTATCGATTTGAAACTTTTCTCACATAAATAGAAGAAAAGTATGTATTACGAATTTGTTACCATGTTTTCATGTAGAGTTAAATGGACACAATTGCACCTGTTTGAGACACTGACAGAACCAGGTCTAAATTTCTTGGTTCATTTTGTACACATGTTCGCTACAAAAAAAATGTACAAACAAGATATTGGATTTAGTTTTGGAGTGAACTAGATCTGACTGAAAATTGGCCTGAATTCAAATTTCACCTCCTTTTTTTAGACTTATAACTTTAATAAATCAGAGCTGGAATTAGATATCAACAAATCCTTCTGTACATTTCGTCAAAATCCTGACAAGTTCAAGATTGTAAAAGTTGGTGTGTGTAGGTGCGACTTTAGGTGATGCTCTTTATGTCCCTGTGAGAGGAAAAAAGCATTTAAAGACATCGGCCTTTGAAGTTACAACGTCCCAGAGAATCTATGGATGAAGTAGATTAAATGGAATAAAAACACATCTTTAAGAACAGATTGGACACGTTTGTTGTTTCCACATGAAAGCCTATACGACGAGAGCGCAAACTGACCAAAAAACTAAAAGAAGAAAAAAAAAAAAAAAGAAATTGTTTTGCCAGTGGTGTCTCACCTTAAGTGACAAATCCACTTACCCTTGAGTGACACATTATATCCAGAAAATCTTCCACTTCAAATTTTGAGAAAGGAAAAGAAAATCACAAGAAAAGATCTGTAGCCAAGGCTGCGCAACTTCACTTAAAATTATTGGAGGGGTTTGATCAATCTGATGAGGCCTCTTGAGGAAATTACTATGTTTACCACATTGCAATTACCAAGTGGCTGTTGTGATGGCTATGCAAATCACTTTATTAAAAACTGATTAACAGGACTGATTAAACAAGCGGACCGGGCTCACATGTTTTAATCATGCCCCTGGTGAACTCCAAAATCATCAGCTGGAAACTCCCCAAGTCCTCATCAAGTCCATCTCTCGGAGCTCGATTTAATGAAGCAGCCTTGAGTGCAGCCATCCTTCAGCTGACAAAGATTCAATGCCATCAGAAGTTATTCCTCACTTTTACTCCCTTATCTATGCTGGGAGTTTTGTAATGAGTTGCCATAGTACTCCCAAAGTATTCACAGATAGAGAAGCATCATTCACGTCAGTTTGTTGATGTATTTTCTTATGTACAATGTTCTTATTATTGCTTGAAGACACATTATGCTAAACATGCATTCATAACATTTCAAACACGTGACTAAGTTTTCCTTCATCATTAGGTAGAAAGGGTTTCAGAGGTTGTCATCTGGATGCTGTTTGAAGATCGAGACTTTTATCCAAAAGTCATTGTCAATCAGAGAGCTGGTATGGGATGACAACCCCTGAAACTCTTTCTACGATGAACCACACCTGGACGAATGAGGGCTTACATCGACCCTTCATCATTAGCTTTAAGGGTTGCCTTTTGAGTGATTCACGCATTATGTAATCCATTATTGTCCTGCATTTGAGGCATCAGCGCTCAGAAAATAATATATATCGATTTCTGCTCTTGACCCTGTACTTGATAAGATATTCTCGTAGAAAGTTAGCTTCTGGGTTATGGATTGAAGTACACTATGTTACGTTGCCGTGTTTCAAGAACAAAAACTCAAAATCTGCTGCTGTGATCCTGCAGTTGTGATGAAGATTGGAGTGATATATGATTAGCGTGCCATGAACCAAATGTAAAACAACGTATAATACCTATGCGTGTAACAAATAATCACTGAACTGTATATAATGTCTTCTTGTAGAGGTGCGCAGCGTAACTTCGGGTGGAGGGTCCGACACCTGCGAGTTTAATCTAACGGTTCTTGTTTCAGACCAGTTTTTGTTAAGTTTACCTGACAGTTTGGACTACTCACTCGCAGTCTTCATCAACGTCACTCGATGTTGCTGTGATCTGTCTCGTCAGCTGATCTATCCAGGTTTTGGAGTGGTTTTTCTATCGGTAGAGGTAGGACGACAATGTGTGAGTGCAAAAAAAAAAAACAAAAAAACTTGTTCCAGTTTCTAGTCTCTAAGCTCATTTCCGTATTTCAATTGCTTCCAGTCACAATGTTTGTTATCCTTTGTCCCGGCCATGTTTGCTCCATCCCAGTCCATCTTTTACAATAATTAGAAATGGTGTGAGTTGTTCTTGTTCATGAATCATCAAATTCTAGGACTTGACGCAAACTGTTTATTTTAAGGCTGGAGCTGAAAATTGTCAGAGTAGACGTCTGTCTCACATCTTCAGGAAAACATTTTACACACCATCCACCAAAAGCTACATGAGGCAAGTTTTGACTTCGGGGTGGTCGGGGCGATCGGGGCAGTCCAATAGTGTCTCCACTGTCACAAGAACTCTACCGGCCCATTTAAGGGATATGAATGGGGGCATGAGAGGTACTAGCTACCAGAGAGTGTTGGCTCGCGTTAGACTTCAAGAGAGAGCAAGAGAGAACGCAGACTCATGCGAGAAGGAAACAGCAAAAGGCAAGGCAAGTTTATTTGTAGAGCAGAATTCGTGAAAAGCAAACAGAAACAGAAAACAAACATTCCTCACCAAATGCTGACATGATGTGGTGACAAACTACCATATTTCAAACGATGATAACGTGATTTGTTGAGCCGACATACTTTGCAAAACAAACCTAGGGCACTTTAGCATCAGCTGTTTCCGGTTTATCGACGCGCAGCGCTCACATCAAGACCCAAAATATTACATTTACAGTGCAGAATGCGTCTAACACTATCCAAACCCAATGTATTACATGAAAAGACATAAAACATGGCACATAGACATGAAATAAATGCAGAAAAAGCTGGCGATAAACCGGACGTTGCATCTTGTTTACTTGTTTAGCTGATGGACCCAGGCCTGACGAAATATACTTGCAATTTTGTAGGTTGTCCAAACATTATATTACTATTTTATTATCAGAAACTGTGAATAGATTAAGCGAATATTTCTTTTGCAGGATGGCCAGGCACAAATTGTGATTACAGTTGGTTTTGTGAAAGTGCCTTGTGACAGCATGAACCATTAGAGTTTTATAACAGAAAGATTAAAAAACAATTCTTGACAGTACATTGGATTACTCATGGCAGAAGATAAATAAATTGACTGTTTTTCTTCATCATGGGCTAATAAAGTCATTATATATGCCTGCTCGTGAATGTTTTCTAAATCTGCATTATTCTTAAATCGAACATAATTTAGAGGAATGAAACTCGATCTCTCGCGGAAAATTCCTTTACAGAACGGTACAGCTCTTCGCACTGCGCGCTCTGTAACAAATCTTGGTTCTAATTCAGCTGGAGAGAAACATTCATCCTCTTTAGTTTGAGCAGACAATATTGAGTTCCTGTATAAACTTTTATCCAATGTCCTTGTCTTCATTTCCACGCTCCAATCATCCTGCTTCTAATTACATTTGTCATTAATAATACAGCAAGCGCAGTCATTATCGTTACTGTTATCTCTTTATCACCGGCACTATCGGCATCGCAAGTCACTAAATCCTCACAGTTCTCATCGGGGGCTGCACAAATGACTGTCTGCAACGTTCATAATTATAACTGGGTTTGCAATTCTGCTGTTATAAAATACAAGATGGCTTTTTTCGAGAAGTTGGCAGGGAAAAGGGAGAGCATTGTTTGCAAGGTCATAGCGTCCACCCTTCCCCCAGTGTTTCCAAGAAGGCTTTTAAGGACACTCGGTCACGTATTTTGTTGAGATGGACAGTACGAATTGTGCACTGGAGAGACTGGGAAGTGAGTTGTTTCCCTATTGGATCTTATGAGATGCAACCTCAAAGCAAATAGATGGTTGTGACAATAGGTGGGGCGACAAAAGTGAACTTCTTTATATCTTTTGGGATTGTACCTAAGAAACACAAGAGTTTTTGAGCAATTTTTTTATTGTTTGTACATTTTATTTGCACTGATGTGACTTTTTTGTTCTAGTTTTTGTAACATTTGCGCTGTAAAAGGTAGAATGATATATCTATGACTCTTGTTCCTTATAGTATGGTTAAAAAGGCTTACTATTTTTTTTTTTTTTTTTTTTTGTGACAGGCCTGGTTATATTGATAAATATGATCATAGATGCAGTATTTTCCCAATCCTTCAGAAATGTGGTAAAAAGTTGGTTTAAAACATTGCACAAAAAGTTCATGAACTGTAAAATTAACAACAACTTTGCTGAAATATCACTTTGCAGCCTTTACTGATAGTTGTCATTTGTACATTTCTTATTCTGCAATGTTGAGTTTTCCAATTATAGACAATGTATTTGATTTTCTGAAGTTGCATATCTTTAAAACATCAATTAAAATATTCTGCTCTGCATTGATTGTAGTACGTGCTCAAGTCGGAGTACACTGATCCTTCCAGTGTTTGCAAGTAGAAATTACAAGGTTGTTACAGGTTATTCATTTTTAGTATTAAAAAAGAAAGTTAGATAAGAGATTGTTAGGCCAATCAAATGTGCACCTTAATGCACTAGAGCACACAATTTCAACACAGTTCTTCTCTTGCATGTGTACTGAAAGTTTTCTTACAAAATCAATAAATGGCTTTGGCCCAAGAGTATTTGACTGTGTAGGCTGTTGGAAATTGTCCAGTTCAAGACATTTACTTATACGTCTTTGTATATTTACTGTATGTGTGTCCACTGTGTAAAGTGTGTCATGTGGGTGGATCAAACTTTCTTGTTCCATTATATCCCTGTACAAAATTATTCAAGATCTTGTAAATTCTATGATGTATGCATATTTTGGCTGAAAATGTAATTGCATTATGTATGCAAGCATAATGCTTTTAATCTCTGAAATGCACAAAACTGTTAATCCAACAGCTAAGCAAGTTCAAGTAAATGGAACTTCATCACACTTTCCATTATTTTATGATCTTAAATGGATTTTAAACGTGCACTTTGCAACATTTTGTCAACGGCGTGTCACCTGCTTGTCTCCAGTGAGATGGGATTGCTTTACCTGAAATAGTTGGCATCATGCTTTTGTGTTCCTTGTGTTTAGGCGGTTGTCTAGTCCATTGTTCTTCTACCTATTTTGAGACGTGGCACACTTTTTATGGTTGAAAAGATACCACGGCACACCATCTACTAAAACATAAAAAAATCATACCTTTTTCAGTTATCTATGGACTTTTCAAAATGGTAAATTATTCAATCAAATCCATCCATTGAGTCAATTTTTTTTTTTTTTTTTTTTTTTCAAGGCACACATGGTAATGCCTTAAGGCACACTGGTTGAAAATCAAAGGCCTAGTCTTCCTGGTTCAGTTCTATGTCTAATAACTCAGCTAAGTACTCCTGACCAAAAACCTACTTTTGAAAATGGACTGTCAAGACTGTTTGTCCCAGCAGCAATGAAAGGTGGATCAAACACAGAGGACTCATTTCTACTGGGACTTAACCTTCCCTAACCTTAATTCGGCGTAAAATAGACACTCTTTCCATTCTATTTGACCACCTTCTTCATTGCATCCCCATCCTCACAAATCCTTTTATTAAATCAAATCCTGTGGTTACAGTAAGCTGCAATATGGACTTATGACCAACTGAACGCCTGAAGGTCACCTAAGCTCCGTCCATCCCTGATCCCTGCGTGACTTTTGATTGTTTGTGTGTGTGTGTGTAAGTTGTACTCCATCCGTCTGAATTTCCCTTGGCACCTACATACCACTCAGCCAGGAGGGAAACGGCGTTTAGGAGGGAGGTTATAAGCGCAGGACTATAAGCGATTAGGGCTCTATGCTGCACTAGAGATACACAATCCACCAGTGCAAGGATGCCAAAAGCCTTGCAGCTATTCAGTCTTTATACTATAAGAAGTCTCGCCTGGTAGGAGTGTGCCAACATAATGCTTGTAAAGTGCACTGTGCCCTCTTGCTTCTCTGTTCCTTGCTGCGTACTTTCCATGTGCATGATTTCCTTGTTTGGTCTATTGTATGCCTGGCTTCCCTCAATCCATTCCACATCCTATGGTAAATCCGCCTTATTGCTTTGCTCACTGGTTTACAAGTAGCCTGGGATTTGCATGCAGCGAGAACTAGAATATTGTGAAAAAGTATCAAAAATTTCCCATTTCCACAACACAATATGTTTTTGACTAGTTCGAGTGTCTAGATCTAGGATACCCGACTCAATTATCGCTTGTAAGCCCGTCAGAGCTGTCGGGAATGTTGGCGGTCCAGCTTCACTTCACTGTCTGTAAGAAGCTGTTTTACAGCTGTGTACAGCATGTGAAAACTAGCAATGTGCCAAAGGGTTTAGGAGAGTTCACAAGTACTTGGATAGATACCTACTTACTCTTTTTGTGGTTTGAAAATCAGGGAATGCAGCTATAAGATCTCTGATGTGCCTTAAAATAATCTGTATTGAAATTAACTTCACAAGAATCTTTATTAATCTCAATTCCAAGAGCTATTTTGCGTTTTTAGCGTAGTCCCTCGTTTGTCCAGAAGTGATCCTTTGTAGAAGAAGTTGACTACCTTTTGAAACCTTTTCAAAGGAAAATGTGTGTGTTTTTGGCTTTTTACCTGGCTGTCAAAAAACTAAGCATGTGTGCTGTGGCCAACCACTGGGCCATAATGCAGCACCCTAAAGTGCACTCTATGCAGTCATAAGGGTGTTTATAACCCCATGTTTTCAGGTATTTAAAATGTGTATAAATGACTCTCTAACCATGCGCTATGATGATATAGAGCCGATTAAAGCTGCACGGTTCACTGGAGACACACAATCCAACAGAACATGGATACCGGAGGCCTTGCAGCTATTCAGCGGTTACACTTTAAGCCGTCTAGCCTGTTAAAAGTGTGCCACATTGTGCTTGTAAGGTACTCCATTTTGCACTGTGCCCTCTTTCCTTTCTATTCTGTGACTTGTACTTTGCATGTGCTCATTTTTCTCTATTTGTTTATACCCCTTAGCTTTAGCCCTTAGGTCCCTTTCTTTGCTTATTGTAGCTAACCCTTTCTCCGTCTCCTTTTCATCTTCCCTCCTTTAGCTCTCTGCGCCCTAGGGTTCTCTGTGGGGGAGTCTTATTATTAAACCATCTTAGACACTGGTATAGGTCCGGTACAGAATGCAAAGGCGCTGTGTCCGGACCCGAAGGCAAGTTGTCTTTGATTGAGACTAATGGTGAAATTACGCAGGCTGCTGTTCTAAACCATACTCTTCACTCACACTTATCTGGGTCGATGGTACGGAAATGAGACACTGGCTTTGGGGTGTGGGGATGGGGGTGGGTGGTTTGCGGAGAGAGCCAGAAGTTGCCGGAAAGGAGGATGGTGGGAGGAAGGGGTAAGGGAGGCAATTGTCATACTTCCAACTGTGCAACGTGGCGAGAACGAGGTCTCTGCTTTTTGAGTATAATTGGACGTGTCATTTCTTTACATATATGATTATGACTAGGTCTCCTTATGTTTATTTAAAAAGTACACGCAGTACTTTTTACAGTAAGCTCATACCTCCAGCTGTTTGTGCTTTAATGTCAAATGAAAAATACAACAAAATCAAAATAAATCAAGCTGAATTAAAATCACTCAAATTAGAATTCTTGCTTGTTTGGTAAAATTTATTAAGACTTTCACTATTTTTCCCGAGCTATCTTCAAATTTATTACATTACATTTTAAACACTACATAAACATACACAGTTGCACATGTTGGGTTTCCATGCTTCCTGGGGACATTAACAACAACATTAACATAATTTTCTTTTCTGAAACTGATCCTCATCTATTTACTACATAGTTAATACTTTACCAAAACCCTCACCTCAATACAGTTTAACCCATATTTTAACTGTAAATCATGATGTTGATCTGATAATTAAGGATTTATAACATGGGAACCAGATTTTTGTCCCTATTAAAGAGGCAGATCACAATGTGAAACCACTGTGAAACTTTACAAATCTATTAATTTCATCAATGTTTCATCTACATACATTTGACATGACAAAACTCTGATATAGAAGGTGAAAAGGAGGGGGCCTAAGGTTGATCCTTGTGGGACTCCCATGCAGTTATTCATCCGCACATGTTGCTTCCGGTTTTCCAGACATTTTATCCACTTAATTACAATTGTGGCGAAGTTATATTAAGTAGTTTGTATTTTTAATACAACTGTGTCAAAAGCTTTCCTGAAATCAAGATAAAATGTCCGACAACACCTCCTTTATCCAGTCTGGATCGCATGTTCTCCAGAAGCATGTTGTCTGCAGTGTCTAATACACTCTAAGTGTGATGTGTTTTGTAGCATTTTTTTTTTTTTTTTCACAGTTGGAATTACACTAATTGGCCTGTTTCACTATATTATATTGTTTAGATTGCAAATTCTTTTAATTTATGCTGTTGTGGTTGTTGTTTTTTTTTACATTAAATAATGTTAAAGCACCAACAACTAATACTGCTGCTACTCACCATAGATCTCCATTTTTCAATAACGAAGCAGGAAAGATAGGAAAACCTAGTAAAACTTCAATATACATGTATGTACATATATTACATGTTCAGCAAAACTCTGTAATTCAGGTCAGGCCAGAGCAGCTCACATAATGTTTGAAATGTGCCTTGTTTCTGTTTTTGTCTAATGTAACTGTGGACTTCTGTGTAGAAACATTTCTTTATGGACTAATCCCTTTTAAAAGTTGAAATTTGTTGAGAATTACTTAAATACTTAAAACAATTCATTGCTTGTCAATCAGTGTAATTGCTATGCCTTTACCAAATAGATAAATTACAAAATTATTTAAAAAAAAAAATTCCCCAGTTACATGGTATAAGAAATAGAGTCACATACTTTAACTGAAAAAAAAAAGACTCCTGTTGTTCAAAATCAAGGTCCTTTTTTTAGAACGACCATTGTTTGAAAATTGGTTTGACTCTTTTAATCTGTTTTCTAATTAATAAAAGTAGTAATTCATATCCACAGAAATGCTTTCCCACCCAATAAACTGACTCATTATTCTTCTGTCCTAAGTGATTAATTACAGCCAGCAAACCAGAACCCCAAACACCCATGACACACGGTGGGATAACACGACAGCCACCATCACGCCAACTTGAGCAAATTGTTTGGGAAATGTTGCTAAAATATATACGCTCTCTGCTCTGCTCCAAAAGTCGTGTGGACTCGAACGGATCAGCCAAAAGCCGTACAAGATGGATTCTGGTGAGTCTGAAAAGTCAAACCTTGCGACAGTCCTGCTTGCAACGGAAGGTAAATGCTATGAAACATTCCAGGCAAAGCAGAAACATCTTCGTGGAGACAAGTATGCGATGGACCATGCACGAGAAAGGTTACTGTGTAGGGCTGCAAGACTAAACGCAATGAAAATCCCAATTTGAATGGACGCAATAAGCAAATCACAAAAGCAGCAAATTTTTAAGTACCATAATTTCCTCCACAAACAACAAGACGCCCTGCCTCAGGGGCGTAGCACCAAATTCTGGGCCCCAGGTACAAACCCTCTCGGCCTGTTTGATTTTGCAATAACTACCAGACCAATTTCAAAAAGATCTCAAAAGGTATTATTACTACAAGAAAATACACAAATTATAATCACTGTTTTACTGGTCAACAATAATTTTCCTCTTTTTAAAGGGGTTATGGGGCCCCAGTACACACATTACACAATACACTTACTGCATTTATAATTGTATTTAGTCTCTCAAGGTCCACCACATTGCATTCTCTTTAAATAGATTAAAGAGTAGAAAATGCAACAAAAAAACCAAACAAACAGAAAACATTACATGCTTTTGAGGGCCCCTTACTCCCCTGGGCCCCTTGGAAACCACTATCCATTACCCCCCCAGTCCGACGCCCCTGCCGTTATTCCGTAAAAAACATTTTCTGAAGCACGTGCTTATTGTATTAATCTGTCAAGCATTTCAGCCTTTTGTCAATGATTCCAAATTGCAAATCAAAGATCAAAAATCACAATTGCAATATCTATCTTCAGTAAATCTTTACCTTTGAGTCGTTCATTCATTTGCGCCGTATCAGTATTATTCCATCCCCTACACCTTTACCCGTTTCGATTTGCTTCCCGCAGTCCAAATGGCGTTACTCTTATGAAGCCACCGCCGCCATCGCACACACAGGCATCTTCAGCTCCCTTCAAAGACTCAATTTCACTTTCTCAGAACTCACAACTCCTCCCGCATGTATCAGGTCACCCGCAGACGCACCGAACGTTGTGTTTTTTCCACTTGAGAGGAGCAGCCGGGCCGTGAGCTTGCGTGCGGTGGGTGGGCAGCAGACAGATGAAAAGGGAGGTGAGTCGGGGGGGGGAGTCAGGAAATGGGAGCCTTATGTTGTGTGAAGACGGCACAAACAATGATTCGCTCGGTGGCTATGTTTAGACGCTCGTGTCGGCGAGAGTTTTTTTTTTTTCTTCCTGTAACGGTGTGAAAAGACTGTAAATACTCATTCAGCTGACAGTTGCCTCGACAGGTTGCGGTTTCATTCATGTCTTTTCCTCTTGTTGGCTTGTTGTTTGTGTTTTTGAACTGTCAATCAGTGAGAAAAGGGCAGTTCATCGGGTTTGAATCGAGATCGAGAGTCATTCCTAATTGTCAATGAACTGCTTGGGTCTTTTATATCGAGAGTCCACGGTCAATACTCTGGAGTTGGAGCTGAGTAAAACCTTAACCTACAGACTGACAATGCTATGGCAATAAAAATCAAATGGTGATCTGATCCCTGTGAACTGAATTATACTGTTCTTTGCTCAAACTCCAACACTTTCCGCCATACGCTGCTTCTAATGGTCAGCCTGTGTTACAATATCAAATGTTAGTGGTACAGTTCTTGCGAGAAACATTACGGTTTTACAATTACTCATGTCTGTTCACACTATGACAAAACAACTGTGAAATGTATTTGCTTACTTTCATAAGTCTAGTGTTATAAAAGCAAACTTTGTAAATGGAAAAGTAATACTGTCGTCACAAACAGCCAGATAAAAAAGTACTTTACGTGAAGACTTTTTTAGTGAATATATTGAACTGCTGCCTACGATTTTCAGCATTCTTTCTTAGCTCTTACTAGTATATTCTATATGGTTTATATTGCTGGAATAATCACAGTTACTGAATAACCAAATAATCTTGATATCCCTCGTCATAAGTGAGTGCCAGGAGGATTTAGCCAATCACAGTGAAGCTATCAGAAGGAGCAAGTTACCTCTTGTAGGAATTATAAAGATACTAATATATAATTGTCATATAAATATATTAAAGTATCTACTGTGAGTGACAATTGCAGAGATAAGTGTTGATTCAGTCACCTCTAGAATGTGGGGCCAAAAGGAATAAGGGGTAATCATAATCATAGTGACCACAAACAAAGAAAGGGTCAATCAAGAAACAATCAGGAGTGTTTTTTCCTTATCTGAAAAGGGGGTGTGTCTCTTTTGAAGAAGCATTCGTCCTACCATATATAAAGCTATGTTAAACTAGAGTCTGAGAGATCCTGGATTTGGCCACAGTGGGACTCCCAGGCCAACGTCGACTGCCTGTATGTGATGCTGCTCTCTGTAATAAACTTCCTTTAATATACAGAAGCTAGAGTCAACGAGTCTTCTTCTGCTGATTGACACACCGACCAACATATTCAGAAACCACAATTTTTTGTAACATTTCAGTAGTAGCTTTAATTGAAATAGTTAAAGTATAAAAAGTTATATAAACACCTCAAGGACATCCAGAGTGGAAACCAACAGACTCTTTAGGTCCTACACTCTACACTGTCTCTGTATGTGTCTGTGTCTGTGTGTGGAGGAGTGTGGAGGTTTTATTGCATGTGTAAATCGTGTGTGTAACTGTGTACTTTCTCTTGTCTGTGTCTTGTCTAGTGTTTATGGGTTGTCCTTCTCCCTGCACGTAAATAAGCCTAAAGCTAACTCTGGTACAATGCACCAAAAGGAAACATTTATGTTCTAATTCTACATGGTCCCCTTTTAAAACAAATAATGAAATTAAAAAAAAAATAATAATAGACACAACAACTTCATGTCTGTAAGCACAGTTGTCAAGCTGAAGTATTTCTATTTGAAAGCAAATCAGAGTAACTCACAGACTGAATAGATTTTTAATAGTTTTCTCAAGGTTTAGCATGAATAGATGTTCAATGAACAGGGCAAATAACCAACTCTGGAAATGTTCCAATGTCTGATGATGGTGAAGCTCATCAAGATGAAGAAACATGACACATGTTCAAATATTGTAATTATTGGATTGTGGATGTCATTAACATCATCTTACAAAACCGCCACTGTTTTCTTTTTTACCCTACAATTGATCCTGATAATAGTTAATAAAACACAAGCAAATAAAACATCAATTGTTGTCATTGGACAACAAATGATGGGGCAGTCAGTGAGGTAATCTGAGGCATTTAATACAAATAATGATTTCAAGTTTTCCCCCTGTCCTTTTTGTTACCCTCGACAACATTTTCAGCTATTGTTACTGAAATGATGAAAGCATACAAATAAAGCTATATTGCATTATAATTTCACTCAAATCACATTGAAGTAAACATTTGAGATAAATCAATTCTCTTCCATTAAGCATTGCAGTGCCATTTAAAAAACGAAAAATTAATAATAAAAGCATACCACTGCAACTTTTTCCTTTTCTTTTCTTTTTTTTTTTTTTTTTTTTTAGAATTACGTTTTCTCCATTCGGAACTGTGTCAAAATTTCACATTAAAGCTGGGGTATCTGATTTTCATACAGCAAAACCAAAAGTAGGTATTCAAATAAAAATCGAATTAGTTCCTAGCACTCTCAAACCATATGGCTCGCTTCGTTCATTTTTGAATCTATGTATGACTTTAAAACAACTTTTTTCAGACAGTGAAGTGAAACTGGGGCGGACCACTCAAACGCAGCCAATCAGAGTTGTGCTTTCTGCTCTTACTTCCAGGTTGACAAAAGATAAAACACTTTGTCAAACACAGACAGCACGCAATGGTCTCATTTTGTCACAACATGGTCTTGGTGAAAAACACACAATTAATCATAAAAAGACCAACAAAAACAAACAAAAAAAACAAAGAAAGAAAATTGCGTACTCCAGCGTTACAACACAAATTGCAGCTCATTATGTTGGCATGCTATTTCCGCACTTTCTACACAAATGTAACCGTATTCTGAGTCTAAAAGAAAGGTCAGATAGTTTGTAACATTTCCTTTATTTAACATGGCTGGGTTTCACTTGCATAACGGTGCGTGCGAGCGTGACTGCAGACAAGCTGTGAAAATGCGAATCCAGCGGGCCAAAAATACAGTTGGAGACAGAGCAGTAAATACAAAATAGCAGCTTTTGTAGCTTATTAAAAGGAACCGAGTGACTCATAAGTCTCCAAAATAATGCCTAGTCTTTCAAATGCGGGCCTAAAAGCTTTAATCTCGCACAACATTCACTGCCAACATAACATCTTGTACCGAACACACTGTTTCCCAGCCATTTCACACAGATTAGCTCTTAGTGTAAAATGATGTACTTGATGTGTCTTTCATCAGTTGCGAACAAGAGCGGTTTTGCAGTTTGACAGTTTTTGTGCGAGAACAAAGAGTTGCGGACTGAAAACAAGTCGTCAGCCTCTGATCTCTCCATGCCAGGCCTTTCACCGCTTCACAAAATGTTTACCGAATTGTGTATGAAAGCACTGGTTGGCCTGGATATATTTGGTTTGTTATATCACGTATGACTGAGTGTAGTAACAAGCAGGGTGAGAGGCATGTACGCTACAAAAAACACACGATTTGAAGAGAATTGCATGGAAACGCAATACTTAAATTGGGAAGGTCGGGATTCAAATTTCCCGAATTGCTTAAACACATCTGGAGTACTCTGATTGTACTCGGATCACACTAGAGCAGGCATGTCCAAACTAAGGCCCGGGGACCAAATGCGGCCCTCAGACCAATTTTTCTCGGCCCTTAGGCTTCCTGGTGAACTGGCCCACATTGTCCTGATAAGTACTATTTACAGCACATTTAACATTTTCTACAATTACAACCTAAAATAACTAACATTTTGGTGCGATACAGACCTGATATTAAGGCAATGAGACTGAATGTAGATGTGGGGACACTTAAAACATCAGATAAATGCAGCTTTTTTCAATGTTTCACGATTGATTTGTGGCCCTCCGCTTGGTCTATATTTCAATATGTGGCCCTCGATGGAAAAAGTTTAGACACCCCTGCACTGGAGGCATCCAACTGCACGGAGAAAGAAACAGCCAGGAAGATTTTTGTGCTTGAACATGTATGTTATCTGTTTGAGGATGTTCTGCTAATCTCGTGCATGGATAGATCTAGAGTTTGTGACGGTTGGAAAATTGAAACGATTGAAAGAATTGTCATTAGAAACGAATGAATGTAAAAATAAGCAAATTCAAATTGTTGTGATTAAGTATGGGACAAGATCCGCCACGTGATAAAACTGTCACGTGATAAAACTGTCACGTGATAAAACTGTCACGTGATAAAACTGTCACGAGATAAAACTGTCACGAGATTTACACATTCGCAACGTGATCTCGTGAGATCTGTGTACATTTGCTTCGATGTTCATTATTTTCATTTTATTATAATATTTTTGTTTTTTCGAGAGTTTTCACCCAGCACAAATTATTAATTAATCAAATAACACAAGACAAAAAAAAAAAAAAAAGACAAAAACAACCCAACAAACAACGACACAAAAATAAGAATCAGGGGGAATGAGTCAGTTACAGCTAGAGAACTGAGAATTAGAAGTTATAGTTATATTTCAAATAAAAAAACAAAACACTTCTACAATGATAGCTCAAATACCAAAAATACCAAAATTGTGAACTGATCAGCACAGTTTACTTCTTATAAAATGTGTCAAAATTCCAAATTCTCGTGGACCCAGTCTCATGTCTCAACTGGTCTGTGAACTCTGTCTCGTCCCATAAGTTGTCGTATTACTAAAAGTTGTAGAAGAGGGTTTTGACCTTATTCCGTCCTGCCACAGATCTGTACTCCTGTGATAAAGCCACTACTGATCTCCAGAGAACCCCCTGCACGCAAATGGCAGTTTCATCGCTAAAATATTATCTTAAGTAGATTGATTTGTGTAAAATGTTTAATGAACACGTGCAACAAGAAGTCAGCAATGCACAGATTTCCTGGGCAGCCTGAAAAGGGCATAGAACTTTTTTTCTGTTGAGCTCACCTGCCCCGTGTAAACTAATACAACGGAAAAAAGATGGCGGCGCCCACTGCAGCTTCCGGAATAATGTGAATAGAGTAAAGTTGGAAGAGTATCTGCAGCTTAGGCTTTTCACACAAACCTTATGGCTAATGGTTAGCTCTAGACGCAGTTACAGCATCATTTTAATGGTCCCAAGTATTCTGAACAACTAAGTACACTCATATGTAAAAGCAAAAAAAATTAGAAGATATGACAAAATCCATCACATCTAGAATTCCACTCAATCTTTAATCAAGACGGGATTACAAATTCTTCTAAAAATTTGCAGTTTCAAAGGGCAAAAAGGGTAAAACTAGCTCAACCTACTGAGGTCTTTAAAAACCTGTTCAAGTTTGACTGAAAACGTCCTGAACATTTAAAGGCAGGTCTTTGAGTCATTTACAAAACAGGAGAAAGAGATTCAGACAAACAAAATTTAAAGGAAATTTAAAAGAAACTGCTGGCTTGTTTTTCTCTTCAGAGAAAGAAATGTCCGCTGAGAAACGACACTGATGACATCATCAAACGGAGACACTGTCCCGCCTGGTCCTATAAAACAAATTAAAACAGGGACAGAAGCAGAGACTCAAAAAGTGGAGAGAGAAACAAGGAGAAGGAAGGGTTCAAGTGGTGGTGTGGGTTAGCTGACCAGTAGGGGTCGCTGTGTAGTCCTTCCCTGAGTGGGGGGCTGGGGCAGCGGGGCAATAGTCCAGCCCCAGTGCTCTCAATGAGTCTTTTTCTCAAAATATGCCTCTGCAGACGCCTCGATTCCTCAGCTTTCAGGTACGCAGTTAAAACGCTAAAATGGATTACAATAAATTAATTTAAATAAAAGTCTGTTATAATGCAATATTAGTAAATGAAAGTGTATGTTTATTGGGATATGTAGTAGATATAATTGTTGGTGGTATCAGTAAAAATGGTACTGGTACTTTTCATCCAATCTATATTATATTATGTTGACGAATCCTCATGCTTCCTCATCTCTACATGGTTTTAATAGCTTTCTGAATAGCTGTTCTGAAAGTGCGGATTAGAATATGTCATGCATTATTAAATGTCTTATTACAAGTGGGTCATGCTGTGACAGAAAACCAATAAAACTCTCTTTGTGGTAGCAGCAGAGGCAGGTTTTGTGTCATTTACACCCCGCGGCACAATCATCCTGACGCTCCAATTTAGGAAACACGCATTACGTTCAAAGTGCTCACTTGTTGTCAGTTATATATTAGCAGGTTTTTCTCTCACTGGTGTGGTGCCGAACAAGTCACACTCCGACACATGTGTACTTTATTGTGGATGGCTGATACGAGAAGGTTACAATTGTGTTCTGGACAGTGTTTTTGGAAAAGATGATGTTTGAACTGCAATCAATCAATCATTCTTTATTTATAGAGCCCTCGAGGTGACAAGTGCTTTCCAATAAAATCAAGGCAATACAAAGTCAAAAACATAATGCAATACAATTAACCGTGCAAACAATTAAACACATTTTTCAAAATAAAATCAATCTAAAGACACTGGTAATTACAATTTCTACTGCCCTGAGTTAGATTAGCTCTGACTTAAAGGAAAACATTATGCTTTTTTATATTGTTATTAGCCTTTAAACAGCTCTAGTACCTTCAATTTGCCATCTCAGCTTTTGAAACAAAAAAAAGTTTATTATGAACTAAATTAAAGGATTTCTGTGTGCACTGACACTTACTGAGAGCATTCAGCCAGCAGATGGCGCATAGTGCTATACAATATTTAGTTATGATAGCACATTAAGACACATGACATTCAGGTTAGCAGAAGCAGTTATCGTGTTTGGATGGCAGAAATACTCAGAACGAGTCTTGCGATGATTTAAGGACTAAAAACAGCAGAACATTTTTGGTTAAATGGCGTATGAAATCTGGAAACCGTCACTGATCGAGAAAGTGTTTATGACACTCGGAGGGGAGAGGATTTTCTAATGAACAATCCTCAAAACCGCATGAATGCAGCTGAATGCAACTCCAGATATGTTTTTGATGACGGAACATTGTTAGAACATGGTTAAAAAGTTACTGTAACAGAATATTTGTCCTTTATGGGAAGAGCTATGGGGTGAAACTACTATGCTTTGTTTACCTTATCTTTACCCGTATTGTAGATAATGATTACAAATCCTGAATAAATCCGTTTGTTAAAACGATAAACAAGAGACTAAAAGACTGATAAGCAAGTAAAGACATTCGGAATGCAAGCCCCATGAAAGGAATTCTAAGTGCCACTCTAGTTTAGTGATATGTCAATACTTACAGTATGTTGATTCCCAATGAAGGATTTAAAAGCAGGTGATTTAACTTTGGTACCAGCAATGTGAATTGACACAACTTTATTTTTAGTTGTCATGATGCCTTACATTTATATTGTGCTTTACAATCTTGACAAGCACCACAATTCATTCACAGGAAAGGTGCATATGTCTTGCCAAAGTACCCAGGGACAGTATGCACTCCTCCAAGCTGGAATGGAACAGCTGACCTTCAGTTTAGTGAAGAGCAAACGAGCCACTGCTGCCTCTATTGCTAAACCCAAAATCTTCACAATGAAGTCTTACATTTAAAATAATCTTAATTAGGGATGTCAAGAATGTTAGATGAATCAAAAATTCATCAGTAATTATTCAGGTCACAATATTATTTTTCTGAGAACAAATAATAACTAGATGCTGTTGCAATAGCTGAAGCTATTGCGAGTGACTGCGCAATTGAATTCGTGTGATGTTGGTATGGTCCGGGATTCGAACCCACGATCTCCTTATTTGGAGGCAGATGCTCTAGCCGCTCTGCCACCGTGCACCTGCCAAAAACAGTTTAAACAGCAAACTTTCCTGAGGACCAACAGAAAGGCTCCCACTGTAAAAGATAGGGAAAAACTGCTCGGCAAATTATGAAAAAACTACAAAAGGTACCTGTACCAAAAGTAATAGCAGACATTAGAAGACTAGGAACTATTGAAAAATGCAAAAAAAAAAAAAAAAAAATTAAAAGAATTTAAAAACTGTGGCCTGTGAAACGTGCCGAAAAACAGGAAAATACAAGAACAAATAGTGACTGCCTATGCATAGGCAGTCACTCAATAATAATCATAGGCCGCAGCAATGAATAATTTCAGTTCAAGCAAGGCTCCAGAAAAGTCATTTAGTATTTGTTTTTATTTGGCTGACAATATCAGTACTGTATCTTTCAGAAATATAGATTTAATAGATTAAGCTCATAAAGAAAGAAAGCCCTTAAATGATTTCACCGTTATTTGGTCAAACCGGGAACAACAGTGATGTTCCGTCTTAAATCGTTATACTAAAATTTGATATTGTCACTTCCCTTATCTCAACAGACCAACAATTCATTCACCTTTTCATCAGCTTTTCATTTTTAATGTATTTTCTTTTGGTTCCACATACCAGCTGTGTGCAAATGGACTGGTGTTCACGACTCCCCTGACGTGGAGGCTCATGCAGGCCGATGGCACTGTCTGTATTATTGATGGAAGTGGATCTTTGTGTACCAATAACAGCTCTTTACTCCACACTCCTCAACCGACAGGGCAGCACTTTTGTCACAATCGAGTTTCAAATATATTAAAGTGCCTCCGGTGAGTCCGCGAAATGGTGCACGATTCCCCTGGTGAATTTAGACTGGCGTATGAGTGTGTGTACGTGTGTGTGTGTGCGTGTGCATGTGCGTGTGTGTGTGTGTGTGTGTGTGTGTGTGTGTGTGTGTGTGTGTGTGTGCGTGCGTGCGTGTGCGTGTGCGTGTGCGTGTGTGTCTCATGAAGCGTCTCCTCTGTCCCAGTGGAATAGTAATGGGCTGTCAGTGCGATGGTCCCATGAGGATGTCTGCTTGTAATATGTCTTTTATTTGCTTCATCATTTTTCAAAGCAGGGTTGGTCCAGTACTGTCTTGCAGTTGTGGTCAATAATCGATATTTCCCAATGTCAAAATCACAATTAGAAATGTTATAGAGGTCTGAATATTAGCAGTGAGTGGCAAAAATGCATGAAATTCAATGACATTTTCTCACAGTAAAAGCTCAAAAAACATTTAAAATGTGAAAGAACTGTTGCAGTCTAATTACAAATATACAACTCTGCGAAAAAACAGTTTTTTTCCTGACATCTAAAAGAAGAAAATCAAGTAAACAGTTGTAGACAACCTCACAACAGGAACACTGCAGGTAACACTCACATGTATCACTGATACAGACTTTAGGATTATACACGGTTAAGAGGAGATCTTTGAGATAAACAATTGATCATGATCAATAAGTAAAAAAAAAGAAAGAAAAGAAAACACATTTGATCAGTTGTGCTTCCCATAATTTTGCCACTCACTTGGGATGTTGAGGAGTGATGCCCATGCATAGCCTCTACAGCATGGGCTTATCAGCTGTAGTCATAATCACTGACTCATCGTTCAATATATGACAGAAAGAACAATACATTTATGTAAAGCAACATATTTGGGGTTCAATATTTTTTGTGTATGTTTTCTTTTGACTTTGGCGAACTTGGGGAGAACTCTTTGGTTTTCTAATAAGATGACACATTTGTATGACTCTTTAGCAACACAAACTAACAAGTTTTTCACGGTGCTGTTTTTTGGGTGGTGTTGTTTTTTTTTTTTTGCTCTGAGTGGTACGAGATGTTCAACTGGAGATGTTTTCTGCATTGTCCCAAATTAGAAAGGTTGTTTGACGCAATTTCTATTCTGAGTCCAGACCCTTCATTCAAAGAGACTAGCTAGACAGCAGGGCTGGGTGATGTGCCAAAAATGTATAGTACAATTTTCTTGGAGCCATATCACAATGAAGTGTGTTCCTCCTTCAGAATGTTCACACTTTACGGTAATTGAACTCAATTAAATCAACCTGTCACTCACTCACTGCATGACAGGGGTTGATTAATAGAAGGTGTGTGTGTGTGTGTGTGTGTGTGTGTGTGTGGAAAGGAGTTTATTTTTAAGCATAGAGCTGCATTAAACAGACAATTGTGAATAACAATATGGCAATTTCACACAAAAAGAGGGATCTTATCACTGTTCTGTTTGTGTTGCCGTATCACCCAGCCCCACTGATCAGGTGAAGTCGTCGTAACGTTCACAAATTTGCTAGTCTCTTGTGCCGAAACGATTCCAAAATGTATTTATCCGAGCCATAAAATAACTTGTACTGATAACTGTGTAAACATCAGCACCTCTTTATCTTCATTACTCTTCCATTTTCACTTGTCCGTTTCGAAATCTGATCTACTGAGGACAAACTGGGAATGACACATGGGCGCACAGAGACTGAAACACTCATAAATAAAGAACATCATGGGGCTTTTTCCAAACCAAACCGACACAGACGTATGACAAAAATTCCAACTTTCACCCTATACCGATAATAGCGGCGATAAGTGCCCATGCACACATTCAAAAGACAGAAAAGGCAGCGGTAAGAGCTGCTCGTGAGCTTGTTGGGTGCCGCGGTGTAGCCCGGGCACTGTGGAGAATGATCCTAATTGACAGTGATGGCCCACTCCCATGGGCTTTAGCTGGAGATGAGAAGTGTGTCGGCTGGCTGTGTGTCTACATAGCGCACACCTCGCCTTTCCATATTTACTCTGCACGCTGCCATTTACACCACTCAGCGCCCATAAGGAGGACACCATGCACACGCTATTATATTGTCAATAAATACACAAACTCAAGGTGCCTTTAAGAGACCTTGCGTGAAAGTAGAGTTTATATGGATGTCCTTGCAGCCTCATAATGATGAAGTTTTCTTCATTGTGTTGCAGACAAACGCATTAGGTCGGAGGAGGGAGTGGGCATCGTGACGGCAACAGGGACGCTGCGGCTTGAGAGTGGAACGCGGCTCCATATATTGATCAGTTCGCTTAATAGTATTAAAAGACAAAGCGTTGGACGATACAGCGTCGGTATTTGATCTATAAAGAGGCAATGTAAGCGTGCTATTAATGGAGCTAATGGAAGACAAAGCAACTTTTACGAATGTTGTCATATTTGCCAGAGAGCTATGGCGTCTTTATTTGATTTTTTTAAGCTGGTGCACCTAACATTTTCTTATGTAAATGAGTAACTTTAGTTGTTTCTGTATATTGTAAAAATCCGCACTTTGTGTCAAAATCAAAGTGGTGTGCGTTCGGCTGCATCTAATGGGCTCTTTGTACGACAGCGCCCGGCTTGCGCGGTGTTAGCGTCACTACTTCCTGTCCAATTTTATTTCCATGGGGTATTTGCCGAGTCATGCTAAGTTCAACTTGAGCAATCTATGAATAAAAACAGTCAAATAGTCTTTACTTATCATTTTAATTTGTTTTTTCTTTATATTTTACATTTTAATAAAAGTTAGCATTAGCTGCGAGAAACAGTTATTAGCCCGCCAACTGCTGCGGTGCACAGAGCCCATTATAAAGCGTTTTTTCCCTCCCAAGCGTGGAAGAAAGAGCCTGATAAGTCACTATAGGATGTTTTCGGATGAGCACATGCGGCTGTGCGATGGCGGTTCACCCTGCTTCACTTCTTTGTCTGAAATAGCGGTTCTGAAGCTGTGCACACGCTGGAATAATTAATGCGTCTGAAAACAAGCCAAAGACTACACAGTTACAATTGGAGTTGGGGAAGTCACATTTCTGATTTGATCTATGATAACAAATTAAGAAAAACAATGTATAAATAAATAAATACATGAATTAAATACACCAATTAAAGACTATGAATTAGACGACTAAAAGGGCATGCATAGAGCTGGCAAAAGAACTATCTGTACCCACAGGACCACAAGATCACAAGAGACTGTGCAATATATTTTATACATAAAACCACTTGTAAACAGTGTATTTATCTTTAAAAATGTAGCATAAACTCAATTCATTCCCAAATCTTTTCATCTTTTTATCTGTTTTGATTGAAAACCCTTTAAAAATCCCCTAAAAGTACTAAGTGCAGCTTCAACTTTGTCCATAACTTGAAAACAGCCAGCCTGAACAAAGTGCCACAAAAAAACACTGAATAAAAAATGTAAAAAATAAAAAATAAATAAAATGTCAAATCTGTCTGTGAAGTGAACAAGTGCGTTTAGATTACCTCGCTTGTATGTTTGAGCTCTTGTATCATCCTATTTTGCTTTAATAAGTCTTTTTACTTGATGATATAGAAGTGTTGTTGATGATCCAGCTCCTCTAAAGTCTACCTTAGCTGTTCAGCGCTGCACCTCCTGATTGTTATTCATATAGTCTGATCAGCGTTCTCAAATGTGCACATATTTGCACCTTTCTTTTCTGTGGGTGGAATTTTAAATGCCACCTTCTTGTGGAACTTTGTTGATGTATAATTATTTATTTCCCGTGATGCATGCAGTCAGGAACTACACGCTGCTTTGCCATTGCATAAAAAATATGCTAAACCCTCTTCACAAACCCTCCGGTGCACATCGATTCACAAATACACACACACACACAAAGGCAAAAGCAAGCCTCTTAACATGTTTACTGCGGGCGTGTTTCATGTGAACAGTAAACAAACACGGGAGAGGTGGGCAGAAACCGGGCCCAAAACAGAAATGACCAGCCTCACAGTCTTATGGTTATATTTGGGAGCTTGAATATGGGGCAGCAGTGGCTCTGTGGTGAGAACATAAAACCTCCAACCCAAAAGTCAATGGTTTGAATGTGTTTCTTGTGTCCTGAAGCAAGACAAATCATTCCTGTTTCCTTTATGAATGATGTGTGCGTGAATAAGTAGTACATTAGTAATGGTCAAAGACAGTTTTCCGACAGTGCAGTGCTTCTGTGATGTAGAAGAAGCTCACCACATTCACGTGTGAATGAATGAATAATGCAAAGACAAGTGTATTTGAGTATTCAAAACAGAGCTATAGAAATCAATTCATTGTTGTTACTATGTCAGGGGTCATGATTCACTGCTTCCGTCAGTCTGCCCCAGGGCAGCTATAGCTACATTCGTAGCTTATCGCCATCGAGTTTGTGTGGCATGAATGAATAATGCAATGTGAAGCGTCTTTGAGTGTCAAGAAAAGTGCCAAGATAAATAGTATCCATTGTTATTATTAACACCACCAAAATAACCATGCACCCGGCACGGTACCACAACTGCAAAATTAGACTGAAATTTGTAATAATTTCAAGTTGCAAAACATTAAGGTCAGGGAACTTTATTTGTAGAGCACAATTTGTAATTCAAAGTGATTTTCATAACTAGAAAAGATATGTTAATTTCACAAGACAAAAAAGGTGCTGACATGACGCAAAATCTTTTTTACCAACACACAACACCCAGTTAACAAACTGGAAAGGCCCGAATGTTTCTACACATGGATCAGTCTGGCGTTCCTCTCCCTTCATGACTCACCTCCAGTTCATATGTTCACATCCTTGGCTGAGCCATTGTGTTCTCTGGCACGACACTAAACCCGTCTCACCCTCAATGTCTGCGTAATTTGGTGCAAATATGTGAGTGAAGGAGTGAATGGTTTCTTGGTGTAAAGCGTGCCTCCAAGTTGGAAAAGAGCTACATAAAAATGTGACAGTTTACAAAATTTTAAATTTTAAAATTTTATTAAAGATTTCTAAAACATAATAAATAAATAAAAATAAAAATAATAAAATAAAAATCCAAGTTTGGAGCGGTGACCAGACTCACCTTTCATAAAGAACTGGATATGGGTGTATTTTAAATCCCAGGCAAACAAACATGTCCCAAAGTCCAAACCAAACATGAAATTAACATTTGCTAGTATAACCACCAATGCAAAGTGAACGTTGTGTGGCAACTGGGTTAGGAAAAATAATTGAGCAGATAAAATCCTTTCCGTCGTATGCACCGCTAAACAGAACAGTTTTAGCCTGAATTTGAACATTGTCAGAGTAGAGCTCCGTCTCACATCTGTCAGAAAACTCTGCATAAACTGCACAAAACTGTAAACACTGATTCCCCATGTGTAGTCCTGACTCTGAGCACCAGCGGGGTTTAATTGGAGTTATTGAAGTACTTTTATGTGTTGTTTGACCAAATTTAACAAAAATATACTGTAACTATTATGCGTTATTCATCTTTACAAACTACTTTTGGAGTTTGTTTGCTCCGTAGTGAAGGCAATTTGAGAGCTGAAGGAGCTAAATGCTTAAACAAATTTGAAGGAGCTGCATTGATCATCTCAAAATTACCATTGTTTTGCCAGAGCTTTGAGCTGATAACAGAAGTGTCAAAAGTTGTGGTAGTCGTACTATTTCCAAAGCGTTATTTGGCTCATATTTCAACATCTTTTTTTCCTAGTTCCTTGAAAATATAAAGAATAACATCTGGTTTTCATGACAGTGCGACATAAACAAAATGTGAAGACCGATAAAAAGACATTGGTAATAGAAATGTGCTTTATTTCATGGAATATTTCTATTAAAACGTATTCTTTGTCAGTTCCTATCAGTCCCCTGCAGATCTCCACCACAATAGTGTCGTTGGCCCGGCCCTGATGTGCTCCTCTGTCACTCCGATAAGCACAAACCCATGTGATGTGTGGCCCACTATATCCGCTTGTCCTACAGATGCTATCCCATACTCCTGTCATCTCCATTTGTCAGCGTGCCTTTCTGCCAACTGAATATGATAACTTTTACCCCCGAACTCGCCTGCCTCAGTGTCATTGCTGTTTTTCCCCGACACCCACATTTGTCTCATTATCACCGTAAACTCCCATTAATATTCCGTGGCGTTTTGTTTTGGCGTTGCGTAACCGAAAAGCCTCTGTCAAAAGTTTGATTTAGAACCCCGTTTCTTAATTTGAGCTTAAGAGCCTTTGTGTCTCCGTCTTACATCAGGCCGAGAGCTGTCAAACACATTACGGTTGCTTTGACAAACTGATTCCGGTCGTAAATTTGAGAGAGTGAGAAAAAAGACACTTAAGGGGTGTTGTGATGGAGAATAATTTTCCTTTTTTTTTTTTTATTAGCAGCTTAATTAATGTGTTAAATAGAAGGAGATGTGAAGGTGTTGTAAGCATAATATCCGATAATTAACCAGACCAAGTTGCTAACATTGTGTTAAATGTTTTGCAAATGAGATATGAGAATATATTGGGACATTTATCGATTTTGGAGTTGGATGTTGGCCATGAAATTCCTTCTTTTGCATTTGGTTGTTCCCATCAGGGCTTGGTTCTTGATACAGTGATATTATGATAATTATTTTTTAAAGAACCACAGCGCTTTTATTAATATCATATACAGCTATTTTAAGCTTCAAAACAGTTGGTATGTCAAATAAATTGCATAGGCAAGTTTAAATTCTCTAAAAGAGCGACAAAATTGTGTCACTGTCACAAAGAATTCTTTCAAAATAAATTAAAAAATAAATAAATAAATAAAACTCATGGTGATATATTGATACAACAGCTCACAATAACGATACTGTATCACCAAATACTGTATCAATATTTTGATATTTTAGCACGGCTCTACCAAGTGTTGGGAGGAATACTGACACTGTATTTATCTACAGAACACTGAATGCCTGCATTTGTGTTCTGTTACTTGGTGCTTGAATGCTTTCACATTGAAATGCATTATACAGAACAGTTTTTTGTTTTTGTCTCACTGTTCATCATGCATTTTTTTATAAGATAAGAGAGCCTTTATCACAAATTAGCGAACAAAAAGTAACACATGCTCTCACTGTAAGAACTGCATTTTCTATTTTTCTCACTAAGTCAGCGTTTGAAGTCTAAATTGTATTGTCATATACCATAATGTGTTCCTCCGATGTTAGGAAAGTAACTGGATTCTGAACGTCACCAAATGAAAGAGTAACTGTACCTGATGACAGCTCCTCAAAATACTATTCTGAATACACATGTCTACGGATCCTCTCAAATCATATAACTTTCCTTCTGTCTTTATTCTGTGTGTGTGTTTGTAGGTTTACACAAAAAGCAATGCTATTTGATTTTTGCCTGGATATATACACTTCTACAGCAGCCATGTTTGTTTTGATACATATGAACCATGTGTGTCCCCGATTGGCCAATCCACCTGTCAATCACGTCCATCTGAACTCACAGAGATGTAAACAATGACCAGATTTAGATTTGTATACAAATAAAGTGAGATAATCTGTATTTTCCAGGCAAATTAGAGGTGCATCGCCAAGAAAGAAAGGATGATCTAAAACTTTAAAGGTGCACTATGTAGCTTTTCCAGTTGAGAATACATCATTGGCTTTTCTCCATGAAGTTGATATCGTTTGCCAACAATGTTACACAGTAATGCATTGAAAACACCTGATAGATAGATACATTTTCAGTAGAACTTTCTAGTCAAAACAATAACATCTCCATGCTGGTGGCGGACCCTCCTCAGGAAAAGTTACACAGTGCACCTTTAATATAACCCCTTTAATTTGCAATGTGATGTTATTTGGAAATATTCAGTTAACAAAAAGTTTGAGTTTCGTGCCTTGTCTTTCCTTTGGGTTTTTCTTTACAAAAAAACAAGTTTATTGGCTCAATCAGAGCAGAGGAATATTAATATTTAACATCCCCGGTCCAGTAGCTCAAGGCAAGTGACAAACTGGAGCATTTTAATCACTCAAAAAGCCAAGAATGTCACAGTAAAACATGACATGACAGTGATCTTTGCAAGACCAATTTGCATAATGAAAAAAAAAAGAAGGAAAACATTTTATTTTTATCCATAAACTAGACGCATAAACAAGCTAGTCTTCTAATGCTGCGGGCTATGATTAGAGATAAACTCACCCAACTGTTCTGTATTGTAAAGCATATTTTTCCCTCAACAATCAAGCCTGATTTTCATATTGTTGGCTGCGAATAAGTTACTGCCTTTGTATTTAAATATGTCGCCGCCGTCATAAATATGGAGATGTAATTGGATTGTCACTTGTGCCACATCTGCTCAAACTCACTTCGCGTTCTATTGTATCGAAAGGCCACACAGATGCACAAGTATTCACACGAGTTGAGCCATTTGACTTTTGTTTGTTTGCGGGTTATTGGTCCTTGTGCACACTGGAGTCTGCGAGGAGTCGTAAACAAGGCTATACTGGCCCGGTGAACCACGGCGCTAACGACAGACGCACAGACAGCCCTAGCCTTCAGCGCCGTGTCGACTTGCCATTTCACATCATTCAGAGACACAAACATCATATCGCTCCCAACCATACAGATGGGAGACGCCAAATTACCCGGCAACATGGGTGTCAACGGTGTTTGCGGAGATATAAAAGTTTGATCGGGGCTGAAGCTACCATGCACAGCAATTAGCGAAATATCCCAACGTGAAAATAGAGTCGTTTGCGTTTGACTGTGCAACTTTAGTCTATAAAGGCAAACAGAAATAAAGATGCACTATATAACTTTTCTGATGGAGATTACAACACACAGATAGATAGATAGATAGATAGACAGACAGACAGACAGACAGACAGACAGACAGACAGACAGACAGACAGACAGACAGACAGACAGACAGACAGACAGACAGACAGACAGACAGACAGACAGACAGACAGACAGACAGATAGATAGATAGATGTCCTCCTCTCCATGGAACTAGATTGGTTTCATGGTATTACTTTGGCACATTCCATAGTGAATCTTAAGATCAAATTATTTGTGGCTTAACGCAGATAATGGTGATAAACAACTTCCATGGCCACATTCTGTCCAGGGGCTGACTAAAGTTGAGTGTCACAACTACACAATTTTGGCCACGTGTGATCAAAGATTACTGAAACAATGATTAAACTTCGTACAACTGCGTACAATTAAAAACTAAGCTGTGTCTGATATTTTGAAAAGGAGGTAGACTTTGGCAGGTGATTTATATTCATTTCTGACAACAGTAAACACAAGTGCCTTCTTTCAAGTCTTTCAACATTTAGAACACAGCTAAGATTAGTATATGAACCATGGCACAGTGTGCATGAGTGCTATCTTACAATTTTAAATTCCACTTGCAGGGTGATATCTGTCCCTCTGACCACCTCCAAATGCATTATGCCAATGATATATGAATACAGATTATTTCAGTTGAGTGTATTGAATTATGTTCTTGAGGATTATGATAGATTACTTTACAAATAATACTGAAAAAAGAAGGGGGCGTGAAAAAAGTACTACCTGACTTCAAGTTATCAAATAGTACTGCTTACATTAATAATATTATTCAGAGTTGGGTAGTACTTAGGTACATTTACTCAGTATTTACTATATTTAATTGAACAACTTTTTAATTAAGTTGTTTCTGTCGGAGTAGTTTTTAAATGCCATACATTCACAATGTAACAGCACTATCACCTAAGTAAATGTTTTAGTTTCTCGTTTTACTGTGAGTAAGTCTGCAAGCAATATGTACGATGTGCATTAAGCAAACATGCAAAAATGTAAAAATCATTTATTCTTACAATTACTCTTATTTAAGTAGTAGTTTCCGCACATAAATGTTTACCCTTACTTACCCTTACCCCGTAATTTCTTGGACCACAACTGTGTAATTTGGTGATAAAGTTGACTTGACTCGGCTTGGTTTGTTGTGATGTTGTTTTTTACTATTTTTACACTTAAGTACAATTTTTCTCCACTCTACCCACCTCTGAAATAATATTTACGAAGCAACTTGGAATGACCCTGACGGTAGGGCACAGCGCTCACACTTTTGGGGTAAAAATGCACTTGTTGGACGGGGAACATCAAAGCTGTGGTTAGCAGAGGGATCAGAGCAGAGCAGGGATCAGCGCAGAAAGGGGCTAGACTCCTGCAGGCGAGGTTTATCATGTCAGCAGAGACACATTGTAAATTCACCGTGCATTCTTCCACTGGGGCTCCAGGCGTGTGTCCATGACCTCCTTCTCCACCAGCGCACCGCCGCAGGTTAATTGGGTTACATTCCAAAATAGTCTTAACTCCGCGACTTGGGTAATCTTGGATAATGTCGGAAATAGTAAAGCTGTTTGTGCACTTTGCTTATCGCATCATTGTCCTCTCTGTTCACTCGAAATTGTCTAGAAATTCAAGTAATTTAAGGAAGTAATTTGATTTGATTTGGTAATTAGACTTGGCGCACTATTTCCACAATGCATGATATATATTCAAAATTTATATTTAAAGCCTGCACAATATATTGCAAAATTGTGGTTATTGCAATATAAGTAACTGCAATTATCAACCAAATATCTTGCAAAAAATGTTGTAAAGCAAATTCTTCTGTTCTAAATGTGTCCCAATTAATTGTTGTTCAATTAGATTTTAACCTTATCTTAAAGGTTAACAAAGATTTACTTTTTTTTTTCTTACAGCAAAATTAACAAATCACAATATTAATTTCAGCATGTTTATACTTTATATTGTATTTTTATTACCATGTTTAGAAATTATTTATCCTATTTTTATTGCATGCGCCTAATTCATTCATTCCTGTTCTAAACTCTGTGTTGCAACATTGGAATTTCCCCATTGTGGGACAAATAAAGGATCTCTTATCTTATCTTATCTTATCTTATGTTTGTATTTACACTCTTGAGTACTCATCCTATTCAGCTGAGCAAATGTGACAGTGTATATTATTGGTGATTTTGTATCATTTTTCATTTGCAGACAAAAATAATACTTAAAACAACAATGTATTTTAAAAGGATATACAATTATTTACAAATCAAAACCATCAGGCCAATTATCCCCTGTAACCCATTTGCCGATACAAACCACTTCATACCAATTACGCCCGGATATTTTAGCTCTAATGGGACAGTTTTTGGAAAGCTTTGTTTGTCTGAGTGGAATGTTTTTTTGTCTGTCCAACTGCAACCCCAGGCAGGTTCTTTTACATCTGTTGTCTGCAGAGGCTTCTTGAATGCACAAAGACCAGATTGTTTCTTCTTGCATACACTCACCACTGCCACTTTGAATGCATATATTACTGCAGACTCTATAGAGCTGGACTATTCAGCAGTTTTACAGAGGACCAGAATTTTCAGATGCTTTTGTCCTCGGGGTTTCACGCTTTTGAAATACGAAAGGCTTTAACAACATCTGCAGAACTGAACCAGGTCTAAACCACGACAAAAACAAGGTCTAAACCAATAACAACAGATAACATATTGTCTATATTTTTTGGAAGATAGGTTGAGGGCCGTATCATATCTCTTGGAGGGCCTGATTTAGCCCCCAGGCCCTCAGTTGAATGGTACTGAGGTTAGCTTTTCTATCACTCAGCCAGAAGGTTGTGAGGTTACATATATGTTCAGTGCTTCAATAAATTAATGTTACAATTTAACATTTGTCCCTGCCTCTAATTAAACTCTAACTCTTTTAAACTAAAATTAATAATCATTTTAAAGCTCCCAATTGACATTATGACACATTTGTATAGGCATTTCACTATTATAACTTAAAAACGTGCATGCATTGTAGTAAAACAACAGGAAAAAATGCTGAAAAGAAGAAAAAAAGACAGAAACACAAGCCTTTTCCAAACATCTGAGATTAAGACATCAAAGTCTAGATCGTGAACCAACCTACCGAAGTAAAGTTGTAGTTGAGGGCACAACATTTTCACCTTATTCTGCCCCGCCCACGTTAGCCTCTTTTTGCTACAGATCCATTGCATTCTAATCTCCATGTATTATTTAATTCTATCAATTAGTCTGGAAATGTCAGCAATTTATTTGACTTGAGCGGGGCGGGACAAGCATAAGGCGATCAGACGAACATCGGACGTGACGACAGCACCGCGACAAGCAGCAGAGCGCTGTGGCTGTCAGTCAAAACTGGCGCGTTGCAACGTAAAGCTTCCTCTTACTGTGGTTTTGCCGACATGACCCGGTCTTTCAAAACAGAGGAGAGAGCGGCCCTGAGCGTTTTCTCTGTCGTAGACGCCATGTTGTTTGTTATTGCTGGTAAAATCGCGGTACACGGGATGTGATGTTCTCCTCACGGCTCTGATTGGCTCGGTTGCAGCAGAATGGAGGAAGCAGGGGGTTTACTGATCATGGCCAAACCCACTTTCTGTCAAAACTGAAAGATAGTGAAAGATAGTGGGAATGGCTGGTCAGGCTCACAGATCCACACTCTTGTAGTAAACACACTTCCGGTTTGAGAACCCCGTTCACGTAAATGGCAAACGATGGAAAAGTGTCGCTGCTAAAACAGTTCAAAAAGTACATTGTTTTGTGTAAAATGTTCAACGTACACATCCAACAACCTGTCAGCAATGCACCAATTTCCTGGGCGGCCTGAGAAACGGTTTTATAATCCGTGTAGAACTTGTTTTCTGTTTCGTTCACCTGCCCCATGTAAACTAATACAAGGGAAAAAAGATGGCCGCATTAGATAGTATTTATGTTGTGTTGTGTAACCATGCAGCCACCTCTTTAGCTTGATTGCATTTCCATTAGAAGTAAACAAATTCTAAAAAAAAAAAAGAATTAAGCCCAATATGTATGGACATTTTTACAGATTACATGCTCACATCCGGGAGTATCACTCGAGCCACATTCTCACAAGTTAAAACCTCAAAAACTTGCCTTATCTACACATTCAAGCTTGAAAACATTTCCCCTGGAGTTTATCCGAGGTAACATCTCCTCTGGGCGGGGTTGAGTGGTCGTTGCTGTGTTTTGGAGTGCGTACCTCGGTGTGGGTGGGGTGCTTCTTTCTGACCTTTCTTACCTGTACGTCTTCCACGAGTCGCTCCCACCGGACAGTAATGTTCAATGGGCCCTGAAGACTGCAGTGGGCGGATGATTAGGATGACCCATACAACCCTGCACGGAGAGAGCCGCTGAGGAGCACACACAAGAGGACAAAATATCACTGTGTTAATGGCGGCAATGTCGAGATAATGAGCATTTGGTTAAAGTAAATAAATGTGGCGCTCTAATTAAATGCAAAATGGCCCAGAAATCAATTTGAAAGGAGTGTTTGTACAGAAAATGGGAAGAACTAAAAATAGGACTAGAGAAATGTAAATGTGAAGGGGGAATAATGTGGAAGTCAAATGTAGGGCTGGACTGTAGGATCATATTGATCAAACCTGATTTTCAATGCAATTTTACTTTGTCATGTTAAAAGTGAAAGCTTCTGGATTCATTTTTTTGAACACATTTGCATAATTGCAATTTACCTCCTCAAAAATTGCCACATTTCATTTTCATTCAGGAATTTTGCCCCAGAACACATGCTTTTCCTGACAGATATCACCTTTGAAAAGACCCAAGCAAATCACTGACGACTGGAAACTCATTGTTGATTAAAATTTGATTCAACGCACAACCCAAGTCTAAAATACGTCAAATCCTTAAAAGCCTAGTTGATGTTAAAAACTTTTGTACAGTCAGATGTACAAATGTTTTAATGTACTGTATACTTTGCATAACTGGTGACTAAAGTGGGCATAACAACTGTGTTTGGAGAAATCTGACCTGGTTACCCTCTGGTCAGTAGGCAAATACTAATCATTGGTTTCATTCACACACATAACTTCTATTGCAACAAACACTTCTGCTATTACGCCTGTCATGATAAAAACATTTGAAATCCGATATTCTGCTAGATAATATCACAATTAGCGATAATATTGAAGCCACTTTATGCCACAATACAATAACTTTAAAATCAGAAAATCAAAGTAAACCCTTTTCACAATCAACCATATATTGTAAAAAATAAGAGCAGAATGAAACCCATAAGTAGTTAGTTTGCATAATTTATCATCGTAATATATTAATTATTCAACCCTAGAGCTAAAATTTGAAGATATTACAGAAAAATAACAAAACGTTTCCTATTAGCGCAAAGAAAAGATAAACACGATAAATATTGAGCCTAAAAATATTGTTTGCCTTTCATCTATTGAACGATAAGTCAAGTAGTAATTATCGTATCTGCTATTCAATTAAATGACTACTATTAGTTTATGTATCACTAATACTACTACTACTAGTACTACTACTACACTACTATTGCTACTGTGTGTTTCTATGTATCCCTGGCTTCTTTAAGTTATGTTTTTTTGGATTTTTTTTTTTTTTTTAAGACTCCATTGCATCATTGTCACACATTTGATGACTATGTATGGAAATGTTTGGCTCAATTAAGAGGTTAACACAACTATAAACCAAAATATGTAATATGTCTTAACCCAAATTAATAAATGAACAAACAAACATTTAGTCTAATGAGGTTAATTTGGTCATAAGATAATGTATTTTAATGGTTCTTTTTTCATAGCGAGTTCATCAGGTGTGAAAAACAAAGTCTAGTTGTAAAATACATGGAAGTAGCCTAACTCAGGAGAAGTTTATTTCCATCAGGACAGCACCTGGAGACATAAACCTTAATACATTGCGACTGTGTGCATTCCAGTCTAGTCCAATCTGGTTTAGCTATGCTTCCGCTGTATCTCTGACGACGTATAGGCCAAGACAACAAGAGCTGGCCTGGCAAATCTAACAAATCTGGTCTGAAAAACAAAAACTCTGTTGCTTGTCAATGTCAATTTTATATGTCAAATGTCATTTTTTTTTTTGTATAGCATATTTACAACAGCCACCACTGTCCAAAGTGCTTCACATACATACCAATTAAAAACGTTATGCTTGATAACTGAATCTGGTTAAATCAGAACACAGAATGTCGTCGAGGGCTTTAATTCCACTCCTACTCAATGACAATGACCTAATATGCTTGGATGATTCACTCAAAACTGTCGAAAACTTAACTGACTGAAGCCAATAGTACATCTTAAACAACCCTAAATTTCACCACAAGCTCATGGCATAGTAAAAAAAAAAGATAAAACATTATAATTCTTGGTCTGTGTTGTTAAAGCTGATACGATCTTTAGTTGATCATCTGATGAAATCTTACAGTATTTCCATCGTGTGTGTGTAGCAAAAGTTGTGGTGGAGTTATTGTAATTCAGAAGGCACTCGGCAGAAGAACAGGTCCCTGGGGGAAAGCAGCGATCTCTGAAAACAGCAATACAAAAAGTGTGAATGTAAATCTGAAATTATCTGCATGGCCGAGCATACAGACAAATGAGAAATTAGTTTAGGCCCAGCCAGCTAGAGCGAGGTGTTGAAGACTTTGTTATGAAGACTGTCCTATGAACAGATTTGAATTAATATTATAATTTATGATTGTAATTTGACAGTGTTGTTCCCTGGAGACATTTCTGCCCCATACACTGTCATTGTATGTATTTTTAAAAACGTATTTATTTCATTTTTACGTACATTGAAACTTGTTGAAACATCTGCAGGACCAGAGACTTGTGAAAAACACTTAAAGTAATCGCGGTGAATGTTTAAGATGTAGGAAGTGCAGTGGGTAAGTGTGTGATACATATGGACTATTGCTAAGAGTTTAAAGTCTGTTTTTCATGTTTTAAGACAGTGAAAATCAGGTACAGTGTGTTAAATCCACAATTTCTGCTCCAGATGACGACCTTTGAAACTTTTTCTGCAATCAGATTGACAAAAACCTTTGCAGGGATGTTGAAACGTCTTGATTTTTTAAACTTTGTCCAAATGACTTCCTTTGATGTCTTTTTATAATAGTAATCTGATAGTTTAGGGAAAAAAAAAAGTGTAAAGTCATTTCTTTAGTCTGGACAACTTGTCTCGGTTGGTCTGACTAACTCCTGCCTTTGTTATGTCCTTGGGCAAGACACCTACTGTGAGTCTGAGTGTGGTCTGTGAGGAAATCGTTGCATGGTTACAGTTGAAGTTGCCTAGAAAATCCAGAATGATATCTCTATGTATTTTTTTTATACAGATCCATATCAGTCTGGTCACTGGTTCAGATGGGCGTGGTTGACAGGTGGATTAGCCAATCAGGGACATGCATGATCTGTCTGTATCGAAACAAACATGGCTGCTTACGAAGAAAAAAGAAAGGAAAAAATATCACAGTGCTGAAAAACATTGCAGATTTCTCCAGAATCATAGAACAAAGCACAAAACTCTTATAATCTGAGGTGAGAAAAGTTTGCTTTTGTTAAATGACAGATGACAAACTGGTCTGATTGCACAGTACTGTTTGAGTTTGACTCGAGTCGCGGCAGAGGAAGTGGCGACCAGACTCACTCTTCGTAAAGAAATTAAGAAGTGTGTATTCTGTATCCCAGTTGAAAAGGTAATTTGGCAAAGATTTGAAGTTTCATCAGTCAGTCCCTTGGCAATTGTGGCAACAGCACAATGTAAAGTGAATAACAATCGAAAGACTAAAAGAAGACTGATTGTTCTTATTAAACAGAACCTGCCAAAATGTTCATCCAATACTGTTAATGTGGTTTCACAGTTATGCCAAAATCATTTCAGATCATACATGTTTAATCAAAGACTTTCTTCAATAAGTATGAACATTTCTAGCACACCTACACTCCTAACGGTGGAAAAATAGAATTGGTAAAATGAGAAGTCTTGCGTTCCAAGTCAATTTGGTCTTTCGCAGATTGACTTCAAAGCGACACGGCTAATCCTCTCGAGCCTGCTCATTAATAATCCAGTTAATAATCCGTTTAGCCACTTTCACGGCACTGCGCTGTTTGTTGGCTCCAGACTGGGGAAGAAAATGGGAAAGTACGAGTCGAGGCGTTTTTCACAAAGACGCCTCCACCCAATCCGCCATTACTAAGACTACCGCACTTCACTTTTCTCTCTTCAAGAAAAATACTCCCTTTAACCTTCATTCTGCAAAAAAATGGTTATCGTCTTGATTTCCCATGTGGCAGCATTTGAAATCAAACTGAGATTTACCCTCGTTCCAAAAAGAAACTTTGGGTTCATCTTTATTGTCATTCGTCCACTAAACTGCTTGGTTGATCCCTGTTATCGGTATGTCCTTGAGCAAAACACTTCAACTGAGCTTGCCCGCATGAATGAGGGTTTGAGAAACTACCGGCGCAGATTGACAGTCCTGCTTCTTTTCTACAAACTTTTTACTACATAAATAATGCACACAATTACAAATGACTTTAAAGGTCACACATTTATGCATTATTTATGTTTTATGGGCCTTTAAACATGCTCCCCTATGGCATCTCAGGTTTTACAACTTTACTTTCTGCCAGTAGGGCGTTCCCTCATCAGAATCTACTGACAGCAGCATTCATTAAACTAGCGTGAATGAAGCTAAACTCCTGGTATGTTTCTGACAAGGGAACAATGTTATAAAAATGGCTAAGAGCTCAAAACAGTACATTTTGCTCAAGTCTATCCTTTAACGTGTGTTCATGATTTTTACGTTGGATGCATTATGGCCGTGGTTGTTCTTTTCTTACATCAGCCATTATGAGTCATGGCTGACGCGGCGCTCATACTGTTATAACACCTATAGACATAGTACAAAAGAGCAATTCAATTTCTATACAAGATTCTCAAAGCTCGACTGCAGGGCATGATTCATTCATTTCCTTTTAATTTTCCAGCTCATGGAAATATGGCATTGACAGTTCCTTCCATTATCGCCAATCGGTCACTCTCACCGTCATTAAAGTCTTAGGACTGAACCCACTACCGGTCTGAAGATGGCCGCTTTATACAACCTGAAGCAATGATGTCCCTTTAAGTATAATCAGAGGCTGTGATTGGTCACTCGGGCTTCAATAACACCCTTACTTTTCTTTCTTCAAGTTCTGAGAAATGCCTTTTACTACAGAGTGTATTGTAAAATCAACCAGTTGTAGGAAAAGAAATAAAGTAATGGAGACCGAATGAATAATTGTCGCTTCATTGTCGGTTAATTGCAGGCATTTTACGAGAACCGTGAGGAAGCGGCTGCCAGTGATCGTCTCAGGTAGTTGTTTCCCTGTCATAGTTCAGTGTAACGGAGTAAGAGAAGGCACCAAGTGGGCTTGTTCTTTACTCATGGTTCAAAATCAGCTCCAGGCCCTTTTAAGAAGAGCCTTGAAGTTTTGTTCTAAAACGTCTATCGATTGCAACTGAATGGATAAGAACGATCTCCACGTATCCTCTTATCTTTCTTCTTGATTTTGTTTCATCTCGACTTGGCTCTTTGAATCCTCTCACAGTTGCTCGCCGATGGACCGTAGCCAGTGCTGGAGGAGCCCATATATTCCTCGAACGGGCTGGCTCCGCCTCAGCCTTTTCCCAGCGAGCCCGAACAAGCAGGTTGCCAGATCTATCATAGTTTTATCTCTCATTATCTCTAATACTTCTGCAACGGCCGGAACGCAGCGCACATGAGGAATGAAACAATTAACTCCCATTTTCTCTAATCATCAGAGAGAACTTGACAGAAGCAAGAAAGATGGCGGCCGTGGGGGTAATATCGAGATACATTTCCCCTTTGTTCCACCAAATCTGCAGCTGCATTGTGCGCCGGGTTGAACAGATAGGATGAATGCATTAGCGGGTTCTCAGCGGGATAGCTTGATTGCACAAGTTGTTTTCCGACTCTAGGATGTAATGATGTCCCTTTCTCAGATGGGGGTAAAAGTTAAACAACGTCGTGACATGCTATTTTTTTTTAAAGTTACACCCAGAAGGAAAAATACAATTGTTTAGCCTGGTAATTTATATTAGTGACTGGTCTTTTATTTGGCTGTATTCTTCTTTCTTTATTCTTTGTTTGTTCGTTCATTCTTTGCTCTTTCGTCAGTTTTGAAATTTTAAAATAAAACATGAATCAGAGAGAGAACAAAAGAGCTAATAAGACATAAAAAAATAAAGAAAAGGAAAACCCATGGCACAAATTGTCCAACATTTGTGTCCCATTTTGTCCAAAAGTCCATTTTCAAATTCAGTCCGAAGATCATTTCAATTTGACTCCAGTCCTTGATTGTTGGTTCAGTTTGTGTATCCATTTATTGTGTCCAGGGTAGGAGTTTTTAGGACCAAATATAGTTCTCAGCAACAACATAGATTCTGCCTATTATGAATATACTTTTTACTTAATTTCAATTTAATTTAAGATGACATTCTATGACTTTGTTTTTCTCTGGAATTTTGTGATCATTATTTATACACTTTGACTTTATTTTCTATATCAATACCTGTTGTAAATATAAATTAACCAATCTTGGAGAAAAGTTGAAAAATCTGTTGAAAATGACACAAACAGATTGACGACATACACTAGGAAGAATAACCCAATCAAGTCAAACAAGTCAAGAATAACGTTTATAGCATAATTCACAAAAAATCTAAACAAAAAAAAATTTTTTTTTTGACCTTTTAAACAGTAATTCTACAAAATAAGGACATTCACACATATTTTTATTTGTCAAGTAAAAAACTGGTGACAGATGCATTTTGGCCCAGTGTACAGTGTGGTTGCTTCTTAATTTCCTAGTGTGATGTCATCATTTACAACCAGGAAGTAAAGTTAAAAACATGAAAAAAATGCTAAACTGGGATCACATCTGTAAAGAATTTTAGCAAAATTTGAAATATATTTATCTTAACTGCATTTTAGTTCAATGAGTAGCCCAACCTGTCAGAGGCACTTTAATCTATATTGTTTGTCATAAATCGCAATATTGATCTAAAACTAGAAGAAGAAGAAGAAGAAGAAGTTTTATATTATATTATATATTATATATATTATTATACGTAATCATATGAATGGGCTCATTGACTTCCGGTCCAAAACTGTAAAATTGATTCTTGCTTTTGTTATTTTTTTCTTTATTTGTTTTTTTCAGACTAGTTGTAGTATTAGCGCTCATTGTATCAATCGTCTCTTCTGATGTTTGAACCTTCAATCTACTGATCCAGGGGCAGTACAGGCCCAATATTTTCCCTGCCGGCTCGTCTTCATAGCGGTATTTCACTGTAGAGAGCCACAGATTTTTATTAACAGTGTTTTTTACATGTGAAAAATAACTATGGAACATTCTTAAGCCATTTTGAATGTTTTGAAGAACATTTGCAAATACAGGGCCATAGGGGACATACATGTACGAATCACTCAAAGAAAATTATTAGAACATAGCTCAAAGTTAATGATAATAAGCAGGTCAGGGTCTTATTTGACACCTAGGAATGAAAGAAATAGTCGATAATGACTAAGTACTAAAAATACTGGAGTTGCTCTCTTTGCTCCCTAGTGCACAGAGCATTAGACTGATTTTTCTCTGAATTTCTAATTAGAAATGTTCACAATTTAAACTAGTTTAGATGTTACGTTTTAGCCTCAATGTTTCTTTATTTTTGCTAGTTGTGGTCTGGATTACGGATTGTAAATGATATGGGGGGAGTTTAAATCACAGGAAGTTACTACAATGTGTACAAAGTGTTGGGAGTTGTAGCAGTTAGTTATTGACGTGTACCATTGACTTGAGTCTGTGGTGATTCACTGTCCGATAGCAGTTTGTCTAGTGTGATTGAGTGGCTTCTAATGAAAAAAAGCCGCGTGACAGGTGAGGGGGTTCTGTCTGGACTCTGTGTTCGGTCCTCAACTCTCGGCTATCGAGCTGTGTGGCCACTGGGATCAAACTGTATACCAATGTACAGATGTGAGTGTGTCCATCTTGTGCTAGAATTGTCTCTCTCAATATAGATTGTTACAAAAAAATGTTGTTTGTCATTACATTTTGTTGCTCATATTTAGCCCGCTGTTTGAAAAAATGCATTGGTGAATTGTAAAGCACTGTTCTGAGGTTAAATACATGACTTTTGTGAAGTAAAAAAGGCAAAAAACAAAAAACACTGGACTTGGACTGAACGATGTTGGAAACTACATGTAGACCGTTGGTTAAAGATATGCTGCTCATAGCTTAATGTGCTTTCCATGTCGTTTTGGAAATGTGTGCACAATAAATCACCCTTTTGTTGTACATACAGTTAACAAAACACTACTCAGTAAATCCTTTGGTGAGCTGTGTGAGTAGTTTATTTGTATTTCCCTTGGCCCACCTAAAGGTCTAAGTTGTTTAATGGACCCTGACCATGTTTGACCACAATAATAAGGCAACAAACACTTTAAGCATATTTGAACTTGATATGGGTGGAATAGCTAAAGATTGTACCCAAGTATGAGTGCTGGTCCTTTAAAATCATAGTGCTCAAAGTAACTAATTACAGTACTTTACTGTAACTGACTTTTGAGTTTTTGTACTTTTTCGAGTCGATTTTTAAATGAGTATACTTTTAGCCATGTAATTGTAATTAGTTACATTTAAAATTACATGCGTATTGAGTGTAGCACAGCTCCCAATCGTCCCAATCCATTGCTGTGTCACCTTTGTCTCTGCTCCTTCTAAATCCATGAACACCCAAAACATTGCTGCATCGCCCGCTGTGATTGGCCAGAGCTCAAGGAATATACAGACAAAATTCAGCTTTGAACCGCAGTTTTTAAACAAAATAAACAATTATGCTGAAACATGTTAAAAATAAGTATCTTGTGTAGTCTTTTTGTTTTGTTTTTTTTTGGCCTACTTTTCACCTTTACATAAGGGTAGATTTAGTAGCAGTAGTTGTGCTTATAATTGAGTACATTTTTTGCTATCTAACTGTACTTTTACTTGACTATAAATATTCAGTACTCTTCCCACCACTGTTCAACTAGAAGTAGAAGGCAGTGGTCAAAGAAAGTACTAAACTAACATACAGTATATGAGTAAAATACGGATTTGGGGAAAGTGTTACTCTTCTCTATTCTCATTTACAACGACGACCTGTAGTTGAAGTAGTCCCTGTTTCAAAACAGTATGATGAGTACTTTTGGAACCTGTCCTACCACACTAGACTTATCTCCAGGCGTACCATCTGATTTATACTGTTTTTAAGCCAATATAAAACAACTGCAAAACATTAAATGATGCGCAAAATCTGGTAGTTTCAAAAGTTATACCTCAGGAAAGAGACAAACTAAATCAAATTCAAACCCTTTAACATTGTCAACATAACACTTTTGTCACTTTTGAATTGTTAATCAAAAGTCTTGTTAGATTGTGAAATACATTCCCCAAACTGGAGTAGAAGTATTGTGTCTGACTCGGAGAAGTACAAGTTTTCCAAAAAGTTGCCGAAGTTTAATGTACTTGAGTAAACGTAACCGAGTACCACCCATTTTGTCAATTCAACTTCCCTTTGCATTGCCGAAAACACAATTTGCTCTAACAGCCGCACAAGACGACAGACTCCCACCCTGGGACCGACCTCTATTAAGAACTATTTTGAATTCCGTTTTTAACCTGCCACCTCAAGTACCTCCGCACACTCCGCCCACAACTCCACAGCAATCACAACTCCTTCTAAACAACCTCATTTGACTTGGGAATATGCAGCCGTTTCCTCCCCGTGCTTTGCTCCTTCATAGTTTTAATGAATTCCCTCCGTGCGCTAAAAAGTCAGGCAAAGTTTAGCGCACGCAGACAAGAGGCAGATGCTTGTAATCCTCTCCAAATCCCTCAACACCAAAATAAGACCCAATAATGCCCGAGATCACAGGATTACCTCAACTGAACTGTAAAAGTGCGGACTGCCCCCGATCGGAACGCTTACGGTTAATTAAAGGATTCAGTAATTAGCCAATGCTTAAGAAGGCGACGTATTGTCTTTCCATTGTGCCTGCCTTGGGATCACCTGGGGTATAGAGCTTAACGCCGCCTAAGTGGAGCGAGACAGTGGAGGCTGTAAACAATAGGAACGTATCATGGTGGCTCGCTCGTGGAGGAAGGTCTGAGGAGCGGGCTAATCTCAGGAAGGCTCATTAAAGGCCGCCGGGAGGCCGAGCGGGACGAAAAGTAGTCACGGAATAGGCTATTTACTGGAAGTGTCATCCCGGTTCTTCAGACTCGAGCGCGTCTAATTCAGGTCCAGATGTGACGGAGGTGTAGACGAGGGATTTGGGCTTGTTTGAGGGGGTTTGGGTGATTCGGCGCGGCTTGGAATGGAGAACGCCTGCTGGTGTTTTCTGCCCCTTTCAGCTCCCAAATGGATCCTCGGAGCGCGCCGCGACTTCTCATTTTGTGCTGGTTGAAACTTTTGTTCACTGGTCAGTTCTCAGGAGCAGGGGCATTTAACGGTCTGAGAGGTAATGTCTAGGATTTGAAGAGCTGTAAGGGACTTGGAATTACTGCTTTTGTCGCAGTTTTTTGTTGATTGTGACGTCCAAACGGTTCCTACAGCGGAGTGTTTTAAGTCTCGTTCTCATTTTTATTCTGTGGCTTTTAACTGCTTCGACTTATGGTCTATTTTCCTGAAATGTCTGACTTTAACCAGCTCTGATTCAAACTTTCACTGTTCTTGAACTCTTTGGAGTATATACAAATGGCTGGACTCTTTGTGAAGTTGAGACTCAGTAGTTTTGTCTGATTGACTCTAATTATAAGTGTGAACAAGAGGAATATCAGATTTTCTTTGGTGAATATAAGAAGGAGCTGATGTCTGGAGGAATGGACTGATTGACACTAGTTTGAGCATTTGTTTGATTTTGACAATTCCTCTTTAAAAGCGGAAGCTGATTTTACTCAAAATGATACTTAGGGACTTGTAATAAAGTATAAATGTATATGCGGAATTCATATAAAAGTTGTATGGAAGGTTTTTGCATTTTAGGGTAATTTTTTTTATCTGTTACCCTGACTCATCCCGGAATGATGGATTTAACTGAAAATAAATGAGTTCACAGCTTTTATTTATTTATTTATTATTGTTTAATGCCAAGCAGCTGATGCTTTTATCAAATGTGGACCAACAGGAATACATTTATAAAAAGTCCCATGGCCCACCTAAGGGCCCATAAACCGTGCAAGTTGTGTGTATTTTTAAAATGTATTTGAATATATGTTTACATTATTATCTATTTACAATTTAATATTTTTTTGGTTCCCTTTGATTTGACAGATTTTTATTATTTTGGGACAAGAAATAAACACACTGACCACTTATTATACCTTTATGTGTTTGTGCAGCACTTTGGAAACTGTTTTGTTTTTAAAATGTCCTGTATCAATAAAGTGGATTTGGATTTGAATTTTGTTGAATTTTCTTTTCTTCCTTTTTAATGGTGCAAGGCATCGATTCACCTTTCAAAGCTTTTTTTCTTACTTATTTGCCTTTTAAACAGTTTTGAAACATGACTAATTGTGATTATTCTGCTTAGATATTTAGTTTAGATGTTTGTGTTCTACTGCATGTTTCTGTTACGGGTCATGGGTGCCTGGAGCATAGCCCAGTGACTTTGGGCCTTTGGCAGAGTACACCCTGGACAGGGGCCAACTCGTCGCAGGGTTCTTGTTTTTTTGCCATTTTTAGCATTCGTTTTTTCTTTTTTTAACTCTTACACCTGTTACCCGTGTACAACTTTTGAATGCAACAAAGACAGGACAAGCCTATTGTCTTGTCTTATCTCAAATGATATCCAATGCTGTAAATAGTGTAATGTACTGTAAATTATAACTTTATCATAAGTTTATTTCTTGTGTTTTCCATATTCGTTATACCCAGTCCTGTGACCCATTCACTTTTCACTTTCGAAAATAGTGAGCGCTATGTTCATTGTGGTAAATAACACATGCAAAGCGATTATAATAAATACATACTTAACAACTTGTGGCTCCAGGCTATTGTCAGTTATGCACAGACTACAAGTCCCCGGCTGTGTGACCTATTAACTCTCCAGTCATGTAAAAATCAATATCCAGCTTGTACTAAATTGTAACTGCTGTTCTTTTTTTTTTTTTTTTTTTTTTTAACAAACTGCTGTTGCTTCTTAATTGACAGTACATTTCCTTTCTCAAAATGATGCTATTGCGAGTTGCTCGAGCCCGGCGCAATTATAGAGTGTACTTATGGATTTTCATTTTAGTAGCTAACCATTTGTATCATTCGCAATTAGTATTACAACAATAACTTGATCCAGCTCCTCTCTCCTTCCCTCATCCTTCGCTTTAATTGGCGTTTCCCCGTTAAAAATGTGAAAAGTCACTTAGGATGCGGCAGCTTTCCATTCCGACAGATTACGGAACGGACCAGCCGGGGCCAAATAGCTCTTTGTAATCCCTACACAGGACATTTAATTAACTGTCCTCCTTTGCGACGCCGCTATCTCCGACTTTATACATCTCATTTCGTTGCATTTCAATATGCCGTTTGGGGAGCGAGTCGATCTGCCGCTAATACGATGCATGTGTTGCCAGCTCTAATAATACGTTCGCCTTTTCTGGGTGGATTCGTTAGCGCTAAATGACAGATTGCGAGACGAGGTGAAGATTGGGGCTGCAGTTTAGTACAGTACTGTCAGCAACAATGAGGAGCGCGGTGTAGTGAAAGGGAGTGGGAACGATGGGGAATTAGAAAGGTGCTGATTGGGGTCAGCGGAGGCGAGTTGCGAGGAAGGGAGGCTGACTTGGCCGCGCGCTTTTTATTGTGATGTTGTTTTTGTTTTATGCGGCTGATGACACAAATCTAGTCAAATGCTTAAAAAACGCAGCTCATTATTTCTTCTGGAAACAATGCGAGAGGTTTGTGCAAAGGCAAACATTGGCAACGGCGGATCATTGAGGCAGCTGACCCGGTGACAGCGCGTGCTTCACACAGTAAACAAAGCTTTTAGCCAAAGTTTAAACACACATTTAAAGTTCAGATAGACCGGAACTAACTTTGGAGGTAAATGCCCATTGAACAGTGAGAATCAGGTGGAGGTTTTTGGAATAAACGAAAAAATAAGACAACTGTTTGGGTCAAGAAGGTCCTGAAATACAGCCCTTGATTTGTCCATTTTACGTTGTTGGAATATTAGTTTGATTAGCAATATCTTATTCTTACTTCATTTCTGAATCTGTCGCATTTTATTTGAGTATCTGTGCTTTCGAATATGCATATGCAAATGTTCTCCGTAGTTCAACGAGTGACAAAGTGAAGGCCTATGTTTTCGGTGTCCAAAATAAGACTTATTTTGCATGTCTATTTTAATTCTCTAATGATTAATGAAGCTCAACACAGATGAGTGCGGATGAGATTGAACAACTGGATCTATTGTACTGTATTCTTCGCTGAAAAACACAACCCATTGTTATACTCGAAGAAAATTTGATTCTCTATTTACCACAGATTGAATAACACAAGGTCAGTTTATACGAAGTTATTAGTTGTTAACTTCATAAATAATGCACAGATATTAACAGGAGAAAAGAAATTGCTTCGTAAATAGTTGTACGCATCTGGGAAAAAATAAATATACTGCTACTACAATGTTTTACATGCATCTTTTATTTGTCAAATAGTTCCAACTTTTATCTTAAAGACCTTCTGTATAAAATCAGATACTTTAGTTTAAATATTTTGGCCTCCTTGACACTGTGGATGAAAGTAATATGAAAGTAATTTGTGACTGAGTACTTTCATTTCAGTGAGACATTTCAAAGGTGACCATGCAATCTGCCGCCCGCTTGCCACCAAAGTTTTCCTCTCCATAGATCTTGCCTGTAACGTGGCCTGTGGGCGTCACCTGCTGTGTGCATTTCCATGGAGATTTAATTTGGAATTTAGTTTAATTCCATACTGTGGAGGCAAGCATGTAGCATACCCTGCACAAGAAAAATTGCACATAGCACCCAGGACATATACACATAATTGACATTTTTGAACTTTTAACCATATATCTAACAATATTCCATCATCAAAACCATACCTAGAGTTGCATTTAGCTCCATTCACGCTTGTCTGAATGATCTTAGTTAGAAAATCCTCCCCTCACGACTATCAAAAACACTCTCGCTAATTGGTGTCACTTATCCGAGAATCGTCTGCTGTTTTAAGTCCTTAAATCATTGCCAGACTCGTTCTACGAATTTCTGCCGCCAAACTGCGTTGATTACAACCGTGTGCCTGCATTAGCATTTCGGAGACAAGCTAGCTTTTGTTTATTTCATAGAGTGGAGCGGAACACCTTACTGATCGAAACTAAGGTGTGGTTTTAAGCATTATTTTGATTCCTGAAACATGAAATTCTGAAGGAAAAGTTACTGAAGAGAATGTTTAAAGGCCAGTGATAACAAATAATGCGTACAGAATTTGGCTTTTGCACTGATTTTGACAGACAGACACACACACGCACACAAAATAAAACATCTGTGCAATGCCTCAGTCATCCAGGTAGGTCCAGAGCAAAAGAAGGTTAAAGTTCGTGACTGGACAAAGTCTGTAGAATGAAACATTTTCACTCCAACCGTCATTCATCCTTTTACTGATGAACTATGACATTAAAAGTACAGTATCGGCTCACATCGACTCACACGTTTACAGCAAGCACCCACCCTTGACCTGCTCAAACAACACTCTTGAGCAATTGAGGCGAAAGACCTTGCGGCTTCTCGCGTGTACTGTCAGCAGCCGGCTCTATAAGAAAGCTCATTCTCCTCGACAGGACCCAGTAGTCGACTCTTTTCACAGTCAAGAGCAGTTCCCGACAATACAGGATGAAAAACCTGCGGAAGCGTGATACAAAGAAGTGCTCTACAACACCTTTCAGGGGAGCAGAGCCACTTGGCAGACAACCTGGACAGCTGCACGGTGGAGATCAAGGCCGGCGCACTCAAAGGGCTTCTCGGCCTTGGTGAAAAGAAGTGGCATACGTGTTCCCGCTGTTTTCTTACATCTGTTCGGTTCGCGGTAAACCTGGATGCTGCAATGACACGAGTGCGAGCAGGCGCCACGGAGTTAAGTGAGCAGAACGAATGCCAGAGGATATGAAACAATCAGAGGCAAGAGTGTCCTGTATGCTGTCTGCTACTTAAGGCGAGACAGTGATAGATGCAAAACTCTTATTTTTATGTTTATGTGTGGATGTGTTTTCAGAATTTGGGGGTTTTGGGTCAGTTTGTTTGCAAAATTTCATCTGGAAAGAAATAAATGGTTCAATCTTCGTGGAAAGTAACAAGGTGCGAAACTTTACTTTTACTTCACTACTTTTGAGAGCAGCTATCTGTACTTTCTTCTCGAACTGGAGAGTAGAAAGTTTTTTTGAACTACGGCGTCATTTGTTGCGCATTCATGGTGACATTCTTCATCAAAGATTTTAGTTCAAGTCCCGGTTTTGAGCAAACAAAAATTCTCATCTAAAATTCACTACAAAAATTAAGAAATTGATTTGAAATGCTACTTTTGACTACTTTTTCTCTTTTATTTCACTTCAGTAACACAATCAAATACTTCTTCCATCACTGTCCAATCCATTCCCAAACATTATTTATTATTTTGCTGTGTTAACATTCCCCCAATTCTGCATTCCTAAACCAAGACTTGACTATTCCTAGCACGATTTACTGAGTTTAAAATATCATTAAAATTCCTCTCAGCACATAGCTTTCTAATACATTAAGAAAATGAACCAAGAACCAAAAGAGAAGGGGAGGAAGTCAGTTTGTGCTCAAAGACAGTAAAGACAAACTGTGACACTGGCAATGTAAATAAGTATATGTATATTTTGGCCTGACTGTTGTTATTTATCTTGGGCATAAATCTGTATCAAATTTGACTCTAAAAGAAAAGGAAGAAGCAATTGCGTGATGATATGGGGCCAAATAGGTGCTTTATCACATTAAATTGTATTGTTAAACTAGTAAGTCACTTTTACAGATCACCTGCTTCACAAAAACATCACATATTTATTGTTTCTGGAATACAGTGGAAAATCCCAAATCGCAATTGTAATTACTATTTCAGGAAATTCCCAAGTAACCCAAAAATTGTTGAGTCCTATTTTACATATGCAATAATATGATGCTTTGTTGTTTTTATAGAAACACAGTAAATGATGGGGAAAAAAGGTAATTCACGCATACATTTTTTTTATGTCAATAGTCTTCAGTAAAAAAGAAAAAAAAAAGAAAGGAAAACAATGTAGATTGATTGATACCTCCAAAATGATTTATTTATTTCCTTTTCACCTGCAGTCTCTCGCCTTGAACGGTTGCCAGAAAGAACCTTGTCCAATATACTCCACTTCACACGGTCTATCGCTTTATCTTTGCAAAGTTTGAACTTTTCCAAGCAGACTTTCTAAGCCCTTCAGGGTAATGCTTGGATCCAATCAAAAAAAATCAATGATCATTTCAGAACGTTGTGTATGAAATGTCAGGAATGAAAGACTTCAAAGGTTTAGAAAACGGATACCGAGTATACCCACATATTTCCCACGCATTTCCTACATAACTAATCTAGTCATTTCAAAACTGACAGTTCGCGCGGGTCAAATTGATTAACACGTCTGTAAAGGTAAGAGAAATGTAAATTAGAAATATGCAATTTGTTTGAAATATGCTGTGTTTTTAGTCAGAGATTTTGATTAAGCAAAGGTCAACAAGTGAAGTGTGTTAAATATGTTATGTCATGTTATGAAAGCATCCGAGATGGAGCGGAAGAAAGATGTGGTGGATTTTGCGCTTGCAAAACTTTGACAAAGATGTATCTAAACTTTCAGTCCCAGATGCCAATAACAAAATGCCACAAAACTTCTCTCAGAGCAGACAAGCCCCCTGACTCTTGAGGAGTGAGTCACTGCCTGGAAGAAAGCTGCACAGTTTCTATTGTGAACACCAACTGAAGACGTTTGACAGTGCAGAGTTATTTTACTGACTTCTCTCTTTACTGACTACTACTTTAAAAATAACCAATAGAGGCAGTATGTCCAAAAACCACTGCAGTACTTCACCCTGACTCGACCAGTAGACATTTTGTTTGGAGAAGCAGGTTCTTGTACGCGGAGTCAAGCTCATCCACTAAGGTTCTAGTTGCTTTTGCTAGAATAGAGTTCACGACTTTGCCCATCGTTGTCGTCACAGGAGAAAAGTCCCCGGCTTTCCCAGTCGGGGCCTGCAGATGGATCACTGTGAAAGTTCATAACAGAGAAGCCTGGATCATTGTGGCACAGTGCGATAACTATTGTGTGCAGGCCACACATTGCAGCAGCCTCATCAGAAGTGTTTGCCAAGTTTATGAATGAGGATGTTGTTGTCAGACATGTACCGTTTAAACTTGTTGTTAATGTCTCCCGTCCTTTCTTTTAAATGAATGTGAGGAAGTCAACAGGCTGCACATATTCAGGGATTCATCCAACTGAAGTGAAAAATATTCCTCTAGTGACAAGTCTTTTAGCACTTACTGATCCTGTGCAGCGACTATCCTGTGACTCTGCTGCAGGTTCCTTTGTGTTTGGCAGCACAGCATGCAGACTAGTTTTTTCTATTAACATTGAAAAATAAATTCCTCTTCCCGTCCTGGATGAATGTAGTAAATGCTGTGCATCTGCAATAGCTGTGGAATTTATTGTTCACTATCTGAGCACATTTAAATTCATTCGTCTTCCTCTGTAAAACACATCCTAATGTTTAAATATAGTGGTTAATTCTAGAGTGCAGCTTGTCTGTGAATCCTGTAAATTCAAATTCACCACTTGAGTTGGAGAGCTAAATCAATTCATCAAATGCCAACCAAACAAAACTTTTGTAATCTGACCTGAATTTGTTGTTTGTGTCATTTCTGGCGAGACACTACAGGCAAAACTTTTTGGTCAGTTTGCTCTCTCAAAACATAGGCTTTCATGTGGAAACAACAAACTTTATTTTACTTTTTTTATTGTTTCATTTAATCCACTTCATCCATAGAAATCTATGGGACATTGTAACTTCAAAGGCCGTTTTCTTAAAATGTTATTTCCTCCCCTAGAGACACAAGGATCACCACTTAAAGTAGATCCCACACACCAAACCTTACAATCTTGCACTCTACAAGATTTTGACAGATTTATTGAAGTTTTAAGTTTAAAAAAATGAGGCGAAATTTGAATTTTTAGGACAATATTCAGGCCAATCTAGTTTACTTAAAATAAATAAGAAATAAATAAGAAAACCCAAATCTTCTCTGTAAATGTTTTTGTACCTAATATGTGACAAAATGAACTAAGAAATTTAAACCTTGTTCTGTCCATTTTTCAGTTGTATATGTCCCAAATATGTGTATTTTTGGCTGTTTTTTCACATAAAATGCCTTATTTCTACATGGAAACATGACATGGCGAGTAAACTACAGAAGAAGTTTCAAATTAATAACTTTAAATTTAAGATTTTTTCCTATTCACCTGTACTGTCTCACCTTAAATATACATATTTGTTTGGTTTGAGTAAAATTTGATCAAAAATGAGTCTTTACAAAAAAAACAAACAGAAAAACTCTCCTCACTGAACATTTTCACAGACAAAACCCGACAAAACACCCCAACGTCAAAAGCCATGTTTTCAATGCACAGTTTTAAGTCGTCCTCACAACCGCTTTCAAGCCCCAACTCGATCTCCTACAAGCGAATAACAACACCAATTTCGGTATCCCAGCTTTTGTAGCGTATCCGCCGTGCACACCTCCCCCTTCCCACACACACGCTGCAAACGAGATAACAAGAAAGCACTTTTTGGGGGTGAAATAGAGCACATTGCGCACATTGTAAAGCCTTGAATTGCAACCTAGTGGAGCAAATAAGGTCAGTAGCCGTGGAAATGCCTTCTGTGGGCTTGTTAGTAATTGCCGGTCCTGGTGTTTCCAGGGATTGCGACATATCATTAGAATCAGCGAGTTGCATTAGCGTGAGGAATGGCGATGGCACCAAACACTGCAGTCCCTATGGTCTTTCATTAGCCGCTAATCCAGTGATGATCGTTATTAGTGAGACAGGAATGGGTATTTTGTGTGCGTATGTGCGTGTTGTGTGTGCTGGATTTTGGCATGGGGCTCTTGGATATTAGTCCTGTGATTTATTATCAAGTTAATACCATCCCTTCCTCCCCAAAGCGGCATTGTCCTTTTGCCAATTAATTCGGAATCTGTTATGACCACAGCGGGAAGAAAAGAAAGTGAACTATCGTCAACAAAAGCCCCCGACGCCGGCGCTATCTCTTGTGTAAAGCTAGCTATTGATGGTCTTTAGTCTCAGTCCGATGTCCGTTGATGTATTCTCTGCAGATTGTTATACTCTTCTTCCCACTTCTATCCTTTAACATCATTGATTTCCGCCCTAGATCTCACTTTTAATAATTTTCTTGTCCCGAACTTTGCCATTGTTTCTAAAACAACCGCAGGGTCATTTCTCAGGATTTGCATTTTCCTTTCTCATGTGTATTCTTGCATTTTACGATACGGGAGGGCAGAGGCTGAGGTGGTAGAAGCGTTGGCTCATTAGCTCGAAGGATAGATGTTTGAACCTGTACTAGTCCTGTGTACTGTTGCTGTGTTATTCGGCAAGACACTTCACCCAATGTGCTTGTTGTGTAATGTGTGTGGGTTGGGTCATAAAAACTCTAATTACAAGCCACACTTGTATCAATTTGCCTCGAGATTTCAGAAATAACACATCGACTTTTTAAATGATTGTGAGTACATGAAGTAGATACGTTATTCTTTTATTTTTAAACTTGATTACGATTTATTTTATAGTTTATAGCGTAATATTTGACAGTTAACAATTAGTGCATGAAACTTTATCGGTGGTTTGATAAAACACATGCTGATTTTGTGCCATGGCAATGAAAATAAGAGAATAGAGGATTGTCTACCAAGTGTGGAATCTCCCGCTGGATTATCTGCAAAAAAGGGGCTCATATGCATTTTTACTTGTAAAATAAAATAAATAAATACAATCTGTGACATTAGATGAGTTTCTGCCCAGTGTACAGTGTGGTTGCTAGGTTATTTCCTAGTGTGATGTAATCATTTACTACCAGGAAGTAAAAAACCTTAACAAAATTTGTTAAGTTTTTAAGACAAATTTGAAGTGTATTTATCCAAACTGCATTTTAGTGAAATGAGATGTCCAACTTGTCATAGGAATTATGACAGATTGACAGACAGATTGATATGACAGATACTAAACGTTACATTTTCCCGCTCTGCAAATGAGTGAATTCTGTTTCTCCCGCCAGTAAGTTTCTTGTAAAACTTTGTGACAAAAATCCAACTGCTACGCTCTGTCTTTATCTAATTATAAAACATATTATCTATTGCAAACTCATACGACAAAGCCACGTCCACCGCTGGATGACGCTTTGGGATGAAACCTGAATGGCTGTGTAAGGGTGGTCCACCTTGTTTCAGTTTTCCTTTCAACGAGCTGTTGTAAAACCGTGCTAGTGGTCGGAATATGATTGCTTGTGAATACCTGTGACGTACCAAAGACTTTTTGAGAGCTAGTAAGGAGTTGGATTTAAATACCAACTTCCTCCTCTCATGGTTTGACAGTCGCACACCCCAGCTTTAATCTCGGAGGGTTGCCAGGTATCGCACTACCAATCAACTTGTCTGAAGAACGCTTAAAAAAGTGTCCCCTGTCATCCGAGCTCTCGAGGGGGGCGTGTTGTACCTGAGTCGATATGATTGGTGTTTGCCGTCTCTAAAGATAGTGGCTTTCTGATTATAATTACTGGTGTGTCTCCGCGAGCGCCCCGCAGTCCTGATTCCATTCACGTCGGCTTTAACAACATCGACCGCACGTGAGGCTATGGTCGTTTGCAAATACTAGGAGACAGTGACCTTGTTTCTGTGTGCTTAATGAAGTTGTTTTTGTTTATGTGTTTAGAATGCAAATGAGCGGGGAATTGTGGTATAACATCCATTTATTACAAAGAATGTGTTCCAAATGATTATCTAGGGTTAATTTAGCGTTGATTTCAGGTGCAGAGCAGTGCGTGGGACGTGTTGGACGACTGTGGCCTAGTTTAGTTTGCTAAAAAATTGTAAAAATGGGCAAAATTGCACATATTTGACACATTCAAATCTGAAAAATGGATAGAGCTAGGTTTATGTTGACAATTTTAATACAAAAAAAGAAAAAGTTTGTAGTGAGAACTCAAATAAATCAAGACACATTCAAAACACAATAAGTGCTGGTTTGTTTTTAATGTGTTCTACCCTAACCTTTTTTAAATGTTTATATTTTAATCAAGTGCCTGATATCTTTTTTCTAAACTACCTACACCTTTATGAAAAGACCAGTAGCTCCCTGTCTCTGTTGTTTGGTTTTTTTGGAGGTTTTTGGATTTTTTTTTTTTTTTTGCCTTTTTCTTTAGATAAATCAGGTTTTGAATTACATGCGCTGCTGTATGATTCGTCAACATCTCGTTAAGTACAAGATTGTAAAGTGTGATGTGTGTAGGTTCTACTTTAAGGCTGATCTTTATGTCTCTGCATTTAAGACAACGACCTTTAAAGTTACAATGTCCTAGAGAAATCTATGGAAGTGGATTAAATGAAACAATAAAACATCTTTAGGAGCAGATTGGACAAGCAAAGCAAGCAAAAAAGAAAAGTTTTGCCTTAAGTGTCTCGCCTTAATAGTAGCATGTAAAATATTATAAATGCGTCGATTTTTTTCTCCAGATGGCAAGGTAATCAGATTTGACTACAGTCTTAAAACTATTCTCTGCACTTAGAAATTCATTACCTGCACGCCACTCAAGCTACTTGTTTTGTTCAATCCACAGATTTATATCTTTTGTTATACTTAGACGCTTAAATCGGATGAGATAAAATAGGATATATTTCGCAAAGAGGAAAGAAAACCACAAAAGAGAAATGAATTCCAGCAGCACTGCATATTGAGACTATTGCTATTTCTTGTTTTTGATCGATGATGAGTTGTTAATAAGCTGTTCTTTCGTGTCAGCTGAGAATAAAGCGGGCTTCAGACGAGTTGGTCGGTTGGCACTGACGAACGCTCTTTAAAGTCTGTGTTGTGGGTCACGCTGGGTCTTTTCTTGTGTACACTCTGGCTGGCTGTGGGCTCAGGTGGGAGTGCGCTGGAACATTGCAGAGGAGGACTCTGTTAGGGAAGTGTAATACAATGAACACAGCTATGAGTCAAACTGAATGGAAGTAAATGGAGGATTTTAGGCACACAATTCCAGTTCATATTCAATGGGGGATCATGGGGTGCACAGTGGCAGGACGGTTAGAGCTCCTGCCTCCCAATGAAGAGATCGTGGATTCGAATCCCGTAGCAGACCAACGTCACACGATCTCTCTGGGTGGAGTCTGCATGTCCTCTCCGTGTTACCGTGGGTTCTCTCTGGGTTCTCCGGCTTCCTCCCACCGTCCAAAGACATGACTGTGTGGGTCAAATGATAACTATAAATTGTCCTTAGAGAATGAATGTGAGAGTGAATGTTTGTCTGTTCTTGTCCATGTCTCTGTGTCAGCCCTGCGACGAGCTGGCCCCTGTCCAGGGTGTACCCCGCCTAAGGCCCAAAGTCACTGGGATAGGCTCCAGTCACCGCGACACCTAACGGGAACAAGCGGTAGAAAATAAATGAATGAATTATGACACGTCTTTTTTCCATGCCTAATACAAAGACAAATTCCCACATTAATAACCTTGAGTAAATCGTAGAAAAGGTGTCAGGGGTTGTCATCCGGACGCTGTTTGAAAGATCGAGACGTTTCGACTTCTATCCGGAAGACATCAATCAGAGAGCTGGTCTGGGAACTCTGGTTTATATGCTACTCTGAGAGCCCTGCCCATAGGGAGGAGTCACTGAATGCCTGTTTTATAGTTTGCTCTGCCCAGTGTCTTCTGAACCTGTTAATGGCCTGTCTTTGTTAGGTTAATAGTTTGCCCTGCCCAGTGTCCTTGAGTAAAATCACTGCATTCCTGAGAATTAACCAAATCAAATCTGCAGTTTTGTTTGGACGTTCCACAGTCAAAAATGACACTCACTTTTCCTGCTCTGCCTGGACTCTTTCACAATATGGCATTCAACTCGTATATCTTGCCTGGAATTAGACCTGTATATTCTGCATGTATTAAATTGCAGCAGTTTTAATTGTCCAAAAAAAAAAAAAAAAAAAACCTTGGAAAAACATAGATTGTTGTTGTGAGTGTGATTCTCTCTCAACAGATGTAGCTTGGCCGCTTTAGAAAAACAAGTGTTGTTTTTTAACACATAAAAGAGAGGAAAAAAATAATTATAATACAAAATTCACTGAAATATAATGACAGCACTTATTGTCCAGTTCCAACTGGTCAAAAGTCTGTCAAAAAGTTTCCAATTAAGTACAAATTTATATATTTATTTCCATTTTTCAAACGACAGTCAGAATGTTAGTCCAGTCCTTGATTGTTGGTTCAGTTTGTGTTATCCATTTCTTTGTCGTGGCCTTCTTTACTGTATTGTGTTATCCTGTTCAGAAGGTATCCATTTATTGTATCCATGGCAGGAGTTTGAGGCCCAAATACGAGTTCTGAAGTCAAACAGAATCCCACTATAATACTAAAAAGTCAGCAGCGCCTTGTTCATCTCAGTCAAACATGACATTAGGACGGTCCAAAAACGTATGGTAATGATGGGCCACTTGGCAACCACAGTTTCTCCAGCTATTCCCTATGAATAATGGGCACTTTGGCATGGAAATTATATTTTTTTTCTAACAGAACTCTTGTCCACTGTTGATATGTATGTTTATATGAGCTCATTCTTCATCTTATTCTTTCCCATTTATTTTTGAAATACCCATATCGTGAAACATTCCAGGCAAAGCAATAACATCTCCATGGACACGAGCAGGCGGCGTACGCTCTCTGTCAGAAAAGTTGGTGTTGATCAGACACTTCTACTGCAAATTGAACTAAAGTAGCTTGATGTGAGCTGTAGACTGTTCTTTCCTTGAACCATTTTGGATAAACACTAACTTCAAAAGCTGCAATTATGAAAATGCTTTGGATCTGCCAAATCCACCAAGCTCCTTTTTTACTACTTTTTATAGACAAGCTGAATTAAAATATATTACCAGCGCTAGTCGAATTGTGGTACAGGTTAGATTAGACTACTGTAATTTCTGGCATGAGCCACCACACACTTTCACGCTCACAATTGGTCCAGAATTCAAGACGTTTAACTGAAAGAAAAAACAAGGGCACATCACCCCAATTTTAGCATCTTTGCTCTGGATTCCAGGTTGTTTTGGAGTTGATTGAAGGGTTGGGCGATGCGGTGATGAAAACGGAATCATGACAGTCTGCTGTTTTTGTGAAATCGTCGTATCGTGATTCACTGTTTCTCTCAAAAGTACTAATGTTAGATATTATAAGTCTGATTCACTCCAAAAAGTGACATCTTCTCATTTTTTCTGTAATCGCCATTCAACTATAAGATGAAGTGCTAATAAATGCTTGAGTTAAGAAATATGTATCTTAATTCTAGCATATTTGTACCATCTTAAAGTAAGATTTGCGGATGGAAGAAGCATTTTTTTCTCCTTCTAATTTCAAGCTCAGTACCTTTTTTCTTTCACTCAATTCTTCAGTTTTTTTTTTTTTTTATGTAAAGCGAGACATTTTATGCTTGTTCCTTTTGTCTTTATTTTCAGACAGTCCTCAAAAGAAGATAAATAATGCTTAGTTCAAACTCAATCATTCCTTATTTTATTTAAGATTTTATTTGTTCTTTTAAAATAGATAAAGTAATTGGTCAACTAATACACCATCGACCGATTAATCGACCAAACGACTAAAGGATTACAGTCCCAGTTGACACAGTGGACTTTCTAAGCTATTTGTTTCTGTATTTTATATTTGTGCTGTGCTGCAATTGTGAAACTGTTTCTGTTTATAAAATGTGCTATATAATTAAAATGGATTGGATGTGAAGACCTCATTCGCTCCATAAAGTCAGGTTTCACACTAACATAGACCTGGTTTGGGTCTGACTTCGGTACAGTTTTGTTGTTTGAATGTCACAACTGCTTACATACCTGGAAAACACATCCATTACTGCAGTGTTTTTCAACCTTTCTTGAGTTGTGGCACACGTTTTGGGTGTAAAGGCTACCATGGCACGCCACCTACCACTAAAACATGACCAAATCATACCATTTAGTTAAAATATTGTATATAATGAGGGAAATAATGTCTGTGCCACTGTCTAGCTCTTTACAATTGGTAATAGTGATGGTTTTGCGTTCTTTTTTGGTGCAAATGTTGCTCAGCACACTCCGAAAAGGTAAATTAGTTGCATTTGAGAATCTGTTTACTCAAATTGGACATTTTCTCAAGGCACACCTGGCCAAACCTCAAGGCACAATAGCGTTCCCCGGCGCACTGGTTGAAAATCAAGGCATCACTGAACGATCTCCGCTGCTTGAATTCATTTGAACATTTCCATGACCAATCCTAACCTTTCACCGATCCCCCGTAGGTCCGGAGTGGTACCTGGTGCGCGTGGAGCTGACGGTGACGGATGTGAACGACAACGTGCCCGAGTGGAGGATGGTGCCGTCTCCGTACCTGGCCGTGGTCTCCTCCGACACAGAGGCCGGGACCCTGGTCTACAAACTGTACGCTGAAGACGGAGACGAGGGCAACAACGGGGAGGTGGAGTACTTCCTCTCAGACGGTAGGACGAGTATTATTTTTGTCACTTTGTTCGCGTGCCATGAGTAGTTGTGGCAGCTGTTATTTTCTGTTATTTTAGAAGAGTGACCAACTGACTGCAATCTTCTGTTGGTCTACGCACAATGGAAAAATACTGCATGTTAGTTAGTTTAGCTTATTTGGTAACGCTTTAGATTAAGGTTCCTTAGTAAACCATTTATAATGCATTAATAAGCACTTGTTATGTGTTTATAAGCACTTATAGGGCATTTACAAGCATTTATTAGCGTGATAAATGAAAATAATGTAATATGCAGCTCATTGATGCTCTGTACATGTGGTTTGTTAACTCAAACATGTTTTGGCTGATGGATTATAAACATGTATAAGGCGTTATATGTGCATAAACAAACTATTAGTGCTTATTAACATCTTATAAATAATTAACTAAGAAACCTTAATCTAAAGTGTTACCGCTTATTTTATTATTATGTTGTGTAATTATTCGAGGTGTAAGAAAATAAATGAAAGCCCTGAACAGGTTGAATAAATGTAAAATAACATTCATTTCACAACACCTCCAAATGTTCTCAAATATTATAAAACAGCATAACACTGTGGAATAAAATATTGACACTAGTAAGACAACTTTTCACAACTTCTCGTCATTTCTTTATCAAATATTTCACTCACAAAGTGAAAATGAAATAAGTGTGATTTCCTCAATTTACAGTTTTCCAAAACCTTGAGCGTCTTTAGTGTGAGATTATCATAATTGAAGACTTTAGCGAAGGAAGTGCACGTTTTATAACATTCCTGAGACTGAAAAGGCAATGCATTGCAAAAATATGGAAATTGAGTTTCGTTAAAGTTTTATAATAGTTTGAACTGTGAACGCAAAACTTTGCAAAAATGTGGAAATTAAGTTTGATTCAGTATACGCTGTGTTAATTTAAACTAAATGTGTGATAGAAGAAGTGCTCAGATTTGTTCACCAAAAGTAAAGGCACAGGCGCAAAAGAAGATCAACTGAATTATTAAAAGTATTGCAGAAAAAAAATCAACATAAGTAAAAGTGTAGAAATATCTATTAAAATTTTACTTTTAGAGTGAGGAAGTAAACATATTTCACAAAATGTAAGTGTTTTTGGAAAACCGAAGTCTTTATTATTATTATTGATTTATTTATTTTTTGTGGTATAGTTTTGTTTGCTCAAAGTCGGGACTTGAACTCAAAACCTTTAGGCAGAAAAGGCAGAATTAGTCACACTGCAGCGAGTGTTAAACCAAAAAAAAAGAAGACCTTGTGCTTTTTAGTCCAGTTCAAACATGTAATGGAGTCACCTTGAAAATAAATGTTGTTACAGAATACATAAGTGGATTCAAATGTATTCTGTAACGTATTTTGTCACATGGTCCAATCAGAGTACTGAATACTTAAAATACTTTCACGTTGAGTTGCATTATATCAGGGCTATTCAACTTCATTTTGCCGAGTGCCAGATATTTCAGACGATTTTGTCACCTGGAGCCAGAAATGTGTCCAACACTTTTGAAATACAAAAAGTTTTAACAACATCTGCAGAACTTGAATAGCCCTGCATTACATTATTGTGTAAAAACATGACATTCAGCTATAACTAACTCTAACTTTTGTTTTTGTTTCACTGTTTGTCATGCATTTATTCATAAGATCAGAGAACCTTTATCACAGTTTAGTCAAGAAAAAATTGAACATCCACTCACAATCAGAGCTGCGTTTTCTACTTTTGTCATTCATTTCGTGAAGTTTGAAGCCTAAATTGTGTAATCAAATACTGCGATGTTACACTCTGATTTTAGAAAAGTTACTGTATTCTGAATACCACAGAATGAAAGAGCAACTGCACCAGAATACGTTCACTTAAAAAGAATATTCTGATTATGTATTTTCAGTGCATGCATTCAGTTACTTACATACAGATAGCTGATACATCCACTGTAAAATGTACTTGAGTAAAGTGCAGATACCTCAAAACTGTACTTCAGTTGGCCTAGTGTACTTTTAGTTTTGTGCTTTTTTTACTTTTCCCCAAAGAACAAGAGGTGTGTCGGTCTGAAACTGTAATGACTCTGCACAATTCATAGCAATTCATAAACAATTCATAACACAAATTGGAATGAGCAATATAAATTTAAAACAATGCAATTCATTTTTTATCAAGTTTAATACATATAACAATGTATAATCATGTAATATGGGTCGTAGCTATGACCAAGAAGAAGAGTTGCAAACAACAATAAATAAAAAGCAAATCCCCTTGCCCCATAAAGCTAGAGAGTTTTCCAAATCAGGATTTAATTTTCCTTTCACAACACTTTTTTAGTGTTTTAACAATGCACAAACACCCACCTCAGACTACCCCACCATCTCCCGGCTCTACGAATCATCTTGTCATTTAATTCCTAATAAAGCTACAACTCTTAAACCGAAACCACTGGTCCCAGAGTTAACTTCAGCGCAGCTCCAGACAGCGGAAAGAGTCAGGACGATGCAATCTGACAGGTGGTACCTACGGTCGGCAGGTTTTCTTTTTTTTCGGGGTGAGCAGAGTTCAGTGCGGAGTTCACGGGAATGGAGGTTGACATGTGCGCGGCGAGAAGGGGAGATACAGATACGGCGGCGCTCCGGAGGCGAGGGATGGGAGCGGGAGGATAGAGTCGGGTACGCGCGCCGACAGACAGACAGCTGATGGCTACGGGTTGCAAGTCGCTGCCCCGGAGCACACAGGTGGGAGCGCGAGTCGGATTCGCGGAACTGATGAAGTCGATACAGCTGTGCAACATCTGTGAGAGATAGGGCAATGGTGTACGGGCTTGTGCGTTGGATTGCTGTGACTGCGGAGTTCTTTCTTAACGTTAAGTAGTTCTCTCGATCGTGAGACGCTGAGGGCTTTCCGACCCAATATTGCTTCGAGAAAGGAGAGCTCAACAGTCGCACCCACCTTTAGAGAAGTGGGTCTTTTTCTTTTCTGTCTAGAGTACCCACTTAACCGCACTTAAAGTACCTCTTAATGTGATGTAAGCATGTTTTAGTCCATAATAGGAAACGCTCTTCTTCGGGAGCAAAGGTCATCCATGTCTGGCTTCACATATGGTGTGACCCTATGGGGTGTCATCCTCAGACATCCTTTGGGTTATTTTAGGTTCCCCACACCCATTTACGTCCAAACATGGCACGTAAGGGCGTACCGTTATATTCCTAGAAACCTATGCTCACTACTTAGAACTCCTTATGCACGCCTACTTGTACCTCATTTACATAATGGTATATATGGCCTGTACTTTTGTACAACCTTTATGTGGAGCGAGAAGAGGACCGCACCACACCCTGGTCGATCAGTAAAGGCCTTTATACCTACTATCTGAGTCCTGGTCCGTTGTACTGCACGTCACCCAATTACATGTGATATTCAGGCAAATAAATGGGTTTAGTAGTCACATATTGTCCGTTATTACTATTATCTAACTACTTTCTATTTGATTTTTGGTCCAAGCTACTCCAAAAAGATAAATTTACAACTAATAACACTTTTTAATTGAGATAAAGTGCATTTCATCTTCTTTTTAAAAGCTGAAACCATTCCAAGTACCCCGTGGTAACCGCTTATGCACCCCTTGGGGTCCCCATACCCCTGACTGCTTTAGAGCTCTGGAAGGAAAAAAATGAATGATAATAATAATGTTAAGTGTTTGAAAATGTGATGGATGGCTAACAAATGAGCCTTCTGCAGCCTTCAACGACTCCGTTATGACTATTTCTCAAATCGTAAGAGTCCAACATGTTAACTAACAGGTTCCATTGCCTAGTGACATCTCTAAAAATGTTGAAAATATTGTACAAATCCAACACCCAGTTTGTGCAAACCTTTTTATTACATCATGCTACAATGAGTGAGTGTAACCAGCTCCTTTTCCTCCAGTGAATATCCCGCTCTCCTGTGGACTTTACAGCAGATTTAGTCCAGTTTGTGACAACTCACGATATTATTGTTAGTCTTTAGTAGATATGTTTCAAAATATTTCGGTTATTGTTACATCTAATTAATGGAAAGCCTTGTAAAAGTAAAACATAAGTCTTTTGGGAATAATGCTAATTAGGTATAATCATTTACTTCCATTACCTGATTTTCTCATAAAATAGTTTTAGTTTCGCCTGGAATGTTTCACAGCTCCATTTATCTAGTTCAGTATGTAAACAATTATTTATTGAAGTGAGAGATGTTGATGTTTCGTGGCGAGGGAGAGATTCAGCATGGGGGGGGTCCATTCTGTGATCAGCCCAGCCGGTTCGGTACCTCCCCCTTCAGGAGACTGGATGCTGGTGAAGGTAAACTGCCCTGAAAGCCGTGAAAAGCACTTATAAACTCATCGCAGTGAATAATTAGGATGCATTCTGAAGTCAATCGAGTAAACAGTTTAAAGTGAACGTGCTCTGTTGTTGGTAAACATCAGGTAAAATACTTAAACAGGAAACGTTTCTGAGGCGGAAATAAACTCACCTTATATTTAAGCCTCGTCTATCTTTATTCTTATCCCACACAATAGAAAAAGAATGAAGGGGAAGCTTCTTTGTCATGTTTATACAGATTGCAGATACAGTATATATGAACAAAACGAAGCACAGTGCAGTGGCGTAGTGTCAGAAACAAAACAAAATCACTTCTGACTCCTTTGACCCGGAAGTGGGCAATGCGCTGTGGGTGACATCACACTTTAAAAAATCCCTTAACTTAAAGAGAACATATTATTCTCTAGTGACCTTTTTGAGATGAATTAATCATGTTCTAACTCATCAAATAATACCTGGAGTTGTGTTTAGCTTCATTCACGCTAGTTTGAAGAATCCTTGTTAGAAAATCTTCTTCGCTCCGACCGTCAAAAACACTCCGTTCTGAACTCTCTTGATGAATGACGTTCTTCGTAGACTTTACTTGATAATCTTCCGCTGTTTTAAGTCCTTAAATCACCCCCAGATTTGTTCTTAGTATTTCTGCTGTCTAAACACGATCGCAGGAAATGCGAGGCTACATTAGTTTCTACCATCCCTTGAGAAATAACACATTTTAATTAACTTGTGTAAATGCTATGCAGACAGTAGATGGTGTCTAAACTCAGTAAGTGCCATGGGAAACAGCCCAGATGCAGATGTTGTTGTTTTTTTTAGTTCTCAAACATGAGATGCCAAATTTAAGGTACTAAAGGATAGAAAGAAAGTGCATAATATTTTTCCTTTAACATAACATAATAAAAGTTACATTGTGTTTTAATTATTTAACGCAAACATGAGCTTAAAGATGGGGTATTACACTTCTGTGGGGTATTAATTGATAACACACGCATATATAGATCACCATGTTACCTTTTGTTGGTTTGAAAATGGTATATTCGCCAAAAACAACGTATTAAAATCAGTTTCTGTTTCATTTTTGACGCTCGGAATCCTGCTCCTCAGGCTAAGCTCCTCCCCCACCACACAACGCAAGCACACGTGGTTTATGAAGGTAATAATAACGTAATGTGAAGTTTTCAAAACGAATTGCAACTTACTCACCAAACTTCTCTTTATTGTTGGAAGGAAATCCTTCTTTGGAGTCCGTGTTTTAGTCCATTTGCAAACGTGCTTTTGTTGAAGACGCTATAGTCCTCAGTCGAATGGTGTAACAAACAAAACACATTTTCTGCGATGGTGTCCTTCACTGAAACAAACTCTAGCCACTTTTCTCGGAGTCGCCTCGTCCCTGGAAAGCGTGAAAATGAGCGTGTCCACCGTTCATCCAAATGCCCTTCCTGTCTGCACACATTTTAAATAAAAAGCCAAACAGAAAAGTAGCGTAAACAAGTCGGTGTTGTAGCTGAAATAGAACCCGGATAGTTTTCGATTAGTGCGCAGGAGAGAGCCAAGATCACTCAAACACGCTTGAATTACATCGAAAACCACTTCAGGCATGATGAGGGAATAACGTCAGAACATGGTAGAAAGCTCCAAAAAATTGATGTTGCTTAATAGCCCCTCTTTAATATCGAGCAGGACCTGGCTGGAGGAGCACGAAACCTCCACAAACCCTTCCACATTCCTTCGTAGAAAGTTCTCGCACAGTGCAGGACCTATTTTTGTCGCTAACCATTGTTGACGATGGAGGAAGGTTACGTCTTCATGCCGGACATATATTTGTTTATGATTCTCAACGACTCGCCCTTGACGGAGAGCATTTCCCGTCCAAACAGCGGCTGAATTCCTCCGCACTGCCTCTCCACTTGAAACCTAAGCCTCCTCTTCATCAATAAGTATTTCACGCACGCGGTTATTTTCCTGGATAATGTAATTCACTTCTCTACAAAAATAATTGCTTTTCTTATTGTCTGCCGTGTAATGATTTCTCCTGCCCATTTTGCAGTCTGTTAAAACCATTACCTATAAAGAGAGCGGCTTTCAATTTCTCCCTCAGTGATGACAAAAATGAAAATGAATTGACTAAAAGAAATTACAAGAAATTATAAACATCGACGTTGCTGTCTAGACGTTTTAGTGCTTTCAATTGATGGCTTCGTCCGTAAAAGCGTTAATCACAGCTTTTACGCGGCTTTTTGGACAGCCATTGAGAATGATGCAGATGGATGTAATGTATTCGTATGGATATTGTTGTGTTTGTCGCTTTGTGGTTTTCAAACTGAGTGGCAGGTACAAGGCAAGAGCAGTTCACAGTAAAGACAGAGACTATTTTAATCCTCATGGTTTGGATCTGTTTGGTCCTGGAAGAGTCTAAGGAGAAATTTAAATTTAAATTTTGGTAATTATAATGGATTAGGGCCTTGATTTTCAACCAGTGCGCCGGGGAACAGCAGTGCGCCTTGAGGTGTTGCCAGGTGCGCCTTGAAAAACGTCTAATTTAGAGTCACGCATGGATTAAAAATGAAAATTACCATTTTTGGAGATTTTTGCAGCAAAAAAGAAGGCAAAACTATCAGAAATTGACTAATTTAAAGAACCAGATAGTGGCACAGATATTATTCCCTGTTTCATACACCATTTTTATTTTTTATTTAAAGTGCGTATGACAGGTTTTCCTGATTTTCTGATTTTAACTTTATTTGGTGTATTAATACCTGTTGTAAACATAAATTATCGTTTTAAACCAATACGGTAACTGTTGGTGGAGAAAAATGGAAAAATTTACTAAATTTACAAGTAAACAGATTGATGACATCACACTAGGTAGACAAAGGTTATGCATAATTTACAAAAAAAGGAAACTTTTTTTGACCCTTTAAACAAAAAATCAACAAAATAAAGAATATAAATATTTTTTTATTTGCCAAGTAAAAAAAATTGCTGACATTAGATGAGTTTCCGCCCAGTGTACAATGTTGTTGCTTCTTGATTTCCCAGTGTGATGTCATCATTTACAACCAGGAAGTCAAATGAAAAAAATACAGAATTTCTAAATTGGGATAAAATATGTATAGAATTTTAGCTACATTTGTAATATATTCATCTTAGCTGCATTTTAGTTCAATGAATAATCCAACCTTTCATAGGTACTTTATGGTCTAAAACGACCTGCACCTAAACCCCCTCGCCTTTCACCTGGTCCATCACCCAAACCCCTTCCAGCTCTCCCCACTCAGCCTTTGCCCAAACCTCCTCCAGGTCTCCCCCTTCGCCGCCCTCCCCCACCTCCCCCCAGAACTGTTATCTCCCATAGCTAGGATGTAGTGGGTCTCAGCGTTGCCGGGACTTATGGTCATGAAAATGGTCAAACAAACCCGGGGCCCTGTGTTATATCTGTAGTCACGTCACACAGACTGGAGAACAGAAGGACAGTTAGACTGTCCAATCTTAGAAATTTAATTCATATTCCCTGTGAAAAGATAACGTCCAGTCACATTGAAACCAATCTGAAACTTGCTGTGCTTAATGTCAGATCATTATGTAACAAATCACTTTTAATTAATGATTTTATATCTTCTTATAATCTTGATTTTATGTTTTTAACTGAAACATGGCTTGACAAAAACACGGGGAATGTAGTCCTAATAGACGCGACTCCACCGAGCTTCAAGTTTGAATCTGAAACAGCGACAACAAAAAGGGTGGAGGTGTCTGTGCAGTTTTAGAGATAAAATAGTTACCCAGAGGTTGTCTTTTGGGATGTTTTCATCATTTGAGTATTTGTCTTTTAAAATGGAGCTAAAACAGTCTCCCTCCATACTCTACATTGTCCTGTACAAGCCTCCCCAGCACTGCCAAGGTTTTATTGATGATTTTACTGAGATGCTTTCAGTTGTATGCACAGACTTTGTGGTTTGGTCATTACAGGTGATTTCAATGTTCCACGTGGATAATGTTTGCGACAAGCGCTAAAGAGCTTGATGCTGTCCTTGAAACCTTTGGTCTTACTCAGCATGTGAGTGGCCCCACCCACAGCAGAGGACACACTCTGGACCTGCTAATTACTAAAGGGGTTAATATTTCCAACGTCAGTGTGGTCGACGTGGCACTGTCTGATCATTTCTGTGTTTTCTTTGACCTGTCTGTTATTCCCAAATCACCCGGCTGGTCCTGCAGTTGTTCGGAGGAGACACATAAATGACAGCACAAGTGCACTCTTCGTGGAAATGATAAACTTTGAAAATCCTTCATGTTCAAATGTTGACAACTTTTTAAATTCTGTTACATCTAATATCTTGAATGTTCTGGACACCATTGCTCCTATGAAGGTTAAAATGGTTAAAAATAAGCAGAAGGCGCCATGGCGGACTAATGAGACAGTCAGGGCACAGAAAGGGAGTGCGCGGGGCTGGCGAAAATAGGCGCAAGTCAAAGCTCCAGATACATAAAAGAGATTTATAGAAAAGAGTTTTATATGTACAACCTCATTTTTATGTAAAACAAGGGAAGGATTTTTTCTGAAATAATTGGAAATTGCAGTAAAAACTTCGCGTGCTCTGTTTGCAACAGTAAACAGACTAACAAACCCTCAATTCTGCTGCCATTAGAACTAATTTCCACAGCTAAGTGCAATGAGTTTGCAGTATTCTTTAATGACAAGGTTCAGGGCATTAAAAATGCCATAAATTCCACAGTGCAAATAATAACTTTAAAACCACCTACACATTTAGAGCTGACTCAGTTTGCACCTGTAACTGACAAAACTGTCCAAGAGATCATCACCAGTCTGAGTTCTTCTACATGCTGCCTTGATGTGTTACCCACCAGATTTCTAAAGTCTGTTCTGAGCACTTTGTTAACACCACTCACTCACATAGTTAACATGTCGCTTCAATCTGGAACATTCCCAAGGGCCTTGAAAACTGCGTTCATTAAGCCTCTCTAAAGAAGAGCAGTCTTGATGCCTCAGTACTGAAAATTATCGGCCCATCTCAAATCTGCCATTTTAGGCAAAGTCCTCGAAAAGGTTGTTTACCAACAGCTCACTGACTTCCTCTTAATAAACAACTCATTTGATGTTTTCAGTCAGGTTTTAGACCTCATCACAGCACTGAGACTGCTCTTATCAAGGTGACAAATGACATCCGCCTGAACACTGGCCGGGCAAAGCCTCAGTCTTAATTCTGTTGATCTGGCGCTGCTTTTGACTCTGTCGATCATGGGATCCTCCTACAGAGACTAGAGGACTGGGTGGGCATCACTGGCACTGCCCTAAATTGGTTGAAGTCCTACCTTGAGGACAGAGAGTACTTTGTTGAGATTGGTAACTGTGTCTCAGACCACGTGAGCTTGACCTGTGGGGTGCCCCAAGGGTCAATCCTGGGACCTTCTGTTCAACCTCTATATGCTGCCCTTAGGTCAGTTAATACTCAGCACAAATGTGTCTTATCACAACTACGCAGGCGACACTCAGATCTATGTCTCACTGGCGGCAGGTGAATATGGACCAGTGGATTCACTCTGTCATTGCATCCAACAGATCAGCTTGTGGATGCAAAACAATTTTCTTCAGCTAAACTCAGACAAGACTGAAATCATCGTCTTTGGGCCGCCAGAAACAGAGAGAAAGTGTCAGCAGTCACCTCCAGTCTCTCGCTCTAAAACCGACAAATCAAGTTAGAAATCTGGGGGTAATAATGGACTCAGACCTGAACTTAAACAGCCCATCAAATCAATAACATCAACAGCTTTTTACCACCTAAAAAACATTGCCAAAATTAAAGGTATAGTGTCTAAACCAGACTTGGAGAGACTTATCCATGCATTTGTCTCCAGTAGGTTAGACTACTGCAACCTGTTCACTGGCCTCTCCAAAGCGAGCTGTAAAACAGCTGCAGTACATCAGAATGCTGCTGCTCGGGTCCTGACAAGAACCAGGAAGTATGATCACATTAGTCCTGTGCTCAGGTCTCTGCACTGGCTTCCTGTGGCTCAGAGAATTGACTTTAAAGCAGCTCTGCTTGTGTTCAAGTCTCTCCACGGCCAAGCACCAAAGTACATCTCTGACATGTTAGTGCCATATGAACCATCTCGCAATCTGAGGACCTCAGGGACCGGCCTCCTGCTGGTGCCTAGAGTCAGGACTAAACATGGGGAATCAGCATTTCAGTTTTGCAGCTAAAATCTGGAACAGTCTCCTGAAGATGTGAGACAGGCCTCCACTCTGACAATGTTTAAATCCAGGCTAAAAACAGTTCTCTTTAGACGTGCATACGACTGAAAGATCTATCTGCACTCTTCTCTTTTAAAGTACTTTATTTTAAAATGATTTTAAAATGATTCTGTGTGTCTTTTTGTGTTTTGTGATTTTAATGCAACTTTTCCTGTTTATGTAAAGCACTTTGAATTGCCCTGTGTACGAATTGTGCTCTACAAATAAACTTGCCTTGCCTTGCCTTGCCTTGCCTTGCCTTGCCTTGTATCTTTCCAACTAAAAAAGTGTGCCATGACTCAAAACAGTTAAAAATCACTGGATTAGGGCATTTTTGACACAACAACATAAAGAGTTTGGGTTTGATGGCCAATGCATCCATCCACACCACCTTTACTGTCCAGGTTTAGACGTGTCCTCTTGTAGAACAGTAACTCCTTGTTTGCTAATGGCTTCACTCAGGTTCAGTCTGGGCTCAAATCGTTCATAGTTTAAAGTTGCACTGTGTAATTTTTCTACTGCAAGCTCCTTTTTATGGAGGGAAAGATATGATTTTTCCTCAATTGTATTTCACAAAAGTTAGATTTCTTAGATCGTTCCGCTTCGTTCCGCTTCCCCCAATCAGCTTCCAATATTCAGCATGAAGTTCCGCCTTTTCCCGACTGCTTTCAGCAAGAGCCTTTCCAGATTGATAAACGTGTACAGCTAAATTCATAGCACTGAACGCATCACCCTGGCATTTATCTTGCCTCCATGCAGACAGGTTTTCAGATTTATTTTCTTTCTAGCATTAATAAATGGACAATGTTTTTGTAATTATTTCTTCTGAGGTCAGATCATTCATTTCAACTCCTGTCTTTTTAATTTCTTGAAGCACGGAGGATTCTTATCTTAGCGTGTTCAGCTTCCAACACTTTTAATTTGTCCTGGAAGTCGTTGAGTTTTTTTCTGCCTTTGTTTCTTTTTGGCGACAGCAATTACCTTGCTCCTCAAAACTGCCTTAGCCTAATCCCAGAGAATGAGTGGGGAAGTTTCATCAGTGTTATTTTCCTCCAAGGACAAGATTTTTTTGCCATATTGTGTACTTTTTCAGTTACATAGTGCACCTTTACACTTTTATTATTTTCTTTTAATTCTTGGTTCTCAATTTTGATCTGGACAGCAGTCATTTAAAGTTTATATGACAAGTCAAACGACACATTTCACTAAAACGTAGTGAGCATGATTGTATTAAAGATTTTACTAAACATATTGCCCATTTATCCCCAGTTGTACAGTAGTTAGTGGTTGTAATGTTTTTAATGTCACTTCCTGGTTGGACGTGGGCGACAAATATGACATAGGTGGAGTTAATTCCACAGCTGTCACCTAGCAACCATTGTCAAAATAAGGGCCAAAACCCATATACGTGACACAATAGTTCTGATTTTACAAATAATAATACCCAATAATAACTTTATTTTGTTGAATGACACTTTACAGATGCAAAACTATAGTAAATAATTGCCACAGGTGCCCTCCCACCAAACCAAGTTATAATTTGAACATTTTAAGACTACTTTCTACAACTTCTTTCAATCCCAAAGTGGCACAGAAACTTCGAGAGACTTAAACATGCAGCGTGTGCCCGAGAACAACTGTAAATCCGCCTGCGCTCTGTCCATGCGTCCATAAACAAAAACAAGAACTTGGAGAGTCCGCCGCCTGCCCACATTTACCACTTGATTTCCTGACACCGCGGGCAGCTACAACATTACTGACGGCTCTTGAAGGCATCAGTACTTACAGAGCCTTTCGCCTCCAGTATCCTGCTATTCTCTATTTTATTTTCGACATCATCTCCACATGAAAGCAAAGACTTTCTATATGCCTGATAAAACACAAACAACCTGCACAGCTAGCGCATGCTCAGGGGATGCTGTCTTAGCCTCAGCACGGCTCATTATATCTTCAGAGAATTCACAGATGTTGTCCTCATTTGTTGCTCATGTTTGGCCGACTTTCTCTGCAGGTTGTTACTCTTGACTCACTGCTCTACCGGCTATTTCCTTTTTTAACTTAACGCCAGCCCGTGTTGTGTACATTTGAGAATAAAAGTGGATTTTAGAGCGGGCTGTGTGGTTATGGCTGTGGGTGACTAAGTGGAGGGACGTGTTTTATGATCGGGGAATATTTCTGCGCAGCGCTCACTTTGTCGTGGTGTTTTTTTTGTTTCTTTTTTGTAAGATTAAAGGTGCAATAGAGGAGAGGAGGGTCTACCACTCAATAAAGATGAAAAGTTGGCATTGCTTAGCCTGAAAAGTTCCACTCTATGGCATTAAATGATCTATCTATAATTTACAGGTAAGGTGTGTGGAGAGGCAAACCTGCTCATAGTACATAGTAAGACTGCATGTTTTGCCTGATATATTAGGCAGTAAAAACAACATGAATAAAGTAAATGCTAGATATTTTAACGCCATACTGTGTGGAACATTTTAGGCCATTTAGTCATCCTTGTTTGGGGCAGACACTCCAAAGAAGTTACATAGTACACCTTTCATTTAACCAGGAATGTTCATCCACACCAATAATTTTGTATGGGTCAGTTTGCTCTGCCATTATATGCTTTCATGTGGGAACAACCACATTTTCCAGTCTGCTCCTGTATTATTATTATTCATTTCTTTGGGACATTGTAACTTCCAAGGCAGTTTTATCAAAATGCATTTTTCTCCCAAATGGACATGAAGATCAGCCCGTAAAGTCACAGATCGCATGGGAGGATTTGTATATCTAATTGTATTGTTATTTAATTTTTAACAAAAAAAATATTAGACCAAATGTTACTTTTAACATCAGTTTTCAGTCAGCTCTAGTTTACACAATTACTGAATAAGAGATTTAAACTGACTCTGAATAATTTTGCAGATTTATACAGTACATTCCAAATATGTGCAATTTTGGCAATTACACATATAATGGCTTATTTTTTAGATGAAAACATTACGTTATTTAAAAAATAAACTTAAAACTACTATACTATACAATAATACAATTTTTTCTTACATTTATGTGAGTAAACAAATTATCTCTGAGTCACCTACAGTGTTTCGCTCTAACACAGGCCTATTCAGCTTTATTTTAATGAGGGACAGATTTTTCAAATGATTTTATCCCTGGGACCAGAAATGTGTCCAACGCTTTGGAAATATGGAAAAAGATTAATACGAAGGGCTTTAACAACATCTGCAGACCTGAACTAGATCTAAACCAGAACTAAACCTGGTCTAAAGCAGGTCTAAACCAGGACTAAACAAAGACTACACCAGGACTACACCAGGATTACACCAGGACTAAACGAAGACACACTAGGATTACACCAGGACTAAACCAGGTCTAAAGCAGGACTAAACCAGGACTAAACCAGGACTAAACCAAGAGCTAAAATATTTTCAGTATTTTTGAAAAATGGGTTGAGGGCCGGATCATATTCCTTAAGATGAAAAGCCCTGCTCTAACAAATGTATTTATTTTACAAGCCTCCTCAATAGCCTCTGTTTCCTCTCTGTGTGCAGGGGGAGATGGGCGGTTCGAGGTGGACAGGAAGAGCGGTCACGTGCGGACCACTGGACTGCCCCTGCAGCGGGACAGGGAGTACCTCCTGACTGTGGTGGCGGCGGACCGTCTGGGCAGCCGCAGTGCTCCGGCCGTGGTGTCTGTGGTGGCAGGAGAGAGACCCCCTCAGTTCACCAACACGTCCTTCACCATCGCCATACCGGAGAACACCCCCGAGGGACAGACGTGAGTGCTGATGGGACAGTCACACCACAGTGTGCCACAGGGGTTTGAAGGGCGCCCGCCAGCTGGAGAGTGGCTGCTTCAAGTTGCATTGCACTTACAATTTACATTACGCTTTATTCCTTCTTCTTTTTTTAGGCTTTTGTTTATTATTTTATTTTATTTTACTTTACTTTACTTTACTTTATTATATATAATTTTTTTTTTTTTTTTTTTATCAAGTTTTTACTTTTTTCCCCAGGGTAAGAAAAAATATTAAATTCCTAGATTAGGCATAAGGTGAATTAATGTTTTTTTTTTTTTTTTTTTTTTTAAATTAAGCACATTTCTATTTTCTTACAAAGTTGCATGCTTAGAAACTATCACATATTATTAAAGAACACAAAAAAGTGTCTTAAAGGCCCTGTACCAGATTTTTACTGCTTTGAAACATGAAAAACAAGTTCATGTTAAAGTCTTTACAGCAGTCACATGTATCACTCACCTAATGCAGTCCCAGCATCCTAATAATTCACCTCCATGAGTTTAGAAGCACGTTTCAGCCTCTGAACCCAGAGGCTCACGCACTTTCACTAATAAAGCTAACAACATTAGCATGCTAATGGTACACTTCCTGTTTCTCTCATAGGATAAAACGCTTTATAAATAGTTGCAGAGTAAAAGTTGTGGTCTCATTTTCTCTTGAATAGATTATTTTATAGTATATCTATGCTGGGGAAACGCAGATTTTACTTTATTACATGCAAAAAATCAGGATCATGGGCTAGTTCTGTTTTATTTTAGTAAAAATCAGGCACAGTCCTCTTAAAGGAGACATATTGTGCTTTTTCTTTTTAACTCTAACATGAGTCATTTGATGAAAACTGTTTTTTGTTTTTTTTATTTGATCTAAAATGGCTTAATAATAGAAAGTTCCATTGATTTCCTGTTCAAAACTGTAAATCTGATAAGCCCCGCCTCTTCATTGTAGCATCTCACCCATAGACTGTAGATATCAGTGGACCATGTTAGCATGCTAGCCGCCGCGTTCCAAATAGGAAGCAGCTATGGAGGCGCTCCTGGCTCCATAAAGCCGAGCTGCCGTTCACTTTCTATTGGGACACTGGTGCGCTTTACTCTGTAACTGTTTCTGTCAAGCTCACCATCTTGAAACTAAAACGTCTGTTTTGACTCACTCTACATGAATCAGGTGTTTTTTTTTCGTTAGGTTGTTCATAAATCAAGTTATTAGCAATAATAACTGACCAATCAGGTGCTTCCTTTTCCAGGGGCCGTTTTCGCTCGTGTTAGCAACAGGTTTGATTGATAGCTAGCGCCGCACGTTGCCGCCGTCTCCTCTCACCGGGGGCGGATACGGTTAGCAATCGCGCTCCTGATTAGTCCGTGTGGTTGCCACGATACGCACTCGGATCTCCAAATATGGAGTCTGGCTCCGCTTTAGCCGCTATAACTGCTAGCCGCGATGGGCTTCATTTGGCTGGAGGCAAACGCTATGGGTGACGTCACAATCCCTTAGTCCACTGATCTACAGTCTATGATCTCACCATAAAAAGCAGCGGATTGTCATTTACATGTTTTTATTTTTTGGAAAGTGGTAGAACCTAACACGTATCACTCTGTGTTATTTTTCAAATATTCACAGCTAAATGCAGGGATGTGGGTGGGGATAGGGGCCAGGTGAAAACAGGAATTTTCTGAGAACTCAAAACTCAGAACAGAACAATACAAGATTACCCACACATGCATGAATCAATCAAAATACAACAAAGTAAACTAATGATGAGGAAACACGGTTGTAACATGGTTAAGCACTAATTAAAGCTTATTTTACTTTATAATATCCTCTTTAACATGCTGTATTTGAACCAATATGCACCAGAATGCACTCAAAGTTTACAAATGCCAGTTTACCAAAAAAGGAATATAATGAATAAATGTTTTGTATGAAAAAATATAATACAATCATGCACAGCTTTTGCAAAACTTTCACATTTGCAGGGAAAATACAACATTTGCTGCAGTAGTAATGGATAGTTTTTATTGTGGGTAATAGTGGAGGCCATGGTCACATTGTTTTGATCATATTATACTTCACTTGCCTTGAGCATGAGTGCATATAATATTTAACAGTGTTTTTTTTATTGATGGCGAAAACATGATTCACAGTGTGGCAAATCATGGCTCAAACATATTTACTATAGTCTTAGTGAATGCATAAGGGTCAGAAACATTGACAGCAATACCTCATATTTTCTTTTTTTTTAATGACTTAATGTTGTGTGTCGTGGATTTTATTGTGCTGCAAAAATGAGGGTCCGTATTTCAAGATGAAAACAAATTTGGATACATTTCTGATACAGTTGGCGCCTTTTTCTGAACTCTTTGGCACACTGTAGAGAGCTGTTGCAATAATTAAGTTGTTCATTTTCTTGCATATTGACTTGAAAATTGCAGCTTCAAAATTAATGTTGAAATATCCAAACACCCATATTGTTGTCAGTCAGTTTCTAATCACACAATAACTCTGGTATATTTCCAATCCGCGTTTATTTATGTAGCAAATTTTACCAACACAGAATCTCTCAAATTCCAAGCAGAAAAAACAAATATATACTCTGCGAGGCGGTTTTATTTTTAAAAATGTTTGGTCAGTTTGGTTTGGTCACACAAGCTTTCACCTGGAGCGAACTGTGTCCAATCTGCACCTAATGACGTTTTATTGTTTGAGGTGAGACACTACAGGTGAATAGGAAAAAAAAAGTCAATTTAAAAATATGAATTTGAAACTTCTCACGTAGTTTTCTCACATAAATATAAGAAAAAAATGCATTACAAGTTTATTATTATGTAATGTTTTCATGGAGAAATTAGGAATTTTATGTGTAAAAACAGCCAAAATTGAATGTATTTGGGACATTTAAATCTGAAAAATGGAGAGAATCTGGTTTAAATTTCATAGTTCATTTAGTAAACATATTACAACAAAATTACAGAGCAGATTTTGGATTTCTGAATAAACTAGATTGGGCTGAACATTGTCGTAAAAAATCAAATTTCACCTCTGAAAACACCATGAAACTTCCATTTTTTCATTCCATTTTAATCTCACATTCATGCAAATAAACGAAAGAAGACGTTTCAATTTGATATCTCTTGACCTCTTTCCGCACTTTATTCACAACAACATCACAACAACTGAAGATTTTACCAACTAGAAAAACTTATTTTTCTCTGTATTTATTTGCTCTGCCTTCGTATTATAGAAATACATTCTATACTGTACGAAGACGCTTGACCTTGTAACAACAAAACTCGGCATTGGGCTGCATTTCAACACGGTTCATCAACACCATAATATTTTTACAGCTTATTGACCGTGCTCGACTTACATCATTTATATTAATATATTCCAACTCAATGCATTCGTTCAGCTGTGTAAAATATGTATGCGCCACTTGAGCTCTCTCTCTCTCTCTCTCCTTCTTACCTTCAGCTTCTTGGTCACACCTGCCGTGTCCTTCCAGAAGAAACCGATCGTCTACAGCCTCCTTATCAATCCCAGCAGTCTCTTCTCCATCGCCGCGGAGACGGGGGAAATCAGCCTGACCCGCCCTATTGATTACGAGAGTGACCAGCACCGCTACTTGCTGTTGGTGCGGGCGAGCGAGGAGCACGATAGCATGAGCAGCGCGGCAGAGGTCAGTGGCTCAACACGCTCGCTCTAAATCACTCGCTCGGGCTGCACGCGGGCCGGTGATTGTGCCGCTCGACGGTGGTTCGATTACGGCGCGTGGAGAGTACACGGCAGAGTAATAAAAGTGCATGTTATGTTTCTGATGGAGGGGTCCGATTCGATTCCCATTCTTTAGCTGCTCATACGAAAACACTCTTGAGTAGGTGAGTGGTGCGCCTTTAAATTAGAAATAATAATAATAATAATTCATCAAACTTGTATAGCGCTTTTTTGGACATTCAAAGACGCTTTACATAAACAGACAAAACAGACCAAACAACATAAATTTACACAAAAGCCAGTTTGAACAGGTGGGTGAAAAAAAGCAGTGGTGGAAGAAGTACTCAATTTTGTAACTCAGCTAAAGGTACATTTGCAAAAATTGACTCTAGTAAAAGTTAAAGTATTACATTAAAAAATCTGCTTAAGTAAACGTGTTGAAGTACCTGTTTGAAAATGGACTTTAAGAGTAAAAAGTAAAGTATATCATGCAGATTATGAGACCATTTTTATGTATTAAAGCAGAACTAAGTAACTTCAGCGAAAGAGCTCCCCCTGCAGGTCTCTTCTGAACATAAACTCCCCGCTTTCCTTTTTATTAAAGGGTTTATTAAGGAAGTTTAATCACATACAAAAACATTTCATGTCACCAAATAAACAAAGAGAGCCAAGGTTTCTCAGGAGAGTTGTCTTTGGGTCGGCGTCAGGAAAGTTGCAAGGCTGGGTTTCCGCTCAGAGACAGCAGGGGGCGACGGCAGGTACTTCAAACTGCAAGAAAATATATTTACAACCACCACATGGACTTACAAAGACGTTTAATAATAATAATAGAATGTTACATAGTTCTACTTTAAATGTCGTAATTTTGGTAAAAGATTTTGCTTAATTTTGGTCAACAAAGGTGACATCGAATTCATTTCTTTAATTTTTGTAGATAATTTTATGTATATATTTTTGTTTGCTTGTAGTTGAGCTTAAACTCAAAACTTTCAGACAAACTGTCGCCATCAAAGTGAGAAAAGCAACCCTCAAACAATAAGAAAAGTACTTTCTACCTCTCAGTCCAGTTGAAAATGTAGTGAAGTAAAAAGTACAGATACTTGGTCTCAAAAGTAAAAAGTATCCACCCTAAAAACGACTTAAGTAAAGTACAGATACCTAAAAATTTTACTTAAGTATAGTACTTTTGTACTTCAGCCTAATTTGATTCTATTGTCGCAGAAAACATCTTCATCCACATTCGTATCATAAAGTGGTGTTTTTTGTTGCCATTAGACTATTATTCATAGTATTTCACTGGTGTATTATCACTAATGATGTCTCATTAGTGGGCTGGTGGGTTAAGAATTTGTCTCCAGTGGATGATCGGTTCAAACATTGCCCTGCAGTCATTCCCGCTCTGAAGTCTGAAGTCATGTTTTTATGCCTTAAAGCTGGGGAATCTAACTTTTTTTTGTGTAAATGAATTAATTTTATGTTTTCTTCCAAATAGTATACTATAAAAGCAACACTTTGTAACAAAAATCAGACTGATGCGCTAATAATCTAAGAATAAGGTATTTTAAGTCTTGTTAACCCGGAAGTAAGAGTTAAAAGCAGCGCTCTGATTGGCTGCGCTTGGGGTGGTCACTTCACTGTCTGAAAAAGCTGTTCACAAGCCGTGCAGGAGCCAGAAAATAAATGCTTGTGAATACTGACGATGTGCCGAAGGGTTTGTGCGAGCGAGGGACGAGTTGGTTATATTTAAATACCTACTTCCTGTGGTGTGAAAATCAAGTACGCCAGCTTTAAATGAGGCATTGTTTGTATTGTTGTTGGCCTTTAAACATGCTCTTGAGTATCTTTGCTTTGGCGTCTCGTGTTTAAGAACTTACAATTATATATCTACTGAAAACAATGATTACTTTGGCAGCAGAGGTAATTACCATGCAGGAAACAAAAGCTAGCTTGTCTCAACGTGCTAATGCACACTTGCAGCTGTAATTAACGCAATTTTACAGCGTTTAAGTGTAATTTATGGACTTTCTTTACAATTGATGCTGCAATTCTGGTCTTTTTTGGGGCCCAGAAAGAGAGTTACTTTTAACATGATTAATTAAATAAACAGGAAGGAATTATGTTTTTAATAAGGGAACAATGTTATAACATGGGTAAAAAAGTCAATTTTGCATAATATGTGCTGATGTTCGCTCGCCAACTAGGGGATATTAGTAACATAATAATAATAATAACAATCTTGTTGGATGTCCTGGGATGTTTTAATGTAAAGCTTTCTGGATCTACTTTCCTCTTGGGGAGAATGCGTGCATATCTGTCGGCTCCAAAGCTATATTTAAGAGGGCATTGTCATTTTTCTTTATCACAAAGGATACCCGCGGCTGTTCATCATAGTCTCACTTGACAGGATGCATTTGTTTTCAAGTCCTTCGCTTACAAAGACAAATAAAATCAAGAACCACAGTGACTGACGCTGTGCTAGTGTGGAGTGCCAATGGTGCTGGTGCCCAAAGTGGTTCTACAGTGCATATGCCTGTGCTTTAGTATAGAACAGGGTCTCAAACTCATTTTGAGAGGGAGCCGAATTTAAAAAATCAGAGCTGGTCGGGGCCGCAATAGAGACTTGAAACACACTAAATACATTTTCCTTACTTACAAAATCTTTATATAGAACATTTTTGTTGGCAGAATTTTACATTTTTAGAGTATATTTAGTACATTTTAGAATTTAGAAATGATAATACCTTATAAGCCACAAACTTCAAACTATGTGTTTTAGCAATAAGCTCATGTTGATATTATTTAAGTATATATTACCAAGCCCAATTGTTACTGATACATGAGAGATGTAAGATATGCGTTTTATCGGTGTGCCATTTATAATCCGAATTAAAAATCCTCTCAGGGCCACCATAAATCATCTTGAGGGCCACATTTGGCTCCCGAGCCGTGAGTTTGAGATGCCTGGTATAGAATCATTTAAAGCTTTCACATTTCCATGGTACAATTACAACATTACCAAAATGAGATGTGAAAATAATAACTATAAGATGTAGGCAATATTGACTAAATTGATTATCGCAATATTTGTTATTTTTACATCCCAATAATGATAATCAGCAGATATTGCAGCAATCCAACAGAAACATGCCAAAACATCCCTCCTAAATGACTAACGTAATACAAAACTTCTTTTTTTAAGCTTGTATTGTTGTCCCATCATCAAAAAGATACTGGGAGTTGTGTTTAGCTTCATTTACACACCTGTTTACGAGGTTGTCATCTCTGAGCGCTCTCAACTCACTCATTTTTGCGAATTGTTGCGACACAGGTAAAATTTTTAAGTTGCGGTGGCAGTTTTTAAGTCCATTAACCATCACCGGACTCTATGTTGGCTATGTGGTCAAATTGTGTTCACAACAAATGCATGACTCTAATGCCACAGCATTTACGTTGCTAAAGGGCTGCATTTGTTTTATTTTTAGAATGTTCATTCCCATTGCTTCAAGCAGAGTTATGTGTGTTTTCCAAATGTAGACATTATTTTAATTTAGAAAAGGTAAAATACTTATCCCAAGTTGACCAAAAGTAGGTTTAAGAGCCAATTAAAGGCACAAGAATGTATAATACATTCACTTCAAGATATGTTCTGATTTGGTCCTGTTCGAGTCCTGGTCCAGTCCTGTCTAATCCTGGTCTAGTCGCTGGTTTAGTCCCGTTTTGTTTGTGTTTGAGTTTGTTTTTGTTTTTAGTTTTTGATGTGGTATAAGTGGAAGTGTATGCTCTGAAAGGCCTGTGCAAAAGAGCAGAAATATAATTGCATCCTTTTTTGTCGAATTTTTGTTTTAATCAGCTTTTTTGCAACATTTTGAGATCCATTTATATTTTTAGTAATAAACAATTCCCAAATGTTGCGTCAACGTCTTCAAAACAGCATTCATGATATTATCAATAATTCAATATATTTCCGTCCTTTAATAATTAGTAAGTTTGTGCTAATTGGGCATTTATTTACAACCAAAAGCCAAGCAATATCCATATTTTTTTAGTAAATGCAGTAATAATACCAACATAGTGTCTTCCGTGTATGCTTCCATCTAAGCCACCGTACAGCTTTTCACTCTAGGATTCTTTCACAGAAACTTTGAAAGTTCTACAGTACAAATGCATTCACAGAGGTAAACCCAGCGGCCTGGTGCAGTACAGCTGTCGTGCTAAAGTGAATATTATCTCTGTTAGACCGGAGTACTCTGCGTGTCTGTGTAGGGATTTCCCGTGTCTTCCTGGTCCTGTCAGCAACTCGGAGAACAGTGGCTGACCGCTGCAGGCGCCGGTGCATCTGCTCTGCTTCCCGTCATTACACTGGCCCGGGGCGAAAACACGTCCCGATGAACCGCGTTGTCCTCGGCCTCGCAGCAGCAGGCCTCCGTGGAGCACAGCAGCGGGGTCTGTGCGCCATCGGGGTCGGAACACATCCAGGGTCAGCGGCGCGCAAGTGTGGTCTGCGGGATGTTCTAATGGGAGTTATGACTGTACTGGGGGAGGAGATTCGCTCATTTTTATTAACTGGGCAGGACCAACTATTAAACTAACAAAGGCAGGCCAATTATCGAGTTTCAGGTGACAATAGACAAACAATTTTCCAAACAAAGACAGGCGGTCAGTGACTCCTCCCTGGGGGCAGGACTCTCACTAGAGTAGCATATAAGCCAGAGTTCCCATACCAGCTCTCTGATTGACAATGACTTTTGGATAAAAGTCGAAACATCTCGATCTTCAAACAGCGTCCGGATGACAACCTCTGAAACCTTTCCTACAATGAACCACACCTGGTCGAATGAGGGTTTACATCGACCATTTTTATTAACGTTTTAATTTACAGTAGTATATAAGATTCTGCTTGATAGATGGACAGATAGAGCCACAATGATTTAGATACTTTACATAATGAATAAAGTGCTAAGGAGTTTAAAAAAAAAGGGTGCTAAGAGTTAAAGTGCGTATGACAGGTTTTCATGATTTTCTAATTTTGACTTTATTTGGTGTATTAATACCAGTTGTGCATGTACATTTTAGTTTTACACCAATCAAGCAGCCATTTGTGGAGAAAAGTTGCAAAATCTGTTAAAATTTACAGGAAGTAAACAGACTGATGACATCGCGCTGGGGAGATAAAGTTTACGCATAATTTACACAAAAGAAACAAATTTTTTTGATCCTTTAAACATTGATTCAACAAAATAAAGGCGTTTACGTGTATTTGTATTTGTAAAATTAAAAAATCTGTGACATTAATGAGTTCTGGGCCCGTACACAGGATGGTTGCTAGGTAATTTCCTAGTGTGACGTCATCATTTACAACCAGGAAGTTAATCTAAAAAAACTACAAAAATTGCTAAACCGTGAGTATTTTAACAAAATTTGAAATATATTTATCCTAACTGCATTTTTGTCAAATGAGTAGTTCAACCTGTCAGAGGCTCTTTAAAGACACAGAACAAAATATCACTTTTTAAGACAGTTTTTTCGTGCCCGTGTCTGCTGGCAGCACGAAAGAGTTCCTCAGTTTGTCTGTGGAGCAGCTCAGTGAGGCGTCTGAGCTCACAGGGCTCCTCTAGTGGGAGAAGAGTGAGTGCAGGGGGTGGCCTGATTGGACAGGATTAAGATTACATTCTTGTTAGTGGGACTGGTGTATATTAATTGATGAAAAGAACTTGTACAATGTAGTAATACCGGTTGCAATTGCCATGTCAAATAGTAAAAAAAATATGTCAAACGTTTTCACGTGGCAGAGCGGCTAGAGCTTCTGCCTCTCAATAAGGAGATCGTGGGTTCGAATCCCAGACCACCCCAACATCGTGGTTTCGAATTCCGAACCACCCTAACATCACACGATCTCTTTGGGTGGAGTCTGCATGTCCTCCCCATGTTACCGTGGGTTCTCTCCGGGTTCTCCGGCTTCCTCCCACCGTCCAAAGACTGTGTAGGTTAATTGACAACTCTAAATTGTCCATAGTGTATGAATGTGAGAGTGAATGGTTTGTCTGTCATTGTCCATGTCTCTGTGTTAGCTGCGATGAGTTGGCCACTGTCCAGGGTGTACCCCGCCTAAGGCCCAAAGTCACTGGGATAGGCTCCAGTCACCCGCGACCCCTAACGGGAATAAGCGGTAGAAAATGAATGAATGAATGGTGCCATGCTGTTTCTTATGTTCAGTGAATGTGTAACTGCAAAATACACAGCGTACATTAGAATATAACGGAAAGAAACATGTTCAAAACAACCAATTACATACAAAGGAGACATTCAATAGAACTCTACACTAAAAATCTGCACAAAACAATCTTTTTTCCTGGGGTCTCTAAGGGTTTACCAGGTATAGGGTCTGTGCAAGTGCATGGTCTGTTATGTGTATAATGCATACACCACAGGGCATACATATGTGCCATCACTCTGTGTCAGCCTGGTCCATAAACATCATGCTCCGCACACAGAGATGGGTGGTAGTCGAGCTACTTTTTTCATAAAATTGCCGTTCTCTGAGTGATTTTCTGGCACCATAATTGTACTTGACAGTGTAACAGCACCTGAGTAAAAGTTTTGGTTCCCCTCCCCGCTGTGAGTACGTCTAAGTGACAAAAGCTTTATGCCGACAATATTAAACAATTTGAACTTTTGTTTTTCTTGCACCGCTCCGCCAGATGTCGTTTAGCTTTTCTCATTTTTGTGTCCATCCTTTGCAAATACCACATTGTGTTCAAATTACATTAACTTCCAATTATAAATCAGATGTTACTTCAACCAGATCTTTTTTTCTTTGCTTTGCACTTGTTCTCGAGTAACATTACTTTAAATTTTACTCTTTTTCGTACAATTTTCGGCTACTCTACCACACCTGAACGCGTATCTACACATCAGTTATGTATCATTGAGGTCTGTACGTCGTCTGGAACCGTAAAAGTCTGCGCAGCTTTTGGAATCGTATGTCATAAGGATGTCTGAACCGCTGCAAGGTCTTTTTATTTGTAAGTTCAACACACTATAAGCATATGTACACTGTCAAGGTCTGTATAGCAGCAGGGTCTGTGCCAATAAGTGACTAAATCATGACTAAATCTGATGGTGAGGAGCTGGATAGAAAGAGACGTGTGCCGCTACCTGCTGACATTACTGTGGATAATGGAGTGTGCTACATGCTTTTATACACCTACGTTCTATACACCTACGGGGCGGCAGTAGCGCAGTAGGTAGAGTGGGCGCCTTCTGATCCGAAGGTCGGCGGTTCGAATCCCACTCCAGACATGGAGTAGTTGAGTGGTCAGATCCCCTGACCCGCAGGTTGGTGGTGCGATTTCAGCTCCTTCAGATGAATAATGCCGTTGTGTCCTTGGGCAGGACACTTAACCCACCTCGCCCCCAGTGTCTGCGTACATTGGTGTATGAATGTGTGAGTGGATGGGTGACTGGTTCCTTGATGTAAAGCGCTTTGAGTGCCTTAAAAAAGGTAGAAAAGCGCTATATAAATGTGACCATTTAATGACACTGACATTTACAACAAGAACACATGAAACAACAAGGCGTCTCCAAGCACAAGATACTCTGAGTAGGGAAAAGGAAGCAAGAAAAAAGGAAATGACACACAAACAAGTAAATCCATGTGTGTGATTCTGCATATCAGTCCTGAAAACAAGAAAATAACAGCCAGGAACTCAAATCAATTACGACATCAAGAAGTGATTATTGAGTCGGACACGTAGCTGCAAAGATCGTCATCTTAGAGAGCAAGAAAGACAGAAGGCGAGATGGAGTGCAGTTGCAGCCCTAGAAGGGAGAAGGCGAAATGAAAAAAAATATTGAAATCCAAATAAGTTCAAAATATTTCTGCCACAGGGACGTAATTATGCAACCGTGAGCGGAGCAGGGGTTAGGGGTCAAAACTGAAGCGCAGATGGGGCCACGAAAACATCTAAACAAGAAGTAGAAAGAAGTGGATGTTGGAGTAGTTTTCCTCCTCCGGTTTTGATGGGCCACCACTGCGTTTTATTTTATTCTAGTCAAGATAAGTGCTCTGTACGTCATGCAGCGTGTGGTGTAAAAGCGGCAAATGAAAAGAAAAAAAGAAAAATTGTGATATAGTATAATCTGACAAAAATAAGAGTGCAGTAGGCGGAGATTAAAGAACTATTACGTAACAACTGCGTGAGACTATCCCAGACAGATGGGTCTGTGTCATGGCGCAACACCAGAGTGACAAAATGGACAAAGTGGGCGGGGCTAATGGTTCAAATGAAAACATCTTCCTGACTCGTAGGCGGCGTCCGAACGTCCACACTATTGCCTTAATAGGGCACTAAATACGCCATTTTTAGTATCTGAATGTCCAGCAGATTAAAAAGTAGTGCACTCAAAATGTCCCACGATGCATCTTGAAAAGTATTGTCCAGCGATGGTCAGTAGACAGGTCCATATTGACCACAATGCATTGCGAGAGTCGGAAAAACCACAGCGGACATTGATAGGTTGGTAACTGGACACAACAGACTGAATGAAAGTAGAAAGTGGAGCTGATCAAACAAACTGTTGTGCTGAGATTATGAACAAAACACCTTAAATGAGCCGTTACACAGTTGAGTTGCTAGCGTTAGCCGCTTACCTTAGCTTGAGCTGTGAATAGATCGCAAATCTCAGGTAAAAAGTTGAATAATCCAGATCGTTTGGTGTTTCACGTGCAATCCATGATAAATAAAGCTTATATGATGTTTATTAGTCCATAGATATGTGCGTGTCAGGTGGATTTGACCCACATTCATTACAGAAAAAACGTTTTGCTGACTTTTTTTCCTCCCAGACGCCAGAGTCACGTGACCCGCGGCGAGGCTAAAGTAGTGAGCTGCATGTCCGAATCGCTCTGTGATTGAGGGCACTGTTTAGTCTGCTCAAGAGTGCAGGACTGTGTAGTGAATGAGGGCTTAGGGAAGGACATTCGGACACAACCACATTAATGACTATTTAAAGGTATACTATGTAACTTTTCCAGTGGAGGTTATGGCATGGTAGAAATGTTTCAAAGGCTAGATCCAGGCATTTCAACTGCCACCCAAAAGTCATTTTTTATTTGAATCAGCGGAAGACGGGATGGTTAAACTGCGTATGACAGGTTTTTATCATTTTGTTATTTTGACTGAATTTTGTGGCATAACGGAAAAATCACAGTTTTACACCAATCAAGTGTTAGTTTGTGAAGAAAAGTTAAAAAATATTTCTGGAAAAACAGGAAGTAGAGCAGTTTAAAAATATGATGACATCACACTAGGGAGAATTATATCAAAAAGTTTGGCATAATTTACACTCAAGAAACATTTCAGCCCTCATTCTTGAACATGAATAAAGGTGTATCCCATATATTTTTGTTTGTCAGTATTAATTTCTGTGGTCTAGTGTCCAACATGACCGCTATAGGTTTTAGGATTTCCTAGTGATTGATTTACAACCAGGAAGTAACAATATAAGCCTAAAAAAATGCAAAACTGTAATAAAATTCCAGTTTGACATTTTTATATAAATCTGAAATTGTAAGGATCATACTGTTTTACTGTGAAATTACTAGTCTAATTTGTCATAGGCACTTTAAACCATGATGTCGGCACTGTCCAGCCCTACTCATTTTAATGGAAGTTTGATGATTTTAACCTGCTCCAGGGTTTATACAATTACAATTACAATTTGCAATGTAATACTGCATAAACATAATCAGTGAAGTCTGGTATTCAGAGATCATGACATATGTTATTAAATTATGTTTTCCATTGAAATCTAGTTAATCTGAAATATGATTTAGTGTGAAACAGTGTATGTTCCCTAATCGATTATAACAAAAGTCTCAATTGCAGGGTTTCAGATGACATCCTGTAATATTTACCACAGATGGGGGCAACTAAAATGAATATTGTTAAAATGCTGATTTTGGTGGTAATTTAGTGAGTTCATTGGTCTAGTCACTCATAAAAATACTCACGTTTAAGATGTTTGAAGTTACCTTTTGATATTTCATGGTAGCGTACAATGTAATCAATAGGGAAATCTGGCTCGTATGACATCATTATCTTTAAGAAACTGATAACAACCAATTTCAGTTGTTTGTGTCTCATATGTCACCTGCTTGTCTCCATGATATATGTTTTGAATTGAAATTTCCCACCGAATGGCCTTAAACATCAATATCCATGCAGACAGGCTAAGTCACAGGTCAGATCTGTGGAGATGCGACCCTGATCACAACAGGAATACATGTATTTTAACTGATTTTTGAGCAATAAAAGCAGACATAATTAAATAATGCAAGTTACATAAGATTAATGCAATATGTGGAGCATTCAAGACAAAGCAATAGCGTCGCCATGGAGACAAGCGCCAGGAAAGTTACATATTCTTACACCTTTACAGTTATAATGATAGGAAAGACATGTTATTGATTTTGTATATTTATTTTTGACTTTCTATTTGCTGCACTCTCAAAACCACACCAGTTGGTTTTAGAAAATATACAGCTGTGAAAGGGGTGCTTGCCTCTCAGGAAATTGTGGGTTTGCGCCTCGGCTGGACAACTTGAAATCACTCTGAATGGAGGCTGCATGTCCACTCCATGTCACTATTTTTGCTTTCCCTCACTGCAGGAAAAATCCTCCAATGTGAAATCTGCTCTAAAAAACTGTGGTTGAATTGGTTTGTGCTCCAATGACTGACAATCCATTTTCTAGTAATAACAGTGCAGTGGTAGTAGCAACAGTAGAAGTAGTGGGATCGTGTTTGAAAGCTTTGGTTTCTTTAAGTGCGTTTGATTGGTTAGATTTCAATAAAATAGTAGTTAACTTATAGTAGTAGTTGCAGCAGTCAACATAATGCAATTTGAGATTTTGCAAAACAGTCGTTTATTTTCCCTGTTTGATCGTTTTGAAGAAAATTATAGATTTACTTGCTTAGTTGCCACACTTTTCATAAGTGCAAGCGCCATCTAATCTCATAGACCACAGATATTATTTGACTAATTAAAATAAACAACAATGTCTGTGTTTTGTTAGGTGAATGTTTAAAATAGCAAAAAATAAATAAATAAATAACAAGATTAAAGATTAAACCGTCGTGCGACCAATGATGAGCAGCGATTTATATGAAACCATTTTGGAATCCTGGTGTCAGAGTGAGCCGCACTGTCACAGCGTCTACGATCAATCTGTGTCAAAAGCGTAAACACGAGTGCACCTCAAAGGGCAGAAGATGAGCTTTTTCATTTAGTTAATTTTACAAAGGAAAAAAACACTGCTAAAATGTTGAGCTAGTTTCCGCTAACGAGTATAACTTCGGTGATGGGACCTAGAGCCCGATACTCGCTCAGACAAACTTCGATTGCAGCTACGACTGATTGTTTGAACCGTTGCACAGTGGTTTTAAATCCCTCATGTCTTGTAGTGAGACGTCCATAAATCTTATATTCTCATCTGAAAACAAATAAAATAAAAATCGTGCAGTGGCCATCAAAATTCAGACATGTCTTATGCTGCGTTCCAATTGTCCTCAGAGGTCTAATTTTCCGAGTTCTGCTTGTAAATTCACACTGGAACACTCACACTTTTCTGAATTATTACTTGAAAACTCCGACAGCTGCATAATTGATTATTCTGTTATTTTCTCTTTAGTTGCTCTCTGCTGCCCCCTGCTGTCTGTCATGTGCTTCCATTGAGTTTTTGCAGTTATAAATGCGTTGTTCTGCTAATGTTGCTAATGTCTAAATAGATCTAATGGACAACAAAAGCAGAAATTCACAATCAAATGTCGATTTATAACTTACAGACCAATTAACCCTGTCCGGTTTGATATATTAACTTAGTTGGGTCCAAATTGTGGTTAATTTGAGCACCTTTTTGGCTTTTATTGTTTGATTTGAGTCGTTACAGTCCATACACTGTAATGTATTGCTCATATTTTTTTCCGACATGACCCCGAAACGAAGAAACTCGGAACAAATGTCTCTCTTAGGGACGAGTTCCGACCTCATAGGGGCAACTGGAATGCAGCATAACTGTCAATGATACTGGCGTTTCTTGTTGCCTATACATTCACTCCTATAAATCCCGTAAAAGCATGTGGTTTGGGCCCAAGTTAGGATTTTGAAGGCTGTTTTTTCTGTTAAATGGCACTGAATAAAAGTTTTGCCTTCTCTTTTGTGAATGACAGAATAGCAGCAGTAGCAGTTATTGTAAACATACCCATTTCAATCTATCGGCCCCATACTCCACTTGATTGTGCCTGTAATATCGGGAGCCGTCTCCAGATTTAGCCCCGGTGTAATCCCGCAGCAAACTTGTGTCGCTTCGGCTGTTATTGCGTCCACATTATCTCTTACCGTCGAACTCCGAGCTTAATGAAAAATAGTTTGCCGTCCGCTGTTATTGTTGACAGAGGAAGCTATTACAGATGAGGCCTGGATGAGCCTAATGCCCTTTCTATTTGCCTCTGCTCTGGTCCGTATACAGGAACTCCCATCGACCATTACTCCACTGTGGAACAATCCGGAGGCTAATGGGCGACTGAATGGCAACAACAACACCTAAGTGCTTTAAGCAGGAGGCGCAGGAGCTTGTGTTCCCTTAATGTCGGGCCTTAAATAACTGTCTCATTTCCTGCTATGGATAATTCATTGGGGAATTTTGCATTCTATGTTTGGGTTTATAAAACAGAAACTGCAATTGAGCTAAGAGGGTGTGTCATAAAGTTTCAGCAGTGTTTTAATGCATTGTCACAGTTCTGCTCACATTTCAGTCACCCGTTATAATCACGTGCAATACTGGAATGTGTCATTCACCTGTTATAATCATGTGCAATATAATTTAACATACTATTAATACATTTTTACCTCACTATAGTCACTTACTGTATATAACAATACTCTTAAGCCACTTTATTTGCCATTTTTACTATTTATTCCTAGTCAGCCACCTACTGTAAATAAGAGTGTGCACTTTATACTTTATATTGTATTTTTATTACCATGTTTAGTAATTATTTATCCTATTTTTATTGCATGCGCCTATTTCATTCATTCCTGTTCTAAACTGTGTGTTGCAACAATGAAGAAATTTCTCCATTGTGGGACAAATAAAGGATCTCTTATCTTATCTTAACAACTAAACATTTCCTGTGACCTTTACAAAATGATAGTCTACAGATTCACCAGCGGGGGGAAAAGGTAATGGACAATGTCAATCAAAGTTTCAAAGCTAGTCAAGATGTCTCGACAAGTAATTTTCAATCTACAGATGGAAGTTGAAACGTCTTTTAAATAACCCAGATGACCACCTTTGAGACTTCTACGATTACTCTGAAGGAATGGGAGATTAGAAGGACTTGAACAATGACAATGCATTCATGTGCAAATGGAAGACCAGTCAAGAGCGACAGTGTGGTTTGAGCTGATGTTAAAGGTGCAGTCACAAGCCTAAGACTTTGAGGCACGTCATGGCCCGATTTGGCTTGTTTTTTCAGTTGTGCATGCCCACATACTTGCAAGTGCTTAAGTTGCTATATTAATCATATTTGTAATAAACCGTAACACTTTATAATAACTACACTTATTCCTACCTTAATAAAGACTTAATTTATAGTGAACAAAGAATTTATTAAGAGTGACTCAGGCTTATTAACTACTTAACTAATACTCTAACCCTAATTCCTGGTCCTAACCCTAACCTTAATTAAGTGGTAACTAATCCTGAATCAAGCTTAATAAACTATTTGTTCAGTATGAAATAAGTCTTTGTTCATGCTTTGTTAAGGCAAAAATAAGGTGTAGTTATTATAAAGTGGTACCTAATAAACTTAATTTTGGAAATTCTTTCAGTTAAATTTACTCTTATATATAAAAAGTTTTCCTGATAAATGCTTGTTATAAGTCTGTATTAAATGACACATTTGTACGGTTGATAAACAAATGGAGCAAAGCTGAGTTAAGTCTGACTTGATGATGCAAAACAGCTAACTTTGATGATAATGAGCTATAACGATAGCTTACATTTCTCTTTTTAAGACGAAACTCCATGAAATAGTCCCATTTGGACATGACTACATTTAAACTGAGCACTACTTGAGGCCACAGCCACTGAATAAACACGTTTTAAATGGTTTAACAAGTTTAATTGAGGATGCCACATAAAACCGGTGCTCCAAATCGGGCAATGACAAGGTCTGAGCCCAAGCTTACTGAAGATACGGTGTTAGGTCTGTAATGCTGCAGAATATTTCCATAATCGGTTTGGGCTGGGTCACATGTTTAGTCGTATTACCGTGAGTAAGTTATGGAGAGGTGTTAAAACATCCCCTGTGTTAGAATATTACCTGTGTTTTTCAATTGATTACATTTTATTCAACCAGGATAGTCCCAGGGAGATTTGGAATATCTTTTATACTCTTTATTTTGCCAGTTAGTTCAGACTCCAAATGGGGGACAGGAACCCTATACAGAGCTGTACAATACCGCATTCAAACCGAATTGCAATATCTGAGCTGGCGCAATTATCAAATCACTAAGCCTTCAATTATTTAGCTATTAAAATGTCCTCGCCAAAGAACAAAATGTATATTTTTATCGGAAAATCTTGCCCCACGTGTAGTTCAGACCTTCGTTAAGATTTAGATTAAGAAGTTCATATTTCGGTTTAATCTCAAATATTAATGCTCACGGAGTTTGAACAGAATCGTACTTTTTAAACATAAAGCGATCACTTTTTTTTTTTTTTCCTGGCTTGATTTTCTTTTCAAATTTCTCTCAACATAAGTCAGTCAACATGAAATCATAGTCAGCTTTAAACACGAAACTTAATGTACCGATGTTTAGTGTTTCAAAATATTAGTGGTAATAACAAAATAATAATCAAGAATACTGATGAAAGCAAATAGATTTAAATGAGCCAAACCAATCACGTGTCTCTTGAAAGCAAATTCTGCATAAGCCACGGTGTTTTGATCTGGTTTGTTGATTTTCAAAGGGAATGCAACTCAGGGTATTTTTATTTAGAGATGTAAGTGCTCTGTGCATCGAGAGCATACTGTACACTTTGTAAACTGTAGACTGTGACTTTAATAATGAATGGAGGCAGAGATCAAATTACAGTTGAAACATTTAATATTATGAAAGATGTATAGCCACATCAATAATCGAACATTGTATGTCATTATCCTGGTAATCACATATTCTGTTGCATTGGCGCCACTTGTCTTTGATTTGATTCGTAAATAATACATCATCTTTATTCTGGCAATCGGGTCATTTCTTCACTTGAATAGTTCAGTGTTGTTAATAGGATATTGAGTCGGATTGCATCAAAAAAATAGACAGTAACGCACGTACTGTATAACTGTATAGCTTAAAATAAGAATAGTACATCTTTTAATATGCATTGGATTTGTATGACAATGGTTTTTAACTTTAAACGTATTTCTTATCTTTATACTTATATTTATCTTTACGCATTTCGGTGTGCAAGAACATTAGTGCATTTTGCGTTTTGTCTTCATCTGTTGGTTTGGATAGTGTGAAGTCTAAAACCCACATATCTAGTCTGGGTAAAACGGCAAGAAAGATCATAGGTGCAAGACTTTTCTGTGCAAGCACAACCGATACAGGAACTTGTTTGTATTACTAAAAGTTATAAATCATAAACTGGAGAACAAGGAGATCAACGAGGAGATGATTTGTGTGTTAGGATCTTTTTCTTCTACAGTATGTTTCAGTGTGTTCTCGGATGTTTGCATATTGTCGGTGATTTTTAGCTCTCCTTGTTCAAAAGAAATGTATCCCCTATTAACTAACTTACATGCATTTGGGGTAATTATGTATAAAAAGATAAATAACTTTCCAGACTTCTCAGGATTCCCATTGCTCAGTTGTCTATCTTGTAAAACTTTGCTTCATCAGAAATATAGAAAAAGTTATTGCCAAAACGCCCTAACACTCCTGGCCTCCCTGCAGTTGTCCAGCTTGTATTCTGTACAGCGCAGACAAAGCACACATACAATTGGAAAGACATTTGAGTCCCCCTGCCACAAAGCTCCAGCTACAAAGATATATGTGTTCAATAAGAAGTTGCCTATTGCTGTACACGCGACTATAAATAATACATTATAAAGCTATCATTTTGGGTCCACTCAGGGCAGTTTCGGCGCACACCTGGGCCACAAACACAGCTATATTCCATCTGAAAGGGAAAGTTGTATTTGCTCTGACTGGGATATTCTGGTATTTATTTACTGTGACAAATTGAATGTGTATACATTTTTTACTACAACTACAAAAACAGCATTAACAGGTTTGTTCCTTTTATGCCTAAATATTTGCGTCAAATTTTGTTCAAAGTAAACATCCTGTGCACTAAAAAAAGAAAATCTTACTTTGGCCTAATTCATTATTTCGACTCTTCTGACTCAGTGCATTATTTTATTCTGACCTGATCCATTATTTTACTTTGACCTAATGCATTATTTTACTTTACTCCAATGCATAATTTTACTTTGCCCCAATGAATTATTTTACTTTGACCCAATGCATAATTTTCCTTTGACCCAATACATTATTTTACTTTGACCCAATACATTATTTTACTTTGACCCAATACATTATTTTACTTTGACACAATACATTATTTTACTTTGACACAATGCATTATGTTACTTTGACCCAATGCATTATTTTACTTTGACCCAATGCATTATTTTACTTTGACCCAATGCATTATTTTACTTTGCCCCAATGCATTATTTTACTTTGCCCCAATGCATTATTTTACTTTGACCCAATGCATTATTTTACTTTGACCCAATCCATTATTTTACTTTGACCCAATGCATTATTTTACTTGACTCTAATGCATCATTTTAATTTGACCCTATGCATTATTTTACTTTGACCCAATGCATTATTTTACTTTGACCCAATGCATTATTTTACTTTGACCCAATGCATTATTTTACTTGACTCTAATGCATCATTTTACTTTTACCCTAAGCATTATTTTACTTTAACCCAATGCATCATTTTACTTGACTCTAATGCATCATTTTACTTGACTCTAATGCATCATTTTACTTGACCCAATGCATCATTTTACTTGACTCTAATGCATCATTTTACTTGACTCTAATGCATCATTTTACTTGACCCAATGCATCATTTTACTTGACTCTAATGCATCATTTTACTTGACTCTAATGCATCATTTTACTTGACCCAATGCATCATTTTACTTGACCCAATGCATCATTTTACTTGACTCTAATGCATCATTTTACTTTGACCCTATGCATTATTTTACTTTGACCCAAATGCATTATTTTGAAATATGGAGGAAGAGAAGAAAAGATCATATGGCAGACAGGAAGAAATGAAGTTTGCTTCAACTCCATATCTTATTAGCAATATACGTAATTATATTTGTAGATTATGCATATAAAAATACTCCTTCCATATCTTTAAATGTCAACTGCAACAAGACAACTGTTTATGGACAAATTCCATTTCCAAATCTTTCATTTTATTCACTTGTATCTGCTCCAAATAAAACATTAACATTAAAACATTAATAAAACATTAATTGATTGAGGTCTTTTATAGTTAAATTGAATATGTTTGAAATTGTCCATAGTAACGAACCTGTAAGATAAGTTCCTGGTCACTCCATTTCCCTAAACTTTTACTTTATTGACAAAGTGTAGACTTGCCAAACCATCATTTTAGGTAATCCATTGCTCAGTTACCTACGCAATACAGCTTATTTGCAATTGTGGAACGTGCAAAAAGAAATTAAAAAGCCAGCACTGATCAGCTTGGATCTTTACTCATTACACACACAGCACTGGTGAAGCGTGTCGTGCCTTTAAAAGCTCCTGTATTGCAAAGGAATACTATTTTCCCCATCACTTATCAGTTTTTACTTCTGAAACCCTCTGCTGTTCTTCCATCCATCTCCGTCTGCCCAAACAGTGAACTGGCCTGGTGTAATTGTGTGGACCGGAGTCAGTGAGCATGACTTTAATTTGCAGGTAGTTTCCAAGTTTCCTCCCCTCCAGAACTGATAGCTCATCGGCACCATTAGTTACCTAACCAGCCCACGGCTGGCTCCTGTGTGTGTGTGTGTGTGTGTGTGTGTGTGTGTGTGTGTGTGTGTGTGTGTGTGTGTGTGTGTGTGTGTGTGTGTGTGTGTGTGTGTGTGTGTGTGTGTGTGTGTGTGTGTGTGTGTGTGTGTGTGTGTGTGTGTGTGTGTGTGTGTGTGTGTGTGTGTGTGTGTGTGTGTGTGTGTGTGTGTGTGTGTGTGTGTGTGTGTGTGTGTGTGTGTGTCGCTGTGCACGTTTTCAGACTCGTCTCAGTTCACAACACCTGTCTTCACCACAGTGGCATTTCCTGGCGCAGGCAAACTACAGGGCCCCACCAGTGTCAAAATCGAACTGGAGACTGGTTAGAATTCTACAGGAGAATTTGCTGGTTAACTTTTTTGCTGTCGGATTTGTTGATCTTGTTTATAATTAATATTTTTTATCAAACCAAAACAAAATTGTTTTCTTAGTCAGCAGAAGTAAACAAAAGTCATTTGTTGGTGTGATTTTTTTTCTCCTCAAAATAACTTTAAAAAGTGGTGCTATTTTTAAACCCCAAATGAAGAGGGGGTTAGATGATTTTTGTCAGTTTAAAGGACTTAAGATTAATATGGCAATTTTGTGGACCCAATCTTTAACCGACAATGATAAGCGTAAACATAAGTGGATCATAATATTCTTACAAAAACACTAAGTCTCCCATATTATTAATTCATAAATTCATGAATTATTCATTGAATTTATATACTGTCTTTCATGGCACTCAAAGCACTTTACAGTGCATTATTTATTCACTCCACACTTGGTGGTGATAAGCTACTATTGTAGCCACAGCTGCCCGGCTGAAGGAAGTTAGGCTGTGCTGTTGCTCACACACTTTTATACTAGGCAATGTGGAAGAAGTGTCTTGCCTGAGGACACAACAACATTTCCTCCAGCCGTCCCACTGTGGCACCTGGTGTTAAGCTGCCAGGTCCCCACTTGCTTAGCTTTCGAGATCTGACGAAACTGATTACCTGATTGACGAAGCACTGACGATCAGGTACGGCCACAGCTGTGTGGAGCTCCACAGTCCCGCCCACTTTGAAGTTCGCCATGGTTCCGGAAGTAACCTTTTTTTACCTGAAGGATTTAGGAACATTAAAAAATTAAAATAATTAAAAGGCACAGTGGAGGATAAGCATCTATGTAGTAAATAAGGTCCATAACATGGTTTCTTAGTCTAAAATGCACATGGTGGGCACTCTCTGCTGAACTCCTTAGGCCCCTGCCCTCCTGAAATGATGACACACTCTATTATGAATGGACGCTTTAACTTTCAGCTCAGTGCTTGTCCAGGGGGGAAAAAATTGACCACATCAGCAAAGAAAATGCTAAAGTTTCAAATAATGCTCTTCACAGACAGTTATAATACATCAAGTAGGGGCTATTATGTGTGACTAAGGAACCTCTCTATTTTGGCAAAAAAAGAAACGGATGCCTCCTTGCAGAAATACTGTCTCTTAATACTTCTTGCTAAGCTATAATATTTGCTGTCAATATGCATTCAAAAGGGCCACACAACCAGGCTGGCGCACTCAGATTTATTGAAAGCCGCTGGAAAAGAACTCACAAATCACCTTGGGGAGTTGACATAGTCCGTTTTTTTATTTGTTGTCCAATACATCGAGGTTGATCTTTGCAAAAGGATTAAGTGTTATTACAGAATTTCATCTTACCTCGCAGGATTTAATGCCGCTGGTATTTACACTCCGCTATGTGTTCTGCCGTGTTTATCCACAGCTGAAAATGGGTCTGGGGTCAGAGTGGTTCTCTTGCCAGCCGTAGCCTCTGCATTTATTCCACCTGAATGCCGAAAGTCAACATCTGCGCAGGTTAGAAGATGCTGTGTTTGCGCCCACGTCCCTAATGAACTGAGCAGCGTGCACCGTCTCTCGCACACATACAGCGAGCACATGGAGGAGCAGACAAAAATCATTTCTGCTCACTCCCGTTTGTTCGCTCGGGGCCCAGAAAAAGTGCACAACATTGCATTCTGCGCTGACCTACTGAGAGGGAGCTCATTGCAGCAGCCACCTCTGTAAGAAGTGGAATAATGCCACAAAATCAGGTCAGGGTTCTAGCTGGGATGAGGTGAGGGATGGAAACTTTCTCTCTTGGGGTTGGGATTGGGTTAATTTGGGTTAGTCACAGATGAAATGGACTCTGAACCAAAAGGAAACCAATTTTGGATGCTGTTGGAAGTAATAATCCCAGATTTAGAATGTGCACAGGCTTTGTACCCGCACAGGCTCGTACAGTTATTTCAGATTGGACAAGTTTAACTGTGGCGGTCTGAGGAAACGCAATGAAATATTCATTTCTATGTTTTCTTTAGTATCGGCTGCAAAAAGGAATCAAGTTAACTTGGTTTAATGGGAATGAGATGGGTATCTTGTTGGTTCCGTAACATGTTATCCAAAATGTTCTTTAAAAAAAAAAAAAAAGGAAAAACAAAAGGGAGCGTAATTTAGCACGCTGTTTCTGAAAACACAGTTCTGAAATCTGTGAACCAAACTTAAAATCAAAAGCAATCAGATCTTTCATTTCTGAATTACAGAATGCATTTTAAAGCTGCACTGTGTAACATTTTGGCGAATTAGATAGCCATTGCCCAAAATGTTCCACAGTATGTCTTTAAACTAGTGCTTTGTTATTAAACTCTATTTATTCCTTTGAATGTGTTTTTATTGCTCAAAAATACCATCCACCAGAAAAGTTGCACAGCACACCTTTAAAATTATGACTTTTTTTCAGAAATAACTGTCCATCAATGCTGTCTGTGAGAAAATGTTGACAATGATGATGCTAAGAATGATACAATTGAATAGGAAAATGCATAACACACAGGTGAATAGCGTCTATTCTCTCCGTTTCCATCTGGTCGGTAACTTTTTTCTTTCCGTCTGGCAGGTATATTGTTCTTTTTACATTATGAATAATTGCACATATTTACATTACAATAGAAATGTCTCTTCTCCCTTATGTTACCCAGAATTACCTTATTTAGCTTGTCATATAAAACTCCCTTGTAAAGATAAAGGTTTTATTATTATTACAGTTTATCCCAGGTTCCGTCAATTTGCTGCCTTTTCCCAGTCACCCCATGTCACTTTTCTTGTCAAATATTGCTTAAGAGAAATAAATATTAATCCATAATAATGAATCCATAAAATTAAACATCTTTGTATGTTGTGAAAGAAAGTTGTGGGCCCATTTTTCTAGTCACACAATAAGTCCTCTTTGCTGTTATTTATTTTTTATTTTTATTTTTTTTTCAATTGTGTAAGATACAACAAAACACAATGACACAAAACAATTGAATATAAAAAATGACAAAAGACATATAATTAATAATTAATAGATATATAGTCTGTATTCTCTCAGATTTGCCCATTTTCAAATTTTGTCTGAATGTTTTGGGGTATCTTTTGTCTATTTTCTGTCAATTATGAGGTTAGTCTCGTCCTTGATTGTACATGTCATCCTTTTTTTCGCAAGGGATTTTTTCCCTGCCGCTAAAAATATTCTCCAGATGTATCCGTTTATTGTGTCCATGGCAGGAGTTTTGTGGCCCAAATACATAGTTCTGAAATCCACTGAGATGGCGATTTTCAAAACGTCTCTAGTGCTTTGTTGATTTCAGTTCAAGATTTCTGAGCAGTCGGACAGTCCCAAAAAACGTTAATGGTGTGCCATCTGGCTACCCTTGTTTCTCCAACAGTTAGCATTTCCGTGTGAATAGTGGACGAGAATAATGTTTGTAATGGACTTTGTTGAAATGAACTTTACAATAAGGGAAGCAAGTTTCATAACAATCATTTACATCTATTAAACATAAGCTTAGTAATTGAATACGTGTTTATAGTTAGTTTTATCCATTTAAATGCTTTGTATATAATGTTTTTTTCAAGTGTAACCGAAAGTGATAATAGTTATAGCATTACGATAAAGGTATTGTGTCTGTGTGTGTTGACCCATCCTGATTTATGACAAAAACATGATTTTCTGAAACTTGATTTGCACATGGATATACAGTATTTATACCTGTGAAACATAAAAAACACCAAACCATTAAGGCAGTGTTTTTCAACCTTTTTTGAGTCACGGCACACTTATTTTGGTTGAAGAGACACCACGGCACACAACCTACAAAAACATTACTAAATCAGACTTTTTTGTTTAAAAAATTGTTACATAATGTGATTGTTTTCGCTTTCTTTTTTGGTGCAGAAGTATGTTCCGGACGCTCAAAAATGGTAACTTTTCCAATTCAATCCTTTTGTAATTCAGAATTGGACATTTTGTCAAGGCACACCTGGCAACACCTGAAGGCGCACTAGTGTTCCCCGGCGCACTGGTTGAAAATGAAGGCATTAAGGAACAAACTGAACCGTGTAGTGACGCCACTAGCATAAACTTCCCCTCTCATTTTCTCTCTACGCCTCTATATTTACTTGTTCGAGTTGGAATTATGTCAGTCTCCTACACAGTATGACGTATATCTCTCTGTATATCTCTCTCCATTACCCCTCCTTTACCTCCTCCTCCTCCTCCTCCTCCCATTACCTTCCGTTCACTTTTCTCTCAAACGTCAGCAGCGGAAAACATGTACTGTACTACATAAGATGGCAAATGATTGCACCTCCAGCCAAATCGTTTGCAAAGAAAAGATGGTCGATTTCTCAACACAAGCACTTGTTGAAATGCATTCGGTTCTGTCTGTTCTGTCTGGAAATTTGAGCTGATAAATGCACACAGATTGGATTTTTGTGAATGGTTTTTGGCTGTACAATAAGGTCATGTTACATTGTTGGGAAATATTTGGAAATGTATTCAGTTTACTCTCCAAGGGCCACCCACAAATAATCAACATAAGTGAAATGCAGACAGAAGTATTGAGGAGATGGAGATATTATAAAAATCAATGTGCAGAGTAAATCCTAAAGCATTGCAAGTTGAATGTGGCTTCTCCATTTGCCGCACGATTCAGTTGCATCTTTTAACATCGTTTTACAGGAAGTTCAAGATTTGTGATAAATTAATTAACAGCAAATGTGAAGACCTTTCTCAAGTGGGGATTGAACTTAATAATAATGTTCATTTTATCTTTTATCAGGATTAGTATTGCATATGTGTCATGTTGTTAAAATGTATACAATATGACCACAAATTAGACCATTTTTAATTGAAAAGGTGATCATATATGAGAATGAATGAATGAGAATGAGAATGAGAGATCCTTTAATTGTCCCACAATGGGGAAATTCCAGAAGAAGCAGCCGTTTCCAGCGCCTACAAAACTCTCAGAAAAGAAAAACAAGAACAGTATAGCAAACATTAATACACAGTATACAACAGATATTGTGAATACGGTACACGTGGTCACGTGATGGAACTTTTTCAGTGGATAAAGGACAGGGTCACAAACAAGAAGATAAAGGGGAGAGCGCGGGCTGTGTGTACAAAATGTTATCTCATGTTTATGTTGCTGGGTCGGTCTGACTCGGGTTCTTCTTCCAGCTACCTGCATTCTCAAGGTCCGGGATAAGGGGAAAACGAAGGGAGGGAGGGCAGAAAATACATTTTAATACATTTGTTGATCAGGAATTTGTACAGATCAATAAACCAATCATTTCTGGTCTTTCCAGATTTCCGAGTAGCCATTCGTTGTTTCATTGAGTTACTCCGTCTTTAACCGTGTCTCTCTAATTGTCCAACGGCTTTCAGCACCTCCGTGGTCCGAGACAAGATGTTACGATTCAGATCCATGAGCTGTGCCAGTCCATGGTCTTTGCTCAAGTCATAGCATCCTTTCACTCAGTTCCACAAACTTTGTTTAGTTGTTGTCAGACAGGTTTTGGGTGAATTCTCCTGTCTGGCAGATATTCCGATAGACAAAGGCGATTCCAAGCCCCAATAGTAGAAAGCCCGCTATCATGAATCCAAAAATAAATAGATCTTCTACATCTTCGACCTGCAAGGGCTCGATGCATAGGATCTGCCAGGTGTTATACCAATTATCCCGTACGAATCCACCCATGTCTATTCCGTCGGGGCATCGTGCCTCACCCGGAGAGGCATTTCGTTGGGAAAAAATCTTATCCAATGCACTTAGACACCGGTCGATCACATTCATTTTCAGAGATCAGTTGGCGGGCAGATAATCCGAGTTGAAAAGGTAAAAAAGGTTGAAAAAGTTTGACGAGACAAAGCAAGTAGCAAAAAAACAGAGCAGGAGCAGAGAGAAGACACGTCCGCACTTGAAGAGGAGGAGGAGAGAAAAATATATGCTTTTAGCCTCATCAACCTAACTGAAAATTTGTATTGTTTGGCCTAAAATTATACTTAATTACATTTGTTGCCCATACAATTGAATTCTTCCTCTTCATGTCATGAACTCACACTAATTGAGTAAGTTTTGTACCATAATTGGATGTAGCCATCTTATTAGCCATAGATACGGTCAGCATTCAAGGAAATACACTCTAATTGAGCCTATGGGGGAAGCAATCCATTCATTTCAACGTAGAAGAGCTGCTCCATCATCCACTGTTCAACAACTACAGAGTCAACACAGACTTTAGGACATACAGTCCCGATCAAAAGTTTGTCTGTTCCCCTGATCTAAATCCAACTGAGAGCCTTTGGGGATGGATGGCAAGGGAAGTTTACAAAATGGACCACACTTTCAGACAGTAGACGCTCTGTGTGAGATATCTTCACCACTTTACTCTTACCTCCTGGAAACGCTTGCATCAAGCATGCCACAACCAATTTTTTTTAAGTTATCAACAATAACGGTGGAGCTACTGAGTTCATGTTGGGACTTTGATTTCTGTTTTGAGGGGGTTTCAAGGTTGCTTTTTGAGGTGTGGTCCTAAACTTTTGATCAGTTCAGTTCAGTAAAAGCAGAACAGCCTGTTTCAGTTTAATTATTGGGTAACACTTTATAATAATGGTACATGGGTTAATGCATTAATTCATCATGACTCATGCATGAACTAATCATTAGTTCATCATGAGTTCAACCATTAACTCATCATGAGTTCATGAGGAACTCACATGAACTCATGATAAGTCATTCATGAAAATACCATGAATTAACCCAAGTGAGTCATACAATGAGCTCATTAATGAGTAACCTTCAGTAATGATGATCATCATGAGTTCAAAAGCTACCATAATTCATCATTAATACATCATTAACTGATCATGATTATGATGAAATCCAGGATTCATTAATTAACTAATCATTAACTCAATATAAGATATATGAAACTGAGTATGTATGAGTTCATTATGACCTTTACATGAGTTCATCATGACAGAAACCATGAACTCATCATGAGTTCATTATTAACTAATCATAACAAGTTATAATATAGACATAAAATGTCATGTATTAGTCCTACTGATTCATGCATGACATCATCATGATTTCATTGTGATAATCATTAACTCATTATAATTGCGTCCCCTCAACTAAAGTGTTGCGCTCTCAAGTGCTTTCACCACTGAACCTCTCTCTTTACATATTGTTATATTGTTTAAATGGTCTGAAAACAAATGTGGTAAGTAAATAAAAATGTAACATGTAACAATGACAAGTGACAGAATATATGTATGTATATATGGTGATTCCCATTTTTATTTAAGTTTTAACAGTATACAATTGTACTGTAATAATCTGTGATATATATATATATATATATATATATCATCACATTTCTAAAATCTATTAAAATAAACTTGCCTTCTGGCTTCAAATTGAACATGTCAGAACACTGCAGGACAAAATGGGCTTTGTGACACACAGTGTATGTGTGAATCACTGTACAGTTACAACAAACTCGCTAAATGGTAGCAAATATAACTCTGTGCTTAAGAAAACAGTAACAACACTGTAGAAAGTAGTAAAGACTGCAAATGTCACCCCTACATTTTGTATATATTTAGCAGCTCACCATTTTCCTTTTTAAGGGCAATGGCTGAGGCTGTTGGCTCCTGTTGGGAGAAGTTGCTGCAAGTTTCAGCAAATCTTTTAAGGCTGTCTTTTCGTTTGAAACTAGCCTTTAATGTTTCAAACAGTTCAAACAGGTTGGCGATGGCCAGTTCTGCTATAGGGGCTTGTGAAACAATGGTGTTTCGGTCTACATTTAGGCGAGAGTATGCCTCGGCCTTGCTGCAGCCCTTTTTCACCTTTTGTAGGACCGTCAGGTAGCGCCGCAGGCTATCATCTGGGGTTGTCACTGAAACAACAAAATTTACACAACATTACTTGGTTTTGAAGCGTGATTTCCATGTGACTACCAGTCAACAATAGCCCAATTATGGTACGGGATGCTATTGGGATTTAAAGTTTAAAAACTATAGGATTTTTGAGTGTGACAAAAAGGTGCTATAAACTTCAATTCATGGGTTTTATAATAGATTCCTGGTTTGAAGATTTTGGGAGGATCTTTCCTAATTTCCTAATCATCAAGGAGTCCTTGTGCCTAAAACCCAACAAAAAACAGAAGCAGGGAATTTGTCTGAACATCCTGATAAATCAAAGTATTTATAGAAAAATAGACTTTAGGAATTATCCTTGTGTAGTTATTTATTTTATAACAGCTTTGTTCAAACTTAATTGACCCTTTGCACGTGTTGTCACGGGAACGCCCACTGCCCATTAATCAGCTGATTGTATTGATTTTACAGTATAATTGTGATTCTGTTGTGTTGTGTGTTGGCTGCACTAACAGCAGGGTGTAAACCTCATGTAACTTTTTATTGTATAGGCCCTTCCACGCCCCTCCCTCACAGGTTTATTAATGGAGCTCACTGATCATATATCATTTAGAATAATCTAAAGCATACTTTTCTCACCTCAAGATTAAAAGAGTTTTGTGCTTCGTTCATTGAATCTGTAGAAATCTGCAGTGTTTTTCAGTCCCCTAGGTCAGCTTGCACACTGTTCAAATTGAGCATCCAAAACACTGACAACTGAACAGAATATGCATTATAAGTTTTCTACCATTACAAGTAGCCATCACCTAATTGACAAACAACTGCCATTACTGAGTTTTTGTCAGTTTTGCGCTCCCTGCAGTGCTATGCTCATGCTTTTCTGCCGTCTGAAATGATGCAACCACGTGATCATGTGGTGCAAAGGGTCAATAGGCTACATCCGAAGGAGATTGGCGCTTATCACATCCCAGACCCATACTTTGATTAATAACTCATTAGCTGTAGATTTATTACAACTCTTCTTTGTGTACACACCTCTTATGTTCTTGTACTTCTTACGTTTAGATTTTCTCTTCTTGGACTTCTTTTTCTTCTTCTTTTTTTCCTCTTCAGAAGATGAAGTGTCTGAATCTGAGGAATCTGAGTCAGACGTTTCAGTAATATCTGAATCTGGTTCAGGACGTTTCTTTTTTCCTATTTGGAGAGTAGTCTTGTTTGCCAGAGCTGTGAAGTTCAACAAAACATTTTATATATTACTTAATAAGTTGAATGATAAAAATAGACAGATCGGCAAACTAATATTATATTACACATAGAAAGAATTGCTTACACTGACAGAGACACACACAAACACACACATAATAAAAGCTAGTAGAAGTAGTGTAGTCTAAACCTCTTTAGTATCAATTCTGCCCCATTTGGTCCCAGGACCCCCAAAACGCTGTTTTTGCATGCCTAAGATGAAATTTTCTGAGCAAGTTAAAACGTGAAGCTACAGAAACACATACTGTATCATAAAGAGCTTCAGTGTATTCACAAAAAATACATTTCTCATAATTATGAGAAAATCATCTGTACCTGATTTTTACGGTTCTGAAACGTAAAAAACTGAACTTGTTGATGTTAAAGTCATTACACCAGTCACATGTATCTCTCACTTTCCTAATGCAGTCCCAGCATCATAAATCAGAAATGGTTTATTGCCGTTGTCAGTGATCAAAAATTCACAAACATAGGAACTTGCTTTGGCGTAAGGTGCAACATAAAACAATGAATTAAATATAATAAAATATATAAAAGAGGCATGCATAAAATTAAGAATAAAATAGACTAAGATAGATAGACTAAGACTACATACAGAATGTACAGTTGGCAAATGTGCAAATGTGTAGTGCAAATAGACAGTTCTTATATAATATATTGTTAAAGTGGCAGGTGTTCTAAAGTGTTCATGAGTCCAACGGCAGAGGGACAGAAACTGTTCTTGTGGCGGGAGGTTCTGGTCCGGATGGACCGTAGCCTCCTGTCCGAGGGGAGGGGCTCAAATAGTCCATGTCCAGAGTGAAAAGGGTCAGCTGTGATCCGACCTGCTCGTCCCTGAGTCCTGGAGACTTACAGGTCCTGGACAGATGGAAGGCTGCAGCCGATCACCTTCTCAGCAGAGGCACAATGCGCTGTAGTCTCTGTTTGTCCCTGGCTGTGGCTCCAGCGTACCACACGGTGATGGAGGAGGTGAGGATGGACCACACGGTGATGGAGGAGGTGAGGATGGACCACACGGTGATGGAGGAGGTGAGGATGGACTTGATGATGGTCTTGTAGAACTGCACCATCATCTGCGCCGGCAGCTTGGCTTTCCTCAGCTGCCGCAGGAAGTACATCCTCTGCTGGGCCTTCTTGATGATGGAGCTGATGGTCGGCTCCCACTTGAGGTCTTCAGTGATGGTGGTGCCGAGGAAGCGGAAAGAGTCCACGGTGGTGATGGGAGAGTCTGTCAGGGCAAAGGGGGGCAGGGGGGCTGAGACTTTCCTGAAGTCCACGATCATCTCCACTGTCTTCTGGGCGTTGAGCTCCAGGTTGTTGTCGCTGCACCAGGACACCAGCCGGTCCACCTCCCTCCTGTAGACAGACTCATCACCGTCCGAGATGAGTCCGATGAGGGTGGTGTCGTCTGCAAACTTGATCAGTTTTACAGAGTCGTGGCTGGAGTTGCAGCAGTTGGTGTCACAGGGAGAAGAGCAGAGGAGAAAGTACACAGCCCTGTGGAGTTCCTGTGCTGATAGTCCGAGTCTCTGAGACATTCTTCCCCAGCCGCACGCACTGCCTCCGGTCCGTCAGGAAGTCAGTGATCCACCTGCTGATGGAGTCAGGCACGTTGAGCTGAGAGAGCTTGTCCTGAATGCAGAGCTGAAGTCCACAAACAGGACCCCGGCGGAGGTTCCCGGGGTGTCCAGCTGCAGGATGAAGTGGAGGGCCAGGTTGATGGCATCGTCTACAGATCTGTTGGCTCTGTAGGCGAATTGCAGTGGGTCCAGGGCGGAGGAGGTGAAGGACTTGAGATGGGGCAGGACCAGGCACTCAAATGACTTCATGATGACAGGTGTCAGCGCCACAGGCCTGAAGTCATTAAGTCCACCACCGTGAGTTTAGAAGCACTTTACACCAGCCTGAGCCCAGAGCGTCAAAAGCCCTGTGGTCTCATTTTTACTTGAATAGATGCTTTTACAATATATCTGTGCTGAGGAAACAGATTTTACTTTATTGCATGCAAAAAACAATCAGGCACATGAACTAGTTCTGTTTTTTTGTCGTCAACTGTAAAAATCAGGTATAGTCCCTTTGATTATGAGATTTTTTTGTAAGTACAATAAAGCTTCATAGTGTCACACAAAGACATTTGGAACAAATAGTAACGGCATGTTATATAGCTGTATTCCTCATCATAACAGGGATTTATGCATATTACTGGGTTTCAGATGACATCACAGCATTCTATGGGCCAATAATATTTAATACATATGAGGGGCAGCTAAAATTAATAAAGTTAAAAATATGTCTTTTGTTGAAATGCAGCAGTTTCTTGGGACTAGTCTCATATAGAAATTGTCAGGTCAAATTTTGTGAATTTACATTTTGAACATTTCCTGCCAAAGTTAAATTTAAATAAATAGGAAAAACTGGCTCTTGTCCCCATCTGATGTTATGACCTCATCATAGTCTAGAATCTGAAAGCCACCAATTGGTTATTTTCAGATTCTAGAATATGTTGTCATAATCTCACATGGGGGGCACGTTTTTCCTATTAATTATGTTGTACTTTATCATGAAATATCTAAAAAGGTAAAAATAACAAATCTTTGAGTTCTGTCATTGACTAGACACATTCACTTCAAGTTTTACAACACAAAACATCAACAATATTCACTTTGCCTTCCCCACATCAGTATTAAATATCATTGGCCTATAAACTTCAATTCTGTACCATTTTACACAATAAAAAAAAATCGAATTTATTCCTCCTATGTTTGACTTCTGCTCCAAACCACATGGTTTATCTGTTTTTTTTCTGACAGAGGACTGACTGTGGACTCTTGATAAAAAAAGAAAAAAAAATCTCGCCTAAATAATTGACAATTTCACAATCTATCTGTCAATCTATCGATTAATTGCCCAGCCCTACCTAAACCCCTACAATATCATCTTGCTGTATTCCTCATCATGTCAGTATTCTTTGTTCCAAGTATCAGTGTGTGACTCTGGGCCTGTCAAAATAACCAGTTCTGTCAGAGGCTTCATCCAGGATTTTGGGGGTCCTGGGATCAAACTGGGCCTAATGAGCCTAATCAGAGTTATAACTTGCATTTATAACAAAGAAATTTGACTTCATAGTAAGAGAGTGTTTATTATTATTGCCTTTAAAAGCCCCAGATGCCCTGTGTGTACCACGTGTCACACACGTGCAATCAAAATATAATGACGGCTAAAAATGGCTCAAGACGGATTTTTGGGACCCTGTCTGTCATTACGGACTGGAATTAGCTCTAGTGTTACCTATATCTATAGCTGTTTAAAGGAAAACATTATGCACAATTGAATTTTTCAGCTTTTATCCATTGTTCCATAATATGTGTCCTTTAAGTATGTTGGTGTACCCATTTTTTGTCAATGACATAGAACATCATGCATGTATTTATAGTCAAACTAAGTGAATTGACACCCACATGTAATATTTTGCCATAAAACATTTAGACCAAATGTAGATAGATAAATAGAGAGATAGATAGACAGACAGATAAAGAGTTAAATAGGTCTTACCCTCCTTTAGTTGATCCCTCAGTAATGCATTTTCTTCTGTCAAGACCCATACTAGATTTCTTAAGCGTGCATTTTCACTTGGATACTGGGTTGGCTGAGGATCTGAAAAGCAAAGGCCAATTTGAGCATAATACTGAAATTTGGAAAAAGACAGACACACCCAATAAATGGTGCCCTAATATACAAAGCCTGTAGGTATTTATAGCTTCAATTCATATCAAAGTTCTTGTGATGGAATGTCTGACATAATATACTTTTGAACAAAATAACTTAGTCTCCATCTACTAGCTGCGGAGATAATTATATAGGTTTAAAGGAAATGTCATTACTTAGGTACCAATTAAAATATATATATATATATATATTTTTTTAAAAGACTAAATAAAATAATATCTAAAATCGTGTGAATCGATTGTTTTCTGCAAACTGTGTGCTAACGTTAGCCAGTTTCACACAACCTTATTCTGAGTTTACTGACTATGTGAAACACATCAGCAGTGAATCCCAAAGTGGGGTCTAGGGGCCCCTGGGGGGCCTCAGAGGCACTGCAGGGACTCCCACTTAACTAGCGTTAAAGAAAATTGAACATGAAAACCACTCTCCATAATATATTTGCTATTATATATGTGCTAATTTAAATCAATATTAAGCCTATGCAGTTGTTACTATTTTTATTTGTAAATTTAAAAAGAAAAAAGTTACATATTATTTTGAATAAAGAGCAAATTATTATTGGGGGCTCCAAGGAATCATCGAGTTGATAAGCTGCAGAGTTTGGGAATGGCTGCTCTAGAGAATGGATCAAAAGGGAGCAATTTGCCGTGGCCACAATCAAATGAACGCAGTGGAAACACTGGGCTGCTGTATTTTGTTAAATACATTTTTTAGCATGCATATGAATTCGGCCAGAGTTTTTTTGCCGGAGTCGCTCTATCTCACCACTGCTGCACTTGAGCGAGTGAGGATGAGCAGAGAAGCCAGAGCTGAGGTCTCACATCCCTCCCTCACCTATCAACACCGCCATGCCAACCCTCTGAGGCCAGCGAAAACACTGTTGGCATTGCGACAGGTCTACAAAGTGCATTCACATGTTTTACACTGGTTTAAATGTTCAATATATATAGTACGTGCTGCTGCAATAGTTAAGCATAGCATTGATGGGAAAAGGATGGAAAATACATACCTCCTTCATCGGATGACCGGCTGGCCAGGACTATTAATAAAAAAGAGAAATGTCAAATTGTCCTTTTATCTTTTTAATAACAACATTGTAAGTGCAATATTCAATAGCATTACCTCCAACTGATGTACATGGCCTCTCATTCTCTGTCACATCATTGTCTGTTGTCAAATCAAAGGGTGCATCTGTGTAGTATAGTGGAAGGATCAAAAAATGTTTTATGAATTATAATATCAACCTATCAACCAGGGACTACGGATGTAAATTAGCAGACTTTGCAACTTCACTTTAGTACCTTACATAGGCCACATTCTCAACCGGAACATGAACTCTGCACTGTGCTATATTTTAGGCCTAGGAAAAGCAGATTTGTTTAGGACAAATACCTTTTCCTGTCTTGGTCTTGTCCACGTTACACCTTTTAGCCTTCTTTTTCGGCATTGGAATTTCTTTGGAAACCAAAAATTAAAAAGACATTAATGTATGAGTAGTATGAGTACATAAATACACACTCATACATACATCCATACACACACACACACGCATGCACGCACAGCTACGTAAGGACTCATGGATTATATGTGTAAAATCAACCTCGTGATTAATCCGCATCAATTTTCTATGATTAGTCGCATGAATTAACTTTGACACCCCAAAAATATATACATATATATATATATATATATATATATATTACACCAAGAAATGGGAGTGAGACAAAATAGAAAAGTTTGAGTAAGTTTAGGACCACACCTCAAAAACAACCCAAACTCCCCTCAAAACAGAAATCAAAGTCCCAAACATAAACTCATAATGAGTAGTACAACCATTATTGCTGATTGTTTCTCCAAGTGGTGAAGACGGCCTCATGAAGGGCATCTACTATCTGAAGCTGTGGTCCATTTGTGTAAACCTCCCTTGCCGTCCGTCCCCAAAGGTTCTCAGTTGGATTTAGATCAAGGGAACATACAGGACGGTCCAAAAGAGGGATGTTATTCTGCTGGTAGAAGTCCTTTATCCTGGGGCTTTGTGAACGGTAGCGTTGTCCTGCTGAAAAACCCAGTGGTTCCACAGACGAGGCCCTCAGTCATGAGGGATGCTCTCTGCAACATCTGCACAGAGCCTCCTGCACCACCTGGAGCTCCATTGTTCCACTGAAGATAATTATGGCTCCCCCTCCCTGTGGCGTGTACAAAACATCTCAGGTGGATCTGCTTGTCGTGTCAGTAATGTTGGAAACCATCAGGACCATCAAGGTTACATTTTTTTCTCATCAAAATAAAACTTTCTTCCACCTTTCAATGACCCATGTTTGTGTCTCATGTTTGTGGCGTTCAAGGAGACGAGGACTTTGAAGACGTGTTTTGTTTTTTAGTCCTTCAGTGTCAGATGTCGTTTGATGGTTATTAGGTTGCAGTCGGCACCAGTAACAGCCTTCGTTTGGGTCGAGGATCATCCAGTGTATTTGAGGGACAGCCAATCAGATTCTCCGTCTCAGTGCTGGGGTAATTTTTTTGGGTCTTCCACTTGACTTTGCTGTTCCATAAGGATCTTTTAAGAAATTCCACATGACTGTGTTACTGTGTCCCACCTCAACAGCGATGGAGAGAGGCCCTGCTTTATCCCTTTGTGCTCTCTTCAATTGAGCTATGCACATTTAGTCAAAGAGCAATATATAGCAATATATACAATATATATGTTTTCATAGAGCGATGAAAAAATCTACGGGAGGGTTATGTAGCTCAACAATCCAACCAGGTTCAAAAATGAGAATGTTCTTTTGCTTCTGCCATCAGAAGGTCATGACAGTATGAATACCTGACAGAAAATGACACTGAATCCACATTTTTGCTGAGATTTGTTCTTTTTAAATTCTATGTCAGTTTAATTGATTTCACTAAAATGTTTCCTTTTTTGTTTCACTCCTATTTCTTGTTGCTTATTGAAGCTCTACTTGAACCTTGTTAAGATCCAACCATGAAAATTTGACTTTTGCCATTTATTCAACTAGACCTCTGCTCAAGACTATATACACGCACACGCATCGACACACACACACACACATATGCATGCACACATAATCATTGTTCTTCAAATTTTTACTTACTTTGGGTTGCTGTTTTCCTGGCACGTGTAACTATTGGTGAGTCTCTAGAAGTCATTTCTAAAAAAAATAAGAAATAATAAATACAGTTTTTTGTTATACATTTATTAGACACACACGTAAGTAAATATTTTGGGTTCTTCAGATTTGATAGCATGAAATTAGACTTGGTCTTGAAGGCCATAGACTTAAGTTGGAGCTCTTTGATTTAAAACTAAACAAAAACTAACAGACAAAACAGATGAACATCTAAATATAGGTAAATAACTAAAAAAGAGATTACACATTTGAAACGCAGAAACCATGCAAACAACGTCTACAGCATTCCCAATTAGCCTTCATTAAGCTAACATATGAATCTATAAGAGCTAATAACGTGTTTAGTAATGGAGCAATAGAACGTCCAAAAACAGCCGTTGCCATGGAAATCCGCCATGTTTGCAGCCGGTGTGTTAAACTTACATAGAGAAACATTAGCCAAAACAATGTAAAAAAAAAATGAACAAAATATTCATGGAAGAACCTGATAAACTCCTGGGTCACTTCTGGTAAATACATGTATCACTAGATAGTGTTAGAAGTGAAGTATTTAGCATCTTAAAATCTCCGTTGATTTAACTTTAAGGCTTCCTGAAAATTGTGTGACGTCACGATTCCGCGCTCCATAGCATGTAACACTAGCCGAATATTTTAAATCACATTAGCATATTCATATAGATGTATAAAAATGCATTTCCAATCTGATCCTGTTATGATTGCAGTACGTGCACATGTTACAACGACACCGTCACAGTGCTAATATGCTAATATCACCTTTGCGGACAGTAAGATCCATCTGGACTTCGAAACTCCACCACTGGCGTTGACGAGCCTTGGATACTGACAACAGACGTTCGGAAAATTGGCGGCTGTGTGCTCACCTCACGCGGTCTGTTTTCACGACGCCTGCATTTGAACCACAGACTGGCGCTTCATCGCCACCAACAGTACTGGAGTTTAAACTGCACCAGAGATTCCATTAGTTCAATTCGTCAATTTTGGTCTACAACCAAATAATTTTCAATTAAAAATTAATTTGATGTAAGTAATTCGACTATTTTCTGTGCTGAAAGGCAATGATTATGCACCCGAAAATGATGGTGGCTAGCTAGTGTTCACCCCAGTTCACGCCAGTACAGTAGGTGGCAGTCAAGCGCTAGTACCTGAGGTCAAAGTTACAACTGCATACGTCATACACGCGCAGACAGCCGCCAATTTCCCTCAAACGTTACGCTGGTTAATCCACTCTTGTCTGCTCCTTTGTAATTCTCCTTTCATTCAATTGTTTGCACTTTTAGTTTGCCTTGGATGAATTTACAGAGACAAATTCAGTCCCTAATGGAGGGGAAACCAAACGCAAAAAGAACATTAAAACTGATAAGGTGGCTACAAAAAAAAGGCTTTTAAAGACAAATTTGAACTGTACATTATGTCGTGGAAGGATGCGTTTGGAAAAGAAGAACAACACGTCGAATTTCTACCGGTGGTAAGTACTCTTTACGTTAAATAAATAGTTATACTTACATTTTCTATACTTACATTCTGATACT